>OX419723.1:24595201-25845201 GCA_948474765.1 Patella depressa
ATAGACAAAGTTCAGATCAAAAGGGAACTGATCAGGGTTCTTTTTACATTAGGAAATTTACCGAACAATGTTATTTGCCTCATTTCTTCCACGAATCAGAAACTGTGCAAGGTACCTGCTGCCAATTTGTGGCCTTTTTATGATAACAAAATACATTTACACATAAGATTCTGATAGTAAGAACCCTGATTTTGATCCTGCATTAATTAAGTCTTGAAATGTACACATGCCTGTAGTAATTTCTCTTGAAACATGCAATATAGCATCATTAAATACCTCCATAATTACTGATTAATCAAATTTGAATATTCAATGATCATGCTGTAGCTATATACCTATACTAAATTTGTATGTAAAATATACATTTTAAAAGAAAAATCAGGATCATGCACAAACACACACAATGAATGATTTAGAATATTAGATGCATGACAAGGACATCAAAATTATTATTAGGAATGTGTACACATACAAAACATGAAAAACAGACATAGAAATGAGTATTAATATATTTTATTGGCTGCAGTAAAAGGTTTTACAAACACACAGGGTTTACGAATAAAAGTTCAACAAAGACACAAGTATATTAGATCTTTCTGATATAATAAATGAGGGTAGGATGAAAAAAAGATCTCTTATTGGTAATCATACATAATTATTAGGATGTTTTGATGTGAGTCAAAGTTACAGGATATCCAATAGTATACATATATATATGTATTCCTTACATACATGTTAAACTACAAAATCATTTATAGGACTTTGCAACATGAAGGGAGTTACTTTAATTTTCTTACAGCAAGATTCATCAAAAGCATAATTGTTGGGTCTGCCAACTAAAAAAGGCCAAATTCATCATACAAGGTATGACCAGGTTGTTATTATTTTCTAAGCATGATAAGTTCAGAATTATAAGAAATATGTGTTTGGCTAATAAAATATAAATTTATACCATACAATCTAGAGTGAAAAAATCAAAATGTATCTTTAAGTGTAGGTATAACAAAAGCGTATTCTATAAGTACTCTAACAAAATCTCAATACATGATCAATTTCAATCTGGATTGGCAAGATTATACAAATCAATTCAAAAATTACATTCATTATTCAATTTCTACTATTTTGATTCCCAGTTTTACTTCTTCCAATTAAAGGTGTAGCCTGTGTTATTAATTATAATATCATAATATATGAAATGTTAATTACTGATTAAGATTAACGATAGCAAGACAATGGGATATGGTATCGTTATAATGTTGATGAGTTTAATGACATAAATGATTAGTGTACTCCCACATACTTCATTCTTATAAAATTCAACAGCATTCCATGTTGAAATAAGATATTTACACCATGCAAATCTTACAGAATAAATATAATAATATAATAGTATTTATACAATTCATGATCATGCACCTCATGCAATATAATATACAATCTATTCATTTTCTTTATAGTACAATCACACTAAAAATTGGAGTGAGTAATAAATTGGAGAAGGGATAACAATTAAGATTTAACAAACTTTTGTACTTGGACATATAAAACATATAGCTTGAATATATATAAACAGGATAAGGACATGAAAAATAATGATGGGTTTAATAAGTGAATGTGAATAGGTGGAATTGTACAATTTATTGACATACATTTCATGTAAATGTTTGTGAAACATCAAGCTATTTGAAATTATTATTTAATGTGAAAGACCTTGCTGTACTAATTGCAATTGTGCTATAGAGCTCTCTATTCTAATTGCAATTATGTGTGACTGATAGACCTCTATATTAAATTTGAATTGTATGTAAAATAGACTCATATCATTGGGAATTACAATGTAATCTCAAACACACATTTAACATTTCCATTCAAATCTGAAATAATTATAAATGTACACTTATAATAAGACAATATTCTGTCGTTCCATATAAGAAAATATTCTATACTTATATTTATTAATTAATTGATATCCTTTATAATAATTTTCTATTAAAATTATATTCCTTATATTGCATTTATTTCTAAATAAAATAAACCAAAATCTTGGTGTGTTATCATATAATTAAAAAAAACCTTAGCACTAAAAATACTATTTCATTTAATAATAAATGTTCCTATAGTACTATTTTTGCTACGTATTGCTTGATACATTTTTAAAGCACTAAATAAACAATTTTTTCATTACATCAAAATCCACTGCATTTGTTACTTAATTTGTTACATGGATAAAGCTGCATAAGCAAATTATTTTCTTGTTCATCACTGTCAATTTCAATTTTTCTTATTAATTATGATTCTTATTAAGCCCCCAGTATGATAGCACTAGCAGATTTTTATATAAATTTTTTAGAGGAAAAGTTTTACAAGATTAATATGAATTATCTTGTTGATAACTATCAAATAAATATAACTATAATACATGTGTATAAATTCTATGTGTGTTTTAATTTACCAACAATATATATTATGATATAGTAACTACCTACATAGATCTATGTTGATGAATATATATGGGGTAATAAATATAATGTTAGAAATGATATTCAGATTATTTCAGAATCTTAACACATCTTGTTATATAATAACGGTATGGCACCAATATTCATGAAAAGTATTTATCATCGAAGCATACTGTCATGGTAATAGTCAATAAATTTTTTATATGCATTCTAAAAACTACATTTGAATATCCAGGTATCGTTATTAAAACCTTTAAAGGGACAGGCATCTTAAAAGAAATCTGAAATAATCCTTTATAAACTATGGGTTAAATAACAGCAACTACCAACCATATACCATGCTAAACAACTCAACAATTAGAAATATAACGAACCTTCCACTGTCAATTTAGCAGATGTAGAAGCATCACCAACAGGATTTACAGCTTTACATGTGTATGTCTTATTAACGTCTTCGGTTGTAACTTCATTTAAGGTTAAAATGCAACGTCTATCCTCGCAACTATAATTGTATTTAGGACCTTTAGTAATTTTCTTATCGTCAACAAACCAGGTGATTTCTGGCAATGGAGTACCAGTCACTGTACATTCAAACACAGCCGAGCTCTTAAGCTTAGTCAAAACATTGTCCAATGGTTTATCAAATTCTGGACCATTAAGCCTCAGGGTAACTTCGGCATGACACGTAGCAACACCTTTAGGATTGGTCGCTTTAACAGTATATTCACCCTCATCATCTAATTCAGATTTATCAATGATCAGACGAACAATATCATTCAACTCCTCTATCCTGAAAAAACACAAGACCATTTAAAAATCTATGCAAATATTTAAAGTATTAGGCCTATTGGTCAGTTTGTATCTTTATAATCTACTAAGTTGATCTAGACCACAAACTTATTTTACTGTTCCTAAACCTTTCCGAAAATTTGGTTTACCAATCTGAATCAAATCCAACAATTCAAAGTTTTAGGAGGTGAAAGTACCCTTCAACTCCTTTGTTGATTAACTTGAATAAATTTTATATTATAATTAATTGTAGTACCTATATCTATCAGCTGGTAGTTCTTCATTATCAATTGTCCAAGTTAATTCAGGTTTAGGTTGTCCTTTGACCTGTACTTCGAGAGTGATAGGTGCATTATATTCAACTGTAACATCTTCAATACACTTGATGAATGTTGGAGCTTCACCTAAAATCAAATGGTAAATAAATGTTAAAGCTAATAACAAAAATATGCTTTAAATTCTATTTGTTAGGGAGAGAGAGAGAAAGAAATGGAGTTTAACTTCCACTCAACAAAAACCAGGTCATTTCAGAACCAACATATGGTTTAAGTTATATTTATAGCACGGCTCTCATGAGTTAACAGGTTTAAGCATCGAGGTGTAAGCCGAGATGTTAAACCTGTTAACGAATGAAGCGTGCTATAAATGACTTGTGACATTGACACCTGCTCAATATGTTTGTTGTTATTGCATGGAAAACCCACCCCACTTCTCTATATGATTTCAGTTATGCTCCAGTGAGTTTAGCAGAGGTAAAACAATCTGCTTATTCAATGAAAAGAACAAAGGAAGATCTCACATCCGTGTTACAATTTTATTTCAATAATTCGCTTGCGCATAGGGGTCTTTAGCAGTGGGGGGAAACCGGAGGTCCCAGAGAAAATCCATGAGGTTGGACAGGTGAACCTACTCCTTGTCATGTACAACCAGGGATTTGAAACCACGCCAGTGACTCAATGACAGGCTTTATGATACAGAGTGCACATGCTAACCATTCGTGCATACATCCCCACTTATTTGTTAGGACAGTAAATTAGATTTAAAACAAGCGTAGTCTAAATTATTAAGAGAATTCTGATCATCATCTATGTCAATGAACATAAGAAACTTTCAAAAAGAATAAATACCTCCTGGTTGAACAAAGACTTCTGCAGATGTGGTAACTGAACCAGCAATGTTGGAAGCTTTACAAGTATATTCATAATCATCATCCACTGTGACATCATGAATTGTTAAAGTAAATGTTCCTTCTGTATCACAGCTTGTTTCATAATGCTCATTAATAGTTATATCAACACCATCCTTCAACCTAAATAACAAATAAATATACATATAATAGATGAACTGATAATTCATCCTCTTCAGTACATTCCAAGGCATTTATTTCAAAATTTTACCAGCCAGTCAGTTTTTTAACATTTTTTTTTTTTATGGGGTTAACCCGTTTTTACTTGGAGTAGCAAGACACTCTTTCAAAAGAATATGATTATTTCTTAAAATATATTTACTGTTTTTAAAGTTAAATTTGAATTTTATTGCATGTAGATTAACAAACAGTAAGTTCTTCAGTGATTCCATTTCACTGCCAGTCAATCAAGTCCGGCAAATATGACTGAAACGAGCGCATGGATAGATTTGCATAATCTATGAATTTTATTATTTTAGAATATTGGTTAACAGGTACAATTTTTTAAAAAATTGACCTACACCCTCTTTGAACCAACTTGATAAAGTTATTAATAGAAAAAAAAAGTTTTGGTGTAATTAAAATGTAGACAAAGTAATCAATTTGATACCTACCATGATACTTCCGGTTCAGGCTTTCCAGAGACCTTCACCGTCAGCTTAACAGTGTCACCCTCTGTCACCTCTTGATCTTCCAACTGCTCTTGGAACATTGGAGCTACAGTAACATCTAAGGAGATGTCGTCAGTCTTGACTTGTTCTTGGTACTCCAGTGTAAATTCTTCTGCCACATCTTTGGTTACTTGTGGTACTTCTGGTGCAGTCTGCTCGAGTGTAAATTTTGCTTGTGTGTCCACGTCAACAATGGCCTCATCCAAAGCAATGGTTTGTTCCTTCATTGAGAATTCAGCAGTGACATCCTGAATTTCTTCTTGTGTTTCTTCTAGCGTCATCTGATAAGGGAGATAAGATTCTGAGATCTCAAACTCTTCTTTGAAGAGTGTTGGCTCAGACATGGGACTGTTTCTGTCCCCTTTTCTAATTCTCCAGGTGAAAACCTTCATGCCAACTTCTAATTCATCGTCAGCATGCATTAGCTACACAAACAAAAAAGCATGCAGAAATATCAAAAAGAGAAAAGCTACAAGCAAGGCCCTAAATTACCACAAAGAAAAGTAATTTCTTAGTTTTCCACAAATGGAAATACATCATCTTTTTAATTCATGTGCTGGTTAGGCGAAGAGAAAATTAATATGAAAGATTAAATTCTATAAAAGTAAAGAAAACAATTAATTATTGTGCTGATTTTGTGGTAATTTAGTTATATTATATATTTTCAATAAAATGAAAACTAAAATATAGTTGAATTAAATTATTAACAAAACTAATAATGGGTTTTAAAAAAAAAATTAATACTATGGATTATTACAAAAAACAACATACATCAAAAACAATAACTCAATGAAGCATTAAACTAAATAAAACAACAAAGGCTCTAAATTATTTCAAATTAAAACACTGAGGAAAGTAAAACAAAAATGAAATTATATGTTAACAAATACAGTAACTGTTTAAGAAAATACAAACAAACAAACTAAAGAGTACATTTTTAAAACAAAAAGTTTCATTAAATCTAGCATTTATAATGGCTACAAATCAGCCTGCAAATGTAGGTATGTGTTTACCATTTTCCCAACAAGCTGCACTTTTTAGCATTAAAAAAATAAGCTTTTCATTTACTACAACTTACATGACTTCTTTATCTCAAGTAATGATCTAGCTTTTTGGTAACTAAACATGCTACATGGCCAATATTACTAGTTCCATTTCTCAATTGAATATATCAAATCAAAAGCCATAATTAATATTTATAAAATTGTCATTTCCTTCTACCTGTATGCAAGTCTAGCAACTAAGATGCACATCATACCCATACAATATTGACACACCTTCACTAAACATTTAGAAACATATTTTGGTAATCTTACAGTTATTTCTATTAAAGAATTCCTCTTATTTACTTTTACATGTTTTTAACCCAATCAAATTATCTTCAGATATGTATTTAATACTTAAATACTTCTATTTTACTATCATTTTATTTTTATTATAACTGAAATTAGAAAATACCTGGAAGTCTTGTGTCTTTTCCTCATCAATGACAAAGTCAACAGAATCTTTGGCTTCCTGAGTTTCAATAGTTACATCTTCTATCACACTTTGTTCTCGAAGTACCTTGACTTGTTCACGAGCCTTACAAAGTGAAGAAAAACAGCAATGAATTTAGGAATTAATTTAATTTAACATATTTAACTTGGAAGTGATTCAAATTTTTCTAGATATTGTCACCCAGCTCCAACTGATCATCATCCATCAGTTACTTATGAGTAGGCATGACAATTTTCCCAAGTAATAGTAATATTAGAAATAACATAATTATATATTTATACAAAATCAAATTTTTAACAATTTTACCTGATAACCACGGAAGGCAGCTTGTATTTTTGTAGCAGCTTTTTCAGCTAGATCTTCAGTAACTGTTACAACTTGTTCGCTGGGTTCATCTAATTTGCCTTCTTCTTCAGATGGAACTTCTGCAATTTCAAATTCAATTTAATAAATTCATTACAATTTACAAAAAATTCTTCCAAAATGTCTTTTTTTTACCCACAATTTTTTTTCTACAAAATTATCAAATATCAATACAGTTATATAAATCAGTATAACTCTCTTAAAAATTCACATAATTATCCCACCTTCTACAGAAATGGTAGCTGAACACTCAACACTGCCAGCTGTATTGGTAGCACGAGCAGTGTATAAACCTGCATCTTCTACCAGTACTTCTGGAACAGATAATGTACTTTCTCCTTCTTCTCCAGGAGTAATCTCGTAAACATCATCTGTGTTAATTTCTTGCCCATCATGGTACCATGTTATTTCTGGAACCGGAACACCTTGTGCTCTACAAGTCAGTTTAGCTGAGTCACCTTCCTTGACATGAAGATCACTAAAGACTGTTTCAAATTTAGGAGCAATAACTTGTGGTTGTACAATCTAGATGAAAATATACAGAATATAAGATTTTAGAATCCAAAACAGTCTGGGATCTACACTTTCAATGACAATGAAAATGAAATACAAATAACTTCTTGATAATGTATACTAATTTTTTTTTGCAAATTGATGACAATGATTTACCTCAGTCACATGCTCTTCAATTGCAATAGTCTCTTCAGTTTTCATATCAGATTCAAATTTCCTGAAATAATATATTAAGATATAGAAACACATAAATTGAAAGGGAATTGACTTCATTTCTTAATCTAAATGAATTCAAAAGAGATATATCTGTATCAATGATCAAGAAAACAATAGCTAAAATTATTTGTCAGAGAATATAAGTTTCAGTTTAAGCCATTGCCAACATACGATTATTTGCTAGAGTTTACCAGACTTCGCATTAGGCACTGCTTTGGGGCTAACATTGTTCAAAATGAAATAGAGTTTACTGTCCAATTTTTCTAAACCAAACAGGCTTATGAAGACAAGAATACACCATGCAGAGTGAAATTTGGCCTGGACAGAGTAATTCTGCCTGCAGTTCATTAAATTCAAACTGTCAAGGATATCACACAACTGATAAGGGGAAACTTTTCAGTGTTGTATCTCTCTGTAAGGGTTTTAGTCAAAAAAGCACTATTAATAATATTTGTTTAAAGTATGATGTACAATCTGAAGGGTTAATTAATCAAAGAAAAAACGTCCATCAAATGAACAAAACTAGTAATCACTGATGTGTCTTTTTTGGCAGTTTAGCTTGTTATCCAACACCAATAAATATTGTTGACAAATTATGAGCAAGTGACTGTGACCCTTTCAGAGAAGGAACCATCCATTCCATACTTATTAACTTTGTCCTCAATGTTGGATGTATTTTAAATATTGCAAAGAAATATATAATTTTCTACATGTAAGGGACAGTATCTGTTACTGTGGTACACCAAACTTACATTGATGTAGTTTTTGCTGTTCGTAAAACTTGCCGGAAATCCATTTGGTGCATTTCATGTTTTACATTTACCTTTGTTTTCCTGCAGATACATGCAAATCGACAAACATGCAAAATAAAACCATGCAAACATATAAATCATGTACATCTTAATAAATAAATTGAGTACATCTTAATAGATATATTAATTAGGTACATCTTAATAAATCAGAAAATCAATTGGTCCCACTTTAAACTTATTCATGCAAACACGTTGGTCACAATATATTTATTTAATATCTAATCCGTCTAAAATACACCAACTGATTGATGATATTGATTGCAATTTGCTTAACATGCATTTTTGATCCACAAGCTCTGATTGAACATGTTGTTCTTTATAATGATAGAACACATGAGACCATCCATGTACGTTCCTAACTGATATGATATTAGAAACATGCAAATTTATTGCCAATAGTTCTTTGTTGAGACCATATGGGATTCAGGGATTCAAATGTTTTCTTGAGTCAGATAAACAGGCAATGGGCAATATTAGCTATCCTTGAAAAGACGACACCACCCTTTGTCATTATCATCCTTTTTTTATGACTAATAATACTATCAAACACAATAGCAACAAAAAAATTGAGAATATGTTTAACTTACACTTCAGTGGTCAAAGTTTGTCTGAAGTCAACTTGTTCTACTTCAGTTGGTTTTTCTTCTTGTTTAACTTCTACAGTTGTTGATAACTGATCACGGAAGTCTGTTTTCTCCTCAAGTACTTCTATAAAAACAACAGATTACTTCATTACATTTTAAACAAGGCAACAGTGAGGTTGATGAACTGAAACTTACACCAATTTCACCACTCTCACTCAATTAGAATCAAAGTTATCAAGCTCTAAAGTCTTGACCAATCATTATTCCCATTTTCCAATACCAAACCCTGGCTTCAAACTTATATTCTACTATGTGCTAAAAACCTAAATTTTGTCAAGTTTCTTCAATTTTCATATGATCATCATCATTAACTAGAATTCTATAAATTAATTTAAATCCAGGAAAGAAAAATAGGTTGCCAGGCAACGAAACATACGCCCACACAGCAGCCAAATCGTCCGGGCAGTCAACAAGAATTGTCGCATATTAAGGAATTATCAGAAAATCATTAGAATTTGTTTGGTTTTTATAATCAAACGTTTTTTTTTAAATCATAAAATAATTGTGACCTCCAGAGGCACCACAAGCTAAAAAGGGTGATTTTTCATACAATCAGGGGACATAATTCAGGAAGTAATGACCCGATGGGCGCAAATATCGAAAGGAACCAAGATCTTTGGGTTTAAAACATACCTGTCAAGTTTCATCAAAATCGATTCAAAATTGTGACCTCTATAGGGTCCACAACCTTGATATAACATATTTTCACACTATTCGTGTACAAACGGCGGCCATTTTGTCCGTCAATTCTAGTCCGGTTTTCACGTAATTCAAACTCTCTCTTAATTACCATGTAACGGTGATATAGTCAAACGTTTTTTTAAATCGGATAATAATTTTGACCTCCAGAGGGACCAAAAGCGAACAAAAGCGATTTTTCTGACAATCCGGGGACATAATTCAGGAAGTTATGATCCAATGGGCGCAAATATCTAAAGGAACCATGATCTTTGGGTTATAAACATTACATGTCAAGTTTCATCAAAATCGGTTCAAAATTGTGACCTCTATAAGGTCCACAACCTTTATATAACATATTTTCACAATATTCGCGTACAAACGGCGGCCATTTTTGTCCGTCAATTTTGGTCCGATTTTCACACAATTCATACTCAACCTTCATAACCATGGAACGGTGATATAATCAAACGTTTTTTTTAAATCGGATAACAATTTTGACCTCCAGAGGGACCACAAGCTAAAAAGGGCATTTTTTCGGACAATCAGGGGCCATAATTCAGGAAGTTACGATCCAATTGGCGCAAATATGGAAAGGAATCAAGATCTTTGGGTTATAAACATGCATTTCAAGTTTCATCCAAATCGGTTCAAAATTGTGTCCTCTACACTGTTCACAACCTTGATATAACATATTTGCACACTATTCGCGTACAAATGGCGGCCATTTTGTCCGTCAATTTTGGTCCGATTTTCACGAAATTCGAACTCGACCTTCATAACCATGGAACAATGATATAATCAAACGTTTTTCTAAATCGGATAACAATTTTGACCTCCAGAGGGACCACAAGCTAAAAAGGGCAATTTTTCGGACAATCAGGGGCCATAATTCAGGAAGTTACGATCCGATTGGCGCAAATATCAAAAGGAACCAAGATCTTTGGGTTATAAACATGCATTTCAAGTTTCATCCAAATCGGTTCAAAATTGTGTCTTCTACACTGTTCACAACCTTGATTTAACATATTTTCACACTATTCGCGTACAAATGGTGGCCATTTTGTCCGTCAATTTTGGTCCGATTTTCACGAAATTCGAACTCAACCTTCATAACCATGGAACGGTGATATAATCAAACGGTTTTTTAAATCGGATAACAATTTTGACCTCCAGAGGGACCACAAGCTAAAAAGGGCGATTTTTCGGACAATCAGGGGCCATAATTCAGGAAGTTACAATCCGATTGACGCAAATATCGAAAGGAACCAAGGTCTTTGGGTTATAAACATGCATTTCAAGTTTCGTCCAAATCGGTTCAAAATTGTGACCTCTAAACTGTTCACAAGCTAAAAAACGTGATTTTTCGTACAATCAGGGGCCATAACCCATGAAGTTACAGTCCGATACATGCCAATATCGAAAGGAACCAAGATCTTAGGGTGATAAACCTATGTTTTAAGTTTCATTGAAATCGGATAAAAATTGTGACCTGTAGACTGTTCACAAACAATTGTGAACGGACGGACGGACGTCCGGACAGACAGGGGCGACGACAATATACGTCCACATGAAAATGTGGGCGTATAAAAATCTAAAATTTTAAACTTACTATTTACTATTAGAGAGGCAGAAACACTCTCATGACCTTGAGGATTGGTAGCAGTGATGGTGTAAGTTCCTGCATCTTCTGTTGTAGTGTCAGTTATATCAAGTGAAACGTGGTAATTTTCAATATCTTGGTCAACACTAACTATAAATCGGTCATCGTTTGGAAGTTCTTCACCATCCTTGCTCCAATGAATCTGCAAATTAATATTTTGAGAATTCATGACTAAGAATTTTCAGTGAATTTTGTATTTCCTACAAAACATAATTGAATCCAGAATAAGGAAAGTAATGGAATAGTACCTCGCTAACACTATCATTCTGCAGCTTTTAAATTTATTCAAAACTGATCTTTATCATAACAAATGACTCAATTATAATATGGAATTCAAATTACTTAAGAAGTTCATTCTTTGCTTGACAAAATCGAAAGGTTGTCTGAAATAACCTTCTAAACAGACTTGTATTCCATACAACTGAGTCGTGTTATTCTAAACCGGTTACTAAATGCATCTTAAACAATTTATCATTGTTAGATCTCTGTGTTCGGATGGGCAGTGGAGGATTTAGCTTTGATAGCAAGTTTCCCACCATGCAGTCATTTGGTAATAATATGTTTCTATGATGAAATGAAATGAAATGAAATGTTGTTTTACGACACCGTCAGCTCCCACCAGGCTATTTTGTGCCAAACAAAAAGATTATTCTTATGATACAAGCTAAATCATATCACAGATGCATATACACAACAAAAGGAAAATATTACATATATATATATTATAAACAAATTAAAATTTATAATATAAACCTGTTTCTTTTAAAAAGTTTAGTAGTTGTTATTTAAGTTAATCTCACCTCAGGTTGAGGATTAGCAACAACCTGGCATTCAAACGAAACATCTTGTCCTTCATCCACTTTCTGGAATTTGGGTTTTTCTGTGAATGAAGGTGCAATTCCTTCTACAACTTCTCTAGCTTCATCACTAACATAGTCTGCCGCAGCTGCAATAAATTTGTATAAATTGATGAGATGGAAAATATAACAAGGTCTATATAATAAAGTTATTAATACTCAAGACAAGTGAAGTGGCTTTTAAACTTTTTATGAAAGGTATATAATATAATGTATCTTTGTAAGTACCTTCAACGAAAAGTTCAGCAGTAGTTGAAACCTCTCCCATTAAATTTTTGGCCACAACTGTGTACTTTCCAGCATCTTCTGGTAAAACATCATTTATAAACAGAGAACAAAGATTATTTTCATCATACTGAATGAGGAACTCTTCCGATGGAAGAAGTAGTTCACTGTCCTTATACCATTCAATATCAGGTTTAGGACTACCTGCAATCACACATTCGAAAAGGGCTTGTCCACCATCTTTGGTGTGAATTGTAGCAAGATGCTTAATAACTTCTGGCACAGTCTGTTCCACAGCTTCATCTAAAATGTTAATTGTAAACGTGTCATTTTAAAATATTCTGATACTGAAATTTATTTTGATAAAAAGCACATTTAAAGGAATGCTTGCTCTCATGAGAACTGACCAAAATGCTCTTGTTTTATTGTTTTCATTACCTTTAACAGGAGATTCAATTTGAGCAATTACTTCTTCATCAGAAACATCTTCTTTTTCTTCTTCTACAAAATCAAATAATTTGTTATGAAGAAAAATTATCTTTAGTGGTTAATTTCTTTAGTACTAAAATGTGAAAACCATACAATATATAGTAGAAGGCATTATTCTATATTCCATAGTTTTGACAGCTATCCATGAATATCAAAAGTTCTTACCTGCTGTAACCAGTTTTTCTTTTTCAGAGAGTATTTCTTCAGATACTGAAATCTCTTGAACCACAGTTTCTTCAACTGAAATTTTCACCCAAGAATGTTATAGTTCACAAAACTTTTATAGCACTTGAAAAGTCCAATATACTAAGTGAAGGATAATCTATATTTATAATAAGGAGAATATACTACTGGAAACCTATTTTATAATCAGGACCCTAAATGTCTCTAGCCAATGCTATAAGGTAAAAAATGGCTATTGGTATACAATTTATCTATATTGAGACTACTGGTATATATATTTCTAAAAAGGTTCTTAAAGCTGAAAAAGCCAGAACTAATTGGAGATCAGATATATGGAATTTATGATTAACTTGTATTGGAATCACTTACATACAAACTTTCTACAACTTGATTGAGAATTTATTCAAATCTTTCATTGGCCAAATATTACAACTAATTAATATGTCCAATATTTATTTAAGAGCATAAATATTAAACATTATTCATTTTAACAAGTGAGTAAATTCTTAACCAAGTCTGACACAATCTTTTAAAAAATTCTAAATCATTCTTCCAAAACACACAAATAAGAAAACATGCCTAGTATAAGTCATAGAACATAGGTCATCAGTTTTACTATCATGCTGCAATGAAATCATCAATCTGAGTTATTAATGAGAGTTTAAATGTCTTATCGATAGATTAATACCAACAAAACTTTCAATCCTAATTCCGGCATTTCAATAATACAGTACATAGCATATCTAAAACAATCTTCTAACCAAAAAAATAAAATGAACAAAAGAAAATAACTTCCATATTATTGCAAAATGAAGTGATCAACAAAATAAAAATGAATACAAAAATAAAATAACATATCGATGGACAGGTGCCCAGTGTGATTTATTAATAGCATACATATTCAATATACAAAAGAAATAAAAACAGTTGTCAAAACTCTGTGAACAGAAAAAAAGAAAAGAAATGTGAGTAAGAAATTCAAGCAAATAGTATTAATAACCAAGCTAAAACAAAAGATTGCAGCCTCAAAAAACAATAGAAATAAGTTATGAAAGAGCATTAAGATAGCAGCCAAATTTGTTGTTTGCAGTTCTCTGTGGCATAACCATTTCTGGATACCTTTTTGTTCAATGGCAGATTCTCGTGAATCAACAGTATACATTTGATCTACACTTTTGTCTTCTTCAGTAAGAGCTAATGAAACTTCAGCAATTTCATCTTCTGATGGTTCTTCTTTAGATACAACCAATGAAACTTCAGAGATTTCTTCTTTAGGTTTTTCCTCTTTAGTCACAATTAATTCAACATCAGTAGATTCATCCTTTGGTTTTACGTCTTCAGTGATAACTAATTCAACTTCAGAAGATTTTTCCTTTCGTTTCTCATCTTCAGTTATAACCAATTCCACTTCACTGTTTTCATATTTTGTTTTATTGTCTTCAGTGATAACCAATTCCCCTTCAGCAGTTTCATCTTTTGGTTTCTTGTCTTCAGTGATAACCAATTCCACTTCAGCAGTTTCATCTTTTGGTTTCTTGTCGTCTTCAGTAATAACCAATTCACCTTCAGTTGTTTCATATTTCGGCTTCTCATCTTCAGTGATAACTAATTCAACTTCACTGATGTCATATTTTGGTTCTTCTTCTTCAGTGATAACCAATTTCACTTCAGACGTTTCATCTTTTGATTTTTCTTCCTCAGTGGTGATAACTAATTCCATATCTGAGGTTTCATCTTTTGTTTTCTGTTCTTCAGTAAAAACCAATTCAACTTCAGATCTTTCTTCTTTTGGAAGTTCTTCTTCAGTAAAAACCAATGAAACTTCAGAGGTTTCATCTTTTGGTTTTTCTTCATCAGTAACAACCAATTCAACTTCATGAGTTTCTTCCTCTGGTTTATCTTCTTCAGTAGTAACTAATTCAACTCCATCAGTTTCTTCCACTGGCTTTTCTTCTTTAGTGACAATTAATTCCACATCAACAGATTCATCTTTTGGTTTCACATTTTCAGCAATAATCAATTCAACTTCAGAAGTTTCTTCCTTTAGTTTTTCATCTTCAGTTATAATCAATTGCACTTCAGCAGTTTCATTTTTAGGTTTCTCATCTTCAGTGATAACCACTTCCCCTTCAGAAGTATCATATTTTGGTTTTTCTTCTTCCCTGACAACCACATCCACTTCAGTAGTTTCATATTTTGGTTTCTCTTCTTCAGTGACAACCAATTCCACTTCAGATATTTGTTCTTCATGTTTTTCTTCAGAGTCTTCAACCTCTGATATTTCTGTGATTGGTTTTGCATCTTCAAAGACAACAACTTCTGAGATTTGTTCTTCAGGCTTTTCTTCGGAAACAACAACTTCAACCTCTGATATTTCTTTAATTGGTTTTTTTTCTTCAGAAACAACAACTTCAGCAATTTCTTCAGTTTGTTTTTCCTCTTCTGTAACAACCAGCTCAACTTCAGAGATTTGTTCTTCAGGCTTTTCTTCAGAAACAACAACTTCAACCTCTGATATTTCTTTAATTAGTTTTTCCTCTTCAGAAACAACAACTTCAGCAATTTCTTCAGTTTGTTTTTCCTCTTCTGTAACAACCAGTTCAACTTCAGAGATTTGTTCTTCAGGCCTTTCTTCAGAAACAACAACTTCAACCTCTGATATTTCTTTAATTGGTTTTTCCTCTTCAGAAACAACCACTTCTGAGATTTCTTCAGTTTCTTTTTCCTCTTCTGTAAAAACTAGTTCCACTTCAGAGATTTGTTCTTCAGGTTTTTCTTCGGAAACCACAACCTCAACTTCTGATATTTCTTTAATTGGTTTTTCCTCTTCCAAAACAACAACTTCAGCAATTTCTTCAGTTTGTTTTTCATCTTCTGTAATAACCAGTTCAACTTCAGAGATTTGTTCTTCAGGCTTTTCTTCGGAAACAACAACTTCAACCTCTGATATTTCCTTAATTGGTTTTTCTTCTTCAGAAGCAAAAACTTCAGCAATTTCTTCAGTTTGTTTTTCCTCTTCTGTAACAACCAGTTCAACCTCAGAGATTTGTTCTGTAATAGGTTTTTCCTCTTCAGAAACAACCACTTTTGAGATTTCTTCAGTTTGTTTTTCCTCTTCTGTAACAACTAGTTCAACTTCAGAGATTTGTTCTTCAGGCTTTTCTTCAGAAACAACCACTTCTGAGATTTCTTCAGTTTGTTTTTCCTCTTCTGTAACAACAAGTTCAACTTCAGAGATTTGTTCTTCAGGCTTTTCTTCAGAAACAACAACTTCAACCTCTGATATTTCTTTAATTGGTTTTTCCTCTTCAGAAACAACAACTTCAGCAATTTCTTCAGTTTGTTTTTCCTCTTCTGTAACAACCAGTTCAACTTCAGAGATTTGTTCTTCAGGCTTTTCTTCGGAAACAACAACTTCAACCTCTGATATTTCTTTAATTGGTTTTTCCTCTTCAGAAACAACCACTTCTGAGATTTCTTCAGTTTGTTTTTCCTCTTCTGTAATAACTAGTTCCACTTCAGAGATTTGTTCTTCAGGTTTTTCTTCAGAAACAACAACTTCAACCTCTGATATTTCTTTAATTGGTTTTTCCTCTTCAGAAACAACAACTTCAGCAATTTCTTCAGTTTGTTTTTCCTCTTCTGTAACAACCAGTTCAACTTCAGAAATTTGTTCTTCAGGCCTTTCTTCAGAAACAACAACTTTAACCTCTGATATTTCTTTAATTGGTTTTTCCTCTTCAGAAACAACCACTTCTGAGATTTCTTCAGTTTGTTTTTCCTCTTCTGTAACAACTAGTTCCACTTCAGAGATTTGTTCTTCAGGTTTTTCTTCGGAAACAACAACTTCAACCTCTGATATTTCTTTAATTGGTTTTTCTTCTTCAGAAACAACAACTTCAGCAATTTCTTCAGTTTGTTTTTCCTCTTCTGTAACAACCAGTTCAACTTCAGAGATTTGTTCCTCAGGCTTTTCTTCGGAAACAACAACTTCAACCTCTGATATTTCTTTAATTGGTTTTTCCTCTTCAGAAACAACAACTTCAGCAATTTCTTCAGTTTGTTTTTCCTCTTCTGTAACAACCAGTTCCACTTCAGAGATTTGTTCTTCAGGTTTTTCTTCGGAAACCACAACCTCAACTTCTGATATTTCTTTAATTGGTTTTTCCTCTTCAGAAACAACAACTTCAGCAATTTCTTCAGTTTGTTTTTCCTCTTCTGTAACAACCAGTTCAACTTCAGAGATTTGTTCTTCAGGCTTTTCTTCGGAAACAACAACTTCAACCTCTGATATTTCTTTAATTGGTTTTTCCTGTTCAGAAACAACCACTTCTGAGATTTCTTCAGTTTGTTTTTCCTCTTCTGTAATAACTAGTTCCACTTCAGAGATTTGTTCTTCAGGTTTTTCTTTGGAAACCACAACCTCAACTTCTGATATTTCTTTAATTGGTTTCTCCTCTTCAGAAACAACAACATCAGCAATTTCTTCAGTTTGTTTTTCCTCTTCTGTAATAACTATTTCAACTTCAGAGATTTGTTCTTCAGGCTTTTCTTCGGAAACAACAACTTCAACCTCTGATATTTCTTTAATTGGTTTTTCCTCTTCAGAAACAAGAACTTCAGCAATTTCTTCAGTTTGTTTTTCCTCTTCTGTAACAACCAGTTCAACTTCAGAGATTTGTTCTTCAGGCTTTTCTTTGGAAACAACATCTTCAACCTCTGATATTTCTTTAATTGGTTTTTCCTCTTCAGAAACAACCACTTCTGAGATTTCTTCAGTTTGTTTTTCCTCTTCTATAATAACTAGTTCCACTTCAGATATTTGTTCTTCAGGTTTTTCTTCGGAAACCACAACCTCAACTTCTGATATTTCTTTAATTGGTTTTTCCTCTTCAGAAACAACAACTTCAACAATTTCTTCAGTTTGTTTTTCCTCTTCTGTAACAACCAGTTCAACTTCAGAGATTTGTTCTTCAGGCTTTTCTTCGGAAACAACAACTTCAACCTCTGATATTTCTTTAATTGGTTTTTCCTCTTCAGAAACAACCACTTCTGAGATTTCTTCAGTTTGTTTTTCCTCTTCTGTAATAACTAGTTCCACTTCAGAGATTTGTTCTTCAGGTTTTTCTTCGGAAACAACAACCTCAACTTCTGATATTTCTTTAATTGGTTTCTCTTCTTCAGAAACAACAACATCAGCAATTTCTTCAGTTTGTTTTTCCTCTTCTGTAATAACTAGTTCAACTTCAGAGATTTGTTCTTCAGACTTTTCTTCGGAAACAACAACTTCAACCTCTGATATTTCTTTAATTGGTTTTTCTTCTTCAGAAACAACAACTTCAGCAATTTCTTCAGTTTGTTTTTCCTCTTCTGTAACAACCAGTTCAACTCCAGAGATTTGTTCTTCAGGCCTTTCTTTAGAAACAACAACTTTAACCTCTGATATTTCTTTAATTGGTTTTTCTTCTTCAGAAACAACAACTTCAGCAATTTCTTCAGTTTGTTTTTCCTCTTCTGTAACAACCAGTTCAACTTCAGAGATTTGTTCTTCAGGCTTTTCTTCGGAAACAACAACTTCAACCTCTGATATTTCTTTAATTGGTTTTTCCTGTTCAGAAACAACCACTTCTGAGATTTCTTCAGTTTGTTTTTCCTCTTCTGTAATAACTAGTTCCACTTCAGAGATTTGTTCTTCAGGTTTTTCTTCGGAAACCACAACCTCAACTTCTGATATTTCTTTAATTGGTTTTTCCTCTTCAGAAACAACAACTTCAGCAATTTCTTCAGTTTGTTTTTCCTCTTCTGTAACAACCAGTTCAACTTCAGAGATTTGTTCTTCAGGCTTTTCTTCAGAAACAACAACTTCAACCTCTGATATTTCTTTAATTGGTTTTCCCTCTTCAGAAACAACAACTTCAGCAATTTCTTCGGTTTGTTTTTCCTCTTCTGTAACAACCAGTTCAACTTCAGAGATTTGTTCTTCAGGCTTTTCTTCAGAAACAACAACTTCAACCTCTGATATTTCTTTAATTGGTTTTTCCTCTTCAGAAACAACAACTTCAGCAATTTCTTCAGTTTGTTTTTCCTCTTCTGTAACAACCAGTTCAACTTCAGAAATTTGTTCTTCAGGCCTTTCTTCAGAAACAACAACTTTAACCTCTGATATTTCTTTAATTGGTTTTTCCTCTTCAGAAACAACCACTTCTGAGATTTCTTCAGTTTGTTTTTCCTCTTCTGTAACAACTAGTTCCACTTCAGAGATTTGTTCTTCAGGTTTTTCTTCGGAAACAACAACTTCAACCTCTGATATTTCTTTAATTGGTTTTTCCTCTTCAGAAACAACAACTTCAGCAATTTCTTCAGTTTGTTTTTCCTCTTCTGTAACAACCACTTCAACTTCAGAGATTTGTTCTACAGGCTTTTCTTCGGAAACAACAACTTCAACATCTGATATTTCTTTAATTGGTTTTTCCTCTTCCGAAACAACAACTTCAGCAATTTCTTCAGTTTGTTTTTCCTCTTCTGAAACAACCAGTTCAACTTCAGAGATTTGTTCTTCAGGCTTTTCTTCAGAAACAACAACTTCAACCTCTGATATTTCTTTAATTGGTTTTTCTTCTTCAGAAACAACAACTTCAGCAATTTCTTCAGTTTGTTTTTCCTCTTCTGTAACAACCAGTTCAACTTCAGAGATTTGTTCTTCAGGCTTTTCTTCAGAAACAACAACTTCAACCTCTGATATTTCTTTAATTGGTTTTTCTTCTTCAGAAACAACAACTTCAGCAATTTCTTCAGTTTGTTTTTCCTCTTCTGTAACAACCAGCTCAACTTCAGAGATTTGTTCTTCAGGCTTTTCTTCAGAAACAACAACTTCAACCTCTGATATTTCTTTAATTGGTTTTTCCTCTTCCGAAACAACAACTTCAGCAATTTCTTCAGTTTGTTTTTCCTCTTCTGTAACAACCAGTTCAACTTCAGAGATTTGTTCTTCAGGCCTTTCTTCAGAAACAACAACTTCAACCTCTGATATTTCTTTAATTGGTTTTTCCTCTTCAGAAACAACCACTTCTGAGATTTCTTCAGTTTGTTTTTCCTCTTCTGTAACAACTAGTTCCACTTCAGAGATTTGTTCTTCAGGTTTTTCTTCGGAAACCACAACCTCAACTTCTGATATTTCTTTAATTGGTTTTTCCTCTTCCAAAACAACAACTTCAGCAATTTCTTCAGTTTGTTTTTCATCTTCTGTAATAACCAGTTCAACTTCAGAGATTTGTTCTTCAGGCTTTTCTTCGGAAACAACAACTTCAACCTCTGATATTTCCTTAATTGGTTTTTCTTCTTCAGAAGCAACAACTTCAGCAATTTCTTCAGTTTGTTTTTCCTCTTCTGTAACAACCAGTTCAACCTCAGAGATTTGTTCTACAGGCTTTTCTTCGGAAACAACAACTTCAACATCTGATATTTCTTTAATTGGTTTTTCCTCTTCCGAAACAACAACTTCAGCAATTTCTTCAGTTTGTTTTTCCTCTTCTGTAACAACCAGTTCAACTTCAGAGATTTGTTCTTCAGGCTTTTCTTCAGAAACAACAACTTCAACCTCTGATATTTCTTTAATTGGTTTTTCCTCTTCAGAAACAACAACTTCAGCAATTTCTTCAGTTTGTTTTTTCTCTTCTGTAACAACCAGTTCAACTTTAGAGATTTGTTCTTCAGGCCTTTCTTCAGAAACAACAACTTCAACCTCTGATATTTCTTTAATTGGTTTTTCCTCTTCAGAAACAACCACTTCTGAGATTTCTTCAGTTTGTTTTTTCTCTTCTGTAACAACGAGTTGAACTTCAGAGATTTGTTCTTCAGGCTTTTCTTCAGAAACAACAACTTCAACCTCTGATATTTCTTTAACTGGTTTTTCCTCTTCAGAAACAACAACTTCTGAGATTTCTTCAGTTTGTTTTTCCTCTTCTGTAATAACCAGTTCAACTTCAGAGATTTGTTCTTCAGGCTTTTCTTCGGAAACAACAACTTCAACCTCTGATATTTCCTTATTTGGTTTTTCTTCTTCAGAAACAACAACATCAGCAATTTCTTCAGTTTGTTTTTCCTCTTCTGTAACAACCAGTTCAACTTCAGAGATTTGTTCTTCAGGCTTTTCTTCAGAAACAACAACTTCAACCTCTGATATTTCTTTAATTGGTTTTTCCTCTTCAGAAACAACAACTTCAGCAATTTCTTCAGTTTGTTTTTCCTCTTCTGTAACAACCAGTTCAACATCAGAGATTTGTTCTTCAGGCCTTTCTTCAGAAACAACAACTTCAACCTCTGATATTTCTTTCATTGGTTTTTCCTCTTCGGAAACAGCAACTTCAACCTCTGATATTTCTTTAATTGGTTTTTCATCTTCAGAAACAACAACTTCAACCTCTGATATCTCTTTAATTGGTTTTTCCTGTTCAGAAACAACCACTTCTGAGATTTCTTTAGTTTGTTTTTCCTCTTCTGTAATAACTAGTTCCACTTCAGAGATTTGTTCTTCAGGCTTTTCTTCAACAATTTCTTCTGTCTGTTTTTCCTCTTCTGAGACCTCCTCAATTTGCTTGTCCTCTTGAGTAATAAGCATTTCAACTCCAGAAACTTCTACCGTTGTGCTCTCTGTTTGGCTTGTTTCTTTATCAAAATGTGAAGCAATGAAAGTTTTTTTTTGCAAATAATATATAGCAAAATGAACTCAAATGAAATAAAAGATCTTCCATGCCCCAAAAGAAAAAAAAATCATGATTCAGAAGAAATAAAATATTATGTTATACGTCATTTACCGGGTACTAAGATTAAATCAAAACCTAATAGTACTGAAGTTATCATTAGATTTCAAAATATTATTCAGATTTGCTATATTTAATTAATATTTGAAACAATGCTTCATTGGCCATGTACTATTGTATGACTTCATTTGGAATTTGTTTTTTTTTCCGGATTTATGATACAATACGGAGATTCATCAGAAACTCAAAATTATTGCAGTTATCATTAGTTTTTAAAATGTTATTCCAACTGTATATAGCTTAATGTTTGAAACAATGTCCACTAACAAATTTTGCATATCAATACAGTAAATTATTGTTTTAAATTTGTAGCCGACTCAGATCTATGGTACAATTTCATACAACAGTAACCTTTCTCTTGGGATTCATTGATATTTGATGCAAAAAGGATATGAAGAACTATACAGTGGTTATAGTAAAATATATAATGATATGGGGAATGTCAACTTGAACTATATACAGAAATTATAGCCCTATTTTATGAATTTAACATATTCTGAATACCCTGAAAATCAAGCACAATACCAACGATTCACTCAAAAATCTTTTTCTAATATACCAACAAATTGTACCTGAAGTATGTGTTGAACAATATGGTATAAATTTCTAAACAAATCTAGTTTATATCAAATAAATTGATGAATAAGTCAAATATTCATCTGTATGAAAACATAATACAAGTACAAGCTACATTGTTCGAATAGCTGCCTCTTAATATCTAGGTAAATCTAAATAATATGCCCAATTTGTACGAATATATTTCACACGTATAATGTGGATGTAAATCAATAATTCTTGTGACAACAACTAAAGCAGTTCTGGATGTGCCTCAGTTTTTTCAGTAATATATATTGTAGCGTGTAGGCAGTAAATTTAGCAGATTTGGTAATTTTCAACCTTTAGCAGAATAAATTTAATATATGAATATTAAAAGAGACAACTATTAAAATCAATATAGAAAAGAAACACAACACAATATATTTTATAAGACTTACAAAACTATAGCAGGAGACGCTATAAGATTATTACAATATATACTTAATAAAAAGATGATGTGAATACAAAATATTAAAAGATGAAACAAAAATTTTGTTTTCAAGACTACAATTGTAATAATTCAGATTTATTAAAAGAAATATAAACATTGATATAATTAAATAAGAATACATACCAGTCACTAACTTCTCTTTTTGTTCTTGAGTGATAGTTTCATTAGTAGTTATATCAACCTGTTCTACAGGAACTGAAAAACACCAAACTTTGATGAAGGTAAGCAATAAATGTATTATGTTTATAATAATTATATGAAATAGTATAAACAATGAAAATTGTGCAATAAGTAAATTTCTATATCAAGTACACAATTATGAAATAATAAGAAACAAAGGGTTTAGCTATAATATCTATAATCCTAAATATACAAATTGTTATCTACACAAATACTACAATTACAGAACTTTAATGGGTAGTTCTATTTTATTAACTATCTAAACAAGGACAAAATGGTATTAAGCCAGACTTTCTTGTATTCTAACACACATTGATAACATTGAGTTAATTACATTTACATTCATATTTAACAGCATATAAACAATATATGTTTCAAAAACATTAATCTACATTATTTAAGTTATACAATACCATAAATACTTTGAGAAAATTTATCTATCAGTCACCTAAAACATTTATATTGAACATAAACATTTATATTTCAAGCAAAGTATTAATATAGTAGAGAGCATGCTCTTCATATTATTATACAGGCATGATTATATACAAGCATATAAATATAATCTTTTCAATTTAAAATGAAAAAAAAACAACAATCCAACAGAAAATTGATTAAATCAATGAAAAAAATAATAAAATTAAATAAGTAAGAAAAAAATAACATATAAAAAATCATAAACAGTGCTCAATCTAACACATAGCAGTACTTTAATTTTCGATATAAAAAATAAAAATTTTAAAAGAAAACCGTTATTGTAATAGTGTCAAAAGCTAGCAAGTATGTCATAAAGCTAAAACAAAAGTCGATAGATTCGAGGTAAAATAATAAATGTTAAAAAAGAGTGCAAAAAAAAAAACACAGCCATCTGGAGATTTCAGCCATCTGTAGCACAAGTTTTCACTGGTACCTTTCCTAATGGCTAACTTGTCATGTCTATCATCACTTGTATCTTGTTCCTGACTTATTGAAAGGGTATATAATTTTTGATCATCCAACTGAGCAACCTTATCTGATATAATGTTTTCAGAAACAAAAACTTCAGAGATTTCTTCAGAAGCCTCTCTTTTTGGTGTTTCTTCAGGAACAACAACTTCAATCTCAGATATTTCTTTGACTGGCTTTTCATCTTCAGAAACAACAGTGATTTCTTCTATTGGAATTTCTTCAGGAACAATGACTTCAACATCTGATATTTCTTTCATTGGTTCGTCTGCTTCAGAAACAACCACTTCAGTGATTTCTTCAACAGGTTTGTCCTCTTCAGAAACAATTAATTCAACTTCAGAAATTTTTTCTGATTTTTCTTCAGTAGGAACAATAACCTCCACTTCTGATATTTCTGTGACTGGTTTTTCTGCTTCAGAAACAAAAACTTCAGAGATTTCTTCAATTTTCTTGTCATCTTCAGAAACAGTTAGTTCAACTTCAGAAACCTCTCTTTTGAGTGTTTCTTCAGGAACAACAACTTCAATCTCAGATATTTCTTTGACTGGCTGTTCATCTTCAGAAACAACAGTGATTTCTTCTTTGAGAGTTTCTTCAGAAACAACGACTTCATCCTCTGACATTTCTTTCATTGGTTCGTTTGCTTCAGAAACAACCACTTCAGTAATTTCTTCAACAGGCTTGTCTTCTTCAGAAACAATTAATTCAACTTCAGAAATGTCTTCTGATTTTCCTTCAGTAGGAGCAATAAAATCCACTTCTGATATTTCTTTGACTGGCTTTTCTGCTTCAGAAACAAAGACTTCAGAGATTTCTTCAATTTTCTTGTCATCTTCAGAAACAATTAGTTCAACTTCAGAAAACTCTCTTTTCGGTGTTTCTTCAGGAACAGCAACTTCAATCTCAGATATTTCTTTGACTGGCTGTTCATCTTCAGAAACAAGAGTAATTTCTTCTTTGGGAGTTTCTTCAGAAACAACGACTTCTTCCTCTGATATTTCTTTCATTGGTTTGTCTGCTTCAGAAACAACCACTTCAGTCATTTCTTCAACAGATTTGTCCTCTTCAGAAACAATTAATTTAACTTCAGAAATGTCTCCTGATTTTTCTTCAGTAGGAACACTAACTTCCATCTCTGTTATTTCTTTTACTGGTTTTTCTGCTTCGGAAACCACAACTTCAGAGATTTCTTCAATTTCCTTGTCATCCTCAGAAACAATTAGTTCAACTTCAGAAATCTCTTTTTTTGGTGTTTCTTCAGGAACAACAACTTCAATCTCAGATATTTCTTTGACAGGCTTTTCATCTTCAGAAATAACAGTGATTTGTTCTTCAGGAATTTCCTCAGGAACAATGACTTCAAACCCTGATGTTTCCTTGTCATCTTCAGAAAAAATTAGTTCAACTTCAGAAACCTCTCTTATTGGTATATCTTCAGGAACAACAACTTCAATCTCAGATATTTCTTTAACTGGTTTTTCATCTTCAGAAACAACAGTGATTTCTTCTTCAGGAGTTTCTTCACAAACAATGATTTCAGCCTCTGATATTTCTTTCATTGGTTTTTCCTCTTCCAAAACAACCATTTCAGTCATTTCTTCAACAGGTTTGTCCTCTTCAGAAACAATTAAATCAACTTCAGAAATGTCTTCTGATTTTCCTTCAGTAGGAACAATAACCTCCACTTCTGATATTTCTTTGACTGGTTTTTCTGCTTCTGAAACAACAACTTCAGAGATTTCTTCAATTTTCATGTCATCTTCAGAAACAATTAGTTCAACTTCAGAAACCTCTCTTTTCGGTGTTTCTTCAGGAACAACAACTTCAATCTCAGAAATTTCTTTGGCTGGCTTTTCATCTTCATAAACAACAATGATTTCTTCTTCTGGAGTTTCTTCAGGAACAATGACTTCCACCTCTGATATTTCTTTCATTGGTTTGTTCTCTTCAAAAACAACCACTTCAGAGATTTCTTCAACAGGTTTGTCTTCTTCAGGAATAATTAATTTAACTTCAGAAATTTCTTCTGATTTTTCTTCATTAGGAATTATAATTTCCATCTCTGTTATTTCTTTGACTGGTTTTTCTGCTTCAGAAACAACAACTTCAGAGATTTCTTCAATTTCCTTGTCATCTTCAGAAACAATTAGTTCAACTTCAGAAATCTCCCTTTTTGGTGTTTCTTCAGGAACAACAACTGCAATCTCAGATATTTCTTTGACTGGCTTTTCATCTTCAGAAATAACAGTGACTTCTTCTTCAGGAATTTCTTCAGGAACAATGACTTCAACCTCTGATATTTCTTTCATTGGTTTGTCCTCTTCTGAAACAACCATTTCAGTCATTTCTTCAACAGGTTTGTCCTCTTCAGAAACAATTAAATCAACTTCAGAAATGTCTTCTGATTTTCCTTCAGTAGGAACAATAACCTCCACTTCAGATATTTCTTTGACTGGTGTTTCTGCTTCAGAAAGAAAGACTTCAGAGATTTCTTCAATTTCCTTGTCATCTTCAGAAACAATTAGTTCAACTTCAGAAATCTCTCTTTTTGGTGTTTCTTCAGGAACAACAACTTCAATCTCAGATATTTCTTTGACTGGCTTTTCATCTTCAGAAACAAGAGTAATTTCTTCTTTGGGAGTTTCTTCAGAAACAACGATTTCTTCCTCTGATATTTCTTTCATTGGTTTGTCTGCTTCAGAAACAACCACTTCAGTAATTTCTTCAACAGATTTGTCCTCTTCAGAAATGTCTTCTGATTTTCCTTCAGTAGGAACAATAACCTCCACTTCTGATATTTCTTTGACTGGTTTTTCTGCTTCTGAAACAACAACTTCAGAGATTTCTTCAATTTCCTTCTCATCTTCAGAAACAATTAGTTCAACTTCAGAAACCTCTCTTTTTGGTGTTTCTTCAGGAACAACAACTTCAATCTCAGATATTTCTTTGACTGGCTGTTCATCTTCAGAAATAACAGTTATTTCTTCTTTGGGAGTTTCTTCAGAAACAACGACTTCAACCTCTGATATTTCTTTCATTGGTTCATCTGCTTCAGAAACAACCACTTCAGTAATTTCTTCAACAGGCTTGTCTTCTTCAGAAACAATTAATTCAACTTCAGAGATGTCTCCTGATTTTTCTTCAGTAGGAACAATAACTTCCATCTCTGTTATTTCTTTTACTGGTTTTTCTGCTTCAGAAACAACAACTTCAGAGATTTCTTCAATTTCCTTGTCATCTTCAGAAACAATTAGTTCAACATCAGAAATCTCTCTTTTTGGTGTTTCTTCAGGAACAACAACTTCAATCTCAGATATTTCTTTGACTGGCTGTTCATCTTCAGAAACAAGAGTAATTTCTTCTTTGGGAGTTTCTTCGGAAACAACGACTTCTTCCTCTGATATTTCTTTCATTGGTTTGTCTGCTTCAGAAACAACCACTTCAGTAATTTCTTCAACAGATTTGTCCTCTTCAGAAACAATTAATTTAACTTCAGAAATGTCTCCTGATTTTTCTTCAGTAGGAACAATAACTTCCATCTCTGTTATTTCTTTTACTGGTTTTTCTGCTTCGGAAACCACAACTTCAGAGATTTCTTCAATTTCCTTGTCATCCTCAGAAACAATTAGTTCAACTTCAGAAATCTCCTTTTTTGGTGTTTCTTCAGGAACAACAACTTCAATCTCAGATATTTCTTTGACAGGCTTTTCATCTTCAGAAATAACAGTGATTTGTTCTTCAGGAATTTCCTCAGGAACAATGACTTCAAACCCTGATGTTTCCTTGTCATCTTCAGAAACAATTAGTTCAACTTCAGAAACCTCTCTTATTGGTATATCTTCAGGAACAACAACTTCAATCTCAGATATTTCTTTAACTGGCTTTTCATCTTCAGAAACAACAGTGATTTCTTCTTCAGGAGTTTCTTCACAAACAATGATTTCAGCCTCTGATATTTCTTTCATTGGTTTTTCCTCTTCCAAAACAACCATTTCAGTCATTTCTTCAACAGGTTTGTCCTCTTCAGAAACAATTAAATCAACTTCAGAAATGTCTTCTGATTTTCCTTCAGTAGGAACAATAACCTCCACTTCTGATATTTCTTTGACTGGTGTTTCTGCTTCAGAAAGAAAGACTTCAGAGATTTCTTCAATTTCCTTGTCATCTTCAGAAACAATTAGTTCAACTTCAGAAATCTCTCTTTTTGGTGTTTCTTCGGGAACAACAACTTCAATCTCAGATATTTCTTTGACTGGCTTTTCATCTTCAGAAACAAGAGTAATTTCTTCTTTGGGAGTTTCTTTAGAAACAACGATTTCTTCCTCTGATATTTCTTTCATTGGTTTGTCTGCTTCAGAAACAACCACTTCAGTAATTTCTTCAACAGATTTGTCCTCTTCAGAAACAATTAATTTAACTTCAGAAATGTCTCCTGATTTTTCTTCAGTAGGAACAATAACTTCCATCTCTGTTATTTCTTTTACTGGCTTTTCTGCTTCGGAAACCACAACTTCAGAGATTTCTTCAATTTCCTTATCATCTTCAGAAACAATTAGTTCAACTTCAGAAACCTCTCTTTTTGGTGTTTCTTCAGGAACAACAACTTCAATCTCAGATATTTCTTTGACTGGCTGTTCGTCTTCAGAAACAAGATTAATTTCTTCTTTGGGAGTTTCTTCAGAAATAACGACTTCTTCCTCTGATATTTCTTTCATTGGTTTGTCTGCTTCAGAAACAACCAATTCAGTAATTTCTTCAACAGATTTGTCCTCTTCAGAAATGTCTTCTGATTTTCCTTCAGTAGGAACAATAACCTCCACTTCTGATATTTCTTTGACTGGTTTTTCTGCTTCTGAAACAACAGCTTCAGAGATTTCTTCAATTTCCTTCTCATCTTCAGAAACAATTAGTTCAACTTCAGAAACCTCTCTTTTTGGTGTTTCTTCAGGAACAACAACTTCAATCTCAGATATTTCTTTGACTGGCTGTTCATCTTCAGAAATAACAGTTATTTCTTCTTTGGGAGTTTCTTCAGAAACAACGACTTCAACCTCTGATATTTCTTTCATTGGTTCATCTGCTTCAGAAACAACCACTTCAGTAATTTCTTCAACAGGCTTGTCTTCTTCAGAAACAATTAATTCAACTTCAGAGATGTCTCCTGATTTTTCTTCAGTAGGAACAATAACTTCCATCTCTGTTATTTCTTTTACTGGTTTTTCTGCTTCAGAAACAACAACTTCAGAGATTTCTTCAATTTCCTTGTCATCTTCAGAAACAATTAGTTCAACATCAGAAATCTCTCTTTTTGGTGTTTCTTCAGGAACAACAACTTCAATCTCAGATATTTCTTTGACAGGCTTTTCATCTTCAGAAATAACAGTGATTTGTTCTTCAGGAATTTCTTCAGGAACAATGACTTCAACCCCTGATATTTCGTTGTCATCTTCAGAAACAATTAGTTCAACTTCAGAAACCTCTCTTTTCGATGTTTCTTCAGGAACAACAACTTCAATTTCAGATATTTCTTTAACTGGCTTTTCATCTTCAGAAACAACAGTGATTTCTTCTTCAGGAGTTTCTTCACAAACAATGATTTCAGCCTCTGATATTTCTTTCATTGGTTTGTCCTCTTCAGAAACAACCATTTCAGTCATTTCTTCAACAGGTTTGTCATCTTCAGAAATAATTAAATCAACTTCAGAAATGTCTTCTGATTTTCCTTCAGTAGGAACAATAACCTCCACTTCTGATATTTCTTTGACTGGTTTTTCTGCTTCTGAAACAACAACTTCAGAGATTTCTTCAATTTTCTTGTCATCTTCAGAAACAATTTGTTCAACTTCAGAAACCTCTCTTTTCGGTGTTTCTTCAGGAACAACAACTTCAATCTCAGATATTTCTTTGACTGGCTTTTCATCTTCAGAAACAACAATGATTTCTTCTTCTGGAGTTTCTTCAGGAACAATGACTTCCACCTCTGATATTTCTTTCATTGGTTTGTCCTCTTCAGAAACAACCACTTCAGAGATTTCTTCAACAGGTTTGTCTTCTTCAGGAATAATTAATTTAACTTCAGAAATTTCTTCTGATTTTTCTTCAGTAGGAATATCAACTTCCATCTCTGTTATTTCTTTGACTGGTTTTTCTGCTTCAGAAACAACAACTTCAGAGATTTCTTCAATTTCCTTGTCATCTTCAGAAACAATTAGTTCAACTTCAGAAATCTCTCTTTTTGGTGTTTCTTCAGGAACAACAACTTCAATCTCAGATATTTCTTTGACTGGCTGTTCATCTTCAGAAATAACAGTGAGTTCTTCTTTGGGAGTTTCTTCAGAAACAACGACTTCTTCCTCTGATATTTCTTTCATTGGTTTGTCTGCTTCAGAAACAACCACTTCAGTAATTTCTTCAACAGATTTGTCCTCTTCAGAAACAATTAATTTAACTTCAGAAATGTCTCCTGATTTTTCTTCAGTAGGAACAATAACTTCCATCTCTGTTATTTCTTTTACTGGTTTTTCTGCTTCGGAAACCACAACTTCAGAGATTTCTTCAATTTCCTTATCATCTTCAGAAACAATTAGTTCAACTTCAGAAACCTCTCTTTTTGGTGTTTCTTCAGGAACAACAACTTCAATCTCAGATATTTCTTTGACTGGCTGTTCGTCTTCAGAAACAAGATTAATTTCTTCTTTGGGAGTTTCTTCAGAAACAACGACTTCTTCCTCTGATATTTCTTTCATTGGTTTGTCTGCTTCAGAAACAACCAATTCAGTAATTTCTTCAACAGATTTGTCCTCTTCAGAAATGTATTCTGATTTTCCTTCAGTAGGAACAATAACCTCCACTTCTGATATTTCTTTGACTGGTTTTTCTGCTTCTGAAACAACAACTTCAGAGATTTCTTCAATTTCCTTGTCATCTTCAGAAATAATTAGTTCAACTTCAGAAACCTCTCTTTTTGGTGTTTCTTCAGGAACAACAACATCAATCTCAGATATTTCTTTGACTGGCTGTTCATCTTCAGAAACAACAGTTATTTCTTCTTTGGGAGTTTCTTCAGAAACAACGACTTCAACCTCTGATATTTCTTTCATTGGTTCATCTGCTTCAGAAACAACCACTTCAGTAATTTCTTCAACAGGCTTGTCTTCTTCAGAAACAATTAATTTAACTTCAGAAATGTCTCCTGATTTTTCTTCAGTAGGAACAATAACTTCCATCTCTGTTATTTCTTTTACTGGTTTTTCTGCTTCAGAAACAACAACTTCAGAGATTTCTTCAATTTCCTTGTCATCTTCAGAAACAATTAGTTCAACATCAGAAATCTCTCTTTTTGGTGTTTCTTCAGGAACAACAACTTCAATCTCAGATATTTCTTTGACAGGCTTTTCATCTTCAGAAATAACAGTGATTTGTTCTTCAGGAATTTCTTCAGGAACAATGACTTCAACTTCTTCAGGAACAACAACTTCAATCTCAGATATTTCTTTGACAGGCTTTTCATCTTCAGGAATAACAGTGATTTGTTCTTCAGGAATTTCTTCAGGAACAATGACTTCAACCCCTGATATTTCCTTGTCATCTTCAGAAACAATTAGTTCAACTTCAGAAACCTCTCTTTTCGATGTTTCTTCAGGAACAACAACTTCAATCTCAGATATTTCTTTAACTGGCTTTTCATCTTCAGAAACAACAGTGATTTCTTCTTCAGGAGTTTCTTCACAAACAATGATTTCAGCCTCTGATATTTCTTTCATTGGTTTGTCCTCTTCAGAAACAACCATTTCAGTCATTTCTTCAACAGGTTTGTCCTCTTCAGAAATAATTAAATCAACTTCAGAAATGTCTTCTGATTTTCCTTCAGTAGGAACAATAACCCCCACTTCTGATATTTCTTTGACTGGTTTTTCTGCTTCTGAAACAACAACTTCAGAGATTTCTTCAATTTTCTTGTCATCTTCAGAAACAATTAGTTCAACTTCAGAAACCTCTCTTTTCGGTGTTTCTTCAGGAACAACAACTTCAATCTCAGATATTTCTTTGACTGGCTTTTCATCTTCCGAAACAACAATGATTTCTTCTTCTGGAGTTTCTTCAGGAACAATGACTTCCACCTCTGATATTTCTTTCATTGGTTTGTCCTCTTCAGAAACAACCACTTCAGAGATTTCTTCAACAGGTTTGTCTTCTTCAGGAATAATTAATTTAACTTCAGAAATTTCTTCTGATTTTTCTTCAGTAGGAATATCAACTTCCATCTCTGTTATTTCTTTGACTGGTTTTTCTGCTTCAGAAACAACAACTTCAGAGATTTCTTCAATTTCCTTGTCATCTTCAGAAACAATTAGTTCAACTTCAGAAATCTCTCTTTTTGGTGTTTCTTCAGGAACAACAACTTCAATCTCAGATATTTCTTTGACTGGCTTTTCATCTTCAGAAATAACAGTGAGTTTTTCTTCAGGAATTTCTTCAGGAACAATGACTTCAACCTCTGATATTTCTTTCCTTGGTTTGTCCTCTTCAGAAACAACCACTTCAGTGATTTCTTCAACAGGTTTGTCCTCTTCAGAAACAATTAATTCAACTTCAGAAATGTAATCGGATTCTTCTGTAGGAGTTTCTTCAGGAACAAATACTTCAACCTCATCTTTGTGTACATTAATCGTTTCTCTAATAACAGTTTCAGTGATTGTTTCGGGAGCTGACATTTCAACTTCATTGGTTGAAGATAGTAAACTTTTGTCAGATTCTTCTTTTGGTTCAATAGTTATTATTTCCTTGAAGGTCTCAGTTTGAACAACATCAGCTTCTTCAATAATTGGTTGATCTGATATCTGCTCTCTTTCTGCAATAGTTATTGCCTCTTTGTCGGTAACAATGCTGGGCATGTCAACCTCTTCTACTTCAGATGGGATTTCTACAGCTGACATATCTATTTGAACATCATTCTCAGACGGTTCTTTTTCAGATTCTATCGTAATTTCCTCCTTAAATGGCTCAGTTTCAGTAACTTCATCATCTTCAATTACTGGTTGAATTTCTTGGTCTGATACATCAAACTCAACATCAGCTCCAGTAGGTTTACTTTCGGCTTCATCAATGTCATGTGTTTCGTCTTTGTGTACATTAATTGTATCTCTAATAATAGTTTCAGTGATTGTTTCTGGTGCTGACATTTCAACTTCTTTTTGGGTTAAAGTTTCTAAACTTTTGTCAGATGGCACAGATATTTCAAACTGAACATCCTTTATCGTGGATTCTTTGGGTTCAATGGTTATTTCTTCCTTGAATGTTTCAGTTTCACCAAGTTCAACTTCCTCAATAATTGGTTGAACCTGATCTGATATTTGTTCTCTTTCTGCAATAGCTGTGTCTTCTTTGGAGGTATCAGTGCCAGGTGTGTCAACCTCTTCGACTTCAGATGGAATGTCTTCAGTTGATATATCTATTTGAATGTCTTTTACAAATGGTTCAGTTTCAGTTTCTATTATAATTTCCTCTTTAAATGACCCAATTTCAGTAACATCAACTTCTTCAATTTCAGGTTGAATTTCTTGGTCTGATACATCAATTTCAACATCATCTGCAGTAAGTTTACTTTTGTCGTCATCAATGTCATGTGTTTCGTCTTTTTGTACATTAATTGTTTCTCTAATAATAGTTTCAGTAATTGTTTCTGGAGCTGACATTTCAACTTCTTTTTGGGTTGAAGTTTCTAAACTTTTGTCAGATGGCACAGATATTTCAAACTGAACCTCTTCTGTCTTGGATTCTTTGGGTTCAATGGTTATTTCTTCCTTGAATGTTTCAGTTTCACCAACATCAACTTCCTCAATAATTGGTTGAGCCTGATCTGATATTTCAAACTGAACCTCCTCTGATTGGGATTCTTTGGGTTCAATGGTTATTTCTTCCTTGAATGTTTCAGTTTCACCAACGTCAACTTCCTCAATAACTGGTTGAACCTGATCTGATATTTGTTCTCTTTCTGCAATAGTTGTCTCCTCTTTGGAGGTTTCAGTGCCAGGCATGTCAACTTCTTCAACTTCAGATGTCATGTCTTCAGCTGATATGTCTATCTGAATGTCTTTCTCAAATGGTTCTGTTTCGGGTTCTATTATAATTTCCTCTTTAAATGACCCAATTTCAGTAACATCAACTTCTTCAATTTCAGGTTGAATTTCTTGGTCTGATACATCAATTTCAACATCATCTGCAGTAGGTTTACTTTTGGCTTCATCAATGTCATGTGTTTCGTCTTTGTGTACATTAATTGTTTCTCTAATAATAGTTTCAGTAATTGTTTCTGGAGCTGACATTTCAACTTCTTTTTGGGTTGAAGTTTCTAAACTTTTGTCAGATGGCACAGATATTTCAAACTGAACCTCTTCTGTCTTGGATTCTTTGGGTTCAATGGTTATTTCTTCCATGAATGTTTCAGTTTCACCAACATCAACTTCCTCAATAATTGGTTGAGCCTGATCTGATATTTCAAACTGAACCTCCTCTTTCTGGGATTCTTTGGGTTCAATGGTTATTTCTTCCTTGAATATTTCAGTTTCACCAACGTCAACTTCCTCAATAACTGGTTGAACCTGATCTGATATTTGTTCCCTTTCTGCAAAAGTTGTCTCCTCTTTGGAGGTTTCAGTGCCAGGCATGTCAACTTCTTCAACTTCAGATGTCATATCTTCAGCTGATATGTCTATCTGAATGTCTTTCTCAAATGGTTCTGTTTCCGGTTCTATTATAATTTCCTCTTTAAATGACCCAATTTCAGTAACATCAACTTCTTCAATTTCAGGTTGAATTTCTTGGTCTGATACATCAATTTCAACATCATCTACAGTAGGTTTACTTTTGGCTTCATCGATGTCAAGTGTTTCGTCTTTGTGTACATTAATTGTTTCTCTGATAATAGTTTCAGTAATTGTTTCTGGAGCTGACATTTCAACTTCTTTTTGGGTTGAAGTTTCTAAACTTTTGTCAGATGGCACAGATATTTCAAACTGAACCTCTTCTGTCTTGGATTCTTTGGGTTCAATGGTTATTTCTTCCATGAATGTTTCAGTTTCACCAACATCAACTTCCTCAATAATTGGTTGAGCCTGATCTGATATTTCAAACTGAACCTCCTCTGACTGGGATTCTTTGGGTTCAATGGTTATTTCTTCCTTGAATATTTCAGTTTCACCAACATCATCTTCCTTAATAATTGGTTGAACCTGATCTGATATTTGTTCTCTTTCTGCAATAGCTGTGTCCTCTTTGGAGGTATCAGTGCCAGGTGTATCAACCTGTTCGACTTCAGATGTCATGTCTTCAGCTGATATGTCTATCTGAATGTCTTTCTCAAATGGTTCTGTTTCGGGTTCTATTATAATTTCCTCTTTAAATGACCCAATTTCAGTAACATTAACTTCTTCAATTTCAGGTTGAATTTCTTGGTCTGATACATCAATTTCAACATCATCTGCAGTAGGTTTACTTTTGGCTTCATCAATGTCATGTGTTTCGTCTTTGTGTAAATTAATTGTTTCTCTAATAATAGTTTCAGTAATTGTTTCTGGAGCTGACATTTCAACTTCTTTTTGGGTTGAAGTTTCTAAACTTTTGTCAGATGGCACAGATATTTCAAACTGAACCTCTTCTGTCTTGGATTCTTTGGGTTCAATGGTTATTTCTTCCTTAAATGTTTCAGTTTCACCAACATCAACTTCCTCAATAATTGGTTGAGCCTGATCTGATATTTCAAACAGAACCTCCTCTGACTGGGATTCTTTGGGTTCAATGGTTATTTCTTCCTTGAATGTTTCAGTTTCACCAACGTCAACTTCCTCAATAACTGGTTGAACCTGATCTGATATTTGTTCTCTTTCTGCAATAGTTGTCTCCTCTTTGGAGGTTTCAGTGCCAGGCATGTCAACTTCTTCAACTTCAGATGTCATGTCTTCAGCTGATATGTCTATCTGAATGTCTTTCTCAAATGGTTCTGTTTCGGGTTCTATTATAACTTCCTCTTTAAATGACCCAATTTCAGTAACATCAACTTCATCAATTTCAGGTTGAATTTCTTGGTCTGATACATCAATTTCAACATCATCTGCAGTAGGTTTACTTTTGTCGTCATCAATGTCATATGTTTCGTCTTTGTGTACATTAATTGTTTCTCTAATAATAGTTTCAGTAATTGTTTCTGGAGCTGACATTTCAACTTCTTTTTGGGGTGAAGTTTCTAAACTCTTGTCAGATGGCACAGATATTTCAAACTGAACCTCTTCTGTCTTGGATTCTTTGGGTTCAATGGTTATTTCTTCCATGAATGTTTCAGTTTCACCAACATCAACTTCTTCAATAACTGGTTGAACCTGATCTGATATTCCAAACTGAACCTCTTCTATCTTGGATTCTTTGGGTTCAATGGTTATTTCTTCCATGAATGTTTCAGTTTCACCAACATCAACTTCTTCAATAACTGGTTGAACCTGATCTGATATTCCAAACTGAACCTCTTCTATCTTGGATTCTTTGGGTTCAATGGTTATTTCTTCCTTGAATGTTTCAGTTTCACCAACGTCAACTTCCTCAATAATTGGTTGAGCCTGATCTGATATTTCAAACTGAACCTCCTCTGACTGGGATTCTTTGGGTTCAATGGTTATTTCTTCCTTGAATGTTTCAGTTTCACCAATATCAACTTCAGGTTGAATTTCTTGATCTGATACATCAATTTCAACATCATCTGCATTAGGTTTACTTTTGCCTTCATCAATGTCATGCGTTTCATCTTTGTGTACATTAATTGTTTCTCTAATAATAGTTTCAGTAATTGTTTCTGGAGCTGACATTTCAACTTCTTTTTGGGTTGAAGTTTCTAAACTCTTGTCAGACGGCACAGATATTTCAAACTGAACCTCTTCTGTCTTGGATTCTTTGGGTTCAATGGTTATTTCTTCCTTGAATGTTTCAGTTTCACCAACATCAACTTCTTCAATAACTGGTTGAACCTGATCTGACATTTCAAACTGAACCTCTTCTGTTTTGGATTCTTTGGGTTCAATTATTATTTCTTCCTTGAATGTTTCAGTTTCACCAACATTAACTTCCTCAATAATTGGTTGAGCCTGATCTGACATTTCAAACTGAACCTCCTCTGACTGGGATTCTTTGGGTTCAATGGTTATTTCTTCCTTGAACGTTTCAGTTTCACCAATATCAACTTCAGGTTGAATTTCTTGGTCTGATACATCAATTTCAACATCATCTGCATTAGGTTTACTTTTGGCTTCACCAATGTCATGTGTTTCATCTTTGTGTATATCAATTGTTTCTCTAATAATAGTTTCAGTAATTGTTTCTGGAGCTGACATTTCAACTTCTTTTTGGGGTGAAGTTTCTAAACTCTTGTCAGATGGCACAGATATTTCAAACTGAACCTCTTCTGTCTTGGATTCTTTGGGTTCAATGATTATTTCTTCCTTGAATGTTTCAGTTTCACAAACATCAACTTCCTCAATAATTGGCTTAGACTGATCTGATATTTGTTCTCTTTCTCCAACAACCACTGCAGAGATTTCATCAACTGGCTTGTCCTCTTCAGAAATAATTAATTCAACTTCAGTCATATCTTCTTTCAGTGTTTCTTTAGGAACAATAACTTGAACCTCTGACATTTCTTTGGTCAGTTTTTCTTCATCGGAAACAACAACTTCAGTGATTACTTCAACTGGTTTGTCCTCTTCAGGAACAATTAATTCAACTTCAGAAATCTCTTCTGTGGGTTTTTCTTCAGGGATAATAACTTCACGCTCTGATACATCTTTGATTGGTTTTTCTTCTTCAGAAACAACAACTTCAGTGATTTTCTCAACTTGTTTGTCCTCTTCAGTAACAATTAATTCAACTTCTGAAATATCTTCTTTGGGTTTTTCTTTGGGAACAATACCCTCGAGCTCTGATATTTCTTCAGCTTGTTTATCATCTACAGAATCAATTAATTCAACTTCAGAAATCTCTTCTTTGGGTTTTTCTTCAGGGATAATAACTTCTAGTTCTGATACTTCTTTGATTGGTATTTCTTCTTCAGAAACAACAACTTCAGTGATTTCTTCAATTGGTTTGTCCTCTTCAGAAACAATTAATTCAACTTCAGAAATCTCTTCTTTGGGTTTTTCTTCAGGGATAATAACTTCAAGTTCTGATACTTCTTTGATTGGTTTTTCTTCGTCAGAAACAACAACTGATATTTCTTCAGATTGTGTATCCTCTTCAGAAACAATTAATTCAACTTCAGAAATCTCTTCTTTGGGTTTTTCTTCAGGGATAATAACTTCAAGTTCTGATACTTCTTTGATTGGTTTTTCTTCTTCAGAAACAACAACTTCAGTGATTTCTTCAATTGGTTTGTCCTCTTCAGAAACAATTAATTCAACTTCAGAAATCTCTTCTATGGGTTTTTCTTCAGGGACAATAACTTCAAGCTCTGATACTGCTTTGATTGGTTTTTCCTCTTCAGAAACAACCACTTCAGTGACTTTCTCAACGCGTTTGTCCTCTTCAGAAACAATTAATTCAATTTCTGAAATCTCTTCTTTGGGTTTTTCTTCAGGAACAATACCTTCGAGATCTGATATTTCTTCAGCTTGTGTATCCTCTTCAGAAACAATTAATTCAACTTCAGAAATCTCTTCTTTGGGTTTTTCTTCAGGGATAATAACTTCAAGTTCTGATACTTCTTTGATTGGTTTTTCTTCTTCAGAAACAACAACTTCAGTGATTTCTTCAACTGGATTGTCCTCTTCAGAAGTAATTAATTCAACTTCAGAAATCTCTTCTTTGGGTTTTTCTTCCGCAACAATAACTTCAAGCTCTGATATTTCTTTAATTGGTTTTTCTTCTTCAGAAACAACAACTTCAGTGATTTCTTCAACTGGTTTGTCCTCTTCAGAAACAATTAATTTAACTTCAGAAATCTCTTCTTTGGGTTTTTCTTCCGCAACAATAACTTCAAGCTCTGCTATTTCTTTAATTGGTTTTTCTTCTTCAGAAACAACAACTTCAGTGATTTCTTCAACTGGTTTGTCCTCTTCAGAAACAATTAATTCAACTTCAGAAATCTCTTCCCTGGGTTTTTCTTCGGGGATAATAACTTCAAGCTCTGATACTTCTTTGATTGGTTTTTCCTCTTCAGAAACAACCACTTCAGTGATTTTCTCAACTTGTTTGTCCTCTTCAGAAACAATTAATTCAAGTTCTGATACTTCTTTGATTGGTTTTTCTTCTTCGGAAAAAACAACTTCAGTGATTTCTTCAACTGGTTTGTCCTCTTCAGAAACAATTACTTCAACTTCAGAAATCTCTTCTTTGGGTTTTTCTTCCGCAACAATAACTTCAAGCTCTGATATTTCTTTAATTGTTTTTTCTTCTTCAGAAACAACAACTTCAGTGATTTCTTCAACTGGTTTCTCCTCTTCAGTAACAATTGATTCAACTTCAGAAATCTCTTCTTTGGGTTTTTCCTCAGGGATAATAACGTCAAGCTCTGATACTTCTTTGATTGTTTTTTCTTCTTCAGAAACAACAACTTCAGAAATCTCTTCTTTGGGTTTTTCTTCAGGAACAATACCTTCGAACTCTGATATTTCTTCAGCTTGTGTATCCTCTTCAGAAACAATTAATTCAACTTCAGAAATCTCTTCTTTGGGTTTTTCTTCAGGGATAATAACTTCAAGTTCTGATACTTCTTTGATTGGTTTTTCTTCGTCAGAAACAACAACTGATATTTCTTCAGATTGTGTATCCTCTTCAGAAACAATTAATTCAACTTCAGAAATCTCTTCTTTGGGTTTTTCTTCAGGGATAATAACTTCAAGTTCTGATACTTCTTTGATTGGTTTTTCTTCTTCAGAAACAACAACTTCAGTGATTTCTTCAATTGGTTTGTCCTCTTCAGAAACAATTAATTTAACTTCAGAAATCTCTTCTTTGGGTTTTTCTTCCGCAACAATAACTTCAAGCTCTGATATTTCTTTAATTGGTTTTTCTTCTTCAGAAACAACAACTTCAGTGATTTCTTCAACTGGTTTGTCCTCTTCAGAAACAATTAATTCAACTTCAGAAATCTCTTCCCTGGGTTTTTCTTCGGGGATAATAACTTCAAGCTCTGATACTTCTTTGATTGGTTTTTCCTCTTCAGAAACAACCACTTCAGTGATTTTCTCAACTTGTTTGTCCTCTTCAGAAACAATTAATTCAAGTTCTGATACTTCTTTGATTGGTTTTTCTTCTTCGGAAAAAACAACTTCAGTGATTTCTTCAACTGGTTTGTCCTCTTCAGAAACAATTACTTCAACTTCAGAAATCTCTTCTTTGGGTTTTTCTTCCGCAACAATAACTTCAAGCTCTGATATTTCTTTAATTGTTTTTTCTTCTTCAGAAACAACAACTTCAGTGATTTCTTCAACTGGTTTCTCCTCTTCAGTAACAATTGATTCAACTTCAGAAATCTCTTCTTTGGGTTTTTCCTCAGGGATAATAACGTCAAGCTCTGATACTTCTTTGATTGTTTTTTCTTCTTCAGAAACAACAACTTCAGAAATCTCTTCTTTGGGTTTTTCTTCAGGAACAATACCTTCAAACTCTGATATTTCTTCAGCTTGTGTATCCTCTTCAGAAACAATTAATTCAACTTCAGAAATCTCTTCTTTGGGTTTTTCTTCAGGGATAATAACTTCAAGTTCTGATACTTCTTTGATTGGTTTTTCTTCGTCAGAAACAACAACTGATATTTCTTCAGATTGTGTATCCTCTTCAGAAACAATTAATTCAACTTCAGAAATCTCTTCTTTGGGTTTTTCTTCAGGGATAATAACTTCAAGTTCTGATACTTCTTTGATTGGTTTTTCTTCTTCAGAAACAACAACTTCAGTGATTTCTTCAATTGGTTTGTCCTCTTCAGAAACAATTAATTCAACTTCAGAAATCTCTTCTTTGGATTTTTCTTCCGCAACAATAACTTCAAGCTCTGATATTTCTTTAATTGGTTTTTCTTCTTCAGAAACAACAACTTCAGTGATTTCTTCAACTGGTTTGTCCTCTTCAGAAACAATTAATTCAATTTCAGAAATCTTTTCTTTGGGTTTTTCCTCCGCAACAATAACTTCAAGCTCTGATATTTCTTTAATTGGTTTTTCTTCTTCAGAAACAGCAACTTCAGTGATTTCTTCAACTTGTTTGTCCTCTTCAGAAACAATTAATTCAACTTCAGAAATCTCTTCTATGGGTTTTTCTTCAGGGACAATAACTTCAAGCTCTGATACTGCTTTGATTGGTTTTTCCTCTTCAGAAACAACCACTTCAGTGACCTTCTCAACGCATTTGTCCTCTTCAGAAACAATTAATTCAATTTCTGAAATCTCTTCTTTGGGTTTTTCTTCAGGAACAATACCTTCGAGATCTGATATTTCTTCAGCTTGTGTATCCTCTTCAAAAACAATTAATTCAACTTCAGAAATCTCTTCTTTGGGTTTTTCTTCAGGGATAATAACTTCAAGTTCTGATACTTCTTTGATTGGTTTTTCTTCTTCAGAAACAACAACTTCAGTGATTTCTTCAACTGGTTTGTCCTCTTCAGAAACAATTAATTCAACTCCAGAAATCTCTTCTTTGGGTTTTTCTTCAGGGATAATAACTTCAAGCTCGGATACTTCTTTGATTGTTTTTTCTTCTTCAGAAACAACAACTTCAGTGATTTTCTCAACTAGTTTGTCCTCTTCAGAAACAATTGATTCAACTTCAGAAATCTCTTCTTTGGGTTTTTCTTCAGGGATAATAACTTCAAGCTCTGATACTTCTTTGATTGGTTTTTCTTCGTCAGAAACAACAACTGATATTTCTTCAGCTTGTGTATCCTCTTCAGAAACAATTAATTCAACTTCAGAAATCTCTTCTTTGGGTTTTTCTTCAGGGATAATAACTTCAAGCTCTGATACTTCTTTGATTGGTTTTTCTTCTTCAGAAACAACAACTTCGGCGATTTCTTCACCTGGTTTGTCCTCTTCAGAAACAATTAATTCAACTCTAGAAATCTCTTCTTTGGGTTCAATGGTTATTTCTTCCTTGAATGTTTCAATTTCACCAACATCAACTTCCTCAATAATTGGTTGAGCCTGATCTGATATTTCAAACTGAACCTCCTCTGACTGGGATTCTTTGGATTCAATGGTTATTTCTTCCTTGAATGTTTCAGTTTCACCAACGTCAACTTCCTCAATAACTGGTTGAACCTGATCTGATATTTGTTCTTTTTCTGCAATAGTTGTCTCCTCTTTGGAGGTTTCAGTGCCAGGCATGTCAACTTCTTCAACTTCAGATGTCATGTCTTCAGCTGATATGTCTATCTGAATGTCTTTCTCAAATGGTTCTGTTTCGGGTTCTATTATAATTTCCTCTTTAAATGACCCAATTTCAGTAACATTAACTTCTTCAATTTCAGGTTGAATTTCTTGGTCTGATACATCAATTTCAACATCATCTGCAGTAGGTTTACTTTTGGCTTCATCAATGTCATGTGTTTCGTCTTTGTGTACATTAATTGTTTCTCTAATAATAGTTTCAGTAATTGTTTCTGGAGCTGACATTTCAACTTCTTTTTGGGTTGAAGTTTCTAAACTTTTTTCAGATGGCACAGATATTTCAAACTGAACCTCTTCTGTCTTGGATTCTTTGGGTTCAATGGTTATTTCTTCCTTGAATGTTTCAGTTTCACCAACATCAACTTCCTCAATAATTGGTTGAGCCTGATCTGATATTTCAAACTGAACCTCCTCTGACTGGGATTCTTTGGGTTCAATGGTTATTTCTTCCTTGAATGTTTCAGTTTCACCAACCTCAACTTCCTCAATAACTGGTTGAACCTGATCTGATATTTGTTCTCTTTCTGCAATAGTTGTCTCCTCTTTGGAGGTTTCAGTGCCAGGCATGTCAACTTCTTCAACTTCAGATGTCATGTCTTCAGCTGATATGTCTATCTGAATGTCTTTCTCAAATGGTTCTGTTTCGGGTTCTATTATAATTTCCTCTTTAAATGACCCAATTTCAGTAACATCAACTTCTTCAATTTCAGGTTGAATTTTTTGGTCTGATACATCAATTTCAACATCATCTGCAGTAGGTTTACTTTTGGCTTCATCAATGTCATGTGTTTCGTCTTTGTGTACATTAATTGTTTCTCTAATAATAGTTTCAGTACTTGTTTCTGGAGCTGACGTTTCAACTTCTTTTTGGGTTGAAATTTCTAAACTTTTGTCAGATGGCACAGATGTTTCAAACTGAACCTCTTCTGTCTTGGATTCTTTGGGTTCAACGGTTATTTCTTCCTTGAATGTTTCAGTTTCACCAACATCAACTTCCTCAATAATTGGTTGAGCCTGATCTGATATTTCAAACTGAACCTCCTCTGACTGGGATTCTTTAACTTCAAGCTCTGATATTTCTTTAATTGGTTTTTCTTCTTCAGAAACAACAACTTCAGTGATTTCTTCAACTGGTTTGTCCTCTTCAGAAACAATTAATTCAACTTCAGAAATCTCATCTTTGGGTTTTTCTTCAGGGATAATAACTTCAAGCTCTGATACTTCTTTGATTGGTTTTTCTTCGTCAGAAACAACAACTGATATTTCTTCAGCTTGTGTATCCTCTTCAGAAACAATTAATTCAACTTCAGAAATCTCTTCTTTGGGTTTTTCTTCAGGGATAATAACTTCAAGCTCTGATACTTCTTTGATTGGTTTTTCTTCTTCAGAAACAACAACTTCGACGATTTCTTCACCTGGTTTGTCCTCTTCAGAAACAATTAATTCAACTCTAGAAATCTCTTCTTTGGGTTCAATGGTTATTTCTTCCTTGAATGTTTCAGTTTCACCAACATCAACTTCCTCAATAATTGGTTGAGCCTGATCTGATATTTCAAACTGAACCTCCTCTGACTGGGATTCTTTGGATTCAATGGTTATTTCTTCCTTGAATGTTTCAGTTTCACCAACGTCAACTTCCTCAATAACTGGTTGAACCTGATCTGATATTTGTTCTTTTTCTGCAATAGTTGTCTCCTCTTTGGAGGTTTCAGTGCCAGGCATGTCAACTTCTTCAACTTCAGATGTCATGTCTTCAGCTGATATGTCTATCTGAATGTCTTTCTCAAATGGTTCTGTTTCGGGTTCTATTATAATTTCCTCTTTAAATGACCCAATTTCAGTAACATTAACTTCTTCAATTTCAGGTTGAATTTCTTGGTCTGATACATCAATTTCAACATCATCTGCAGTAGGTTTACTTTTGGCTTCATCAATGTCATGTGTTTCGTCTTTGTGTACATTAATTGTTTCTCTAATAATAGTTTCAGTAATTGTTTCTGGAGCTGACATTTCAACTTCTTTTTGGGTTGAAGTTTCTAAACTTTTTTCAGATGGCACAGATATTTCAAACTGAACCTCTTCTGTCTTGGATTCTTTGGGTTCAATGGTTATTTCTTCCTTGAATGTTTCAGTTTCACCAACATCAACTTCCTCAATAATTGGTTGAGCCTGATCTGATATTTCAAACTGAACCTCCTCTGACTGGGATTCTTTGGGTTCAATGGTTATTTCTTCCTTGAATGTTTCAGTTTCACCAACCTCAACTTCCTCAATAACTGGTTGAACCTGATCTGATATTTGTTCTCTTTCTGCAATAGTTGTCTCCTCTTTGGAGGTTTCAGTGCCAGGCATGTCAACTTCTTCAACTTCAGATGTCATGTCTTCAGCTGATATGTCTATCTGAATGTCTTTCTCAAATGGTTCTGTTTCGGGTTCTATTATAATTTCCTCTTTAAATGACCCAATTTCAGTAACATCAACTTCTTCAATTTCAGGTTGAATTTTTTGGTCTGATACATCAATTTCAACATCATCTGCAGTAGGTTTACTTTTGGCTTCATCAATGTCATGTGTTTCGTCTTTGTGTACATTAATTGTTTCTCTAATAACAGTTTCAGTAATTGTTTCTGGAGCTGACATTTCAACTTCTTTTTGGGTTGAAATTTCTAAACTTTTGTCAGATGGCACAGATGTTTCAAACTGAACCTCTTCTGTCTTGGATTCTTTGGGTTCAACGGTTATTTCTTCCTTGAATGTTTCAGTTTCACCAACATCAACTTCCTCAATAATTGGTTGAGCCTGATCTGATATTTCAAACTGAACCTCCTCTGACTGGGATTCTTTAACTTCAAGCTCTGATATTTCTTTAATTGGTTTTTCTTCTTCAGAAACAACAACTTCAGTGATTTCTTCAACTGGTTTGTCCTCTTCAGAAACAATTAATTCAACTTCAGAAATCTCTTCTTTGGGTTTTTCTTCAGGGATAATAACTTCAAGCTCTGATACTTCTTTGATTGGTTTTTCTTCTTCAGAAACAACAACTTCGGTGATTTCTTCAACTGGTTTGTCCTCTTCAGAAACAATTAATTCAACTCCAGAAATCTCTTCTTTGAGATTTTCTTCAGGGATAATAACTTCAAGCTCTGATACTTCTTTGATCGGTTTTTCTTCTTCAGAAACAACAACTTCAGTGATTTTCTCAACTTGTTTGTCCTCTTCAGAAACAATTAATTTAACTTCAGAAATCTCTTCTTTGGGTTTTTCTTCCGCAACAATAACTTCAAGCTCTGATATTTCTTTAATTGGTTTTTCTTCTTCAGAAACAACAACTTCAGTGATTTCTTCAACTGGTTTGTCCTCTTCAGAAACAATTAATTCAACTTCAGAAATCTCTTCCCTGGGTTTTTCTTCGGGGATAATAACTTCAAGCTCTGATACTTCTTTGATTGGTTTTTCCTCTTCAGAAACAACCACTTCAGTGATTTTCGCAACTTGTTTGTCCTCTTCAGAAACAATTAATTCAAGTTCTGATACTTCTTTGATTGTTTTTTCTTCTTCGGAAACAACAACTTCAGTGATTTCTTCAACTGGTTTGTCCTCTTCAGAAACAATTACCTCAACTTCAGAAATCTCTTCTTTGGGTTTTTCTTCCGCAACAATAACTTCAAGCTCTGATATTTCTTTAATTGGTTTTTCTTCTTCAGAAACAACAACTTCAGTGATTTCTTCAACTGGTTTCTCCTCTTCAGTAACAATTGATTCAACTTCAGAAATCTCTTCTTTGGGTTTTTCTTCAGGGATAATAACTTCAAGTTCTGATACTTCTTTGATTGGTTTTTCTTCTTCGGAAACAACAACTTCAGTGATTTCTTCAACTGGTTTGTCCTCTTCAGAAACAATTACTTCAACTTCAGAAATCTCTTCTTTGGGTTTTTCTTCGGCAACAATAACTTCAAGCTCTGATATTTCTTTAATTGGTTTTTCTTCTTCAGAAACAACAACTTCAGTGATTTCTTCAACTGGTTTCTCCTCTTCAGTAACAATTGATTCAACTTCAGAAATCTCTTCTTTGGGTTTTTCCTCAGGGATAATAACTTCAAGATCTGATATTTCTTTGATTGGTTTTTCTTCTTCAGAAACAACAACTTCAGTGATTTCTTCAATTGGTTTGTCCTCTTCAGTAACAATTGATTCAACTTCAGAAATCTCTTCTTTGGGTTTTTCCTCAGGGATAATAACGTCAAGCTCTGATACTTCTTTGATTGTTTTTTCTTCTTCAGAAACAACAACTTCAGAAATCTCTTCTTTGGGTTTTTCTTTAGGAACAATACCTTCGAGCTCTGATATTTCTTCAGCTTGTGTATCCTCTTCAGAAACAATTAATTCAACTTCAGAAATCTCTTCTTTGGGTTTTTCTTCAGGGATAATAACTTCAAGTTCTGATACTTCTTTGATTGTTTTTTCTTCGTCAGAAACAACAACTGATATTTCTTCAGATTGTGTATCCTCTTCAGAAACAATTAATTCAACTTCAGAAATCTCTTCTTTGGGTTTTTCTTCAGGGATAATAACTTCAAGTTCTGATACTTCTTTGATTGGTTTTTCTTCTTCAGAAACAACAACTTCAGTGATTTCTTCAATTGGTTTGTCCTCTTCAGAAACAATTAATTCAACTTCAGAAATCTCTTCTTTGGGTTTTTCTTCTGCAACAATAACTTCAAGCTCTGATATTTCTTTAATTGGTTTTTCTTCTTCAGAAACAACAACTTCAGTGATTTCTTCAACTGGTTTGTCCTCTTCAGAAACAATTAATTCAACTTCAGAAATCTCTTCTTTTGGTTTTTCTTCAGGGATAATAACTTCAAGTTCTGATACTTCTTTGATTGTTTTTTCTTCGTCAGAAACAACAACTGATATTTCTTCAGATTGTGTATCCTCTTCAGAAACAAATAATTCAACTTCAGAAATCTCTTCTTTGGGTTTTTCTTCAGGGATAATAACTTCAAGTTCAGATACTTCTTTGATTGGTTTTTCTTCTTCAGAAACAACAACTTCAGTGATTTCTTCAATTGGTTTGTCCTCTTCAGAAACAATTAATTCAACTTCAGAAATATCTTCTTTGGGTTTTTCTTCCGCAACAATAACTTCAAGCTCTGATACTTCTTTGATCGGTTTTTCTTCTTCGGAAACAACAACTTCAGTGATTTCTTCAACTGGTTTGTCCTCTTCAGAAACAATTACTTCAATTTCAGAAATTTCTTCTTTGGGTTTTTCTTCCGCAACAATAACTTCAAGCTCTGATATTTCTTTAATTGGTTTTTCTTCTTCAGAAACAACAACTTCAGTGATTTCTTCAACTGGTTTCTCCTCTTCAGTAACAATTGATTCAACTTCAGAAATCTCTTCTTTGGGTTTTTCCTCAGGGATAATAACTTCAAGCTCTGATACTTCTTTGATTGTTTTTTCTTCTTCAGAAACAACAACTTCAGAAATCTCTTCTTTGGGTTTTTCTTCAGGAACAATACCTTCGAGCTCTGATATTTCTTCAGCTTGTGTATCCTCTTCAGAAACAATTAATTCAACTTCAGAAATCTCTTCTTTGGGTTTTTCTTCAGGGATAATAACTTCAAGTTCTGATACTTCTTTGATTGTTTTTTCTTCGTCAGAAACAACAACTGATATTTCTTCAGATTGTGTATCCTCTTCAGAAACAATTAATTCAACTTCAGAAATCTCTTCTTTGGGTTTTTCTTCAGGGATAATAACTTCAAGTTCTGATACTTCTTTGATTGGTTTTTCTTCTTCAGAAACAACAACTTCAGTGATTTCTTCAATTGGTTTGTCCTCTTCAGAAACAATTAATTCAACTTCAGAAATCTCTTCTTTGGGTTTTTCTTCTGCAACAATAACTTCAAGCTCTGATATTTCTTTAATTGGTTTTTCTTCTTCAGAAACAACAACTTCAGTGATTTCTTCAACTGGTTTGTCCTCTTCAGAAACAATTAATTCAACTTCAGAAATCTCTTCTTTTGGTTTTTCTTCAGGGATAATAACTTCAAGTTCTGATACTTCTTTGATTGTTTTTTCTTCGTCAGAAACAACAACTGATATTTCTTCAGATTGTGTATCCTCTTCAGAAACAAATAATTCAACTTCAGAAATCTCTTCTTTGGGTTTTTCTTCAGGGATAATAACTTCAAGTTCTGATACTTCTTTGATTGGTTTTTCTTCTTCAGAAACAACAACTTCAGTGATTTCTTCAATTGGTTTGTCCTCTTCAGAAACAATTAATTCAACTTCAGAAATATCTTCTTTGGGTTTTTCTTCCGCAACAATAACTTCAAGCTCTGATACTTCTTTGATCGGTTTTTCTTCTTCGGAAACAACAACTTCAGTGATTTCTTCAACTGGTTTGTCCTCTTCAGAAACAATTACTTCAACTTCAGAAATTTCTTCTTTGGGTTTTTCTTCCGCAACAATAACTTCAAGCTCTGATATTTCTTTAATTGGTTTTTCTTCTTCAGAAACAACAACTTCAGTGATTTCTTCAACTGGTTTCTCCTCTTCAGTAACAATTGATTCAACTTCAGAAATCTCTTCTTTGGGTTTTTCCTCGGGGATAATAACTTCAAGCTCTGATACTTCTTTGATTGTTTTTTCTTCTTCAGGAACAACAACTTCAGTGATTTCTTCAATTGGTTTGTCCTCTTCAGAAACAATTAATTCAACTTCAGAAATCTCTTCTTTGGGTTTTTCTTCCGCAACAATAACTTCAGAAACAACAACTTCAGTGATTTCGTCAACTGGTTTCTCCTCTTCAGTAACAATTGATTCAACTTCAGAAATCTCTTCTTTGGGTTTTTCTTCAGGGATAATAACTTCAAGCTCTGATACTTCATTGATTGTTTTTTCTTCTTCAGAAACAACAACTTCAGTGATTTCTTCAAGTGGTTTGTCCTCTTCAGTAACAATTGATTCAACTTCAGAAATCTCTTCTTTGGGTTTTTCTTCCGGGATAATAACCTCAAGCTCTGATACTTCTTTGATTGTTTTTTCTTCTTCAGAAACAACAACTTCAGTGATTTCTTCAACCGGTTTCTCCTCTTCAGTAACAATTGATTCAACTTCAGAAATCTCTTCTTTGGGTTTTTCTTCAGGGATAATAACTTCAAGTTCTGATACTTCTTTGATTGGTTTTTCTTCTTCAGAAACAACAACTTCAGTGATTTCTTCAATTGGTTTGTCCTCTTCATAAACAATTAATTCAACTTCAGAAATCTCTTCTTTGGGTTTTTCTTCCGCAACAATAACTTCAGAAACAACAACTTCAGTGATTTCGTCAACTGGTTTCTCCTCTTCAGTAACAATTGATTCAACTTCAGAAATCTCTTTGGGTTTTTCTTCTGGGATAATAATTTCAAGCTCTGATACTTCTTTGATTGGTTTTTCTTCTTCAGAAACAACAACTTCAGTGATTTCTTCAACCGGTTTGTCCTTTTCAGTAAAAATTGATTCAACTTCAGAAATCTCTTCTTTGGGTTTTTCTTCAGGGATAATAACTTCAAGTTCTGATACTTCTTTGATTGGTTTTTCTTCTTCAGAAACAACTTCAGTGATTTCTTCAATTGGTTTGTCCTCTTCAGAAACAATTAATTCAACTTCAGAAATCTCTTCTTTGGGTTTTTCTTCCGCAACAATAATTTCAAGCTCTGATATTTCTTTAATTGGTTTTTCTTCTTCAGAAACAACAACTTCAGTGATTTCTTCAACTGGTTTGTCCTCTTTAGTAACAATTGATTCAACTTCAGAAATCTCTTCTTTGGGTTTTTCTTCCGGGATAATAACTTCAAGCTCTGATACTTCTTTGATTGTTTTTTCTTCTTCAGAAACAACAACTTCAGTGATTTCTTCAACCGGTTTGTCCTTTTCAGTAACAATTGATTCAACTTCAGAAATCTCTTCTTTGGGTTTTTCTTCAGGGATAATAACTTCAAGCTCTGATACTTCTTTGATTGGTTTTTCTTCGTCAGAAACAACAACTGATATTTCTTCAGCTTGTGTATCCTCTTCAGAAACAATTAATTCAACTTCAGAAATCTCTTCTTTGGGTTTTCCTTCAGGGATAATAACTTCAAGTTCTGATACTTCTTTGATTGGTTTTTCTTCTTCAGAACCAACAACTTCAGTGATTTCTTCAATTGGTTTGTCCTCTTCAGAAACAATTAATTCAACTTCAGAAATCTCTTCTTTGGGTTTTTCTTCCGCAACAATAACTTCAGAAACAACAACTTCAGTGATTTCGTCAACTGGTTTCTCCTCTTCAGTAACAATTGATTCAACTTCAGAAATCTCTTCTTTGGGTTTTTCTTCAGGGATAATAACTTCAAGCTCTGATACTTCATTGATTGTTTTTTCTTCTTCAGAAACAACAACTTCAGTGATTTCTTCAACTGCTTTGTCCTCTTCAGAAACAATTAATTCAACTTCAGAAATCTCTTCTTTGGGTTTTTCTTCCGCAACAATAACTTCAGAAACAACAACTTCAGTGATTTCGTCAACTGGTTTCTCCTCCTCAGTAACAATCAATTCAACTTCAGAAATCTCTTTTTTGGGTTTTTCTTCCGCAACAATAACTTGAAGCTCTGATATCTCTTTAACTGTTTTTTCTTCTTCAGAAACAACAACTTCAGTGATTTCTTCAACTGGTTTGTCCTCTTTAGTAACAATTGATTCAACTTCAGAAATCTCTTCTTTGGGTTTTTCTTCCGGGAAAATAACTTCAAGCTCTGATACTTCTTTGATTGGTTTTTCTTTGTCAGAAACAACAACTGATATTTCTTCAGCTTGTGTATCCTCTTCAGAAACAATTAATTCAACTTCAGAAATCTCTTCTTTGGGTTTTTCTTCAGGGATTATAACTTCAAGTTCTGATACTTCTTTGATTGTTTTTTCTTCTTCAGAAACAACAATTTCAGTGATATCTTCAACTGGTTTGTCGTCTTCAGAAACAATTAATTCAACTTCAGAAATCTCTTCTGTGGGTTTTTCTTCAGGGACAATAACTTCAAGCTCTGATACTTCTTTTATTGGTTTTTCTTCTTCAGAAACAATCACTTCAGTGATTTCCTCAACTTGTTTGTCCTCTTCAGAAGCAATTAATTCAACTTCAGAAATCTCTTCTTTGGGTTTTTCTTCAGGAACAATACCTTCGAGCTCTGATATTTCTTCAGCTTGTGTATCCTCTTCAGAAACAATTAATTCAACTTCAGAAATCTCTTCTTTGGGTTTTTCTTCGGAGGTAATAACTTCAAGGTCTGTTACTTCTTTGATTGGTTTTTCTTCTTCAGAAACAACAACTTCAGTGATTTCTTCAACTTCAGTGATTTCTTCAACTTTAGTTATTTCTTCAACTGGTTTGTCCTCTTCAACTTCAGAAATCTCTTCTTTGGGTTTTTCTTCCGCAACAATAACTTCACGCTCTGATATTTCTTTAATTGTTTTTTCTTCTTCAGAAACAACAACTTCAGTGATTTCTTCAACTGGTTTGTCCTCTTCAGAAACAATTAATTCAACTTCAGAAATCTCTTCTTTCGGTGTTTCATTAGGAACAATAATTTGAAGCTCTGATATTTCAGTGATTATTTTTTCTTCATCAGAGATTTCTTCAATTTGTTTTCCCTCATTTGAAATAACTTCAATCTCTGATATTTCTGTATCAATGATATCTAATGCCTCAACATTCTCAGGTAGTGTATATTTACCATTCTTGTCTAACTGTTTCAAGTCTTTTGTTTTAATATCTTTCAAAGGTTGCTCAGAAAGATGGGGCTTCAAGCTATCTAATGGGGTTGAATCTGATACAATCTCAGATTCTATTTTTTCAATATCATGGACAGTGGGAACAAGATATTGTTGTTCTTCTGACTGTTTCCCATCTTCCAATAGCTTGCCTAATACATGGAAAAATGTATAAATATACCTAAACAGAATGTACATCAACATTGACTAAGCAATAAATTACATAAAAACATGTCATAAAATGATATAAAAAAAGAAGCAAGACATATAATGTATGTTTTATTTCATAGTTAGACAGTCCACTATAATTTTAGAGTAATACAATATATCAGATCATTTATTTCAAGTCAATAACACACTATGCATGCTTAAATAATTCAGTATTGATACATTTGAAATAGAAATGTATGAATTGAAAGTTGAAGGAGAAACAACATCATTTTACTATAATTTCAGTCATCAAACATCTTTAATCTTAAAAAACCAAAACAGATAAAACCCTTTCTATTCATACAAATCATGCACACCACAATATAGCAGAAGGAAAGAATTCGCATTTTTGTTCGAGCAAACTTTTAAGATCTAGCTCTCAAAAGCAATTTACCACTAATCTTTGGTACTGCATAGTTCCTTAGTATAGTAGTTAACTAACTTTGGCAAATTAAGTGACCATAATGTTGAACTTATTCAAAAACAAAACAGTAAAAGAAATACATTATTTGTGGAAGATTGTTAAGTAGCTCAAATTTGTTCCGAAAATAGAATATTTTTCATACCACAACAATATTTTTCAAAATATATTTCCAACTGTCGACTTTATGGTGTTCCACATTGCTAAATATATGTTCTGCAGAATGTATGGGATATTCCAGTCAGAGATTTACCGAAAAAAAACAAACATAAATATGATTGAGAGATCAATTTTCTCGTTTTTTGCAGCTTCACTGGTGGATTTCCATCATGTTCATAGTATTCTGGGTGAAAATAATTTATGCAATGTATGTGCGCTTATCATTCCTTCAGGATAGATGATTGCATTCTGCTTTAAATAAAAATCATTTAATGACTACAACTTCATCAACTTTGTATTTCTTTTACTATTCTGTAAATAATAAATTTGAGTATTATCATTTCTTTTAGCCCAAACATGATTATTAGGGCATGCAATTGCAAATTTCAAAACTAAATAAATATAAGTCTGCAAGTGATCATACAGTACACAAAATAACCCTCGACTTTCTTTTAGAAATGTTCATTACCTATTTGACAAAATCATGCATGATAACGCATTCAAGAAAAGTTCTGATCAGATTTTACATACAGATCACTATGTATTTTGAACAGTATTTCTTTCAGATGATAGGAAATGGTCCTAACATGAATCCTTTCATGACTTTACAACATATGTAATGAATAAATAAAAGTAAGTCAAGAGTTTTACAAACATAAATAATTTAGTGTCTATTAGTTAATTAATATTTTCAAAAAATTTACAAATTGTGCTTTTATCATTCAAAGCTATGGTTATCAAAAAAAGATGAAAAAAAATGCTTGAGTAGTTGAGTTTATTCAAAACGACTCAACTGCAGTCGTGTAACAAGATACAGAAGTACAAAATAATACATATTTCAATCATATTGTCATATTTGAACTCATAATATGTAAAGCAATTTGTAAGTGGTAAATTATTGCAAAATAAGATCCCATTTATAATAAACATACACTTTTATCATAAAAAAAAATATTTTGGACAGAAACTTTACCCACAAAAACAAAATGCATTAGTTACAGAACAAAATATCATGTTGATACATTTTATTATAACAACTGTACACCCTGTCTGGCTTATTTCTATGCTAAACTAGAGACCTATATGGTACACTACTTATAATAACTTATTCCTAAACTAAGGATGGTATTGGGTAGAACTAGGTTAAACATTATGTTATAGAAAAATTTATATTCTATCAGAAAGTATCAATTATTAATCATAAAAAGTCTACATGGATAAATGAAATGGAGTTTTATGGCATGTCAGTCCCAGAAGGGCTATATTGTGCCAAACTTATGGTGCTTTTAGGATACACTGGTTCACATTTCATTATGAAATTGTCATTACTGTGATATATTTATAAAAACAAAGAATTACAGCAAATTTAGAAGGATATTCCAAGGGAAATTTGAGATGGGAATTTTGGAAAAGTCATTAATAAAGGTATGATTTAGGGTATTTTAAGGCAATTTCAACTAATTTTATGTCATGGGAAATTAAAGGATATCTGCCAGGCAACAAAACATACACCCACAGCAGCTAATTCCTCTGTGCAATCATCAGGGTTTGTTGCATATTTATTCTTCTGTACGTAATAATGGGGGGCATTGACAATTTCATACAAATCAGATTATAATTTTTATCGTTTGCAGGTTTACAAGTTTCTACAAAATGAAACAAGGGCATTAACACAGGAAGAAATAAGCATAAATTGCTGAAATTCAACAGGATTCTTAGTTTCACTTTTGATGTTCAAGTGTTCACAAGTTCATAAAAATGAAAAAGGGCCATAACTCTAGAAATAATAAATGGAAATTGCTAAAATTAAATTGGCTTCATTGTTTCACTAATTTAAATGATGCATATGAATTTCAAACATGTCGTTTGAGCATTCACAAGCTTCATCAAAGTGAAAAAGGGCCATAACTCTAGAACTAATTAACAGAAATTCAACAGACTTCTTGGTTTCAATAATTTAAATGATGCATATAAATCTCATACAAGTCGGATAATAACTTGTTCGTTCTCAAGGTTCAACAAAGTAAAACGAGAGCTATAACTCTTGACGTAATTAACAGAAATCGCTGATATTCAATAGGTTTCTACGTTTCACTAATTTAAATGATGCATATAAAATTGATACCTATCAGATCGGGGACGACAACAATATACAACCACATTTCCATATGGGCATTTAAAAAAGGATAAAATTAAGAAGTTTAACTTTCAGTGATATATTTCTCTTTATAATGTCATCTTTTTATTGACTGACTAATACAATTTTAGCTCTTCACCTTTGAAAGGGGATGCTTAAGACCTAGATATTTCAATGATAATGCTCTTTCATTGGCTCATTCATTGATTATGAGCTAAAATCAAACTCTCAGCTCACCAAAAGATGATATCCTTTAAAATTAGTGTATAAGAGGTCTTTCATGATCATTATATTTTTTCCAATTTGCCGTGATGTAACATGTCGGACCTGTTCAAATTAAACTGTTTAAACAATCTGAGATAAATCATTTAATTCACCATCAAGATATTGACCTTAACTATCAATTTACCAATTGTACATTTTTTTTTTTGTGAGGTCAGTTCTAAAATTTGTGATAACTATGTAACTCTACAACTATTTTAATTCATATATTGGTAAAAAATTACTGAAATTTGCCTCTTTACTTTTTCTAGAAATAGGTGGCTGAGCAAATAATCTTGGAATGAAATATGAAATTGGAAGAGTTTTGGATTCTTATTTTACAGAAGTTTCAGAATTATTTCTGTGGAAAGGTTTGGTTAATAGGGATTTGCCCATGCGCTTAACATGCAGCATGCCTTCATATGTGAATATACAGTGGCACATTCAAAACTAAATGTGTCATGAAGGAGAATTAATTTGTTTATTCTGCATTGATAACAGCATACCAGTAAATGTATATAATATATATGCATACATATATAATTATATATATACATCCCTATGGATATATTTCTTGTGCATAATGTGTAGACCATTAATATGAAAGCGTGTTTTAATGCAGCAATTATGGTTGTTCACCACAAATGATAACTTATCAAAGAAACTGGATATAGATATGTGTATATTGAAAAAAGTAAAGAAATTCATAAAAAAAAGATGCCATCTTACCTTGTATGTATAGATCAGCTTTTGTTGTGGCTTTGCCAAATTCATTAATAGCAATGCACTCATATTCTCCTTCATCTTCTGGATATGTTTCAGCAATTCTCAAAATACATGTTCCATCACTTTCAATAACTTTCTCAAATTTGGTATCTTCAATTGGTTCTCCATCCAGTAACCATTCTACCTCAGGCTGGGGAACACCAGAAACAACACACAGAAACTCGACTGGTTTTCCTCCCAAAGCTTCAATATAGTCCAGTTCTGAATTGAAAAATTCGCTAATGGTAAAGAATCAGCATGCAAGTTGAATAATATATCCTCCAGTTTTATTTCTACCTTTAGTTTTTAACTTAAGGGCGTTGAGTAGTCTAAGATATGCACTAACTTTTCAACACCAATCGTAAGACTTTGCACATTTGTTCCATATCTAATTTAACAGTCTGACAGTTTGTTGTGTGATAACGGAGGTAAAAGCATAAAAATATATACATATATAGCAACGAGAAGGTTTCTCCTGACTGTTTGTTGTATTTAAGAACTTTTGTGGACGTATTCAAAGAATTAACCCAAAAATTACAAAATCTAGTTTGAATGTAAAGAATGAACAATGATTTTAAAATACTTTGAGTTCATATTTTACAACGTTTTTGGTGTCGAAATGAAACTAATAATCTCTACTATCCATCTACGGGAGTGATTATCAGTATCTCTTTTTAGCATGTTCTAATAAATTTCCAAGAAAACTCATCGTTTTTAGACTGCTCAACACCCTTAATTTGGGATTTATAGCAAGTTTTATAGGGTATTTCTGATCTTCCATTGGATTTTGAGTTTTACCTTCAATTTTCAACTATATCTATGTCAACATCATGATTTAAACTGATGTTATCCATACAGTCATATGCCAAGGAGAGAGAAATGTGGTTTAACTTAAATAGAGGACGCACATAATGATCTAAAGAACAGATGTTGACCAAATTCTATTTATTAATATTGACTGAGATATGGCCTTTGGGTTCATGGTACCCAATCGCTAGTTTTGAAACTACTATTCAATTACTTAAATCTCATGTTCTGATTTTATATCTTTTAGTTAGACAATATTCATTCTTACACAAAATTGGGGATTTAGAATAACTTTTTATGTAGATTAATAATCCTCCATCCGTTTATTCAAACAAGTACTGTCGACTATATATGGCATGCATTTAGTGTCAAAAATCATAACTTGTGAGAACCCCCCCCCCCCAAACTTTTTGAAACAATGTGGAAATTTTAGTACATTATATTAGAGGTTGTGTTACATGTATAATGTGTTTTCAGAACAGACATATTGGACGTCATATCTTTGTCCATTTGTACATGTGTCTATCAATGGTGAAGAAAGGCCAATCTTTGATATTTCAATCCTTCAGTTTTTATTTCATTAAATTTGAACAGTAAATTATGATGTGTTTTTCATTTTTTTTCCGATATGAATGGATTGATCATAATTATTTCAATTGCCTGATCACCATAAAAACAGACCTTCTAAGAACATTTTTTTGATAATTAACAATAATTATGCATTAATATTGTACCATTTGAGTACAATTAATTTTTAAGATCAAAAACAAGACAAATTTGAGACTTGTGGCAGGTTAATATATTTACATTTTTCACCCATTTAAAGGAACTTGCTTCCAATACTCTCATAATTATAAAATTCCTACTCATAGCTTTTATAACCTGTATCTTAATAGTTTGCCAGTAATTCCCAATTTATATATACTTCTGATATTCCATAATTTATTATTACATCATAAAATATTTTGCCATTTCTGATTGAAGAATAACACACCATTGATAAGCATTGATAAGTCATTATTATTGTCCCAACAACCTGGAAGGGGGATAACTCTCTACTTCATTCATTAAGTTATTAACCTTCATATCCCAAAGTAAAAGTATATCATCCCAACAAGTAAAAAAATAGCATTTGTCAAACCCCAATTAAATAATAAACTTAGTGAACCATGAAATATTATATTTTAAAGCCAGCCATTTCAACATGGGAGGATACTATTACTGCACACATTTTTCCAATCTTTTCATATATACAGACTTTTCTTGCTTTACAGTAATTTTTAACCCTACCATGTATTTAGGAAAGAACTTAACATTTTATTCTACACTTTTAACTATTTTGTCCCATTGCATTAAATCATCAATGAGCTATATCTTGTTTTGATGTGTTTAAGTAGAAATAAATATATAACAGCTTCATGCATCAATATGCAATCATATAATATGAAAGTTTTTCAATTCTTTTTTCCTGGCAATTGTGAAAGACTTCTGATTGATCAATGTTTTTTGCATATTATTTCACTTCTTACCTTTTGTAAATACTGGAGCTACTCCTTCTAATTTTTGTTCGACATCAACTTGCTCTGGAACTATTTGTGCTTCTTGTTCCACAAGTTGGTACTCTTCTGTTTGAAGAGTGATGTCTGGAGCAATTTCCCTTTGTGGACTAATCACTGATGGTTTGATTTCATCCACTGGTTCTTCTTGAACCAAAGTGACTGTTTCATGGGTTTCCTTTACGGAAACTTGAACAGTTTCAGTTTGTTCTGTATCAAAAGTTACATCTGAAGGTTTATCAGATGCCTCTCCTTGCAATGTCATCTCTTCTGAAACAGTTTCCACTGTTTTCTGGGTGACAAGGGTATGTGAAACTACCTCCGTCTCGACATGTGTTTTATCTTCAAGTGTGTCGATAGTGATTACCCCCGTGCTTTCGGGGACACTTTGTTCACTCACGCTGACTTCCAGACCCTCCACAGTCTCTTCCTTCTTGTCAGCGATTTCTGTTGTACTTTCGTCCGATGTAGGGATTTCTATGTAATCAAATGAAGAAAAATGTTTGTTGAATGTTTAGTTTTGTAACTATGAACCAGATACTGGTATATAATAATTTAAAAAAGGAATGACAATTTTTAACTATGGATAAATAGATATTCAATGTTGTTTTTATTTTTTTGCTCAGTACTATGTTATTGGGTGAGTGTCATTTATTCAATTTTCTTTTCATTGTGTATTTAATGTATGAGCGGGATTGAGGATTCAGAACATCTTTCAGCCTGTCCATATTATACTGATATGGTTTAATTAATATGAGAATGTATACGGGTTTGTTTCTAATATTATTTATATGATAAGCCCTTTCAAAATGGGTTATTGGATTCATTTTCAACTTTAGTGTTCATTCCATATACTCACCAAATATTGAATTTTGCGATTTTTTTCATTTCAATTTGTTGAATAATAAAAATCTGGTATATGCATTACATTACAAAGATGTTACCTATATTATGGGAAAAATACATTCTTCAACTTTACTTTTTTGAGTTTCCGATTGCATGATAATACTGAAATTTCTCATTTAATCATGTGTTCATTTTTAGTTGTAAAATTCATCATTATAGATTTGATAATACGAGAAAAATGCATTCCCCAAATTTATTTTTTGAGTTTTGGATTGTATAATCATAAAAATACTGAAATTTCTTATGTGATATATCTTAATGGTAAAATTCATGATCAAAGATGTCATAGTTCCTACTTATTATAACCCTTTGCTGAGAGAGCCTGTCATATAACATTAGGATGAGAACTAAAAGTCCATTATTGATATATGAAAAACCTGATTAGTTTTATGTAATGTAAGATCTTTGAAATGGTAAGACAGGCAGTGTATGAAAATCAGTGAAGGGAATTTAATTCAGTCCTCCCCATCTATCTTGTGCACTTTTATGGGCATTATGTTAAACCTGTGAGTAGTAAATGTTTGAAACATACACAAAGAAACATTTTGGGTTTTTTTCTATCTAATTTACTACTTTCAGATAAGTGAAATCGATTAGGATACATTATTATAATTGCAAGGGACAATGGATAAAAACAGTTCAGGAAATTCCACGTTTTTCTAGATGCAACAAACCATCAGATCTCTGATATCATGGAGAAGTGAAACATTAAGGATACAATAGCCATAATTAATGCTCACAACCCAATTTTTGTTTGCAAATCAAATTCACTTGTCTGTAAACTTCCTATAATAATATGCATTTGACACTTTGAGGGCTAATTTCATTTGTGCACATCATTTACAGATGATCTTTCTATGTTTGAAAAACTAAAGGCATATCCTTTTAACAGATTGGATTAGGCTGAGGATAGTGGCTTTTTGTTCTACAAGCTGGAGTGAAAGGAATAATGTAATTCTATGCCGCCATCCCATGGAATAGGTTACGCGGATGCTAATCAATAAGCCAGCTGATTAATCTTAAAGAATTCTGCCGATTTCTAAAACAAGTAACCATATAGGTTTTATAATAGTTTTCAGTTTTGTAACATTTTGATAAATGCCAATGAGCAATTTGGAATATCTTTACAAATCAAAACAGTTCTTTAAAAGTTAATCAAGTGGCTTAAATCTCTACATGCAGCTTCTTTGCATTTGCAATTTCTCTCAAAGAACATTTCTTTATTCCACTAGGTGAATCTACTTGAAAGAACAAGTTATTAACAATATAACTCTCTTTTTAACAAGGTTTTATGAAATTATTCAGTTGTGAGAAATTACCAAGACAAACTGCAAAACAGGGGAACTTGTCTAAACCCACACACTGTGAAAGCTCATATGGAACTGCAATTGCTCCATTGATGAGTTAATCAGAAGTCAATTTAGACAAGTTGCACTGTCCTCCCTTCCCCCATTCTGAAATGCCCCTTCTCAATTTTCTGCAAATGATAGGTTGCCAGGATATGAATGGAACGTCCACAGCAGCTAAGTAATTGATCAGTCCACAAAGTTTTTGCATGGTGAATCTTTAGGTGAATGAAAAGCCAAATATTAAATCTGTATATCATGGGTGCATTACTAAATTTCCATAGCATAATCATGCACAATAACTTTGTCATTTCAGCATTCACAAGATTTTGAAAAGTGACCAAGAGCTATAATTCTGGAAATTGTTGATATCTAATCAGATTCTTGTTTCACTAATCTGAATAAGGCATATCATTTCAAATTGATAATTTTAGAGCATTCACAAAAGTCTACAAAGTGGTCAAATTTTCCTAATTTGAATATGACATATCAATAATGAATTTGGAGCATTCATTAGATTCTACAAAGTGATATAGGGCAATTTATCTGGCAATTGTTGAAATGATAACGTTTGTCATTTGAATGTTCAAATGATTCGACAAACTTTTCAAGGGCTAAATAAAATGGACGTTATATTACCAGAAATGGCTGAAATTGTGGACCTGGTTGGACAGAAAGTTGCGACAGCAATATACCACCACATTTCAATGTGGGTGTAAAAATACTAGATTATGATACATGAGAGTATGGTGTGTCTGTGTGTTGAAATTTGAAAGCAATGTCAGCCATGCAAGCTTGTTAATTCTGTTAATAAGACATTAGTTAGTAAATGAAATTTGATATTTTAATGATTTGTTAGAATTCAATTTAAACAAATAGTTAAATGCATGCAAAGTGAAAATGATAATTTTAGCATTACTGAATATCTGAATATTATTGAATGTGAATAAAATTAAGTGATCACTTAATAAATTATTATCTTTTGGTATTAGATTTGTGCATAACAATATTTTTTTGGGTCTGTTGTTTTAGTTAATCAAAAATCTTTTAAATGATATCATATTATGCCAAATATCAAAATTATTACCTTCTTCACATTTGTATGTCTGATCTTCAAATTTGAGCTAGTGATGTATGAAGTTGAAAGTGGTGCCAAAAATGTAATTTATCCAGAAAATATGTCATTCCTTTTTTCATCTTATATTTCAACAATAATAAAATAAATTTTATACCTGTATACAAATTTCAATACCTTAAATTTCTTCTTTTAAAAAAAAGAATTTTAAATTAAATTTACCAATTAAATAGAATCAAATAATTTATCAAAAGAAAATTTTTCTTCAACAATCATGCAACAGTCATACTCGTACATACATAACATCAAACAAACTATATACAAACAAACATGCTCCTGATTTTAAAGAGCATCTATAATACAAACAAAAAATGCTATTAATCAATAAATATTTTTCAAAATTTAATTGATTACTGAATTTTACCCTCCCACCATTTCAAAAAGAAAGCCAAATTTAATATAATAAGAGCATTTATACCCATACACATGTAATATTGCTAGAGGGACTACCAAATTAGATTAAATAAAGTAAATAAACTTGTACTTCTCAATTCTATTTCTTTAACAAAGGGTTTACATTCAAATTATCAAAAGAAAAAAAATATAATCACACTAAAACTGGAAGAAGACAATCAAAAAGCAAATATTTTATTTTAAAAACATAATAAAAACAATATTCAAAGTATATTTGCCTTTTAATTGAGATTTTTTCTGGGCAAGTTTCTTACTTCAGACATTTTACTTTTTTACTAATATAATCGATAAAGTAATCAAAATATAATTACATAATCTTTTTTTTCATGAATAAATACAAACAGAAACTTGATCAGAAATTATAAACAACCAACAAAAATGCAGGAAGGCAAGCATCAATTTAAACAGGTGAGCAAAGAAATCACTTTTTGAAGGGTTCTAGATATAAATAAATAAATAAATACATGTAAACAACAACAACAGCACGTGCTAAGCTGACTTCTCTCTCAGCATGCATTGTGTGTATGTATATAGTAATTGTGTCCTTTAGCTTTTCCATTAAATTTATATTTTAACTCAAGAAAATGGCAGTGATAAAATATTTTATTATAATTTTTGAAAACTTTAAATAATATAAATAACAATAATTCTGTAATACATATAAGTGAAGTCACACAAAAAATTATACAAAAATATAATTATATAATATATTTAAGCTACTCCTTTAAATAAATCAATGATTTCAAAGCTCACCTGCTTCTGAATGAAGGTCTATATATTTTAAATTCAAATTACCAATTCTTTTCTGCAGTCAGGGGTATGACAGAAAAAACATTTGTTATTTGAATAAAAAATATAGCATACAAATTTAGTTGCAATCTACAACTTTGTTAATGGTCCATTTGACAAATACATGCAGTACATTATCAAAAGATAAATAAATTTTGTCAAGAAAATGAATAAACTTTCCAATTTGAAAACAAATTCGCTATAACATGAATATTGTACTTATTGCATAAATTTACCAAATGGTTTCTGTATATCTCATGCACAGATATACAAGAAAAAAATTGTTTATAAAACGTTCAGCTGCCATAGGTTGCTAACGACAAACAATTATTTTCACTGCTGCCTAGGTTTTGGGATTTGTGGATTAAAATATCATGAGATGTCTGACATTTGAGATCATACCATAGCATTTTGGCCTCTGCCATTTTAATGAAAAAATATTATAATGTAAAGCTTGCTGACTTAGGTTGATTGATTTTTCTTTTTTGTTATTTTTATCAAGATGAAGAAGTGCAACCAAAACACGACCAAAAGCATGATCCAAATCCAAACAACCACCAAATGAGTCTTATTAACAACATAACCACTATTACAGCTAGCAAGAATTCCTGCATACTAGCATCCTCAATATTTATTGGTTCCCAACCTAATGCCAAAACTGAAAGTTCAGAGCTGGGCTTTTCATGGACTTGAGTAGATTCTTCCACAATCTCTTGTGTGACTTCAAGACAGAGTTGCTCAGGTTCACTCTCGGCAACTGTTTGTGGTTCTAGAATGAAACAGTAGCAAAACAACTTACCACAATGTATAGAAAATATACTCCTAAAAATGAAAGCTGTTCAACTTAAAGATCTGGTACTATCCAGGCTCAAATTGTAATGATGCATTATAACCTAAAATAAGTAGCATCATCCTCTCAAAGCAGGAATATTCCCAAAGCCAAATGTGAGATAAGTATCTTAATTAGACCTTGTTAGTTTATTCATCTTCAGTTTTGGCAGACTGATACATTCAGGCATTATTTAAAAGATAATACAATAATTGTGAGGATAAAATAAACAATGATGAATTGGCTTCATGGAAGTCCATTTTCAGAATAGAGTAATAAACTTAAGTTGAACATCTTTTTGCATAAACAGTTACTGTACATAGACTATAAAACAGCAAGATTTAAGTTTTTTTTCTCATTCTAACATGCCAAAGAAAGTGAACCCAAGTCTAATAAAGGCAACAAAAAAACAACAATATGGTGTGCGTTGATCAAATCTGAAGAAAACTATAGAAAGAATAAAATAAAGATCGACATCAAATTAAAGAATAAAAGTGAAAAGATGTATGTAAAATCTTGTGATTTGAAAAAAAAAAAGATTACATTGTGTAGGAAATAAAGAATCGAAAAAATGTGAAAAAGTCACTGGGTATTCTGTACATCACTATATATAATATTCAATACAAGAATTACCAACATGAAATTTTCAATACGATTTGTTCATAGCCATTGTGCTGGTGAACAAAATGAAATTTCTTGTGTTTAAATGAAAGGCTTTGGAATGTTCAGATGACCACATGAATACAACTAATGGGAAATCATTTCAAAGCACGCTGAATTTTTCTTTGCTTTGGTTCAATGATGACCTCTGAAGTCTGCTCCATCCAAAATATTTCTACTTCAACTTCTATTGAATAAAATTCTTGTCTCACAAGCCGTTCATCAGCATTCAAATACCCTGGCACATGCAGAAAAACAAAATCAATCATTTTAACAAAATAAAACAAAGCACACACTGAAAAATGAGAGTTCTAATATTGATATTCTTATGCAGTTAGATCTTCAGATTTTCTAATCTCAACTAAGTTTATTTTCAATTATAGATCAATGAATAAATGTTTGTTGTGTTTAATTTGGAAGTCTCTATTAATCAAAAGAGTTTTAAAATAATGTTAGTATGTTAAACTTCAGTTAATAATTATTTATATGCATTAATCTTTAAGAGTTTCTAGAATCTGATTTTAATATTAAAAAACAAAGTAAAATAAGTAAAATAGAGTAGAAAGTTTATAGTGTCATGCAAATGATGACAATAATTGTATTAATCTTTTTTATAGTTTATTTCATAAAATATTCTATCCATATTATAAAGGTTATCAGTATGTACAACTTAATTCTAAAAATGTGAGATACTAGTACTATATTATTATTACTATTCTAATCTGATTAATCGCAATTATATCAAAAAAAGGAAGATCTTAAATGGACAATTTGTATAAGAACACCCACCCCCAATCCATTCCCTTCATATTATTACCTGTATTTGTCATTAAGCCAAGGGCAGGTGACACTGGATTCCATCGTTCAAATAAATTACATATTGGGTCCACAACCCAATATACAGATGCTTCAATGATAATACATACTTGTACTTAGTTTTGTAGACAGTGGTAGAATAATTTCAAAAACATGTGAAATTGGTGAAATCTGGTTGGATTTTGACAATTTGTCCATTTAATAATAATTCTAAGGAAACTGTAGAAACCAGCAGTTAATATGAAACATTGTCCAAACAAAACCTAGATGTACCATTGCATTGGCAATCATTTACGCAGAATAAAACATTGCAATTGTTTTCAATTTAACTACCATTCAAAAAGGGAAAAAAATCAAAAGGGAGCTACAGTTCGAAATAATCAACTATATTATATATCACTACTATATAAATGTTCTATATTCTAAAGGGTATAACAAAAAAGAAAAGAAATTCACTAACATCAATGCATTCAATTTACATAAATCTTGCCATTTTACACAAATATATATATATAAATATAATGGGTCAAACAGGTACATACGCCCACATTCTACATCTCTCACTTTAAAGTTCTTTTCAGAAACAACTGATTCTCCAGTTATCAAAGTGAAATAGAAACCGTTTAAAAAAGGCACGTAGAATGTGGATATACTGCTCGATATTCCTGAACAAATCAGCGTACCCTTAAATTATTCATCTTAAAAAACCCCAACCTAATCTAAGTTTGTGATACATTCCTTGTATAGAAAGGGCATAATTATGATCATGAAGAAAAAATTTAATTTTATGCCTGATCACACTCAACGATAATCATAAACATTATTCATATGAAGTCATTGTGTTAAAAAAAGGGGAATAATTCAAACTTAGCAACCCTATATTATGTATTGATTTTGCTTTAATCAATCAAATGAGTATATTTATTAGAACACTGCTACCCTTTTTATCAAATTTGTCAGGAATATGTAGGTAATGAGTAATAAAAATCAATCTCATCGGCATTGAATTTGTGATCCTATATTATTTCTGGTTCAGTCACTGGATAATTAAGTGATAACTTCTTAATAATAGATCATTTCATGGTTATTCAATAATTGGAATTAAGGCAACTATAATAACCTGTGCACAACAAATATATATGCCTTGTTTAACCAGATGTAAAGTCAGTACTAATATGTTAACTATATGTTGAAGTCAAGCTTAAAATGGATCATTGAAGTGTTTCGTTTGTTCCAACTCAATTCTTAGAAACAAATATTACAAAGAAGCACATTTTACTTGAGAGTTTGCAGAACCATGAAATGACTTATAGAAGTGTGACAATGAAAGTAAGGCAAAATACAGTTGTTGGAAATGCTTACTTTCAACGAAAATTTCAATCCATGTTTTGGCAACGCCAGCTTCATTTTGAGCTTCACAAATATATTTGGCTTCTTCATCGGCTGTGATGCTATGAATAGTTAGTGTGCAGCGGCCATCTTTGTGGTATTCAGTAACAAATCGTTCAGTTATATCTAACTGAAGTTCATCCTGTAATAAATTGCAAGTTTATTTACACATATTCTTTTGGAAGTATATATTCATTAATTATCTGAGAAATATTCAAATAACCTAAGTCTAAGTCAATTATTTTTTTAATATGTCATTAATCTTACATTACCAATTAAAGAACATTTATCAGGACTCTCATTAATCTTCCATTGCCAATTAAAGACAATTTATCAGGACTTTCATTAATCTTGCATTACCAATTAAAGATCATTTATCAGGACTTCGTATTGTAACTAGATACAAAATCTCAACATTAAAATATTTTCTTTGAAGGTGACTACAGCCATCATCCGAGATGATATGGAAATCAGTTGTAGCTTTGATACGAATACTCACCTTGAACCACTTAATGGTAGGAGTTGGTTGACCAACTACAATACATTCAACAGTAACTGACGTGCCTTCGAATACTTCAAGTTGTTTTTGGAGGGTCTGCGTGAAACGGGGTGCTTCATGCGCTCCAATTTCTTGGACTGAAGGAGCGGCTTCTTCCAGCTGCTCCTTAGGCGAAACTACAAAATTTGAAATGCATTAAGAAACCTTTTACTACTAAATTATATTATAGCTATAAAACTTGCACTGCTAGTGATGAAAGAATATAGTTTATAAATCATTTTTGGTACAAACATGAATTTTATTAAAGCTTACCAATTTCTGCAGGACTTTCCTCTTGTTTCATCTCAAAAGCAACTTCTACCTGTTGCGTTTCTTCAACACTTTCTTCTTTGATCTTCACAGTTTCTGATATTTCAATATCAGTGCTTATTTCTGGGGTTACTTCTTCAAGTTTCTCAGCTGTAAATAAATAAATAATATTTAAAGGCGCTTAATCTATATTCTTTGGAGCTTATAACAGATGGAAATCTGTCTAAAAGCACAAGGTAATGTAATATGAGTGCATATAATTAGTTTTATTCCTCTAAATATATTAGCAGTTCAAGTTGAATGGCAGTAACTCACATCTGGTTAGTCCAGTCTACATGGGAAGTATGGTTTAACATTTCACTTTTGTCCTAACATTTAGTCTCATTTATCAAGTCACCTCATTACAAATTACAATTGAGATCATGGAGTACACAGAGTCTTACATTTTTCACTTTAAGATAACAACATCACTTTTGATTGAAATGTACCAATAATTTGTCATATTTATGATACTGGATTAGAGTGAGAAATCAATATAATTATGTAAGCTATAAATCAGGTAAATATTAACTGCGATTTCATGTAAACATGTGCTATATATATAATGTTAAATTTTTCCTATATATGCATACTACGTAAATGCAGTTAACTTACGTTTAACTGTGATATATGCAGCTGTTGTAACTTTGCCATGTTCATTTTCAAGGATTACCATATATTCTCCTTCATCATCAGCAATCACTTCAGGAACAACAAGTCGACTGAAGCCGTCATCAATACTGATATGGAAATCAGTTGAAGTCTTGATAGGTTGATCATCCAAGATCCATGTAACCATGGGCGCTGGGAAGCCAACAAATGTAACTTCCAAGTGTAGAGTTTCTCCTTCTGTCACAGCAATGTTCTTGTAAGTTGAAATAAATTCTGGTTTTTTACCTTCAGTAACAGGAGATTGCTCTTCTAATTGTACATGAATAGATTCGTCTCTTGGTATTTCAAATTCTGACTCTGATGAAATTGACAAAACTGATGATTCCTCCTTTATTTCTAAGCGTGTTGTAGTACTTTCTTCTAAAGCAGACACCTTTTCAGACACTTCTGTGAGTACTACAATTTCTGAATCAGCACTTTCTGATGGCTTTTCTTCTTCAATAAATTCTTCTTTAGATTTAACTTCAGTAGCTACATCTGTTTGTACTGTAATAGTTTGTTTAATTTCCTCAATTGTTTCTTCTGTTGGTGCTTTGACTTCAAAATCAACACCCTCTGATGGTTTCTCTTCCTCAACTGTTTCTTCTTTAGCCTTAACTTCAGAAACAACTCCACTTTCCACTGTAATAGTTTCCTTAATTTCTTGAACAGTTTCCTCAGCCGGTGCTTCAACTTCAACATCCACACCTTCTGATGGTTTTTCCTCCTCAATGATTTCTTCTTTGAATTCTATTTTTGATACAACACCAGCTTGTACTTCAATGGTTTCTTTAATTTCTTCAATGGTTTCTTCAATTGGTGCTTCAACTTCCACATCAACACCCTCTGAAGGTTTCTCTTCATCAATAACTTCTTCTTTGATTTTTACTTCAGAAACAACATCAGCTTTTACTGCAATGCTTTCCTTTATTTCTTCAATGGTTTCTACTGTTGGAGCTTCGATTTCAAGATCAACACCTTCTGATGGTTTCTCTTCCTCAATGATTTCTTCTTTGAATTCTATTTTTGATACAACATCAGCTTGTACTTCAATGGTTTCTTTAATTTCTTCAATAGTTTCTTCAATTGGTGCTTCAACTTCCACATCAACACCCTCTGAAGGTTTTTCTTCATCAATAACTTCTTCTTTGATTTCTACTTCAGACTCAACATCAGCTTTTACTACAATGGTTTCCTTTATTTCTTCAATGGTTTCTTCTGCAGGAGCTTCGATTTCAAGGTCAACACCTTTAGATGGTTTCTCTTCCTCAACAACCTCTTCTTTGGCTTCTACTTCAGAAACAACATCAGCCTGTAATACAATAGTTTCCTTAATTTCTTCAATGGTTTCTTCCACTGGTGCCTCTATTTGAAGATCAACACCATCAGATGGTTTTTCTTCTTCAACAACTTCTTCTTTGGCTTTTACTTCAGAAACAATATCTGGTTGTACTGCAATGGTTTCTATAATTTCATCAATTGTGTCTTCAGCAGGAGCTTCTATAACAAGATCAACACTCTCTGATGGCTTTTCTTCTTCAACAACCTCTTCTTTGGCTTCTACTTCAGAAACAACACCAGCTTGTACTGCAATTGTTTCCTTTATTTCCCCAATAGTTTCTTCAGTTGGCGCCTCTATTTCAAGATCAACACCATCGGATGGTTTTTCCTCTTCAAAAACTTCTTCTTTGGCTTTCACTTCAGAAACAACATCAGGTTGTACTGCAATGGTGTCTTTAATTGCATCAATGGTTTCTTCGGCAGGAGCTTCAATAACAAGATCAACACCCTCAGATGGCTTTTCTTCTTCAACAACTTCTTCTTTGGTTTTTACTTCAGAAACAACCTCAGGCTGTATTGCAATGGTTTCTTTAATTGCATCAATGGTCTCTTCAGCAGGAGCTTCTATAACAAGATCAATACTCTCAGATGGCTTTTCTTCTTCAACAACCTCTTCTTTGGCTTCGACTTCAGAAACAACATCGGCTTGTATTGCTATTGTTTCCTTAATTTCTTCAATGATTTCTTCAGTTGGTGCCTCTATTTCAATATCAGCATCATCAGATGGTTTATCTTCCTCGACAAGCTCTTCCTTGGATTCAACTTTAGCGATAACATCAGCTTCTACTGTAATTGTTTCTTTAGTTTCTCCAATTGTCTCTTCTGTTGGTGCTTCTATTTCAAGATCAACAGTTTCTGATGGTTTTTCCTCCTCAACAACCTCTTCTTTGGTTCCTACTTCAGACATAATATTAGCTTGTACGGAGATGGTTTGTGTTATCTCTTCAATTGTTTCTTCACCAGGTGCTTCTATTTCAAGATCCACACCTTCAGCTGGTTTTTCTTCCTCAACAACCTCTTCTTTAGATTCTACTTCTGAAACAACATCAGTCTGTACTGCAATGGTTTCTTTAATTTCATCAGTGATCTCTTCAGCAGGAGCTTCTATAACAAGATCAACACTTGCAGATGGCTTTTCTTCTTCAACAACTTCTTCTTTGGCTTTTACTTCAGAAACAACATCAGGTTGTATTGCAATTGTTTCCTTAATTTCTTCAATGGTTTCTTCAGTTGGTGTCTCTACTTCAAGATCAACACCTGCAGTTGGTTTATCTTCTTCCACAAGCTCCTCCTTGGATTCAACTTTTGAGACAACATCAGCTTGCACTGCAATTGTTTCCTTAATCTCCTCAATAGTTTCTTCAGTTGGTGCCTCTATTTCAAGATCAACAGCCTCTGATGGTTTTTCTTCCTCAACAACCTCTTCTTTAGCTTCTACTTCAGACACAATATCAGCTTGTACTTCAACTGTATCCTTAATGCGGTCAATGGTGTCTTCACTAGGCATTTCTATTTCAAAATCAACACTCTCAGATGGTTTTTCTTCTTCAACAACTTCTTCTTTGGCTTTTACTTCCGAAACAACATCCGGTTGTACTGCAATGGTTTCTTTGATTTCACCAATGGTCTCTTCAGCAGGAGCTTCTATAACAAGATCAACACTCTCTGATGGCTTTTCTTCTTTAACAACCTCTTCTTTGGCTTCTACTTCAGAAACAACATCAGCTTGTACTACAATTGTCTCCTTTATTTCCCCAATAGTTTCTTCAGTTGGTGCCTCTATTTCAAGATTAATAGTCTCTGATTGTTTTTCTTCCTCAACAACCTCTTCTTCTTTGACTTTTACTTCAGAAATAACATCAGGTCGTACTGCAATGGTTTCTTTAATTTCACCAGTGATCTCTTCAGCAGGAGCTTCTATAACAAGATCAACACTCTCAGATGGCTTTTCTTCTTCAACAACTTCTTCCTTGGCTTCAACTTTAGAAACAACATCAGCTTGAACAGTAATGGTTTCTCTAATTTCCTCAGTGGTTTCTTCATCAGGAGCTTCTATTTCAAGATCAACACCTTCTGATGGTTTTTCTTCCTCAACAAACTCTTCTTTAGCTTCTACTTCAGAAACAATATCAGTTTGTACTGTAATTGATTCCTTAATGTCTTCAATGATATCTTCAGTAGGTACTTCTATTTCAACATCAACACCCTTGGTGGGCTTTTCTTCTTCAACTGTCTCCTCTTTTGCTTGAACCTTACTGACAACATCACTCTGTAATTGAATAGTTTCCTTGATTTCCTCAATGGTTTCCTCTGTTGGGGCTTTAATTTCAACATCAGCACCCTCTGATGGTTTTTCTTCGCTCACAATCTCTTCTTTAGCATCCACTTCAGAAAGAACATTAGCTTGTATTTCAAATGTTTCTCTCGTTTCTTCAATGGTTTCTTCAGTTGGTGCCTCAATTTCTACATCAACTCCTTCTGTGGGTGTTTCTTCAATAATTAATTCTTCCTTGGGTTCAACTTCTGAGACAATATCAGATTCTATATCTATTGTTTCTCTTATTTCCTCAATAGTCTCTTCAGATGGTGCCTTAATTTCAACATCAATACCATCTGATGGTTTTTCTGCTTCAATAGTTTCCTCCTTGGTTTCAACTTCTGATATAACATCGTCTTGGACCTCAATTGTTTCCTTAATTTCTTCTACGGTCTCAATCTCTGGTGCTTTGATTTCAATATCAATTGTTTCTTTTGATTGCTCCACTTCAATCTGTTCTTCAGTTGTCAGTTTTGCCTGAAGAGTTTCTCGAACCATGACTGTTTTTTCTTCAGTCCTTTCAGACTGAACTTCAACTTCAACCTTCTGTTCAAAAGGGATAGTTTCCTCAACACGTTCTATTTTCGTGCTCTTGCAGGTGATTGTTGGTCTTTCATACACAACTATTTCTAACTCTGGAGCGGTAGATTCAAATTCTATTTTTTCCATTTCAATAGTATGCTTCACTACACTTTTGTCTTCAGTCTTCTCTTCAACCTGTACTTTGATTTCTGTTTCAGGTCTAGATGGAGATATCTGTATGAATTCCTTGAAAGTTTCATCTTCCTGTTTTGGTAACTCTGTTCTATTTTGTTCCACTTGCAATGTCTCCTTATAAGTGACTGTCTCCTTTGTTTCTACATCAAGAGATATTTTATCAGTTTCTGTAGATTCTTTTTCCATAGTTATTTCTTCACGGAAAGTTTCATCTTCCTCTTCTTCAGTTTGATCACCACCTAAAATTAGACAACATTGAATAAGATAAGTTATCAAGCATTAACATTGTTATTTACTGTAATCTACATCAGAAGTCTAAATAATAATATTTTCATGAAGCAAGACAATGTGGACATTCAGGTAATATATGGGTGGTAAAAACATGTTGCACAATAATTCACGGAAAATTGAAAATTCTCAATGTATAAACGAAATGAAATGGGGTTTTAAAGCCCCATTTTTCTACTCAATCTGGGCTAACAAAGTTGGGTATAAGTCATGCAATTGAATGCTAACTGTCGAGGTATATTTTATATGCATGCCAACATATACACAGGACCTGTTTTTCATCACATCTGAACAACTAGATACTGTTCTTTGCCAGACCCTTCATTCTACAGCACTTACAGGTGAAACCGTGCGATAAAAATCATCAGGAACATTATCGGTCAATACCGTCTTCAGTAGCCCAAATGGTTCACAAAAAGAAGGAAATCAAAACCAGATTTCATTTATTTCTGTTGTCTAATTAAAAACATGATCAATAAATGTGAGTGTAGTGTATAAAATTGCTGTTGATTTTTTACAAACAATATAGTAAAAAGCAGTATTAGAAAATGTTGGCTTGATCCCTTGATGCAGTTACCTTTAGATCAAAAGTTTCTTGTGTAGTTTTTAAAGGTTTAAACTGAACAGTACTAATGAATGTAAATATTAACATACCTGAAACAGTTATATAAGCAATGGATGAGCACTGTCCAACTTTGTTTGTAGCTTCAACTCTGTATTCACCTTCATCCTCAGGCAAGACTTTGTTGATTATCAAAGTTGATTTGTATTTCTCATGTATAATTTCAATGTCATCTTCAGCTATAATTTCTTCATCTTCAAAGTTCCAAGTTATATCTGGTATAGGGAATCCTGTCACTTCAACCTCAAGTTTAAGAACTGATGATTCATTGACTGTCACATCACGGAGTAAAACAACGAAGTTGGGTGCCTGAGCTTCTTCTTCCGGTAAATCTTCAGCTTCTTTCACCTCCTTCAAGATATTCTTTACAAACTCAGTTGCAAAGGTTTCTATTTCTTGTATACCTGCTGTAGCCATGGCAACTGTTTTTTCAGATTCTACCTCTTGTGTTTCAAGTGCATCTTCCAGCAATTCTATATTAAATTCTTCTGGTTGTTTTGTGCCAGGCTGTACAACATCTAACTGAATTTCTGATGTAAAAGGTTCCTCTGAGGGTTTCTCTTCAATAATTTCAGTTTGTGCTGTAACATCAGGTTCTATTGTGGTTTCAGTTTTAAATTCTGCTGGTTGTTGAGCATCTGATAGGGCTACATCAATTTCAATTTGAGATGTTACAGGTTCTTCAAGAGGCTGTTCTTCAAGATCTTCAATTTCAGTTGTAAAAACTGTTTCTTCCATAGTTTCAGCTTTGAACTGCCCTGGCTGCTCAGCTTCATGTTGTGCAATATCAATTTGAATTTCAGATGCTACAGTTTTTTCGGAATGCTCTTCTTCAAGAACTTCAGTTTCCGTGGTAACAACATCTTCCATTGAGATTTCAGTTTTAAATTCCTCTGGATGTTTTGCTTCTGTCTGGGCAACATCTATCTGAATTTGAGAGGTTTTTGGTTCCTCTGAAACCTGTTCATCAAGACCTTCAATTTCAGCTATAACAATTGTTTCTACTTCAGTTTCAGTCTTGAATTCTTCTGGTTGTTTAACCTCTGTTTGCACAACATCAATTTGAATTTCAGATGTTATTGGTTCTTCTGCTGGCTGTTCTTCAAAAGTTTCAGTTTCAGTAGTAACAGCAGTTTCCACTGTGGTTTCTGTCTGGAATTCTTCTGGTTGTTTTGCTTCAGGTTGAACAACATCTATCTGGATTTCTGATGTCACAATTTCTTCTAAAGCCTGTCCTTCAAGACTTTCAATTTCAGTTGTTACAACTGTTTCAACCGTGGTTTCTGTCTTAAATTCTTCTGGCTGTTTAGTTTCAGTTTGAACAATGTCAATCTGCATTTCAGATGTGACTGGTTCTTTTGAAGACGGCTCTTGAAGAGTACCAACTTCAGTTGTAACTGTTGTTTCTACACTTGTTTCTGTTTTAAATTCTTCTGATTGTTTAGAATCAGGCTGAGCAACATCTAACAGAACTTCTGACAAAATGGGCTCCTCTGGATGTTCTTCTTCCAGTATTTCTGTTGCATCCATCTGATCTTTGGTCTCTTCAAGTAATTCACTAGCCTCAATAAGTTCTGTTGATATTTGTTCTTGAAGTCGATGCATTTCTTCGACAAATTGTTGAGTATGGAGAGTGATTTCTGTATCTGAGTCGGCTGGTGTTGGTCTTGGTGATGTGGGTAACGATGACAACATAGAATCAGATGCTTCTTCTGTGTCTGGTATGTATTCATATGCTGAAAAAGGAAATAGTCATAATCAGCAATAATTATCATATATAATCTTATAGTACAACCACAGTTTACAAGTCCATTTTATGATCATTTGTCAACATATTAGAAGATCAAATCCCAAAATGCTCATCTACAAACATAATGGGAAAATTGGAAAACACGATAACATGATTTGTTTAGTTTAGCTTATATTAGGTCTATGTCTGATCTAGGATTAATGCAGAAACATGAGGAATGTAGTATAACGTGCTTGTAGATGTACTTAACTATAAATAATCTAACATGTCTTGAATCAATAAAGTTGGAGAATAAAATGTCCACTTATAAAGCTCCCAATCCACAAGCATGCTCATGGAGCATACAGCACTAGTTTCTATTATTATAATTTTTCAAAACAAATTTCAATTGATTCAGTGTTGAATTTCTTTTAAGCTTAATATGAATGTTTGCATATCAAAATTCTATATATGTACTTACATTCTATTTCCAATAATGCTTTTGTTTCTGCTTGACCAAGTTGATTTATTGCAATACATTTATACTCCCCAGCATCTTGTGGAAATACTTCCACAATCAACAAAGTACACTGACCCGATTCCATGTCATAAGATATCTTGAAATCTTGATTTTCAGCAATTGGTTTGTCATCATGATACCAAGAAATTTGTGGCATAGGATTGCCGATGACTTCACATCGAAATTTCACTTCTTCTCCATCCATAACTTTCAATGACATTAAGCCCCAAGTAAATTCTGGTGCTTGACCAAGTTCCACAACATCTTCAAGCTGCACTACTTCTTCTGGAACCTCACTTGTCTCTTCTGTTTTTTCCATGACTGTCTCTTGTTCAACTGGACTGGTTTGGAAAGTTATTTCTACCTCTTCTGCTTTCTCAGATTGTGGTTGATCAGTTATTTCAAATGAAATTTCTTCTATATGCTGTTCTTCAGATGCCTTTTCAATTATCTCTGTTTCTGGAGTTGACTGGACTAATACAAATCCTTCAGTCAATACTGTATCATCAACATTCTCAGAAACATTTGTTTCGTCAACCATGTCAGTTTGGAAAGTGAATGTCATTTCTTCCATTTGTTCAGATTCTGGTTTTCCAGTGATTTCAAAAGAAATCTCCTCTTTGTGGGTTTCCTCCATAGGCTGGTCAATAACTTCTGCATCAGATGTTGACTGCACTAATACAAATTCTTCAGTCAACATAGAATCATCTACCTTTTCTGTAACAGGTTCTTGGTCAACTGAAGAGGTTTGGAAAGTTAAAGAGATTTCTTCCATTTGTTCTGGCTTCTGCTTTTCTGTTATCTCAAATGATATTTCTTCTTTATGTTGTTCTTCTGTTGCTTGTTCTATTATTTCAGATTCTGGAGTTGATTGTACCACGACAAATCCCTCTGTCATGTCAGTCTTGTCAACTATTTCTGAAACAGGTGTCTGATCCACAAAATCTGTTTGGAATGTGAGTGTCATTTCTTCCATTTGTTCAGTCTCTGGTTTTCCAGTGATTTCAAAAGATATTTCCTCTCTATGTTGATCCTCTGTGAGTTTATCAATAATTTCAGATTCAGGAGTTGACTGAACTAAGACAAATTCTTCGGTTGAGGTAGTATCAACAACCATTTCTGATACTGGTTCCTGGTCCACTGGTGCTGTTTGAAAGGTTATTGAAACTTCTTCTGTGGGCTGTGTTTGATCTTTACCATTGACTTCAAAAGAGATTTCCTCCCGGTGTTGTTCTTCAGGAATAACAGTTTCATCAATTGCTTCAGAGACTGGCTCTTGTTGAACAGTATCGGTTTGGAAAGTAAATGTCATTTCCTCCAAAGGTACAGGTTCTGCTTTGCCTGTAATTTCAAAAGAAATTTCTTCCTTATGTTGTTCTTCTGGTAGGACTGTAACAGTTTCAGTTTCCACTGATTTATCTATTTCATCAACAGACTTTGGTATTTCTGTCTCTGGTGTGATTATGTCTTCAGGCTTTATTTGAATTGTAAATTGTGCTTCTTCACTTGTGTCAGGAATTTGAAATTCAACTTGTTCCTTCATTGTCTCTGTAGTTAAATCAACCTGAGATACAATCTCTTCAACTTCTGTTGTTTCTTGTTTAGGTTGAACATCTTGCTGTATTACTATCATTTCTTCAGTTGTTGTTTCGGGAATGTGAATTTCCATATGTACTTCTTGAATTTCATCCTTTACAGGAACAACAGTTTCTCTTTCAGAGACGATTTTCACATCTTCTGGTGCTGAGGTTTGAACATCCACGGTTTCCTCGCTTGGTTTGAATGTCATTTCTACTTCAGTTTTCTCAACAAGCTTTGGTTCAATCGGTATTGATTGCTTAGAAATAGTTGCCCTTGTCTCAACTACCTGTTCAGACTCTGCTTTTGGAAGCTCAACTTGTGGTGTATCTAAAATTTCAACTTCTTTTTCACTTATGCTCACTTTACGTGTCGGTATGACAATTTCCTGACTCTGGCGATCACCTTGAATGATAGTTTCTTGAACACTGACTTCAATCTTTTGGAATGAAGCTCTTCTGGTAGCTTCGGTTACAGACTTTGTATCAACAGTATCTGAGGGCGTCAGTTTGAATATTATTTCTTCTGGTTCTGTTTCAGATTCACTGACAATAGTGATGGTTTCTGTGTGATGCTCATTAGGTTCATCAACAAATGGTGTTGATACCAGTTCATTAGTTACAGTAGTTGTTGATTCAGACACATGAGAAATAAGCTCCTCCTTTGATGGCTCAATGGGTAGCTGAACCTGTAGTTCAACAGGCGCTATGTCTTCTTGTTTCTGCATTACAACAGTGGTTTTATGAACTCCCTCTCCTTCCATCACCAAAGGTTCTTCATCTACTTGGCTTGTTAACCTAGTAAAAACAGTTGCCTCCTGAACTATAGTTGTGACATCTTCAGGCGCTACTTGTGGTCCACCAACTTGGAACTGAATTTCCTGCATCTGTGTTACTTGTGGTGACTGAATTTGTACAACTTCTTTTACCATGGTTTCATCATCACTTGGTTTATGGTCAATCTCTATAGTTTCTTTGTGAACCTCATCTGAAGATATTTCTTCATCATAAGCTATAGAATATAAAACATATAATTCAATAAAATATCAGAATATAAATCAGTTTTATAATTTGATGTACTTGTTTTCATTGATGAGTATTAACACAGTAAAAAGAAACATTATGCTTAATATTACTAATCTTTGGTATTCACTATTATTTCAGCAATTATTGAAAGGAAGACTGCATTTACAATCTATAACCTTTTTCTTTAAGTGTTTTAAGATGATGATGTAATTCCAACCAGCAATATATTTTTGATCACTTTCAATTAAGATAAAATTCCATAACTGAGAATATGGGCAACCAGCATTTGCTGATGAACTACAATTTATATGCCCTCAATTTCATTTCAGAAAAATCAGAGATATATAGCAAGCAATACAAAATAAAAGATTTGTACTCACTTTCAACCGTTAGTTGACATGATGTCATGCTTTCACCATATTCATTTACAGCTACGCAAGAGTATTCTCCCGCATCATCGGGGAAAACCTCCACAATAATCAAAACACTTTCACCACGTTCCTGAAAAATAACAAAAATCAACATTATCTTAGAATAGCAAACTAAACAGGTGTGCTTCTAGGAAATGAAAAAAGCATCCACAAGCATCCACAATCAGTAGCATGTTTCAAGCCATTCATAAAATTTGACATATCAGTCTCCATCATATTGGAAATAGACTTGCTATTTTCAGTAGTCTGTACACCAATAAGCGATACATCTCAAAATGAAATAATTCGGCAATGTACCATGTGAAGGTTAGGTATTTGGGAAAGGGTTGGTATGTAAATTAGAATAACTATAAAATCAGACTTACACTATGCTTCACTAAAATACCATAATCACAGTATTTTTCATTTTAATGGTAATAAAATTATTTTTGGAAAATCAGACAAACTGCAATTAATTCATTTGTTAAAATTTTGGTACAACCTTATAATGTCACTACTGTAGGTATTCCATTTAAGAAGGCAAAGTATTTTTCATAATGACATTTGTAGGTACAACCTCACTTTCTTGATGGAATCTTCTGGGGACTTTAATTTAGTGATATTCAAATTTAAACTTACGTCATCAGTATAAATCTGGAAATCACTTGAAGGTAAACATTGTTCTCCATCGTGTAACCAGGTTACTTGCGGACTAGGATAACCACGGAATGTGACTCTGAAGATAACTCTTTCACCATCTTTAGCTGTTGTTGGCTGAAGAATTTCAATGAATTCTGGTGCACTTGTTTGGGGTCCTTCTTCAGGAGCTTGATCAGCAAGAACATCAGTGTCTGGCTGCTCTTTAGGAGTGGCTGTTTCTTTCTTAGGCTCAAAGGTTGGCTGAATGCCTTCATCTTCTAATCTAGGCTCAGCTTCAATGACAACTTCTGTCCTATGTATGGCTGTAAAATAGCAATGACAATTAATAAAGGCTTTATCCAAAAACAAACATCTACTTCACAACAGATTGTACAATTAGATTGTATATAATAAACAAATGGTATAAAATAAGTAGAAAATCTTTTTTGCTAGGCAACAAGTACCATGTATGTCTAATACCAATGAAGATGGTTAGATGGTTTCTTAAATAAAACATATAGTTAACTTACGATTTACGGTAAGTGTTGTTTTACATTTGGTTACACCCATAATATTTTGAGCCTCACAGATATACTCCCCAGCATCTTCAGGTGTTGCATCAACTATCACTAACACATGATTGTTTTGATTTTTTTCCAGCTTCATCTTGTTACTTGGATGAATTTCCAGTTCATTGACAAACCATTTTACTTCTGGTTCTGGTTGACCCATTAGTTCAATTTCCAACCTAAAATTGATGAACCCATAATTAAAATGATCATTTAGTTTTACAAATGTCAATTTTAAAACCCACTCTAATTATTTCCATTTCTTTTTCTTCAAACTTCATAATTTGATCAATGAACAAAACATCCTTTAAATATTGTTCTGAAAAAAACCATCTGGGTATATTTGTGTGAAGTGCCTCCAGCTATGGGATCTCGATTACTATTTATTTATTTTCATTTCTTTTTTTTCAAACTTCAAAATTTATTAATGGACAAGATGTCCCTTATATATTGTTTTGAAAAAAACCCAAACCTGTGTATATTTGCGTGAAATGCCTTTAGCTATGGGGTCTGAATAACTATTTATATAAGCTAGTTGTATTTATCATGATAATATTTATCACATTTATCATGACATTACAGTATGCAATACAGCAAATACCTTACCATAATAATGTTCGGCAATAGTTGTCGCAATTTCTGAATTCCTGAATATTTTGAATTGAAACTTTCAGGTATTATTTAAATGATGTAACCACTTGAATCAAAGAATACATATGAAATCTTTAATCTATTTAATTATACAAACACACATAGCTCATGATATTGGACCTAGATCAGCAAACTTACTTGACAGTTCCACCTTCTGGGGCTTCAACTGTTGGAAGAAGAGGTTTAGTGAAATTAGGAGACATCTGTATAGAACTCATATGATGTTCTTCTACTAAAACAACGTCTGGTGTATCTTCTCCTTCAATCATGGTTACAGCCGAAGTTGTGTGAATCTCTGATCTTGCAGTTTCTCGTGTTACAATTGTTTCAGTTGTGGTAGTGGTAGTTGGTTCTAAAAGACAAAAAAATACTTTACATATATAGAAAAACAAACATTTACTGATAGAAAGCGAAAAGAAAGACTGCTATTAAGAGTATAGAAATTAGTATTGTTCCAGAATGGAATGAATAAAATACCAATGAGCATAAACTTACCTCTGACAATAAGTGTGGCAGATGTAGTCGACTCTCCAAAAGGATTAACAGCTCTGCATATATATTCACCACTATCATCAAGGAAAACCTCACTGATATCAAGGGTACAGATTCCCGTGTTTGTGTCATAAGCAGGATGGAAGTCTGGATTTGGTTCAATTTCAATTGTATTCTTGTACCATGTTACTGAGGGAATAGGCATTCCTATAACTTTGCAGGTAAATTTAACAGGTTGTCCATCTTCCACTACCTGGGGTTGAAGCATTTCTACAAATTCTGCTGGTACCTCATCTGGTGTCTCCACTGTCAATATTTGTGGCTGTTCTTCTACTATTTCCATTATTACCTCAACAGGTTCTTCAGGTTGTTCATCCTCTGGAGGCTTAATCACAATGGTTTCACTCATAACAGAGTCTGCTACCTGAGGTTCGGACTCTTGTAATTGAGGTTCTTCTTCATATTTTATCTGGAAAGTTACTTCTTCTGTTTCGGTTTTGACTGGTGTTTCTGGTTCAAGAGCCATAGCCTTTATCTCTATTTTCTTATGAGCAATCAGCGGTTGTAGTATTTCTTCTTGAACTTCAGATGGTTTTTCACCTTCATCTGGAGTATGATAAACGTCTTCCTCACCTTCTTCGGGAGTCACATAAATCTCTGATGAAACTGGGGAATCACCATAAGGATCTTCATGAACTAGCGGTTCCATTTTTGGCCTGTTAATAAAGTCTGGAATTACCTGTTCCTCTGCAACCTCGGAGGGAGCGATTTTTGGTTCAGTAATTTCTACTTGTGTTTGGGTCACTTCCATTGGTGCCTCTTCAGATTCAGGTAGTTGCAAAACAAATTCAACTTCTTTACTTTCTCCAGGAACCTCTACATCCATAGAATCTTCTGGTGATTCAATAACCGTTAGATTAGCAGTGGTTGTAGCCTCTCCAGCAGGGTTTTGTGCAATACATACATACTGACCCTTGTCATCTGGGAAGACTTCAACAATGATCAAGCTAATTTCTCCAGTATCTGGCTCATAGGAGATGACATATTCTTCATCATCATCAATATTCTCTCCATTATGGAACCAAGAGATTTGAGGTGGGGGCTGACCAATTACCTTACAGGACAACCTTATCTCTTGTCCATCTGTAGCAGAGGTAGAATGAAGAGGTTCTACAAATTCTGGAGGAGTTACTAGTTGTGCCATCGGTGATTCTTCAATTCCAGCAGGTGCCATTTGCATTCCAGGAATATAGTGTTCCATTGCTGTTGGGTCTGTAAAAAAGAATCCCAAATTTTAAACCTTACATGTCTATAACACATCAGACAAATCAACAAAAGGAAAGTAATTGAACATGTTTAGAAGTACATTCTCGCAAAACCATCCTCATTTGTCTTGTTTACATATCTATTTTACACATTATATGCAAATAAAACTTTTTTTACTTTGATTTTTTCTAAGATGATAACCATTCTGGATTAACTATTAATGTTTGTCGGTTATTTCTAATAAACTAACCTTGTATTTTAAGAGATGTGGTACTGATAGCTTCACCCAGTTCTGACACAGCTTTACATGTGTATTCCCCAACATCTTCTGGTCCCACATCCATAATAAATAATATACTCTTTCCTTCTTCAAGACGGATATCATAGCGTGGGGATGGTTTAATCTCTACACCATTTACAAACCATGTCACATCAGAAGGTGGTTCTGATTCAATCTGACATTCTAATCTAAAGGATATAATTGCAAAATTTGAAGGTAATGGTAGAATGATAAAAACTAGAAACATTGATTAATTTATTATTCAGGATGTAAACATAAATTATGTATTCAGAAGTTATTCTTTTAAAAAAAAATCTAAAATATATCGTGGGAATCGCAAACAATAAAATCATCCATTTTCTTGAATATAAATACATAGGTGAGAATATTTGTCAACACATTGTAATGCTGAATCAAAGTATAACTACCTAGCAATTCCTCTCTCTCGGACATATACTTCAGGTTCAAGTGGTGTTACAACATTGGGTCGTACTTGTTGTGCTATAGCCATTTCCTGTCTTTCAACTGTTGTTACAGTTCTGGTAACAGTGATATCAGTCATCTCTGATTGAGGCAGCTCAACAAACTTTTCTTTTCCTTGAAAAGAATTGAAATGATATGTTAAATACACTACATTATGTTTTGATGGTTCAAATGTGATGGGTTTTTTTTGTGGGGGGGGGGGAAGCTGAACACAATTTAACTAACTTAGAAAATGTGTAAAATAAAATGGAAAAATAAACATACCTTTCAAAGTTAAAGTTGTTTTACAAGTTGTGGTACCAAATTCATTTTCAGCCTTCATTGTGTATTCACCTTCATCATCTGATGCTGTATTAAAGATTATTAGTATGGTACTATTACCACGCTTGATAACCCTTCTATGCTCTGATGATAAAATTTCCCTTCCATTTACAAACCATGTGGTCTTGGATTTTGGTTGAGGAGCAATTTCCACCTCCATTCTGTTAATTGATAATGGTTATAGTAAAAATATATCCTCGGTCATAACTAGAGTGTGCTTGGCAAATTACATAACATGGATTCCAGCCACTCTAAAAGGGATATTTTTTTATTCAAACATGGATTTCAACCACTCTCAAAGGGATATCTTTCCAAAAGTATTTTTCATATACAAGAACTATTCTTATTTCAGTAATTTTCTTTAAAAGTTAGATGTCTTCATAAACCACCTCAATGCTACTACATAAAAAAGAAAATACTACATACTGGGTTGGTTTTCCCGGAACATAGACAGTATATGGCTGAAGTGGTTTAGTTAATACTGGTTTCTGCTTCACAACTTCAACATGAACCTTCTGCCCATGTAACTTAGCTTCTCTTTCATCTATCATAGAAAAAGGAAACAAACATTACAAAAAATAACTCAATATATACAATTAACACATCAAATGCTCTTTCGTATAATCAGCTTATAATTATTCTAATTATATTGATCATGCAACTGATAAACGTAATCACAAAAAAATTTAATTTCGAAAAACAGTTTATAGAGTATAGAATTATTTAAAGTTATATTTCCTACAACATAATTAGGGCTTCCGTTCAATCTTTTAAACTTATTTTAATCTGAAAGTTTTATATTTGTAATGTTCAAGACAAATCCAACCCAATCTTAAGTATAAAATATACATAAACTGTCTTGCAGCAGGTGTGAAAATTGGATAGTCTTATTTAATATAGTGTTATAATTACCACAATTGATGAAGAATATATCTGGTCTGCAATTCCAATGTTTAATCTTCACTCCATGCATATTTGTCTCTCATGCGATTAACCATGATGTTGGAAAACTGGATGATTTCGGGGATTCACTCCATGCAGATTAATTTCTTGTATTTTTCTCATGTTAGTTCATATTATCATGCATTTTTCAAACATTTTACAACAAATTATGTTTCCAGTTAAAATGTAACATTTGTGATTACTGATGGACAACTCAATATTATCGCTTCAAAACACACAATTTAAAATATCTAAACTAATTTGGCAGTCAAGCTTTATATATAATGTTAGCAAATTAACTACATCTAAAAACACACTGACTTTTAAAAACACACCTTCGCTCGTCAACTCTCTCTTCTACATAAACATTCCACACACAAAAAGGGAAATTATTGTCATGAAAGGAGAATGTGGTTATTGCAAAGATATTTTTTTTCATATAATTGAAATAATGCATGTGAGGTAAATTTTATAAATCCATCTTTGTCAATGAGTATATTTTACCTGTATAACACAAGGCCATAAAAATATGTTCAATATATCAAAAGAATATCTTTGCTATTTTACCCAAAAATGTAATAAGAATGGTAACAAAGTTTGATTATTAAAGCTGATATTAAGAAAAATATGTTGTATGCTACAACTCCTACCTTGAACATATAACTCGGCTGAACATTCAGCTGTTCCAGCCTTATTCTTAGCTTGACAAGTAATAAGACCAGTATCTTCCAGATAAGCTTCCCGCACTGTCAATGTTGTAGTTGTTTGTGTAACTGTAATCTGGAAAACACATCAAGAATTTAATAAGAATCTCTGATTATTATGTACAACTTTAAGATATAAATGTTCATGGGGATGAAAATCTTTACTCACTAGGACATAAATATAAGAATGTTGTTGCAACACAATGACTAAGCCCACGTGCACAATCCAGTATTAAATTTCCAGATTACCAGATTAATAAATCAAACAGATTACCTGGAAGTCCCTGGAATTCTGTATATGCTGTATACCATTACGGAGCCATTTGATATCGGGTTGGGGATTGCCCCTAAACTCAGCTGTAAACTGAGCAGACTGTCCTTGTTGAACAATGGTATTTTGAATGGGTTTATCAAAGCTTGGTGGTTCTTGTTGATGTTCTGGTTCACTTTCAAAACCTGTATATATTAAATAATTTATTATAAATAAAAACTGTTATGAATTAATTACAGAGTAATACAATCAGCAAATATACTAAATTCGATATATTGAAATCTTGTTCATATCTAAACTCCATGAAGGCTTTATATTATTCAGAAGTTTTATATTTTCAAATTATCAGAAGCAAAACCTACCGATAACCCTAAGGTATGTTGTACTAAAAACTTCTCCGGTCTTATTGCGGGCAACACATCTATAGTTGCCTGAATCTTCAGCATAGGCTTCTTGAATTGTTAGTGTATGTACACCATCAGGGTTTGAAACCATAAGGAAATATTTGGATGGTTTGACCAAAATTGTGTCACGATACCATGATACAATTGGAGCTGGTTGTCCTACAATCTTGGTTTTAAAGGTAACAGTTCCACCTTCTTCTACTTCTACTGTAGGTTGTGGTGGTTCTAATATTTGAGGTGGTTCATCAGGTACCTGTTCCTTTGGAGGTGATTCCAGCATTGATAGTTCTTGAGGTGGTTCCATCGGCACTATAAGAATAGGAAGATGGGATTAAAGTTATCTTAACAAAATTTCTTTGGCGGGACATTCTACAATTCTACAATGAATTTCTTTTCATTAACAACTGGCCAATAAAAAAAAATTCTTTCAATAACTTACATTCAACATCAAGTCGAGCTGTGCAAGTTGATTTTCCCACATCATTTACAGCAACACAGGCATACTGTCCAATATCTTCAGGCATAACTTCAAAAATGAGCAACGTAAAGTTATCACCTTCTTCAATAAATTTCCATCTTGGACTTTGTGGCAGTGGCTTACCATCCTGTTGAAAAAAACAAAAGAATAGCCTGGATTAAGTACACACATATAATTCATTATAACTTTATAATTTCTCATTTGAAGACTTCGCATATCTAATAAATTTGTTGTTGCTCTTATCTTTTTAAACCAATGATTGGTGTGTCAGTGGTGGGTTTGGTTTGTTGTATATTTTGCAAGGTTATCATAGAATTAAAAATATGAACAAATTAATCAGTTTGCAAGCTTATTTTCACCAAAAAGTATTCCATACCAGATGACCCTGACGACATCACTTCTCATTTGAGAATTTTACATTGCAAATTTCTGTTGCACACTTTTAGGAAAGAAAATATTTTTTTGGTATAATATTATAAATCTACTGTCTATATATCAATACGTAAAAACTATACAATACACACCTTTTCCCAATGTACTCTGGGTTTAGGACAAGCAGAAACTTTGCAGTCAAAGGTCATAGGTTCACCAACCACTGTTAGTGTATCTCTCATCAAACCTTTAAATTCTGGTGATTGAGCTCTCTCTGGTTCTTCTTCTTCAACAACATTCATTTTAGCCTTACATTGGACCATACCAGCTGTATTATATGCTTTGACAGTTATTAAACCAGCATCTTCAATGAAAACTTCCGGTATGTGCAGTTTACTGGATGTTGGAGTTGTTGTAATCTGGTCAAATAAATCAAACATTTTAGTAATTACATGTGTATTATTACAGTACATTAACAGAAGCCTATTCTTACTGGATTTTGTTTTCAAAATAAAAGATGGTGCTCAAGTGGGGATCCCTGGTCCAGATATTTTTCATTATTAAATAGTTCGAGTATTTTCTATTTTCAGTTGACTACATATATCTGTGGGAATGTGTTGCATATTTTACTACATTACACATTAGCCACATCTGTCACCAACAATTGAAGAAATTATGAGTGAGATGTCAGTATTTGTGTCAATTGCTTCATACAGGATTGACTGTGGTTGCATAATGATTGCATAACCACTTGTATTTACTGTTGCACATTAGATGATAAAGAAATCTTAAAAGAAACTAAAAGCATATACCTGGAAATCTCGACCAGGTTGGATCTCAAAGGAATCCCTGTACCATGTAATATTTGGTGCTGGACGTCCTGTAAACTGTACTTCCAAACTTAAGAAATATAAGAGATAAAAAATTCATAAAATAAAGTAAACATTAAAGTATGCAAACATTAATAATGAATTATTACATAGAAAAAAGGTTTTCTTAGATTGAAGTAAGTTTTACTATAATCAAATGTATGATTGCAACTTTCGCATATCTGTATCTAAATATGGTGGTTTTCAAAGATAAATTCAGATAACAGCATTGACTTACGTAACAGGTTGGCCTTCAGGAACTCTTACAGGTCGTAGAGGATGTTTAAAAGCTGGTGGTTCTCCAAGATCTAAACTAATCTGTTGACGAGAAACCTGTCTTTCTGTGACTTTGCCAATTTCTGGAACAAATGAGGCAATGGGCTGTGCAGCTTGAACTGGAAGTGGTTTTTGTGGTTTCTGCTGTAATTTCACTTGCTTAGAAACGACTTGGCGTTCTGAAATAACTGTGCTTGTGTCCTTCGTGACTGTGACGCGTGAATCCCCATCTAAACAAAAGACAAAATATATCAGTATTAGCATCATACCAAGTATTTTCTCAATCTTAAGAAAAATTGTCTGTCATTGATAATCATTAACTAAAAATTCAAAAAATGATGATCAACTTCAATCTGTACTTACATCCTTCAAATTTGCGTAGTTCAAATTCTGTAGCTTTTGGTTTTTTCAATGCTCTATCCAATTCAACACTTCTCAACTCCATTTTTTGTCTGCGTTTAAGCTCAATTTCCAGTTCACCTAAAATTAAAGATGTTTTCATGGATTCACAATATCGTTTTTTAAATCTCTACGGTTAATGCTTAAAAGCATTTCTTTACAAAAATAAATCTACAGAGTAATTCATTTATAATTTCATTTTGTACTATTACCTTTAGGAGCTTGTCGAAGTCTGGATCGCCAGTCTTCTCTGGGAAGCACCATTAGTGATGTGCTACACTCTTGTTCTCCATAAGGATTCTTAGCTACAACTCTGACCTGACCAGCATCATACTCTCGTACACGTGGTATTTCAAGATAATGCATCATACCATCATAGGTCACTTTGTACCTAGAAGCCTGGAATTACATATCCATTTTCAAAATTATTTGTATCTATATTTTGATTGTTTGGTAAAAGTCAATCGCTACGTCTTATCTTTGTTGTCTGTATTGTCTTGATGATTTAACATTTCTAGTGAAACCTAAAGCCCTGCAAAAGTTGTTGATTATAATATGTTTATGTAAATCTTTAAAGAATCATGCATTACTGTATGATTGTGAAAATGTTCTGGCAAATGAGTGTTTATTAATTAAGTAATCATACAGCTGTTTCATTTAGTAATTCTTCATGTAAGAAAAAAATATTTAACCTGATTGTACTTACACTGACAATCAAGCTTCCATTGACCCACCAGCTGACCCTCGGTCTAGGGTAACCATGAACTTTTACCATAAATTTGGCAGGTTCACCTTCACCAGTTTCAACTGGTTGCATTTCCAGATCAAATTCTGGTGGTGAAGGTTCATGAGGAGCTTCCACAAACTTCTCATCCAGTACCTTGGATCTGTAATATATATACATTAAATATAACCTATTGGTTCTATGTAGGAAAATAAAGAAGGATATGTTATACAAGTTGAAAATCGATTCCTTTTTGCAGGTACATTCAAAAAACTAAGATCATACTTACCCTCTCCAATGTTCTTCCATTTCTTGAAGTCTGTAGGCACCATCTCCAGGTAACTGAGTGTCAGAAATAATTTTTCTCTTTGCTGTAAAAATTTCCAATGAAACTATAACTAGATTTATAGTTCAAATGAATTTAAAGAAAATTACGACAAATATAAATATTACTTAACTTGGTGACATTCATGTTATGTTTGGTTTAAACGATATTTTATTCAATATAATTACACATAATCATACAATTCAATATAATTACACATAATCATACAATTTCATGTTATGTTTGCTTTCTACATGAATTTAAAAAAAACATAAAGAAACCAAACTTACGTTTACAATGTATTGTTGCAGTGGTTGTGTCTTCTCCAACTAAATTGGTAGCTCTGCATGAATACACACCATTATCTTCAGGATATGTGTATAACATGTCCAGCCCAACAAAACCAAAGTCATACATTGGCTTGAAGCGATGACCTTATATAAAAAAAACAACAAGAATTAAGCATCAGCACTGTCTTATTACATGCAGATTAAAGGACTGAAACAACAATTAAATCTTTTACAAAACATTACCATCAAATAAATGAAGATAGTCATGGCAACAGAAATCTAACAAACATACCGTGCAAAAGAGGTTCTCCATCTCTAAACCATTCAACTTTCATATTTGGGTCACCAAGAGGAACAAGTCTACATTCAAAATGAGCAGAATCATTCTCTTTCAGTGCTATTAAGTCTTTAATTTGTGTCTTAAACCTTGGCGGCCTCTGTTTTTCCTTGGTGAAGAGATCTTCTTCAGGAGGAGCTTCACCTTCACGGCGAATATATTCTCTGACAGCACTTTCTCGATCAGTCAAGGCTCTAAAATTATTAATGTAACAAATCTTGGTATGAGCAGAGATTAGTTTTCAAACAATAATGCCATGAAAGCTAGAATCTATCTTGTTACTATGAATCTTGAATGTTTAAACATCAAATGGTTTAACAATTATAGTTTCATCATTTTGAAATTTTCAAAGATTGTAGCTTTCACAGAATTCAACAAACACATCGATCCATCAGTAGATACAACGCAGCATGCTGAAATTAAACATTGAATACTTTCATAGAAATAGACTATTAGTGAATTAGTTCACAGAAATATATCAGTCTGAAATAAAAGAAATATAATGTTATTATTAATTCATTATATGAAATAAAAAATACAACCAGTTTTTAAATGAACAGACAACTGCAAGACTTGCACTAAAAGCACTGCAACAATTTTCAAAATGAATTGAAGAATGATAGCAAACAGGGTTTAGTATATTTGATTTTGGCAATTTATGATGATCTTTATATATTGGTACACAAAATGATCTAATTGGAAAACATTGCTTCTGCAAAATGACTGAAAAATATGTAAATTCAAATTTTCGAATACTATCAAGTAATGGAGTATGTAGCCATACAGAAGATGTAAGTGGTAATTCTGTTTACAATTTTGTCTTCATTACCCCAGTCGTTTACAATCCATTATTATCTTATCTATGTCATGATCTATATTCAGATTCATATTTGTATTTAGAATTAAAGATTTGATTTTAACCATACTTGTTTAAAAACAGACAAAGTAACAAATGTAAATGTCACTATGATTTAATAATGTCCAACAGAACCAGAATTTTTTTCTGGCAGGCCTGTTAATGTTACTTTAAGAAGCTTTTAATAAAAAAAAATAAAACAAAAGAAAAAGATTGTGTTATTAATGTAACTTTTAAAATAAGAAAATTCAGTAGTCACTTGTTATTTGAGCACACCCAGCATCATGAAGTTACGTTATAGATAAATGAAAATTATGGTCATCAAGCTAATATTTTTACTCTTGCAAACCTGCGATCTTTTAATGTGATCTTAAGACTTGAGACTAAAGAATCAGACATTCTGTGAAAATAATTGACATGAGTATTAATATATGATTTTGCATTGACCACATCTTGCTAAAACATTTAAAGCCGATAACAGCACTACTTTCAACCACTACACTATTTAAAGCATAGCATCTTGGAAGGAAGATACCATTTTACAATTTAAACTATTTTACATGTACTTTAAATTTCATACATGCATTACCCAAACATATTATGTAACACTTCATTAAAAAAATAGGTTGCCAGGCAACGAAACATACGCCCACACAGCAGCCAAATCGTCCGGGCAGTCAACAAGAGTTGTCGCATATTAAGGAATTATCAGAAAATCATTAGAATTTGTTTGGTTTTTATAATCAAACATTTTTTTTATAAATCAGATAATAATTTTGACCTTCAGAGGCACAACAAGCTGAAAAGGGCGATTTTTTTGGACAATCAGGGGCCATAATTCAGGAAGTTACGATCCGATGGGCGCAAATATCGAAAGGAACCAAGATCTTTGGGTTATAAACATACATGTCAAGTTTCATCAAAATTGGTTCAAAATTGTGACCTCTATAAGGTCCACAACCTTGATATAACATATTTTCACACTATTCGCGTACAAACAGCAGCCATTTTGTCCGTCAATTTTGGTCCGATTTTCACGAATTTCGAATTCAACCTTCATAACCATGGAACAGTGATATAATCAAACGTTTTTTTAAATCAGATAACAATTTTGACCTCCAGAGGGACCACAAGCTAAAAAGTGTGATTTTTTGGACAATCAGGGGCCATAATTCAGGAAGTTACGATCCGATGGGCGCAAATATCGAAAGGAACCAAGATCTTTGGGGTATAAACATACATGTCAAGTTTCATCAAAATTGTGACCTCTATAAGGTCCACAACATTGATATAACATATTTTCACACTATTCGCGTACAAACGGCGGCCATTTTGTCCGTCAATTTTGGTCCGATTTTCACGAAATTCGAATTCAACCTTCATAACCATGGAACGGTAATATAATCAAACGTTTTTTTAAATCAGATAACAATTTTGACCTCCAGAGGGACCACAAGCTAAAAAGGGCGATTTTTCGGACAATCAGGGGCCATAATTCAGGAAGTTACGAACCGATGGGCGCAAATATCGAAAGGAACCAAGATCTTTCGGTTATAAACATACATGTCAAGTTTCATCAAAATTGTGACCTCTATAAGGTCCACAACATTGATATAACATATTTTCACACTATTCGCGTGCAAACGGCGGCCATTTTGTCCGTCAATTTTGGTCCGATTTTCACGAAATTCGAATTCAACCTTCATAACCATAGAACGGTGATATAATCAAACGTTTTTTTAAATCGGATAACAATTTTGACCTCCAGAGGTACCACAAGCTAAAAAGGGCGATTTTTCGGACAATCAGTGGCCATAATTCAGGAAGTTACGATCCGATTGGCGCAAATATCGAAAGGAACCAAGATCTTTGGGTTATAAACATGCATTTCGAGTTTCATCCAAATCGGTTCAAAATTGTGACCTTTACACTGTTCACAACCTTGATATAACATATTTTCACACTATTCACGTACAAATGGCGGCCATTTTGTCCGTCAATTTTGGTCCGATTTTCACGAAATTCGAACTCAACCTTCATAACCAAGGAACGGTGATATAATCAAACGGTTTTTTAAATCGGATAACAATTTTGACCTCCAGAGGGACCACAAGCTAAAAAGGGCGATTTTTCGGACAATCAGGGGCCATAATTCAGGAAGTTACGAACCGATGGGCGCAAATATCGAAAGGAACCAAGATCTTTCGGTTATAAACATACATGTCAAGTTTCATCCAAATCGGTTCAAAATTGTGACCTCTATAAGGTCCACAACCTTGATATAACATATTTTCACACTATTCGCGTACAAATGGCGGCCATTTTGTCTGTCAATTTTGGTCCGATTTTCACGAAATTCGAATTCAACCTTCATAACCATAGAATGGTGATATAATCAAACGTTTTTTTAAATCGGATAACAATTTTAACCTCCAGAGGTACCACAAGCTAAAAAGGGCGATTTTTCGGACAATCAGGGGCCATAATTCAGGAAGTTACGATCTGATTGGCGCAAATATCGAAAGGAACCAAGATCTTTGGGTTATAAACATGCATTTTAAGTTTCATCCAAATCGGTTCAAAATTGTGACCTCTACACTGTTCACAACCTTGATATAACATATTTTCACACTATTCGTGTACAAATGGCGGCCATTTTGTCCGTCAATTTTGGTCCGATATTCACGAAATTCGAACTCAACCTTCATAACCATGTAACGGTGATATAATCAGACGGTTTTTTAAATCGGATAACAATTTTGACCTCCAGAGGGACCACAAGCTAAAAAGGGCGATTTTTCGGACAATCAGGGGCCATAATTCAGGAAGTTACGATCCAATTGGCGCAAATATCGAAAGGAACCAAGATCTTTGGTTTATGGACATGCATTTCAAGTTTCATCCAAATCGGTTCAAAATTGTGACCTCTACACTGTTCACAAGCTAAAAAACGTGATTTTTCGTACAATCAGGGGCCATAACCCATGAAGTTACGGTCCGATACATGCCAATATCGAAAGGAACCGAGATCTTAGGGTGATAAACCTATATTTTAAGTTTCATTGAAATCGGATAAAAATTGTGACCTGTAGACTGTTCACAAACAATTGTGGACGGACGGACGGACGGACGGACGGACGGACGGACGTCCGGACGGACGGACGGACGGACGAACAGGGGCGACGACAATATACGTCCACATGAAAATGTGGGCGTATAAAAACAAAATAAAAGGAATGTAATCTGAATTATTTAATTTTTGTAAAATTAAAAAGTAAAGGAAATGTTTTAGTAACCATTTGTTTTTATTTTAAAAAAACCCTAAGAAAGTTAAAAAGTTATGAACTTCTATCAGAAGTAAAATAGATATGTAAGAAGAAATAAAATCAATAGTCCAATGGAAGAAATTATCCAAAATAGTATAAACTTAGTAGAATGTTTTCTTCAACAAAAAAATAAAAGAAAAGGCGATTTTGAACAAAATAAAATAGACACTGGATCACTATAATCATGCTTGGTTCAAAAATAATGGGGATCAACTGATAACAGGATTGTCCATAAAACTCAATAATAAAAGCAGTATGATAAAATAAAAGGCTAATAGTCTCCACATGCTTTGGTGATCACACCGATGGCATTAAGATGACCAACCTTCTTCCAGAATCAATATCATCAGCAATGATTGGAACATCAATGCTCTCTGGCCACCAAGGTGGTATGCTTTCCCTAAGAACAATAGGGCTTGCAGGCCTTTCTTCCGGTACTGGCATTTTACGGACAATTGGAGCTTGTGGTTTCATTTTAAGTTGGGTTGTAACAGGTTGAGGTGAAGGTGGTGGTGGTGGTGACTTATATTCTTCTTTAGGTTTAGGTGGTGTTAACTCTGGTGGTGGAATTACAAACTCCACCTTTTTGGGTGCTGGTTTTGTTGCTGGAGGTGCAACTGGTCTGTATAACATATATTTGATTATAAATGTTATACAGAACATTAAGAAAGAGAAGTTTCAAATATCATATTCTACACTTAGTAGATCAATTAAATTAAAGATAGATATCAACACATGCTTAATAAGACTCTAACTGTTTAAAGAACGACAATAAGATTATGCCTTCCAAGCTGTAGAGATACATTTCTATCCAAGAAAGAAACTACAGTAGAAATAATATTCATCTTTTATACATATATCATGCCAACATTTACAATCATGCATTATAAATGAATGGCATATTAACCTGTAATCTTTTGGTTGAAGAGGAATTGTCATAGTGACTGGAGCCAGAGGCTTTGGAGGAATTTCCATTTCAACTTCAGACCTACATGTAACAACAGTAAGACATAAAGAAAGAAGTCCCTACTAACAGATTGAGAAAGCACATTCAGTTTGTTGTTGTGTTATCAAATCACTCAAAGAAAGAAAGAAAACAGGCTCGTCATTTGTGAAAAAGATCTATCAACTATCTTCCATAATTTAATTTCATTTCTAATTACACTTTCAAATGTCTTCATATCGAGTGATTTCCAAACCAATGACATGCAGAATATAGCATGCATATACCTTTGCATATCTGGTTGAGGTTGAACAAGACGAAGATAACCACTTTCGGTATCTGAACAATAGCTAATCTGTTGAACAGGTCCCTCTGGTTGGATTTCATAATCACTGCTGTAACTGATGATTATTACAAAATTTAATCTTTAATAATCTGTCATGCAATATACTTGTATTTGATCGAAACATACATAAAACTTAACAGTCTTTTATCAATACTGATGAATTCAAAAATAACAATAACTGTCAATCAAAGATAAGATATAATACTTTCGAAGAATGTCTTTTATGTGAAGAGCTTGCATGCAAAACGAGTATGCCTTCAGTGTATGTAGATGTACACACCTCATTGGTTCAGGCATTGGTGCAGCTCTTGGCTTTGGGGCTGGTACTGGTGCTTTGACCTTTTTGACCACCTTATGCTTCTGTACTGGTGTTGTAGGAGCTGGTACAAGTGGTTGTGGTGGTGCTGGCGCCTTTTGTACTGGCCTGTCAATCACAACATGTTTTCTTTAAACAAACTTTTATGGTATTTTCATTATTGAATTGCAGAAAACTATTACTACTAAAATAAATTCACTACTGAAATTTGCAAGCTATAAAGTGTCTTATTTTCACCTCTGTTCTGGTGCAATCGGTGTTTCAGGTTGACTCTCCCATGGCATGGGTTGTCTAAAAATTCAAAAACAACAAATTCAAAATCATGGATATATTTGACATGATATATGAAAGCATCCAATTTCTACCAAATACATGTATTTACAAAATTCCATTTCAAGTTAAGTATTTTTTTTATTTTACTACCTTCATTATTTTTAAACATTTAACATAATTTTTGTATACAATTTTACATTAAACATATCTTCATGCTGATGGAAGTTAAATCACACTACTGTTAGTTATATCCTGAAAATAAAGATGAAACTGAGGATGTTATGAAAAGTGGGGATGAACAAACGAAAACTCGGAATGACAGATAAAAAATTAAATACATCATTTTGTTAGATTTATTTATTTCACACTGAAAAAGAAACTGTACAATAATAATAATAAGCTTTTGTTAAGAAAATAGCAAGGAAAAAAAGAATACATGACAATAACAGAAAGGTATATCAAAATAAAAAAAATAAAAATAATGTGACAATAACAGAAAGGTATATCAAAATAAAAAAAATAAAAATAATGTCTTTTTAAAGATAAAACGAAAGTGATATAGGATAAACGAACAAAGTGAATTCAAGGTAACTGGGAATTAAATGATACTCTTTGAATATAAACTCTGGTTAAATCAAAATCATGCATAGTTTATGACAATATTTTGTTATGAAATTTGTCAACAAAAGTATTTGGTGCAAGAAAATTCAAAATCTGTGAAATCTTTAGCGCTTATGAAGAAAAGCGCATGCATCGCGCTTCCTGTAAAACACACTCTGAACAAACCTCGCTAAATCTACTTCATCAATCAAGCGCAGATAACCACTTTCTTTATCAGATGCATATGTTATTTCCTGAACCGGTCCGATCTTCTGAATATCATAGCTAAACAAATAGAAATTGGATTTGAAGTTCAATGATGTTCAATAACCGAGCAGACATTGGACAGAGTAAATCCAGCACAAAGGCTGGATTTAGACAACTACTAATCAAATAATGTAGTTGAACTGAGATTTAAGAACTTAAGAAGTAGTCACCTTTCAGTTGGTTCAACATATATCATTGCTGGTGACTTTGGTACTATTGGCTGCTGATACACAGGTTGAACCTTTCTTGGAGAAAGATCAAGAGAAATCTGCTGCTGAAATGGTTTAGCTTCAGGCTTAGGCGCTGGAATTTGTACCAGCTGTTTAGACAATGGTACCGGCTTTTCCATAGGTTTTATGGGTTCTGCAACCCAAGGTGGTTGTACTGTATCTATTTTCTTCTGAGGTTTTATGGCTGGTTTTGGTACTGGTTTTACCACCAGTTTCAAAGGCTTTGGTGCTTCCTTGGCTTCTAATAACCAAGGGGGAGCTACCACGACTGGTTGCTGTGGTGCTGCAATATGAGCAGGTTCATCTTTCACAAATTTGATCTTTGGCTGTTCAGGCATGACTGGTTTTGGTGCATGACCTGGTTTTGGTGCAGGCTTTGGTGCAAGTGGGGGTGCCTTTATCTTTGGACTTTCGGGAATAAACTGAGATTTTAATTTTCTCTGCACAATTTTGGATGCCTTTCTTTGTGCTTCATCTTCAAAGTCTGACAAATTAATTTTCTCAAAGATTTTTCTTCGTTGTGAAACTTCTGGTTTGGATTCATCTTCAGATATATCAATGTCCAGCTGAAAGGTTACTTGTTTCATGGGTGGAAGTGTAAGAATCTCTGACCTATGAACAGGTGACAAAAGTTTGTCTATGTCTTCCTGTAAAGGAGGCGTTAGAACCAGTCTTAAATATCCGTGTTCTGTATCACTGGCATATCCAATTTGCTGTACTGGGCCTTCTCTGCATATCTGATATCTGAATGGATATAGTTTTAATGAACAATGCTTATAAGTTATGAGTTTCAAAGAAAATTTGTAAACATTAAACAAAGTTATAGTACAACAGAATTATTACAAAGTAACATTATTACAATAAAAGATTATGACATCACCTAATCGGACTAAAAGAATAATTTCCAGGAATATTATAAAGAAATTCAATGAATATATTAATCACCTAGGATGGACATCCAATGCCAGTGCTGATACAGTTGTAGGTGATTGAAGTTCTGGTGAAGATGGTACATTGACCCATTTTTCACTTTTCTTGGTTTTTACAGGTCGAAGTAAAGGTGCTTTCCTTTTGCTAAGATCCACAACTACTGTGGTCTGCATTTTTTCTGTCTGTGGAATACTTGAAAATTCTTTTGCTTCAAATTCTGTTGTTTTTTCAAACAACTGATGCTGCTTTTCTGCCCATGTTTCATCATCGATGAATCTGGCTGGGTGTGAAGAGGGCTTTGCTTTTGTACCCTTTGCTTTATGTGGTTTCATTTTTTTCTCTTGAAGTGGAATGGTTTTCTGCAGATGTTTTCTTGCAAATGAGCTCATGGTATCTTCTGGTTTGGGTTCCTTATGTTGATGAACTGATTTCATTCCTTGTGAACTTTTTCTGTACAAGCAATTATGAATAAACAAATTAATGCTAATTTTGTAATGAATAAGACTTTTATGAAGCATAATGAAATTAAAGTTTTAAATTTTAAATATCTTTAGAATTATCTCAAAGTATTCCATAAACAACTAAATATAATAAACATCATTGGATTAATTGAATACAGAAAGGAATCTGAAGTGCACTGAAATGTGTGTTAGATGAAAACCATGCAAGAATCAAAGTATGTAAATATTTATTGACATCTTTAACAAGTTGGGTGGGTTTTTTTTTTCCTGCAGAGGTATCTTATATGCAAATATGTTAGAGCTTGTACACACTTCCACTTTGTTTTCTTTCATTGTGATTTTGATGTCATGTACCATTAATACCGTTTAGTAAAATAATAATCCAAGTCATTCCCAAAGTAGGTAGTAAAACTTTTTTCCAAAATGTAGAGCAAAAATTAATAAGCTTGTACAAAATGTAAAAAAACAGCCTAGAACACCCTTGCATACAATCATATAATTATTATTTTCACTTGATGAAAACTTAGTTCTTGAGCTAACAATAAGTCTTGTATTCCAATAATGTAAACATTGTAATGTATGATAAAGCAGATCTCCATGCATTTTTTGCTAGTAAGGCCAAGCACAGCCATGCTTGTCTGTTGGTGTTAATCATTTCAGACAAACCTTTTAGAGCCATCATCTATGATCTTTAGATAACCACTTTCTGTATCGGAAGCATAAGATATTTGTTGTACTGGGCCTTTCTCTTGGATATCATAACTAAAGAATTAAACAATTCTCAATGTAATAACCAAATAAATAAAACTACTTAACACAATAACATACTCTTTTTACATTGAACTCAAAACTGAATTCTGCAATTTCAATGAAGAACTGCACACAAGAGTTTTTTGATTTAATGAGAGCAAAGATAATCACCCTGGTTCAAGAATATCTTTAGCATAAACTGGTTTTCTGTTCCATGGCCGAGTTTGTTTTTCTTGATGTGGTGCTGGTGATTCTTTCTGTTGAGGTGATATTTGTGGTTGCTGGACGTGTGCTGCAACTGCTGGTTTCATCATTTGTGCACTTGGTTGTGTCTGTTTTCTAGCAACCTGGGGTGAAACTGGTGCACTGACTGATTGAAACTTTTTTCTAGGTATCATTGGAGAAGATGGTAGACTACCCAGAGCTTTTGGTACTTGCTCTGCCACTTGCTCAAACCTCTTTTGAAAATCGTGTACACTTGGGAATGCTATAATTTCTTCCTGCTCGATTTCATCAACATCCATGCGAACATCAGCACCTATTTGTTGCACTTGTCGAGGAATTCTACTACTAGTTGATATTTCTTCTTTGATAGGTTTTCTATTATAGAGAATACTTGGTTTTATTTCATTTACTTTATTTAATAAATTACGTTTTCAGCAAAACTTTTAAGATCTATTTTTTTAAATGTTTGTAAAATATTATATTTAAATCATTATTCAAATTGTTATCTTTACCAAGTTGTCTTTTACAGTTTTTGTTTTCATAAATTTTTTGAAGTTATTTGGTTCATGCCATATGATAAATGTAAGTTGATGTTGGTTGAATTATCATTCACATGTGAAATGTTGTGCTTGAGATTAAACATAACTGGCTTACAGTTTATTAGAGATGTGTTAAACAGTGCATTATAATGTATTGAAAGATGCAATGAATGTATATGTCGAATGTCAAAATATTTATATGTTGAATGTCAATATATTTATATCTCCTTTCATTGTCTGTCCCAAGACTTCCATTAATTGTGATTTGATTAATGAATATCAGTGCTTAAGAAAAAGATGAATTTGATTTCACTGTAAGAAAGGAACGAACTTTGTTCATCTAACTGCCAAAGCAATTTCAATAATAGCAAAAATTCAAAATCAACAAAACTATGAAATGAAAACATTACAGCTCGAATTATACAATGATTACGCAAAATAATAATTGTTATTTTACCAAGCAGAAAGAAGCAGAAAACAACAAATTGAGATGAGGATTCTAGAATTCACCAAAATTCATCTTCATGATATGTGAAGCTGAAGCCGTTTTCAGAATTAAAATCAGTCACCATGCATAACATTGTTATGTAATAGCATATATAGCCATGCCTGTCTGTGTTAATCAATTCAGACAAACCTCTTAGAGCCATCATCTATGATTCTTAGATAACCACTTTCTGTATCAGAAGCATAAGATATTTGTTGTACTGGGCCTTCCTCTTGAATATCGTAACTAAAGAATTAAACAATTCTTAATATCAATATGTAAGAATAAAAAATACTGGGTACCACAGGTTACATAAACCATATCATCATTGATTTAATACTTTGAAATCTTGTTTTTATATATACCGTAATTTTTTTAAGATTGCAGAGAATGAAAATTAGCAGATCATAATATCTGTTGTCAAATCTGAAGGTTACTAGATAGTAAAAGTATTCACCCTGATCCAGGCATATCTCTGACAAAAACTGGTTGTCTATCAGATGGTCTGGTCTTTGGCTGTTTAGGTTGAGGAGCTGTGGGTGGTTGTTCTTGCTGAGGTAATATTTGTGGATGTTGAGGTTGTAGAACAACTTTGGGTTTGAACACTTCTTCTGATCTTGGTTGTTGCTTTAAAGGTTCCATTTCAGGAGCAGATGGTTTCATCTGTTTTCTAGCCACTTGTGGTGAAACCGGTGCACTCACTGGTTGAAACTTTTTTCTAGGTGGCATGGGAGAAGATGGAACACTAGCAGGAGCTTGGGGAACTTGTCCATCAGGTTGTTCAAATCTTTTCCTGGCATCTTGCACATTCTGGGGCATATATTCCTCATCAACCTCCATTGGCTCCTGAGGTAATATTTGTGGATGTGGCGGTGCAATTTTGGGTTTGAATATTTCTTCCAGCCTTGGTTGTTGCTTTAAAAATTCTATTTCAGGAACAGATGGTTTCATCTGTTTTCTAGCCACTTGTGGTGATACTGGTGCACTCACTGGTTGAAACTGTTTTCTGGGTGGCATTGGAGATGATGGCATACTAGCTGGAGCTTTTGGTGCCTGTTCATCAAATCTTTCAAACTGCTTCTGAACATCCTGTATACTTGGAAAAGCTATAATTTCTTCCTCAGGCTCATTAGCACCAACTGAAACATCATCAGCTTGAGGTTGTGTTGGTTGTTGAAATTTACTTGATGTCATTTCATCTTTCATGGGTTTTCTAGTATAAACAACACATATTTTTCATAAAATAATGCAGATATGCATAGTTCTTTGGTGTTATAATACTGAATTTATTTAAGGAACAGTTTTTAATTTTCTCAAAATATATTTCTTAGATCATAAATCGTTAAATCAATGCTAGTCCATGCATTTCAATAAACTAACTTTTTCTAGGAAACTTAAGAAATAAATAATAGAAGGCATTGACAAAAATTGATTAAAACATCATTCTCAAACTAAAAAACATCATTCTTAAACTGAAAAAACTTCATTCTCAAACTGAAAATAATCTTTAACTTAAAAAAATGTCAAAACAAAAGTAAAACCAAAATAAAGAGGGGCATAACTGAGAACTTCCTAAAAAGCTGAAACCATTTAGTGTGGAAGAAGAAAAATTACAGTTTAACTGTATAGTTTAAAACTGTGGAATATAGGAAACATTAGAGAAATAAAACTTAGAAAGAAATCTCTTTGTTTGACTTTCAAAGAAGCATATAAGCAAGGAAATCTTGGTACATGCTGATCTGATTAGTTAGCGTAAGTAGGCCATGCCTGTCTGTTATCATTGAGTTAGTGATCTCAGACAAACCTTTTTGAACTGTCATCAATAATTCTTAGATATCCACTCTCTGTGTCAGAGGCATAAGATATTTGCTGCACTGGACCTTGTTCTTGGATATCATAGCTAAAGGATTAAAGAATTATGATCATTATTAGGATCCAGTGGCAAATGGCATAATATATCTGTTATAATCTAGAGTACTTTTCGATAAATGAGAATCCATACTATACAACAAAATATTAAAATAGAGTATCGCTTAATGTATTATAAGATACATTGATGCATATTTGTAGGATGAAAAGGATAAAATTAATCACCCTTGTCCAGGCATATCTCTGACAAAAACTGGTTGTCTTTCAGATGGTCTAGTCTTTGGTTGTTTAGGTTGAGGAGCTGTGGATGGTTGTTCTTGCTGAGGTAATATTTGTGGATGTTGAGGTTGTAGAGCAACTTTGGGTTTAAACATTTCTTCTGATCTTGGTTGTTGCTTTAAAGGTTCCATTTCAGGAGCAGATGGTTTCATCTGTTTTCTAGCCACTTGTGGCGAAACCGGTGCACTCACTGGTTGAAACTTTTTTCTAGGTGGCATGGGAGAAGATGGAACACTACCAGGAGCTTGAGGAACTTGTCCATCAGGTTGTTCAAATCTTTTCTTGGCATCCTGCACATTCTGGGGCATATATTCCTCATCAACCTCCATTGGTTCCTGTGGCACTGGAGGTGCAGGTTGCTGTGGTCTGGTTGCTGTCTGTGGTGTCATTTGTTCAGTAACTGGTGTTCTATTCAGAAATGATTTCAATATTTAATATACAATATGATTGTTCAGTAATATTATAACAGCATTTGATGATGGAAAAATGTGGAGAAAACAAATGGCTATGATTAGCTATGATTTGATGTGTTTTTGCACATATAATGTTAAGGACATTGAACTACATTAATATATCAAAGGAATCAAATTCAAATATAGAACAAACCTTCTATCATCGAACGAATCATCTGTGGTAGGAAACAGGGAACTCATAAAGGAATGATCATGATCAATAGGTGTTGAGGTCAGAGGTAGAAGTTCATAACTGATAGAATCAACACAATAGTTATTAAAAGAGGGTTTTGATTTGTTAAAACAATCAATACACACACAAACATAATAAGTTACATTATTTATTTATCATGTACTTTTACTTTCTCCTCACTTGTCGATCACTTTTGTATTTTGATTAAATTGTCCTATCAAATCACATACTTTGTTTCAATATTCATGTTATCTTAGTATAAATATTACTAAATATGGATCTATTCATCTACTGACCTTATTACTTAAAATGTATTATATATTTTCCTTAGAACTAAAATCCTTCTCAGTTAAAGTGTGTATTATAAAACTGATTAAAATCTATTCATTAATAAAATCTATCTTGCACTGTTAGAATTTCATGGACTACCAATATAATTTTTAATATATAACATATTCTGCACATCGATTGAAGATTCCTTATTCAAACTATAGAAAACTAAAAAATATTATAATATTTCTAGAAAGAGAGCAATTCACACTAGTGCTTGCAGTGATAAAACGTTCATACCTCTATATGTAATTTCATACTTTTAATTTAATTATTCATTTTTCATGATAATCTGCATTCATTTTAGGCTAAGAAATAGGAATTTGTCCAAATACAGAATGGTGTTTTACACCATTCAAAATAAAGAAACAATAGAGATTCTATCCTATATTCTACTAGCGGACATTCTGTTAGATCCTAAAACATCTATTGTCTTCAGATGTTCATAAATTAAAATGAATAAGACTGTTAAGACGTAAACTAGGAGGTTAGGAAATAAAGGGGACATATGATACAACAATATGGACAATATGCAAATATATGATAATACATAATGAAGCAATTTACTGATCAACGTCTGATCGCAAGATTCCTTTTACTAAACCAACCTGAAGTCATATGGAGGAGACTTTATACGTAAAGCCCCACTCTCAGTTTCTGAAGCATAGCTAATCTGTTGAACAGGTCCTTTTGGTTGAATGTTGTAATGACTGAATTGAAAATGAATTGATGATTCGTGAAATATATGATAAAAGAATAACTAGATAAACAAACTGTTCACAAGAAAACACCATGAATCATGATTTCACACAGATTTTATACCAATTTGATTGAATGAATAGGTGTGTAGTCTAAAACAATATTCACACAATGAATTCCCCTATTTTCAAACAGTCACACATTGATACAATACACAAATGATTTAATTCACTAACTCAAATGTTTATTTATATGGATAAAGAATTGCATGATTATTCAGATGATACAATTAAGGAATAAAGAAAACTGTCTTATTCATGTCTTCTTCTGAATCTAAGTGGAATCATGCAAATGCATGCTAAAGAGCTGTTGTTCTAACCTGCCAGCATCCTCCTCACGTACAAGTTTTAAAGTGGCACTATCACCATCTTTAACATAAGATATTTGTTGCACTGGTCCCTCAGATTTGATTTCATAATGCCTGATATAAATAATATTCATAACGTAAAGCTATAATAAACACCGTCACCATACATAATAAAAATATAAGATATGTATACAATCAGCACCCAGTTCACCATCTACAAGAACCATGGAAAATCAAAATCGGATTACTATATATCAGATAAAGTATGGTTTGATGCTTCAATTTTATTAACGTTTTTTATACCTGCAAGAAAATTTCTAGTTATTTAATGAAATAAAAATTACTTACGGTGAGGTGACTCTTGGAGTTGGTACACTTGACACTTGAGGAGCTTGTTTCTTGGCTTCAGGCTTTCTTGCAGAAACTAAAAAAAAAGTTCATAAAACAGTAAATGGTTAACTTTGCCATCTTGACTTTTTGGTTATACAGAGAGAATCTATTTTTTGTCATTACGTGTAAATAAATTTTGAAATGTTATTTTATAAAGTGAGGGCATACTGTATCAAGATTAATGTTTTGAATATAATATAGTGTTGGATATGAGCTGTCTTACCTTGTACAACAAGTTTAGCTCTAGTTGTAGCACTACCTGATAAATTAGCAGCTGTACATTGATACCAGGCGGCATCTGGTAATGTAGCTTCTGGTATATATAGAGCTGTTCTACCACCCTCTATATCAATCCTAAAATAAAACATATTGAAATTAGTCAATTAAATAACATTTTATTCAAATAAAGTCATGACAATATGTGACATCAAATTAATGTGTATGTTCATAAAGGAAAATTCATATCTATTCTGCATGGAAACATACTTATCTTCTATAATATTCTGACTTTACATTACTTTTTCCTTTTACAGACTACAAAATTTTTCTACTGATGACCAGTTATGATAGCTATTTAAGTCCCTAGGTTAGCATCAATTGCAGTTAAAATGAATGTTGCTTGACAAAAAAAATATTTATACAATCAAATGATTCATAAAAGTAAGCTATACCTATATTCCTGATTGGGTGTAATATGGCTACCATCCTTTTGCCAAGACATCATGGGTGTTGGCATGCCAACAGCATGACAGGAAAGTGTAACAGGCATGCCTTCTTTTACAGTGAAGTTCTGGACACGCTCAATAAATCGAGGACTTTGTTTCTCTTCTTTGGCTGTAGTTTGAAAAATTACATTTATTTATTCTGACAAAAAGAGTTTTATATTTTGTTAATTTTTTCTTGTTGTCGATATGGAAATAGTAATAATTGTTTATGCTCTTTAAAAAATACTTACGTTTGACATTAAGAGATACAGTAAATCTTTCTTCTCCAGCTTTATTTATAGCAATACACATATAGGTACCAGCATCCAAACGGCATACACTCTTTATGATTAATGAGTGGATACCATTCTCATTGACAACAATCTAACAAAAAAAAAAACACAACAATTAGATAAAAGTCTTACCCTTCAATCATTACTGTGATATTTAAAATCTTACCTTCCTATTTATTAATGTTTAGAAAAATTAAAACAATTTGATAATAATCATTCTACCACCCAAATTGTAAAATTTCATGTACCTTGTGATTATCATCTCTGTGTACCAAAATACCATCACGGTACCAGTCTAATTCGGGTGCTGGCCGACCTGTTACAGTACAATCAAATCTGACAGTAGATCCTTCTATAGATGTTATATCTTCGGGAATTTTCTTGAAGACTGGACTAGCAGGAGCATCAAATACCCCGCCATCATCTGCTACTGGGCCTTTTCTTCCTCTTTCAGCATCCCTAGAAATAATATGGGAAATTTCAACTTTTTATCACAACATCATCATTTATTTGAAAACAGCACATGTTTTGCTAGGGATATGATGATGTTTTTAAACTATGTTCTATGGGTTGCCCAAATTAGGTAGGAATAAATTCATTTATATAGTCCCAAATTCAACCTGTCCTTGTGCCAATCCATTCCAAACTTGAGCAGTGGAATAAATATATGTATCATATTCATATTAATGTTACTGATTTCTTTGTTACCTTCTCATCATTTTCTTCAAACTTTCAGGTTCTACGAAAGAGGTAGCATCAATGTTTCCAAGTTGATCAACATAGAGTTGAGCTGAGGTTGTAGTTTTACCCACTGAGTTGACAGCTAATACTGTATAATACCCTGTATCTTCTGGTAAGGTTACTCTTATTCTTAATGTACTTATATTGTCTTGTCCATATTTAATTTCATATCTGTTAGACTTCTTGATACGTTTACCATTTCTATACCAAGCAATCTGAAATAACCATATACATAAAATTTACAAATCAAGATTTTAAAGAAATTTTCCTTTTAATTACTTATGTTAAAGAAGAGATACACCCAATATTAGACCTGATTAACTTAAAATCCATAACCTAAATATCTTGTCACACAACATAACCTGATGTTTAGGGGATCAAACTAATTATTGGCTTACCTTTGGTCTAGGTTTTCCCTCAATCTGGCAGACAAAGGTAGCATCACCTCCCTCCACTAACTGTATATCCTTCAATGGTTGTAATAGTTCTGGTGCCTGAGATTTACCAGGACTTACAAATTCTTCTGGCTGTTCAGAATCATATTCAGTTTCTGTTTCACTTTGACGTTTGATTTTACCATCTCGATAGGCAACCTCATCCAGGAGACGTTTCTCAAATCCAGTTACAGTGAATTCCTAAAATGAATTAAATTCAAATAAAGAAATGAAAATACTTACAGCACTCTTAGGTTTTTAAATGAGGCTTTGAATAAGTAGTGGTATTATGTAATGCACTATATTGATGTCCTATTGGGAATATTCCAGGTCAGATGTTTGCCAACATGGGTAGGACATGCCTGGCATACATAGGTACAATAACATCCACAGTAGGTGCCATGGTGTTGATAAATACTTACAGAATCACTAGCACCAGCGGAAAGTGGTTCATCTGGTTGCGCCAATATTCTTTCTTCCGATTTTCTGTCGATCCTGCGCTCTGTTGGGGTTCGATAAAAATCTTTTTCTGGTTTCTTTGGTGCTTGTGATCTGGCAAGAATTTCTTGAACTGGTGATAAATCTGAGACAAGTGGCTGATCTACCTCCTTGCGGACTATAAACAAATTAAATCATTACACCCTAATAAACTATATCAAAACATAGTCAGATTTAGCTCATGATTTACCGTGAAAGCAAGATATATGTACATACACTATTACTATGAATCCAATATAAATGTGCTGCTAACTATAGCTAGTAGATCCAAATACATACTTTTTTTTAAAACAATCACTTTTTTTTAAAACAATCACTTTTTTTTAAACAATCACTTTACAAATGATTCTAACATGAACTTCATTCCTAATGGTAGAGTACTCACCTTCTGGTAAAACATCAGCACTTGTAGCTGATTCTCCACCTGGATTCACAGCCTGGCAAGTATACTGTCCAAGATCATCTGAGAAACACTTAGATATCAAGATGGCACACCGTCCTGTTCTAGAGTCATTATTAATTTTATGTCTGAAATGATTGAGATAAAACAAACTTGTAAGAACAGGAAAAATATTGAATGAAATCGTGTCACATGTTTTCAAAAAATAGTTATGGTTACATGTGCAAAATTACACACATATACAAGAAAATATTTACCTAGGTCCTTCAAATATTGGTTGTCCATCTTTGATCCACGTAATCTGGGGAAATGGTTTACCAATAACTCGGCACTCCATCTTAAAATTTGTTCCTACAACCATTCTAACATCTTTTAATGGTTGAACAAAAGAAGGCGGTACAATGATTGGTGCTGGCTGGGGTGGTGGAGGAACAAATGCTGGTTTTTCTTGTTGTACTGGCTGGCTTTCTGCAACTGGTTCCATTGGTTCACCTGAAGGAAAACAAACAAAACAATAAAATAAGGATTCGTGACAAGACATAACAGTAATAGGAACAGTGTAATTAGGGGCTATGGCAAACACAAATGAAAAGAGATTAGGTATTTAAAAACGTGTATATTCTATTTTGCATTGTATATTGTTGAAATATGAGAATACATATACCACAATCTTGAAAAGAAAAATTTCTAATTACCTTCAACAACTAAGAAACATTCTGTTGTAACTGTTCCAGTTGCATTTGTAGCAACACATTTAAATGTGCCTGCATCTTCTGGGAAAACTTCTATAATAGTCAATCTATGAGTATTCTGTGAATATGATATTTCATAATCTGGTGAACTTTCAACTGGAAGGTTGTTCCTAAACCATCTAATAATAGGTTCTGGATGACCCTCGACAATTATCTCAAATGTTACTGAATCACCTTCTCTAACTCTCTGATGTGTCAATGGCTGTAACAGAAAAGTTAGAAATGTTTAAAATTAATACTACTCTTCCATGAAAGTTGGCATTATTATATAACACAAGAGTCTATAAAAGGGTAGCAAATAAGGTGGTTCAGTGAGAGAACATTTTTTTTTAGAGAAGGTCCCAATTCCCCCCATAGGACACTGCATGGTATATGCTTGTCTTAACCCCAAGTTACACCCAATTTCTATGAAAGTGTAGAATTATCTTCTTTTATCTGAAAGACACTATTCTCAATCATATCTTAAATTCTAAAGCTGCACAAAATAGTATTGCAATACATGGAATCAACAACATACCTTAGAGAATTTGGGTTTAGCTTTCTCCTTTACTGGAGCAGCTTTCTTTGGTGGTTGAGTCTTTGGTAATGGTGGAGGAACATCTTCCTGTCCAAAAAGTTTGATTGTTGTTTCAAAAGCAGGTAAATCCTGGCCTTCAATTTCCATCTCCATTTCATTTCTGTACTTCTGAGGCTCTGTCTTTGGGGGAGCAGCTTTCTGGTATTTAGCTACTTTAGCCATAGGCTCTTCCTCTGGAAAACGTCGAGGTGATTTTGCGCCAGGTGCTTTGGATGGTTCTACATGCTCAAAAACTGGTCTACGTTCCGGTTCCCTTGACACTGGTGTTTCAATAGCCAGTGGTGGCGCTGTTGAAGAATAATAAAAGTTATTTTATTTAGGAAAGGTTTTACTGTGGATGATTAATATAAGACATTTTATTTATGGAAGGTTTTACTATATAATCATTTGAATAAGCAAGTTAATATTGAGTTGATATGTTTTTTATGTATTTATTCATTCATTCAAGCAATATTTGATCAATTTCTTTGATTTAGTTATTGAACAAACATATCAACACTAGGTAAAATTTTATGGATACTTGATATATTCTCATTTTTATCAAGAAAATGAGTTCATAGAGGTATAATGCAAAATATTTTTCAAGATTTACATAAACTAAGAAAAGATATATATGTACTTACGTTCTACCACTAATTGAGCAATGCACTGAGCCTCTCCAGCAGGATTTTCAGCTTTAACGGTGTATTTTCCTGAATCTTCATAGAAAACTTCTGGGATGTACAGAGAATGGATATCTCCTTCTTGGATGATTTCAAAGTCTGGTGAGCTGACCAGTTTTGATCCTTCCCTCATCCATGTAACTTGTGGTGGAGGATGACCAGATACTTTAACCTTGAGTTTAACAGGCTGACCTTCCTTAGCTTCATGTCTTTGAAGTTTTTCGGTAAATGAAGGTGGAATCATGGAGGCTGCAAAAAAAAAAGAAAAACAGAAAATGAAAATTATTTATTTGCTATAATATTTACACTTAGATTGTACAATAACAGTTAAAACAAGTCTTAGGTTTCCTGTTCAAGTTTATAGTACATCTAAAAATATGAGAAATCCATCCAAAACTTTCAGATTATATCTATATACTTTGAAGAATGGAAGAGTATTTGGTATTATTATTGAAACTACTTGAAAGTAAAAAAAACATGTGTTTGTAAATTAATAATGCTCCATTCACATAGGACCTTGGTTTTTCATCCCATCCAAATGACATTGTCCCTTTGCAACCCCCCGCACTGCACCACTAAATAGATATGATAATAAGTGTAAATTATATAATTACCTCTGACTATCAGTTCTGCTGTGCTAGAAGCAGTTCCAGCCATATTTTCAGCTGTAGCAGTAAACTGCCCAGCATCTTCTTCAAAGACTTCAGGAATAGTTAGAGTTACACGTCCCTGTCGATAAGAGATTTCAAAGTCTGCTTGATCTGTCAATTCTTTACCTTCTCTAAACCATCGAATGCTTGGCTCGGGTCGTCCTATAAGGGAAAATAATCACTTAGTCAATCTGACATATTCTACAATTTATTAAACAAAAATAAATGAAATAATTCAGTCCCTTGAAAGGACTTTCTAGATAACAGATATTCAACAGGTATTACACAAACAACACAACACAGGACTGGCACCTACACTGTCAGGTTTTCCGTAAATCTTCAGTTAAAGATTTCAACGAAGATATTAGAAGATCTATCTATATATTTACCTGTTACTACACCATCAAAGGTTACTCTGGTTCCTTCCATTGATGTGATGTTTTTCAAAGCCTGTAGAAACTTGGGTGGAACTGGCACTTCAATAGTTAAATCTATTGGTTGATACTGTGGTGCAACATCTGTCACTAGAGTTGTTGCAAATCTGTCAGCTGATGGTGATTTTTGCGGTCTCTTAGGACTGACATCAGTCAAAATCGTTGTTGAGTGATGCTGTTCACCAAACATCTCATCAGAAGATGAGTAGACTCTACTGGTTCTTGTTTCAGTAACAGTTCGAGTCTCAGTTCTATAACCAATAAAATATGTAATATTATTGGTAATAAAAATTAATATCTTTTTGTCATAGGATAGTTCGAAAACAGCTGAAATATTCTAAAAACAAATACATAAAATTGAATCTAACAATACTTACACTTCTGAGGATGATTCATATCCTCTGAAGCCTACAGGTACATCTTCTTTATAAGGTGAGCTAACAGCTTGTGATGGTCTAATGACAACTGCTTGGGAAGTTGGTTCTTCTGGTTGGGGATATCCAGCAGGTGGCTGACCTCTTGTTGGTGCTCGGTCTGGCACCATCTGTTCATCAATTGGTTTACGGTCTGGCTTATCAGCAGGAAATTTTGGTGGGGCTACCTTCCTGATCGGTGCCTTTGTAGGTGTCATTTGTTCAGACACTGGTGTTGGCTTAGGTGCAAATGGCTGTTGTGCACCTGGTGCTCTTGAAGGAGTTATGGACTCTGTCACTGGTTCCACTTGTAGTAAAGCCGAGCATGTGGCTTTACCATGAGGATTTTCAGCATGGACATCATATCTTCCAGCATCCTGATCAAATACTTCTGGGATTGTTAATCGATAGTTATCTCCTTCAAACTGGGGTTGGTAGGCCTTGCTGACCAAAGGTGCTCCATTATAATGCCATTTAACCTAAAAATAATAATAAACAATATAAATTTCATATTAAAAATACTGTCGCTTAGTTTTAATATGATGGTTAAATAACAAATTCATTTAGCAATTAAATAAGAAGTTATTCCACATACCCTTGGTCTAGGACTACCAGTTATAACACACTCAAAAGTAACAGGTTGTCCAGCTTTGACAATCTGATCAGCGAAGAGTTTCTTAAACTCTGGTGGTGCTTGTTTAATTACTTCTTTCTGTATTTGTTTGACTTCCCGTTTCATGACAGGCTGTTCTGGTGGTGATTTAACACTTAATCTAGCTTGGCATCTGGCCTCACCAGCAACATTTACAGCTCGTACAGAATATACACCAGTATCTTCTTCAAAAGCTTCAGGTATAGTCAATGAGTGAACATCAGCAAATGCAGTTATCTAGAAAAGAAAAAAAACCAATGAAATAAATGTAGTTATCACTATAACAATACACTGATGAAGGTCTGTACAAAATCAATCAAACTGCAAAGCCAAGAGTGGCAAAACGGAAATAGCCAATAAAAAAATTAATGTGGCACATCTAACTGAGATCATTTTGTGTAATATTCAATAAAAGTATATCACGTACCTGGAAATCAGGAGAGCTTTCCAATTGTCTGTCATCACGGAACCATTTAACTTCTGGTAATGGATGTCCTGTAACACGACACTGTAAACAAACTCTTTGTCCAGATTTCACAGTTAAATCTCTCAATAATTGAGTAAACTTAGGTGCTGTCAATTCGCCCACTGATGCATCACTCATTTCACTTACAGCTGTGGATCAAAATAAAATATTTATTATAGATGGGAATTCAATCATTTTCAGGAAATAAAAATATCCAAGTGGAGGCAACAAAAAAGTTCAATGTATGTGTTATGAAAATTGACGAAATATAGCATTTGACTTTTTTTTAAATGGTACTGATAAATAATACTATATTTCTTAAGTTAATATACTTACGTTCCACATGTAATTTACAGGCACTTTCTGCAAGACCGTAAGGATTTCTAGCAACGCATCGATATTCACCAGCGTCTTCTAATAAAACTTCTTGTATAACAGTTGTACAACGATCACCTTCAAATAACAGCTGTATATCTTTACTCTCTTTTACTGGTTTGTCATTGTGTAACCAAATCACCTGTAAAAAAATTAATGACATAAAAAAAAGAAAGGATATAGAATACAATTGCATGCATCCTACGATGAATTAATTATAGGAATTTAATCTCTGGGTTTCCATACTGGGTGGGCACTGTCTCCAAAAGGTCTTGGCATCATTCAGCAAATGTTAAATGGATTTGTTTATTAATCATTTGGCTGTCTTTGAATCAAATTCCCATCAAAACACCCATGTCCTTCAAATCATAATAAGTTTTGTGATCCTATTCTGAACTGCTAAAACAAATAGGACATAAACAGGAAAATTACACCAAACCATGTGTTGAATATTACCTCTGGTTCTGGATGTCCTATAATAATACAGTCCAGTCTTACTCGTGTTCCCTCTATAGCCTCTTTAGTTGGTGGTAGAAGTTGCATGAACACAGGTTCTTGTTTAGGTACTTCCTTATCTGGTTCTGTTGAGGCAACCTCCATGTCTTCACTGAAAAGTATATGCAATGTTTATAATGGATGCAATTTGTGATTGTTTCTGAAGTGTGTATATGCTCATTTGCTTTCTTGCCTAATTCTGGATATCATTTGTTTCCTTTAAAAATATATAATCTTTTATTAAGATGAGAATTATGAAAATTACATTTTATCATTTTATATGTTGAGTTTATTTTTCATTTTCTTGGGATTCAAATAAAAATAACCATCAAAATTAAAGTTTGGCTGCATGAATGCTCAAGTAGTGTGGTAAGCTGTCCATAAGAAAGAAGTTCATCTAAAGAAACCTACCCAGTACTGGAGAAATAAGGCTCCATAGTAACTGTACAGGATGATCTATTTTCTCCAGCTGCATTTTTGATAACAACAGTATATGTATCTTGATCTGCACTATACAGTTCACGTATATCTAGAGCTGAGAAATTCACTTCAATAGTAATCTGAAAAATAACAAAGACATATAGTATTTTAAATTAGATATGGGATGGTTGAATATATAACTTCACATATGTTTCCTTGTGGTAAACATAATTTGAGTTATTAATTGATTTCCTTTGAAACAAAGTTCCCTAGAAGTAAATTATTGAGGACTAGAATTTTAACAATAGTTGCTCTATTTCGTCAAAAGTATTATCATAAACCTTAAAGTGACATTAGATGTTTGAATTATTTCTTTATTTTCATTCAAATCTGGGTTCTAATGAATTTGAAAATTGAAATAAACCAACTGCTTAAAAATGTATGAAGTTTGTTGAGGTTCCTCTTTTCTTTTATTAATATCTTCATTGATATTAATTTATCAGACAAATTACTCCTTTCCAATAACCGCAACATTATTAATACTAATCATAACTAAACATTAGAATTGTGCCTGTTAATGCTCAACTCAGATGTAATTATATAAGGAAAGACAAGGTATAATCTGCAAATGTTCCACAATGAATAATAACCTATAATCATTGGAATTTTGGATGTGTGGTAGGTATATCGACTTATTACCTTGTATGTATTACTCGGAGTAATACGAGTAGGTCCTCTGTACCATTGGACTTCTGGTGGTGGTGAACCAGTAAATCTAGTCTCCAGACGCACTGGTTTACCTTCAGGTGCAGCTATATCTTGCAAGGGCTGGTGGAATACTGGAGGTTGAAGAGCTGTTAATAAACAAGGAATAATAATCTTATGAACCACTCACCATAAACTTATTGATAACTGATAAAGAAGAAAATAAAAAAATATCTTTTAACAATCTGGAAAATCAGTTTACACCCCATCCCCTATTCATATCCTACCCAGCCACACAGAATACAGCAATAGTAAGATAATCTAATTAAAGGGACTGTATACTGACAAGGCCAAATTTATTACATAATTTCATGCTTGAGAATGAAATGAATACATGCTATGCATTGCTGTATCTTTACACAGAAATTTGAAGAAAAAATATTGTTTGTACATGTATCACAAATATGCTGGGTATTAATCACTAGAAATTAATATCATTTATCTGATAATAAAATTATAACTGTACTTGAAGAGAACTTAAATCTAAATAAATCTGATAAAAATTAAAACTCATTCCATGCTATTGACAATGAGAAGAGGCATGTCACATTAATGTCTTTTAATTAAGCTAGATACTACAAAATGATAAATTAATACTGTAAATGATACTGAAGAGAATGCATTAATACTGGAAATGATTTATTGCTACTGACTGGAAATGATATATTGCTACTGATGATGATGCATTACTACTGGGAATGATACATTGCTACTGAGGATGATGCATTAATACTGGAAAATTATACAGATACTTAGAATAATGCATTCATACTGAAAATGATACATTGACATTGGATATAATGCATTAATACTAAAAATGATAATTGCTACAGAAGATGATGCATTAATACTGAAAAATGATACATTGATACTGAAGATAATGCATTAATACTGAAAATGATACATTAATACTGTAAATGATACATTAATACTGAAGACAATGTCATATCATGCTGTTTATGACATATTCAACATTCTGTTGTAGAAATGATGAACACAAGTCATGCTCATAGAATGTAGTGAGCTTACGTATGACTGTCATCCTAGCAGATGATGAAGCCTCTCCCCCAGGATTATTAGCCCGACAGGTATATCGAGAAGAATGGTGCTGTTTGACTTGTCGTATCTTTAAACAACAAGCTCCATTTATTTTAGTGATGACAAAGTCAGAAGAGTTGTCAATATTCAACTCATCCTTATACCAGGAAACAGTGGGTGATGGGATACCTTGAACATGACATTCAAAGGCGAATGAAGAGTTCTCAACAACATCCACAGATTTCAAATTGCGTACAAATTCTGGTGGGTAAATTTGTTGATGAGTTTCTGTAAAAAGGAAACATTTTAATGCAGTTGGGTTCATCATAAATTAAAATTTCTGAAAATGTTAAAATTTGTTAAGATCAAGATTAAAAACAAAAGTTTTCTTACCCTTGACATTAAGTTGTGCTGATGATTCAGCCATACCAGCAGGGTTTGTGACACGACATGTATAGCGTGCTGTGTCCTCTGAGAAAGTTTCTTCAATGGTAAGTGTAGCTACACCATTGGCAAACCTGGTCTCATAATCTGGGCTGGTTAATGGTAGGTTGTCCTTACACCACTGAATTTCTGGTTTCACATCACTCTCGATTTTACACTCAAAGGTAAATCTAAAATCAAATAAATTAGATTAGAGAATGCTTAAAAAACGTTAACTTAAATATCCTTGTGCAATAATTGGGCTCTTGCTCATGATAATTTAAATCCCTTAAAAAGAGAAGATATGATACAAAAAAGAATTCTTTGTCTAATTGTTTGCTCAGTAATATGTGGCAGAATTAAGCATGAAAAACTTACTTATCTCCCTCCATAACTTCAGCATTTTTAAGATGTTGTATAATACGGGGTGGTCTAATACTGGGTGTTGGAGCAGCAGCAGTTGGTGCCGCTTGTCTTGTTAGATTTTCATCTACTGGTTTCTGAAAAAAAAAAGAATTTGTTAATAAGGTAAAACTTCATTCATATTTTTGCAACATATATACCACAGTCATTTGTTCACTAAACATGTCTTAGATCAATGGAGAACTTCGTCCGTATAATAAATTGTTCAAAATTGTTCCGGACCTGAGGTTAACAAATTTAGTAACTTACTTAAAACTTTCATGTGACTTACCTTTCCCTGTAGATTATCTCTCATACCACTGATTTCATTATCAGCTTGTTCAAATGATTGCATTAAGTCTTGATATTGTATAACTACATGTCGAACTTTACTTTGACCTTGATCACCTGAAACAAAATAAAGATTGAATAAACTGTTGGTAGACTGTTGGCAAATAATTTAAATTGTTAATTCTTTCCCTAAGTATTTGTCAAAACATCAGCAAATATCTGCTCACATCATTCACTTTCAATATCTTTTCATAGGTGTATCAATATCAAGCATCTAAGATTTAATTCAACGTGGTAGCCCAATGCTATTAAACTAGAACTAAAAAGGTTCATAGACATACCATAAAGTTGAACACTTAATTCAGCTATTTTTTGTAATCTCTCTTCTTGTTTGGGTTTTCCTTCTCTTACATAATTTTCTAATTTTTTGATTAGGTCATCAGCTTCCTTTGGTGTTCGACAATTTGGAGCTTGACGTCCAACATTAATCAAGAGCTGATTACCTTCTCTCATCCATGTTTCAGACTGAAATATAAAATAGTAAGTCATTGAAGGTGTGTGTGCAATTGCTCTCAAATAGTAATCTTACCAACTTCAGGATAGCAGACAGGAGTAGCTACTAGCCTTTTAAGAGGCCTGGACATAATGATATGTTTTTGAACTATTTGCTGTGTAATATAGCACAATAAGATTAGTCACATTACCTATTTTTGCATTTGTAAAAAAAAAGATAAATGGCAAGGACTGTGACCAAATAAGGTGAGAGAGAGAGAGCGCTAAATGAGGTTTAATGTCTAGAGAAAAGCCACAAGGTTGGGCCCTGTGACCGTACTCCTTGTCACATAGAAAAATATTTTTGACTTACTTCTTCTGTTAATGTAAAATAATAGATTGAGGCATTAAGCTGCTGACGATAGTCACGCACGCTTGTATGGAATGTGCTCCATTTGTTTTTCAACACATCGATTTCTCGGCGGATATGGACGGAATCGTAATGTTTGTCCTGGACCATCAGCTCCGCCGTACTGATGAAACTGTTAATCTTTTGTTCAATTAACTGAAAAAAAGATGTCCAAAATGTAATTAAGAAAACCATTTCACAAACAACTAGTAAAACTATAACAGTTAGTAGAAAGAATAGTCCATTTAATTTAGGCACAGATGTGTTCAGCACTAGGAGCAAATTGAAGAGTCTGGGAAATAGGCAAACCTACTACTTGCCATAAACAACCATAGGATCAAACCTAAAACCTTAGAGATGACAGATCAAATATCGGCACCATCACCCACCATCTCCTGTACACAATAAATTTTACAGTTAATGTTACACCACATTGATGTCTGTAATTTCCAAATAAATAAACTTAATATAGGTTTTTGAAAAGTCCTTAGATATTTTCAGAACTTTAAATATGTAATATTTACCTCAACAGTTACTTCAAACTGTTCGTAGGCCTGAGAGGTCATTTTGGCGGATGGTAATGAGTTGCCATAACTACCTCGTCTAGCCTGTAAATGTTGGTGTAAACCATCTATCTCCGAATGAATCTGAAAAAGAGAGAGAAACCATTATCAAATGAAGAACCAGGTGGAAATAGGAATGAGGCTTTGAAAATTATGGAAGGTTGTTTTAAGTGCATGTAGGGCAATGAACTAAGGCATTCCAGTTGAAGTAAGCAGTGCTGGCCAAATATGCTATATGTTACTTGCCTGTCTGAGATCAAAGTTAAACTGACAGATCTGGAGATTTTGTTGGAGGCGCTTTTCTTGTTCCTCCCACATATAACCCCAGCGTTGTTTGTATTCTTCTGATACATCAATAACACGCTGTACATCATCTTGCGCTGTGGCTTCAGCATCCTATAAACAAATAAAATCACATTTTAATAGAACATCAAATATTTCAACAGAAATAATAAAGATTGAAAATTAGAAATTATGAAACAATACCATTTTGGATTTAGCTCCCAACTGTAAATTAGGATTTGAGTTATGCATAACAATTATTTATATGTCCATTCTGTCTACTTCAGAACTAAAGAAACAGTATCATAGGTAAATTCAGTAGAAAAGGCTGCAACAACCAATAAATAAAACCTGTCAAAATTACCCCAACCCTCATTCATTTCAATTTTTAACTAAATGAATTAATCAAGTTTGTACTAACCTGTTGCCGTACCCTGCGCACAATTTTATCACCTTCATCTGTGGTGAAATTTATCATCTGAGAAACTTCTTGTTTCTTGCGTTTATGTTCTTCCAGCATTATTTCTGCTTGCGTGAGTTCTGATGGTAATTCTGATTGCATGTATTCTCTCTCAGTGGCTTCAATAGCTTGATCGAGCTAGAAAAATCATATAAAAACAAAACTTAAAAGACTTCAAATGTTTCTAATATTCTGCAGTTAATTTTTATAACCAGATACAGTGCCTCTACATTTCATCCATTGACAAAGCAAAAATCTTCATAGCTAGCACTTGAAGAGAGCACTGAAGATTCTATCTGTTGCTAAAGACATTTTTTAAACTATTATTTTTCTAGTTTGGCAAACATCTTTATTAGCAGAAGTGCAAAAGAATATTTGCATGTATCTACAAAGTAATCAAAAGATAAAAAAATATCATACTTGATGCAGGTTTTTAAAGAAAGCAATGGTCATCTTGAGCAATATTTGGTACTCGTTGATTCTGGATTGAAATCTTTGATGAACTTTGACCAATTCATTAACAATTTGTTCTTTCTGACCATGAGTATCTCCTTTAAGTGACAACATTTCAGCTGTCTTTAAATGGTCCTCTATTTCTACTGTTGCTTTCTGTTAAAACAAATATATATTATCACATCTATTTCTATATAAGGGCTACAAAAGAAGAGACTTACATGTATATCTTGTTCTCTACTCAATTATGTTGCTTTTTTTTTCATTGTAAAATTCAACTAAATTGTTGACTACATAGATATCATTCTTAGTAAATATTTGGTAATACCGTTTTGATTTTTTCTTCCCATTTATTAAAAGTATGTGTAAATCATAGACAAATTTTCATTGTAAAAAATCTAAATAAATTGTAGATTGCATTGATTAGTTTAATTTCTAAAGGGACAAATTTATTATCAATCTAAATGCTCATATTAAATTCTATTATCTAAATTAAAATTGCTAATTACTTGCCATATTAATTTTATTATAAAATATATCTAGATGTGTCTATTGGGTGCGTTTGTGATAAAACAGGTACTTATATTCATAAAGGAAGGTAAAATAATTGGATATTCATATGAATTACAAACAGATTGTAGCAAAATTGAATATAAGCGTGAGAAAATCTTGAATATGCAACTGCAGTTTGCAAGTATTCAGGGTCTCGTGGTGAAAAAATACTTCTACAAAAAGTATAACAATCATTCATTGCAAAGAGGGTAACATATATTGAAGGGAATTGCATACAGTGGAATCAAATTGTGATTTGTTTTTTTTCTCCAATTATCAGATGCTATTCCTAGGTAAAGAATAATGTTTGCCAGGCAGTCACTTTAGCAGAAACCATCTCATTGAAAAATCATACACTAAAGCCTTGCTTCTAAACTCAGATCCTAACATAAAGAAATCACACATTTTTCAATACCTTGGCAATGGGTGCAAAATGATCCAATTTTCGTTGTAGTTCATTAGCTCTTTCAAGAGAATTTCCAAGCTGTCCTGCGATATGTGGCATGAAAAATTCTCGTTCAGCTTTCATCACCCAATCAATGGTCTAAAATCAACCAATTAAATTTAAATAAGAATTAGCCTATCACCGACAAGGACACAACAGCTCAGGCCACATGCACACGCTCCAATCAAATTAATGATTAGTATATTTTTAGGCGATGTCTGATGGCACCAAACAAAAATATCACTTACTGAAATTAGTCATCAATTGCAACCTATAATAGTCTTTGCATTGAAGTGAACTATTAGTTCAAATACTTTCATTTAAATCAAAGTGGTCAAATGACCAATGACACTTAACCTTGTCAAATGATTTTAACTTTCGCAGATGACTTAAAATGGCTGACTGATTACATACAAATGACAAATAGTTTGGGACCATCAGTTGAGCCTACAGCCAATGTCGACCAAGCAATACCTTGTAGACTGGCATAAAATCATCTAAACGAGCTTGGTATTTTTGAGCTGCTTCTTCCGATGAACCAAGATCGCCAGCAATAAATGGGAAAAAGTCATGTTCTATTTTAGCGACTTCATCAATGGTCTGTAAAAGTTGAATAGCAAAAACAACATGCAAACAATATCAGTAAAGAGAAGGATTAATTGTTATATATTGAATGAAAATAAAAACAAGTACGATAGTAAAACATGGACCAGGAACTGAGCATAACCTCATTGCCGCCATCTTGGAATTGTTCCTTCACATCAAAAATTGTGCACATTTGTCCAAGGAACAAATACACCAAGTTTCAAGTCAATCATACTTGTACTTGTAATGCATTTGCCTTTCTTGAGGAGAGTCCCCAAGAAGAAGCACAAGGACAACAAGATGAGTATCATGTGAGGGCTACCCAGTTTCTGGTCCAGAAATTGACATGCTCCTGAAATCTGAAATAAAATGTTATTTCTAGAAACTAGATAGATAAAGAAAATCACACTATTGAGAGAAACAACATTAATAGATAAAATGAGAATACAAATATTAAAATAAACACACAAATATGAAACCATTAATTAATCAAACATTTTCATCAATTATTATCTTATATACATCAGTAGAAACAAAGTGAACAGCTCTTTTCCGAATGTGCACTATAAAAAATGTCCTCTTTCTTATATATCTTTATTTTTAGGTCACATTTCTAATATAAGTCTAATTGTAGTCATTAGCAAAAGCTTAAAAAAAACATTTGTTTCAAAATCTTTGATATGTGACTTTATATTTTGATTTCAGTGTTTTAAGAAAATACTGTGAGTTTTTCACCAGCATTCGAAACGGCTGTATCTCATTTTTGACATAGGCTTCTCAAAATTAAAAACTTTCTACTATACTAATAGGCATCAAAGAGTTCTGTATATGAGTTTGTAGTAAAATTCTTGACAATTGAGGAGAATCATTAAATTTGTGAGTCATAATTTTCATCTTTTATATCAATTTTAAATACCATTCCTTCTTAAACAGAATTCCTGTCATCAAATTGTTTGCTGAATCCTATATTTGTCATTTTAAAGATCACGATTTTGTAATTCTTTATTTATTATCATCTATGATACTAGATTTCAAATTTAATTTTCAAATTTTTTTATCACTGAAAGACTTTTTAATTTTTCCTACTCACACTATCACAAAAATAAATAAAACATACCTTTCTTGCATCTTGTATAAACTGATGCCACTGAGATTTAAATTGCTTGCTGGAAGATAATTTTTGTGTCCATGATTCATAATGGACGGAAAGTGTTCGCATTTGTTCACGCATTTCGCTTAAATGTTGTTCAACCAATAAAGTTGGTTGACGTATTTCCAGTGAGGAGTCTTCTGAAAGCTGAAAAAGAAAACAAACTTGTAGATATTTTTCTGTGTGTAAAATGTGAAATAAAATATATCTTACATCTAAAGGTTTAATAATGCTTCTTTTAATTCAAAACATTTTGGGGAGGAGGACTAGCACTAAAATCCCCCTGCACGCTCCTCTACTCAAATACTAAATTTTAGGATAAAACATAACTGTGAAAAAGAGTGATTAAAATTCTTTTAGACTTACTGCTGAGGAATTATGTAAGAATGATTTTCCTTTCTCCTCGAACTGGGAATGAATGTTAGCTGTTTTACTAAACAGTTCCTGCATTTGTGAGACGGCGGTATCCGTCAAGTCCTGCAGATTCTCCGTTTCGGAGCGCATAATGTGCTCAAGGCCACCATAGTTGTGTTTCAACTGAAAGATAAGATTCATTTAATTTGTATTTAATTTATAACAGAGAAACAAGCAAGCCAATAGAGAGGCTGATGTTCCCTATCTTAATACCAAGAGAATTAGACAATACTCATCAATTACTTCCATAATTGTCTTATAATAAAGCATGAAGTTATCAAATTACTTATCTTGCGCTGAACCAGAGCAGAAAACACCCATTATCTAACTTAGTCAAGGTACTAATGCAATGAAACTATATATCAAATAGAATCTGAGTTTTCCAATTCCAAAGCAGAAAATGATCATTGAAAAAAAAAAAAAATTTTGCATATTAATCCTACCTGTTGGCCGAGCCTGAAGAATGAGACATACAATAGGGCCAACTGAATGCGAATTTCCACTACATGTTGCAGACGTTGGATCTGTTTCTGTAGGGCGTCAACCTTCTCTGCGGCTGTTTGTGCTTCTTGGTCCCCTGACTTGACCAAGTTCACTACTGCTGCAGATAAGGCTTCCATTTCCACATTCTTGTCCTAATAAAATAACATTGTGAAACAAATATTACTTGTATAAAAAGATTGTTTACTACATATTATATATGATCAAAGAAAAGCAGATCTATAAAAAACAAAAATCTTTTAAATGACTTACTCTGATGTCTTCATCCAATTGTTCGTGAATTTCAAGAAAATCCTTGGCGCTGTTCAGGTCATTTCCCATGTTGCCATGACGTCTGAGCGTAGCCATACCTATCTGTGTTAGCCATGTTTGAAGCTGCAAATTAAGAATTAAGAATATTTAGGCCCATCAGCAATCTCATCAAAAGCAATATCCGAATCTTAGAAAACTTGGTATTAAAATAAATTCTTAATGTTTCTATATTTCTAAATTCATTCAAGTACTTACGCTATTGAATTTTTCTTGGAATTGTAAATAGGCTTGACTACGTTCCCACGCCTGGGCCCGTCTTGCCTTGCACAGCGACTCAAGGTGGGCGCAGTGAGCTTGGAGCTCATCCATCTGAAAGGAAAATAAAGTAAATATATATAATGCTTTATCCCAGTTGCTTTTCTTCATAGAATGTTCTAAAAATAGTGCAAAAATCTATTTTGAAGATATAATATAAATCAATTTTTTATTTTCAAAAGAAAATTGTAAAGCTTTCTGTATCCTGAACACATAATTCATCATTTTCTTATAAGCTTTTATGAATGAATCCTTTGAAAGTAAATATTCTATGATGGGATTCTTACCTTTTGTCTGACGCCATCAGCTCCAGAGTCACTCCTACTGACCCTCTCCAGTAGAAGTCGACCCTCGCGTAGAGCTGGCGCAGATATTTCTACAATGGCGTTAGACAATTGGGCATGTTGCTCAGCAAGTTCTGCGCTGTTTCTTGGCAAGTCCATGTTGTTAAGTTGGACTTCTATCTGTTCCAGTTTTGTTAGAGCCTGAAAATGCATATGTCCGGAGTTAAAAAGTATGTTATTTAAAAGGGCTTTCACATTTCAATCATATGATTTCAAGTTCTAGGATTATAAATAAAAATATGTTCTACATAAAGTATTTTTGATCTTTTTAACAAAGACATGAACATTTCAAAAGATCATGAAATTTATCTGCATAAATCAAAATTAAGAAAGAAAATCTCCCCAAAACAACAGTGGAATCTTACCGTTTCCCGTAAATTATAGAAGGAGACTGACATTGTGATGTTTCTCCTTCTGTTGTCAAGTTTAATCATGAAGTTCTCGCATTCTGTATCGACAGTAAGCAGGCGCTGTCTCACACCTTCCGCATCCAGGTTTGTCCGGCGCAGAAGTTGGTCAGCTGTACGAATCAGCTGCAAAACTGTCTCTTGGATGTCCTTAAAATGAAAAATAATATGAATTATTTTATACTCAAAACAAAAAATTGTATTTTCCAGAACCAAACAAGATCATTTGCAATAGTCAAAAAGCACAATTTTTTTTAGGATGAATGGATATTTAATACTTACTCTTGCTTGGGTTTCAAATTTATTATGTTCTTCTTGTATTTGCCTAGCTTCTGCATACGTGTTCCCGAGACTTGTTATTCTGAGGTATTCAGATCCGATCGTACGGAACCATTCCAAAATCTGAAAAATCAAAAGACATGTCATGATCATTTCCTAAATTTATGCAACAAGTTCCATTATAATATATACTCCACAAAAAGTATTGAGTCAAAAATATGTACTGGTAGTTCAGTTTTAAAAGATTCTGAATAATCCAGTCCCAATATTGAAATGGAATAACAGCTCACCTTATTAACTTCTTGGTCCAATTGACAAAGTTGTAGACATTGTTCAAGTTTTTGTCGTCGTAATTCCCAGAGTTCTTCTAGGTGACGCCGTCGATCGTGAAGTAACTCGAGTAGATGTTCTATTCCGTAGCAGGCGGCGGTAGTTGCATGTTTATTTTGTATATCTGCATGCACACCCATTTCTTTGATGTGTTGTAATAAAGAATGTCCCATGTCTAAGGTGATTTTAGAAGACTCAAGAATACCTAAAATTTAAAAAAAAAAAAATCAATAGAAATAATACTGGATTTTGTTGTCATGTTGTCTGTGTAATAATGTTATCTTGTATGAGCAGATTATGTCCAGATATTTGTAATTGGCTTGTGATGAATTCCAACTTGATCAATATGTCATTTTCGAATTGTGACTCACTAACATAGAAACCAGGGCTTCGATCGCCGTCTTGGCCAGCAAAGTTCCTCCGGAATTTTTCAGCATTCTTACCCCATACTAGTTGTTTGCATGGTACAAAAAACTGAGGCTATGTGTACACATTGCTGTGCAGGTAAATGAACTGTTGACAGTTAGTATTCAAGATAAGCTTTGTCCGCACAAATTTCAGTTATATCACGCTACATGGGCATATACCCATTTTCATTAAGCCGGATAGAGCAGAATGGTAGAAAGTTATACAAACTTCTTTTATTTCATCTCAATTCCCACACTCTTGCATAATAATATTCAATGTCATCAACCTTCAATAAAGGTAAAGAATGCACTTACTTGATTTGATATCATTATGTTGGTTTAATAAATCTCTAGCTGTTTCTACATTTGAGGCAAGGGGTACTTTGCTAAATTTACCCTGTGCTTGTTCCATCTTTTGTGTTAACTGAATAAAAAGAATAAAATGTTTCTTAACAATATGTTTCTTTGGTAAATTATACATACCAATATAAAATCTGATTATATAATGTGACAGTTTCGCATTATGAGACTATACAGTCATGCACAAAGTTTGTCTTTACAGATAGTTAAAACATAACAAAACTTTACAAACTTTTGAACACAGAAAGAAGTATTGTTCGTAGCCATTGACTAAGACGCTCTAACAAATAGTACCACGGCTCTAAAATTCAGGCAACATGGGTTATTTAATGCTCAATTCCTTTTCATCCTCCACCTTTAGATTACTGATATCATTTTGCAACATAATGCATTACAGTATTATCTAATAAATGCTTTTAAAGCTTCCAAACTGACATTGACTAAGAAGTAAAAACATATTTTTTTCCCAACATCTTCTTTTTTTTTGTAATATAAGTGATAAATCTACATATTTAGTTGTTCAACTATCATTAATATCAAAATACAAAAATAACCACAAAACTACATGGTGCCGTCTTTTGAATACTGGAATCTGAATTTTAGCAGAAACATTTTTTGGTTATTCTTAAGTATATTAATGATACGTTTTGTATTGTATGCACTTAAAAGTTGTTAATATTCTGAAATTGCAATATAAATAAGAAGTGATATCAGGTGTTCTAGGTTAAGTTTTCTCTTTTACAAACACAAAGTCGCTATGGTTTCTGCATAAACTGCAATGATATGTTGAAAACACATGAAAACAACGAGTAAGATAGATCATTCTTATATTTAAACTTACATCTTTTACGCTTTGATGGAATGCTATGCTTTGTTCCAACATTTGACCTCTGTATTCGAGCTTCTCATTGAGAGCTTTCCAGGCTTCACCAAGTGTGTCTGCCATGGCGGCATGGACATCAGCTTGGGATCTGTTCTCATCAACATATGTGTCAGCTCTTGCTAAAAGCTGTTGTACTTCTCCTTCTTTGGACTGAAAAATACATAAATAAACAAATAAGATTATAGATTTACACACTTAAATATATTGTGGTGGTCACACCCATATACACACCAAAATTGGTTCACTCTAAAATACAGTTTTAGGTGGTCATTGGTTTTATAGAAGATAGGTGAACCTATACAAATTGAAATTATACAAAAAATCCAAAAATGAATAACTTATTGTTTCAAATACAAATGGGTATACAGTAACAAACATTCAACACAAAAAAAACCCTACTCATCAACAAAACAACATCAATACATGTCAAATAAAATGTCTAAGGTTAAATGTTTTTATCTCCAGGTGATGAACTAATGCAAGAAAAGATTCATGGACAATTTGATTTATTAACACCAAGAGTGACCATATTACCAACTAAAACATTCCTCTACATATATCTAAGATAAGTTTAAGGACATCAGAGATCAAATAAAAATAACCATCTTTTAATACAAACATTATTTAAACTTGGGAGACAAATTAGAGGATAAGGGAGAAAGGGGATAATAATTAATCAATTTAATGAGCCCTACAGCCTTTACCACAAGAAAGGGTAAAATGATCATATTCAAAATGCTACACAATGGCAGGCAATTTAATTTCTTTCAATCAATTACAAATTAAAAGTTTTAGGATATGTACTGTATTTCTGTTATCTACTTCTATAATCTTTTAGTTAAAATATTGCTATGACCATCAAATTTACTTCTGGGTTACAGAAATTATTCATATTATTAAAAAAAGATCTGAATTTCTGTTGAGTCTCTCACCGTAAACAATTACGAGACTGTCAATTTACCAAACATGCCAAAAATATGTTTCATATTAAAATTTGTGCAATTACATGTAATTAAAAAACATGTAAAATTGACATATGAGGGAGTGAGCAGGGGTTTTCTCATTGGCATTTAGAAAATAGGATTGAAATCGACACTCCCTATTTTATTAATTTTAGTTGAAATTGCTAATTACATGTTTCTTATTATGAAAAAGGTGTCAAAAAACTTTAATACATGACAGAAAACAGGGCATTTAAAACTGGACATTATGTAAATAGAAAAAACAGAAAGCCAGTAGCTAACAGTATAGACTAAATATCTATATCAAGACATGGATTAATGTTGGCATGAAGCTCTTGGAAGCTATTTTTAGATGACAGGTGCCAAGTTCTGAAGTTAGGAACTGATAGAGCTTTGAAATAGGATACCTGGCACACTCCTACTAGTTCTACCAAAACAGTTTCTAGATTATCTTAACTGAAATCATATTCCAGCTTTAAACAGAATCTGCCTTAAGGCTATTAACTGGTTTAAATTAAACCATAACAAATTTCAACTGTTTATATCTACCATACCATGACTGAGAATTTTCTATACTTTAGGATATAGATATTTATAACTCATGGTTATTACCTGAAACCACATATACATCAAAGCGTAATATATTTAAGACCTGATATCATCCACCAACAAAGCATTTAAAAGTAGCAGAGACCTTTCTCAGAGGATGGGGGGGCGGGGGTGGATGGTTGATGGAATTTCAAATTTGTGATCATAAGGCCAGTCATTGACTCAAGTGGCATGGGTTTCCACCTGTCCTAACCTTGTGGGGTTTTTCTGGGTGCCCTGTGCAAGCGATTTTTTTAAAAGAAAATTGTGTTGTATATTAATTCCTAATAACTTTCAACCCTATTTCTACCCCAAGGATCATAGCGCAATATTTCAACGCATTTTGGAAATTTTGAGATTAACAAATCTTCAATAGAAGACTAGAACTTTATTGTTTTCATGACAATAAAATTTTCAGTTGTCGGAGAAGAAATTGAAATACTTTTTGTATATAGGCTTATGTATCTATGAACTAATTATTATCGTCAGTGGAGTACAGGTTGTATATAAATATAGATCAGTATAAAACATCTGTTGTAAACACACTTAATGATGAAGCCATTACTTATATCTATCATAAACATTACATCTACATCTATATAATCAAACGTTAAAGAACTCTTTAACTGCTTTGAGGGAGGGGGGACTTTGTTTCGAGTTCTTATCAACACAGTATGTTCCTTTAACCATCAAGATCATAATTGTCCAACCAAGGAACATATGGATCTTGAGTCTTACTGATCCAATATAACAAACAACTAAGCAATTTTCATATCATACCTATGTCAGTTGAGGTGGGTGGGTGGGATTAGGCTAAATCAACAATGCCTTCAATGTAATCAATATTATATACAAATGCAAATCAACTGTAACGCAGAAAGAAATTTACCTTTAATTTTGTGACTAATTCGTCATGTTCCCTCTTTAATTGTATTGCTTCCTCCAAAGTGGAACCCACATCTACAAGATCGGGTTCCATTTGGTGGACACGCACTCGAATCCATTCTCCACTCTGAAAAAAAATTAAACAGAATATAAATATGAATTTAAAAGAGAAAATGTATTCACAATATTTGCCATTTTTAGAAGACTTTAAATTTTTTTTTTTTCAAGTAATATTTTATTTTTGAAGAGGATCTTGTCAAAAAAAAGTACCCTAGAAGCACTGCATCTAGAATTTCGACATTAGAATTTTAAATTTATGTAGTTATATATTAAAAGTATGTGTTTTGTGTAATCTGTCAATAAGATATCATACAGATTTCAACTGTTAATTCTAACTATCTATGCCATTTATAGTCTTTATTCATAATCAAACTGCTTTGATTTTGATATCAAGATCTGACTGGAACCTTTGGCCATAACACATTTCTTGTTCAAATCAACATTTTACTCAAATTTCTATGCATTGTTTCTAAAATATGAAATTCAAACTTATATCAATATTTTCCTTTATAAACATTGCACCAACCCAGCCCCAAAAATATGTTGAACCTGTTGCATTAAGTAATCTGGTCTTCGTGCTAAGTTTTAAAACAATCCTACTATATCTAAAGAAGGTAAAAGTCAGCCTTTGGATGGTAATTCAAAGATAATAACAGATTGTTTTATGGTTTTATGTGGTACTCAAAGCATACCATGATAATGAGTTAGAGTTCTGCTCATTAACATGATATATTTGAACCATGAAGGTCGTACATGTTGTAAAACAATATAGGAACTATTCAACCGCTAGCTATAAATATCTTGTTTATTTTTCAACTCATGTATTTGGGAAGTTAAGTTAACCTGAACACACCCAATTCCAATAACAAACTATATAATAACTTGTATTACATATAAGTACAAGTAGATCATTGTTCTAATATATACCGGTACTACTGTATATACATGATTCATTTTTTGGCACTGATATTAATTTGCAACGAATATACCTACATGTATAACAAACTACTATTTCTTATGCTATTTTCAGGAACATGGTAAATTTATAGAAAGCACAAAAACTAGAAAATAAGTAGATCAGAATATTTCTGGCAGGCAACAGAGTGCAGTCCATTTTAAATATGGTTTTAGGTTACCAAATTTAATAACTAGGTGTTTGATTTGAGTACCAAATCAGTAGAAACTTTTTAGCAACTGATACCTAGAATCAAGGAACAGATACAATTCCTACATAGCATCAATGGCTTAGTAGTTGGTACCTTAACTTCAACTCTCATAATACAAATTCAACACTATAATGTTTTTAAATATTTGGGGATTTTTTCTTTTATTAATTCCATATTTTCTACGAATGGATAACCTATTATTGAGCCATTGCAGCTCCCATATAATATGTAAATGTTGATAGCATTAAGCTTGCACCAAGAGAAAACAATCTATGGTATATCTATCATGTTGGTGTATTTGAACAATCATAATGTAAAAGTATTTTATTCAGATAAACACAATACCAGATGGTTCATATACTCTGTTATACAAGATATATTCTGACTAATCACAAAATACCATACATATGATGCTTGGCAATTAGCCATTGGCTTCAACACAAATCCTGATAGTACCGGTAGTCTACAGATAAAATGTTATTCTGCGTCTTGTGTCTAAAACACCATTCCTGTTTATCGTGATCATAACCTCATGATGAATGATCTAAACTTTTACTGTCTAAATATTAATATTTTCTGATAAACCATGGTATATAAGCAATAGATAATAGTTAATTCAATCTTATAAAGCAGCAGCCCCAGCTTCTGAAATCCAATTACAAAGTGTCACTTAAAATAGTGTCATGTATGTGCCAGGGTATGTTTAGTCTTTCTATAACAAATGGAGCTCATACCTCTTACTTAATAGTAAGTGCAGGGGGACCGCACTACACGAAAAACAAAAACCTATAAGATTAACTTGCGGAAAATATCAAATCAAGTGAATGGATCCGGGGGCCAGCCGTAAGCGTCCACTGCGCTGTACAGTCCCGGGCCTGTTATGGTACAGGCTTCACTAAAAATGATTTGAAAAAAAAAGAGGTAACAGAAATAATGCAACCGATCTTTACAATGGTCGTCTCTTAAGGTACAATTTCGCCTTCAATTTAAGGCATTTCCTTAATCAATAAAAAAATGTTAAGGGAGAAAAACACTTTTCGGGAATCTTTGAATTGCCTGGGCTATTCCACTTATGGGATTCATCTCATTTTCCCACCCTCATGAAGGAAGATAAAAGTGTGTGTTAAACATAATTCAGCAAAGCCGAGGATGATGACATGTAAAAAAGGCTTATGACAAAGTCAAAAACATTATACACTGGCCTGAGGCCCCTCGATCTTTCTATATCATTTCATACTGAAGTAATAATTTTAGATTAAAGTCTGATGATGCAGTCTTTTAATCCTGAAGTAATAGTATTAGATTGAAGTCTGAAGTAAACAAGCTAGCAAATCCACATGTATATAATCAGTATACATTTGTCCTTGAAAGTACGGAAGTTCAGTTATAAGGAAATTAAATAATGGCTGAGCTTTGATCTCAGACAAATAATCTAGACGCAATGGAGGGAAGGCACTGTAAAATATTGCCAATAACATAATATTTGGTCCCCTCCCAAAATTGTGGTATTTCTACCTTTGAGTGGTATCTGGTTAAAGTTATAAGAGGTCTGATCACATCTGCTATGCAGTATACAGCATCTTTGTAACTATGACAACCAGCTGCAGTGTTATCAAAATTCTCCCTTATACCTTGTATCAGTTGATATATAGTATCAATTAAAGCTTTGATAGATATATAAAATAGGTCAATTAAAGCCAATTAGTGATAGATATATAAAATAGGTCAAGTGATAGATTTTTAAATAGTTGAATTAAAACTATATTTTAAAATAGATCAATTAAATCCAATGATTTACATAAATAGCATTCACCTGGAATTACCAAAACACCAAAACATCAATATGCAGTATTGACAGAGCTATAGAGTGCACCCGGGGCCGCAAGTGGCTACAGTGCCCCCCTTCTTATATATTCAGACAATTAATTCCTTGAGCAAGACGGTCACAGAAATTTAGACACTTTGAAAATTAAAGGTTAAATCTAAACAAAGAATCTTCAAAACCTATTCCAATCCATATAGTATCAAGAATCTCACCAATATAATAATTCACATTTTTTGAAAAGAAACTGCCAGTCACATCTTGATATAAATTAGGAAAAAATAGAAAAAATTTAGGATTCTGAATTTCTGTACTGTGAGTCTAGATCAATATGTGATCATAGTTAGCATTGTAATACAACAATCTGTTCTTTTTTCAAAAATGATAATATGCATTAGGTGCTTCAGTAGGATTTTTATTTTACCAAAAACAATAAAGAATAGGGTTGGTTGGGAGTTCTACAAATACTTTTTATTTAAATTAACATGGGCATTACAGGGTTGGAGAACCTTCACAATATTCAAAACAGTCATAGGGACCTGGTTGATTATAATTAAAGATGTCATACGTATTATATTTATAGTATTTTAATAAATGTGTTTCTATTTTCCCTCAGCAATATAAGTCATATATATATATCATTAACCAAAATTAATATAAATTTAATGGGCCGGATCATGATATTGATATTCATTGCGAATCTTAAACAATAGTACATTTGGTGGTTGCTTGAGACATATTTGAGCATGTTTGAACCGTTGTAAACAAAAAGTTCTATTTCCAATTGGTTTTAAATGCCAACCCTGAAATAGCACTATGTTTTTAAACAATTAAAATTCATTATCACATGTCACATGAACTGAATTTGCTGGAGTATTTGTGAGGTTATCATTATCCAGATATATGGGTTTTATCCAGTCTCTATGATTTCCATTCACTGTTAAAGACACCTACATGCAAGCAAATTATTTTTAATCAAAATTAGTCCTTAAATTACCTAGTTTGTGTTGAGTAAACCCCATTTCTCTCTGACTCTACACTAAGGTATGCAGGATTAAATAAATGATTAATGTGTTCAGGTGTGTAGGGTAATATTATATATATTAATGATACTTTGAATGTTTGGAGTCTGGCATCTTTAACACAGCAGGGTGTTAAACTGGGCAGTGTGTTATCTGTGTATGGTGATTGATATACTGACCAGCCAGACACGTACAGCAGCCCCTTATAATTCAGTCATCATTTAGCCATGATGTAACACTTCCATTACAGACCCAATGGTTATATCATGCCATAAATATTTAACATTAAGGGCTCATTTACAGTCTACAATACTCATAAACAAAGTTTGATAATCCAGTATCCTCTGCTTACAGCTAGACTTGTCAGAGGATTTTCTAGAAAATCTAACATCTGAACAAAGATCCCCCTGGTTGAAATCATATTCCTTTCTGTATTCAAAATTCTAAATAATTATTTTTCTTTTCTAAGTGTTTCTGTTCACCGAGTAGCTTACATGGATTAATCCCTGCACTATTTGCCTAGTCCGATTCATAGATGGTTTCAGTGTTCGGCCTGAACATAAAATTTCATTTTTATTTAGTTCCGAATATATTAGCTGTTTGAATGAAGACAATTTGTCGGATTTGAGTGTTTCCACTAGCAATATTACCAGACCGTTACTGTAATTCCAAATGAACTAGTTAGGAAATAGTCTAGGGTTGAGATTCAATGCCAGATCGTGTATCATTAAATCACTGGTTTCCCTTGTCAGTGATGCAGAACGGAGGGCCTGACAAGGACAGCTGTCTAGTCATTGGATGGGACAAAAAACCGAGGTCCTGTGTCCACATTGGCGTGCACATAAAAGATCCCTTGGCAGCTGGAATTCCATATCAGAGTAGGCCGTAGTGCCGCTGCCCGGGCAAATTTCCCTCATAGCACACTGTATGGCATATGCCTGTCTTCTATTAGCCCAGGTTAGGTGCAGAAGAGTAGGACGTTAAACCCCATTTCATTTTCATTTCATGAGAATCACCCTTTTTACCTGGCTTCAGTATCTACCTTCATGTTATTACTCACTAAATATGTAGGCCGAGTTAACCAGTTAAAGTATTCATTAATGTCTTGTTTGTCAAGTTCTTGTTTGATTCAAGAATGGTGGAAAAATCATTAGGCAATGAAGCCAAGTAGAGATTATTTCTGACATGCCTCTTTCTTTAGGGACTTGAAAACAGAAGTCAGGTTTGACGTCCTACTATTCTGCACCATCTGGGCTAATGAAAACGGTAGAGTATATGGAATTTATGGTGATCTTTCATGGCATCAAAATCAAACTGAGCTTAAAATAGTTTTTGAAGGGAGGAACTTCTTTTGCCCACCAAATACCTTGGCAAGATTTTGATTTAAAATTGTTTATGTGTGGGTGATGGATGATGTACATTCATCATTTAGGGAGTGTATTTCGTTGTACGAATCTTCACATCGTGTATACAGGAGCCACAATGGCTCAGTGAGTAAGACATTGACTCGCTAGCCTGGAGGACTCATGGTTTGATCCTGCAGTGGTGGCCAAGAAAGTTCATCAGGATTTTCTGGCATGGTCCCCCTTTGTCAGTGGTGCAGGACAGCGTATAGTCATTCGGATGGGATAAAAACCAAGGTCCTGTGTATACATTGGCGTGTACATAATAAACAATACTCTGGCAGTTGGAATTTGATATAAGAGTAGGCGATAGTGCTGTTGTCCAGGCAAAATTTCCCTCATAACACACTGTATGACATATGCCTGTCTTTATTTGCCCGTCGGAGCCGAACAGTAGGATGTTAAACCCCATTTCATTTCATTTCATCACGTATTCAAGGTAGTAAAATTATTCTGATAGAAAAAAAATGAGCCAGAAAAGGGTGATTGTATATGATAAAGTTAAAATACATGCAAAACTAATTACCATACACAGAAACTTTTTCCACAAATTTCTTAATTTCTCAAAGAAGATTAAACCACATTTTAATCAAAGGTAATAATCAATTCACTGAAATAATGTCATATTTTGTGTAAAAAATGAATTTGTCCTAAGTTATATACGACATATTAGATATTAAACTAACATGAAAAAACAAGTTTAGTCATTACGAAAATTTGAATTACACAGTATGAGATATAAATTGGTCTATAAATTTTGTTAAATCTATATTCCCCTGACCTTTTTTAGCCAGTATTCTTTAAAAATTACTGATAGGGCATCTGACTTTGTTGGTTATTTTTATTTTTTACTTAAAGATTTAAATATGAACTAATTAACTTTCGGAATGTTATATTTTATGTCTTACATATTGTTAATGGCAGAACAAAAAAAACACAATGAGCAGACTTATTTTGTGAAATATTTTGTTATCTAAATGTGTTTTGTGATTGGAGCGGATGTATATAGAAATGATGCTTCGTTATTTAACCTTTAAATCCCTTACGATGAGGTCAAATATAAGGTCACAAGATCACTGCAGTAGGAAGACTATCTATTCTACTCATAAATGGACAAATCTATGATTCACAGTAGTGATGAAAAAACTTTATGGTCCAAAATTTTGTATCCAAATTCCAAAAAGAATTTACTTACTCTGAGAATGGCTAAAACAACTTTTGATCTTCCTGACTGCACAGCGACCGTACTAATGGTCGTAGTGGAAGGGGGAATTTCCGAAAGGTCTGTAAGTTCCGATAGTCTTCCAGACATTTTGATAAGTCCACAAAGTCATACAACACACACATAAAGGGATTATTATACACAATTAACTGGTTCGCAATATTATATTCACAAGCCTTTTGTGTTACGATGATAAATAGGCATGCATGCAATTACAAATTTACGGCTCTTAACAAAATTTCTTACTGAAGAGAAAACCTGGATGTACCCTAACATATACTAGAACTCATGGAATCGGTAAAACTGCTGGGGGGTCAGAGGTTACATGACATAGATAAAAAGTCAAAATAATAATCACAAATTATGTTCATGATTAAAATACATATACAGATTAATATCATACACATTTGCTTAGATAATTAAACAAAAATTTCAAATTTTCTTTAGTTGATTTAAATTTAACATAAATGTCAAAATTTGCCATTAACCCTTTCATGATTTTGGACTCTCCCACTGCAATGCTGAACCATTCCTCTATATTGGCAATAGGGGAAAGCAGTCACCCATATATGGAATGGTGATACTGTAAGCATACACCTTGCCAGTTTGTTATAACGCAGTTAGTTGTAGGTAGATAGATATACAGGAGGAACATCTTTACATTACTTGTTGAGTAATAACAAATGGTAGAAAAAGGTCATGAATTAACTAATGAAATGATGTACTTGTAGTAGTACATAAATGTTGTTCATAATCTATCCAAACATCTGAATCTTGAAAAAACCAAAACATTAAGTATAAAGTCTGATCATCTAGAAGTTTACATTTAAAGTTCCAAGAAAGAAAACAATTGCTTTGAACATGATCTTATAATAAAGGTTGGTCTACCAAAAGTATGTAAAAGGAATCTTCAGAATCTACCAAAACATCTGAATCTTGAAAAATTCTCAACACTTAAAATTCATCTTGATGTTTACACTTGAAGTTTCTAAAATGCAAACAATTCCTTTGAATTTAATCAGGCCTACCAATATTATTAAGTAGAATTAAAATGGGTGGAGTGAAATGTCTCACCGACACATTCCTTAAGTAATTTTGAGACTAAACATATGATTATTTTTATTTATGGTAATGTGTGGATCATAAGGAAGTAGAATATTTTCCCTGGACAGCGGAATTGACTGTCACAACATTTTTTTATATGCTAATGCAGACAGTTGTTTCATCTAATCTGAATGACCAGACATCGTTACAGCCCAAAATGGATTAGTTAAAATGCCCTAAATACTCAAAGCTATTTTGGATTTGACTATATTTTAATAAAATATTATACAATTTTGATTTTTAAATAAATGTGATCATTTGGTTTGTGGTTCAAATAAAATCGAATACTTGGCATATTGTCCAGTTAACATCTTTAATTACAATATAATATTCTTCTGTTAACTAACTTGGGTCTTACTGACCCTAAACTCCTATTGCATGATACTGGCAAAAATCCATTTGGAAAGTTAATATCTGAAACAATCTTCTTGAGAATTTTTGGGAAGGGCAACGTCACCCGAACCTTCTGTTACTAATTGTGCAACGCTTATTAAAGGTGCCTTAAAATTTTTTTTTAATATATGATATTCTTGTATATTCAAAACAAATAGTCTTTGCATATTCTTCTCCCAAAAGGGAGGATAATTGATTCAAACCAATAAAAAAACATTTTATGGCACTATTTTTTGGGAACCATCAAATAGACGAACAGTTCAAATTGAACAGCAGTCAATTATTTCTATCATTTATTTGTCTCTAGTGAATAAGCCTTTACTAATTACTTCTACATTGTCTTGTAGGATATGTTTTTCTTTGTTCATTACAAAACAGCAGCCGAAACCATAGAATACACCACTTGTGTACTAATTATAAAATGTTAATTGTATCTTAAATATTGGATATTACAATATTAAAAATACCAACATCAATATTCATTTAAATTGACAAATGTTGAATTCTAATTCGTGTTTTTAATTTTCAAATATTATGGAAAATATTGAGTTAGAAATCCAGCTCCTTTAAATCCTACAAAATTGGACCAACTTTTCGCTTTGAAAAAAGTAAAGAAATGAGTAACGACCTATGACTAAAGTCGGGAAGAGCAACAACAGTGGTGATAATGTTTATTTACGTGTCTGCACCTAACATATTTCCTTGGAATCTACTGATGATTAAAACCCAAGACAAGATAGATATCTGTTACCATTAATAGATTATTTACATTCCACTTCTTAATATATCTATATATCTAAAAATAACAGATTAAAACAATTACCTGGTCATAAAAGGGTTTGATGATACTTAACCTTACAAATACAAAAAAATCAAGAAAGGAGTTTTATAGGTACCCCCCCCCCCCTTCCCCTATATACCAAACACAAGCATATTTACTTATGCTACCCAAGAGTGAAAGACAAATTTAGAATATGGATAATGGTTGATGAAGTAATAAAACAATTAAAGTTTGTTTTAGAATTTTCCCTAACCTCTTGTTCCCTTGTAGATGTAAAAAAAAAGGGTGGACAAAAAAACAAATTAGTGAAGAATATACAATGGATGAATAATATTAAGAAATATAGTGATGAATAATATTACAAAAAAAACAGATGAAACATAAATATGCTAGAATAAAATGTAACTGATATAAGTATGGTATAAAGAAATACAAAGCTTTTGGCAAATGTACTTCTTCCTCTTAGAAATGTGGGGTATCAATTTGGGAATTATTTAAAGCTATATGATGTACACCCTCTACATCACAAAGACTTACAGAAACAGTAATATATATCACTGTTTAAATCACTTTATGTTAAAGCAGTTGATCCATCATTTGTGGGAATTTGAATCCCATGCCAACTGCAATATAGTGTAAGGTGGATCTATAAATGGTATATCAATCCAAAAATGGTTCAGTTTTAATAGCAAGTTTAAGCTGTGAAATATTAGATAATGTCTGTTGTCTGAAAAATGTAAGTGAACATCAGCAGCTTTAAATGTAAGTGAACATCAGCAGCTTTAAATGTATGTTTCAAGACTTAACTGGTTATTAATACAAAATCTCTGGCATAAACAGGATGCCTTGGAACAATACAGGTACTGTTTGGTTGTTAGTTGGTTATTTGAGAATATCAAGACAGAATAAGCGTGGGCAGACAAGAGTGTGATATCAGATCAGTACAACCTAGCGGTATATATTGCGTCTGCTAGGAATCTTATTACTATCCACAGGTACATCATATACCTGGTCGGTCAGCCAAATATACCTGCTACTGTCTGCTTCTAACAAGAGGAAATATATATTTGATCACATTAAACCTATATTCTCAGAATAAAACCTGGTTAGCTGACCTTTCACATTTCACTGGTATTTGGTCCAGTGTTATTCAACAGATGTTTTGGCAATACTGACAAATACGAAATTATATGAAATGAAAAGGGGTTTAACGTCCTACTGTTCTGCTCCGACTGGGATAATGAAGACGGGCATAAGTCATGCAGTGTGCAATGAAGAAAACTTTGCCCTGGCAACAGCACTATGGACTACTCTTACATCCAATTCCAACTACCTAGGGATCTTTTACCTTCACCCCTCTTGACAAAATAATAAAAAACGGCATACACAGTCTACTATTTTGGGACTAAAATGGTTCAAATATCTTTTGTATAATCTTAAAATGCCATCAATCTGACAATGACTAATAGTTTATAACGAGAATATAGTTGATTTCCAAGAATTCAACAAAACAAAAGTTTTTTGAAATTAAGTCCATCCAAAAGAAACGTCTAACTAGAATGATTTTTAGAGACAGATACTGAAGATGGAATAGTATATTGAACACAGTACTAGAACAAAGCAAAACTCTAAACTTTCAAGAAAAAATGGTAACAAAATTTTACACTGTATCTAGTTTCAATAATTAAGACTTGAATTGATGGAGAACTCTGTTCTTGCTTGACAACGTCAAAATCAGAGAATCTGGTGGACAATGGGGCTTTTTTTTATTATATCAATATATTAAAAATGCTTGTTTGAAAAATCAAAATAAATCAAAGAAATCATTAGATCATTAGTACTTTTAATGCCAGGTTTTTATTCCTTTCTTGCTATTTATCAGAGTTTGGATTTTACTAACCAGAATTATTTCTAACAGCATTCTGGATTATTTTCAAAGTTTGATATGGCACACATGGCAGAGAACACACACACACAGACAGAGAGAGAGATACGCAATTTATGATGAAATTATTTATGTTTGTCGTTATTTTTCTTGAATTTTCATGGATGGTCAGGTAGATAGTAATGTAACTAGTAGTATCTTTATGTGCATGTTTATTTTTTTTAACTAGTTTGCTTTTCTTGACTGACTAATTTTAAAAGTGCATCTATATTATTATCAAGTCATAAATGTTTGATATACCCTAGTACTTGAATTATAAACAATTTTTAGCAATTTGACTTTCTCAAATAGGAAATGGTATCGGGTGTTACAGAAAGAATAAGCAGGTTACAGAAAGATTAAGCAAATTACAGACAGAGTAAAGCATACCCTGTTTCATGCACAAAACCTGTCAAATTTATAACTTTCCTTGAGCAATGGTATAGGCGTATATTACTATTTGCAACAGAAACTGTGAATATCTAAATCAAAACAATGGTATAAATCAACCATCAACAAAAACACCATAAATTAAAAGCATATGATGAAAGAGATGTAGGTTCCTGTTAGTTCCAAGAATCTAGAACGTACTGCCAAGACCTTTAGGAAGAAAACAAGAGGTAGTGCATGATGTGATTACCTGCCAAGAGACAAAGTGACTTGTGTAAATATCAACTGGTTGAAAGAAAGAGGCCGTGAAAGTAATAAATTACATATAAAAGTGTATATTCTGTACTTGGTGTTCAACATTCTCCTTCACCATCAAGGTCAAGGGAGTAGAAGTCATCCTTATTAAGGGGGGGGGGGAAACTAATCTAAAATTTACTATCAAACGTTTTACCAGTTAGAGCGAGAGAAATATACATTTTTACACAATTTCATTTATCATTTATTGAGTCATTGCAGAGAATGTAGGAAAATAATGAGAACGTAATAATATAAGGTACAGTATATTAGTTTCTTAACTAGAGAAATGGGCTTCAACATCTTCTCGACACAAACTAGGTAATTTTGGAACTAACATATCATACAATTTTATTTTAATAAAATGGCTTGAATGGGAGGAAACAGAGAATTCAAGAAAACACATTTGATTAGGGCATGGACCCAACTCCTTGTCACACACAAGCATGGGACAGAACTCAATGACAGACCTTATGACCATTAATCAACTTGGTGTGGCCTAAACTAGAAGAAGCACAAATAACAACCACAACCAGACTTCATACTTTAAACAGCTTGATATAATTATTATTAACCTCTTAGACTAATCTATTAATTGACAGTAATCATTTGTGTAATTGTGTTAATGGATCAAATAATAATTAACTGAAATTTATTTTTTAAAAAACCCAATAAACTTTTTAGTCCAAAGTATTTAATCAGTACAAAATATTTCTGAAATTGAAATATCTTTTAGAAAAAAACATTTACATAATTTTTTAAATGAAGATTTATTTACTTGTAAAAGGTGGTTATGAACTTTTAGAAAACATTGCAAAAATAAAAATCCAAATCAGATATGAAGGTTGATGTATAACCAGTTACCTTGGAAACCTAGATTTTGGCAAAATCACAAAAAAATCAGTGGCAACTTATCTAACTGTTCTGGTATTAAAAGATGAGAAGGCTGTGTACCAAAAGTCTGGCTACCATTCTATCAGTAATAAATGTTCTTACAACAATTTACCCCAAAAACATTTAACATCGGATTAAAGAGGAGTGAACAAATCTCCAAGATAAATTTTAAAAAAAAGGAGTTTGAATGTTTTTTTTTTACTAGAGTATATGCATCTTAATGTGTACATGAGGAACTTTCTCTGACATACCAGGGCCCTGTTTCACGAAATTTTAACTTAAGATAAAATCCAATTTTAGTAGATACTTCAATTTTGATTGGCTAAGCACTAAAATCAATCTAATATTATCCAATCAAATTACTAAAATTGGGATCTTATCTTAGTTAAAATTTCGTGAAATAGGCCCCAGGATCGCAAGTCAGTGCCTTACCCAAAGAACCATCTAGACTCCCCTGGCAATAAAAATCCCCCATCCAGACATATGATATTTCCATTAAAATACGTTTAATATGGTAAGAATGGTAAACAAAGTCAGGTGTTACTGTTTGTAGGTGTCTTATATATTCTTGGTATGTCTCCTCTATTTTTAGTAACAATTTCTTATATAAACTGTGACTAAGCCTATAAATCTATTTAAAATTAAACTTAATGATTTTAACAGCATGGGATCGCAAAAACATTACAAGTGCATTAGGAAAATCATAAAAATGTTATATGCCTCGTTACCTGAATAATGATAAATCATGCAATGCTCCATCTATATAAAATGGAATTTGTTCATTTTACAGAGATGTTTATTCATTTTTTACTGGTAGTAAGATAATCTTGAGAAAGAGAAACAATTTTAATATACAGTAAAGTACACGCAACACCAGTTAGATCATTTCAGTATTCTATTTCCATAATTCAATTGTGCTCAGGTGATCTTCAGAAGTATTGGGAGGAAACTAGAGTAATCGGAAATGAGATTATTCAACAGACCTTATTCCTTGTTACATACAAACCTGGGAAAGAACCGTGACTTGGATAGATAACATAAATATGCTTTAAATTACGCAGGTTAGACCACTTAGACACCTACCTATCCTTACCATTTAAATAGTAAAATAAAGTAATATAATTTAGTGCACTCCTAAAATAAGTGCAAATATGATTTAAAAATGTGACAAATTGCCAAAATAAAAATCACTTCACATAATTGTTAAAAATTTGTTCATGGTCTAAGAGTAATATTGTATTAAATCAGCTACAATGTCTGTAATTTTTATGATATATTTCCTTGTAAAATTGCAACCTGATCAATAATTTCTACATTTGATAACAGACGTAGTGAAAGGGGAGGCAATATTTAGGAAAGTACCCACAATTAAATATTAAATATTTAAGGTCCATGCTTAGAGATTAGGGAAAGCAACCACAATTAAATATTAAATACACCTACTAAAGCACTATAAAATAATGCAAAGTCTACCATACTATTGCTTTTGCCTCAATAATTTTATGAATAATTAATCCAAAATAAAGTTATGTAATGAATACAAAACTATTTTAATTTTATGCTTTTTAACATCAATTATATAACTTTTACAATAAAAATATAAAATAAACAATCAATAGCTAAAACTGCAATGATTTAAAAAGACTATAATATCTAATTTAATTTTCAATGATAATTGAACTGTGTGTGTCTTATTAAAGCAAAACTACACAAAATGATAGCATCCGTGGTCAAAGGGGAGATAATTTTCAGGAAAGCACCCACAATTAAATAATAGATATTTAATTCAGCATTATAAAATACTATTACTTCAATGCCTATTATACTTTTGTTTTTGTCTCAATAATATAAGGAAGAACTTTAAAAATAAAGTTATGTGATGAATACAAAACAGTTTCAAATTTACGTTTAATATCTTTTTGTTCTATGAAAATAATATAATTTTTACAAAGTATAAAATAAATCATTCCTGACTAAAAATCCCATGATTTAACATTTAACAACAATATTAAATGTTATCTTCCATGAAAATGTAACTGTATATCTTATTACTACTAAACTGTTCAGAATGATGACATCTGTGGTCAAAGGGGAGATAATATTCAGGAAAGCACCCACAATTAATATTAGATACTACGAAGTCTGTCATATTATCTTGTTTGTTATTAGATTATTATATAATTTCAACAAACAAAATGTGAAAAAAATTAAACTCTCATTAAAACTTTGATAACTAATTTAATAACTAAGGCAATATAAAAAATACTAGAAAGTCTATCATACTATCTTGTTTGTTATTAGATTATTATAAAATTTTTACAAACAAAATATAAAATAAATAACTCCTCATTAAAACTTTCGTAATTAATCTAATAACTAATTATATTTTCAATGAGAAGTTCAACTGAATAACTTATTACAGCAAAACTGTACAGAATGATGGCATCCGTGGTCAAAGGGGAAATAATATTCAGGAAAGCACCCACAACTAATTACTCTATTTATAAGACTTTTGATATTCAAACTAAAAACAGATTTAAAATTAAAAGTGTTTTGGTTTTTTTTGTTTAGGGAGCAGCATAAATTGATGGAACTTTAAATTTGTCTGATTTTTATAAATATTTAATGGAATTGAACCATTTCTGACTGATATCCCTATTAGAAATTAAACTTTCACAATTTCATAGTGATAAAATGTAACAAAGTAATAAGAAATTTACCTGATCTTTATAAATATTTAATGGAATTGATCCATTTCTGACTAATATCCCTATTAGGGATAAAACTTTCAAAATATTGTAGTAATACAGTGTAATAAAGCAATTAGACATACATTATGCAAGAGCTTAACCTGCCTATTGCAGGTCTTTCTTTAAGCCTGAAATAATATCTAAATTATCAATCAGACATTAATTAACTTATCCAGACCAAAATCAATTTTCGATATCATTGCTAACCTTTGATCTTTGCTGCATTCGAATCCGATCTGCTACTCAACCCTCATTGATAATTAAATCAAAGACTTGATAATCAAGACTTGTGTTTTTTAGTAATGATGATCAAAAGTAGATCTAAAATTCAAATGCTAAATTCCTAGTTCAGCAAATCCCCTTTACATTATCTAGTATTTAACTATTAAAGGGCAAAATGCCAGTTCTTTACTTAATCTCCAATAATGTATCTTTAAATAAAAAATAACTGTAGTGGCTTTCCTGAATATTATCTCCCCTTTGACCACGAATGTCATCATTTTGTACAGTTTAGCTATAAGAAGGTTTTCAGTAGAATTTCTCATTGAAAATAAATTATATAGATAGTAAATTTCAAATAATTGAGTTTTTAGGCGACATTGATTTATTTTATATTTTGTCTGTAAAAGTTATAAGAACTTTCTTGTAAATTAACGATAAAACATAAATTTATAATTACAAGAGGTCAATAGTTTTGTATTCATCACATAACTTTATTTGGAAAATAATTCTTTAAATTATGGCGACAAAAACAATGGTATGGTAGAATATGTAGTATTCTTAGTAAATATCCAATATTTAACTGTGGCTACTTTCCTGAATATTACCTCCCCTTTGACCACGCATGCCATCATTTTGTAGTTTGACTGTAATAAGGTATTCAGTTGAATTTCTCATTGAAATCAAATTATATATCATAGTTATTTTAAATAATTGAACTTTTTGCTGATAATGATTTATTCTATATTTTGTCTGTAAAAGTTATAAGAACTTTCTTACAAATTAATGATAAAACATAAATTTATAATTACAAGAGATCAATAGTTTTGTATTCATGACAACTTTAATTGGAAAATAATTCTTTAATTTATGGCAACAAAAACAACAGTATGGTAGAATTTTTAGTTATCTTAGTAAATATCTAATATTTAATTGTGGGTGCTTTCCTGAATATTATCTCCCCTTTGACCATGGATGCCAACATTCTGATCAATTTTGCTGTAATAAGACAGTTCCTTTGATTCTCATTGAAAATGAAATTAGATATAACAGTTAATCTTAATCATTCAAAGTTTAGTCATCAATATAAAATTATTTAATATCTATTATTCTTTAAATTACTGAGGCAAGAAAAAAAATAAGGTAGGCTTTGCAATATTTTATAGTGTTTTGTAATATTTAATTGTGGTTGCTTTCCTGGATCTCCCTTTTATTCTAAGTGAAATTATCACTGTATAAAGTTTTGACAAGATGTGGCATAGATTGTTTATAATTGTAAAATAGATTCTTGTCATCATATGGGTACAGACCGATTTTTTTTACTTTTGGGAGGGGGGGGGTGTAGGCCTATCAATTTTACCAAAAATATGGTAGCAGCTCCAGAAAAATGAAACTACGTAAGGCTGATTTAGCTCTTACATAACACATCTTTAAGTAGAAATTTATGGTAAAAAGCAGCACTTAGCTGCAATTTTATAATGAAAAATAGTAGACAAATTACAGACATTGTAACTGATTAAAAATGTCGTTAGACAGTAAAAAACAAATAGAAAATAATTTGCACCATGACTCCAAAATAAAGTTGTGTAATAGAAATGCATGAATATAATTAACATTATTGCTTTGGAAATCAAAATTGTATAGCCTGTGCTAGATATATATATATTTTTAATAGTCTTATTCAGATGGATATTTTCTAAATATCAAAGTTCCCTTTCAATTTAAAAATTCACTAGATTTATTTCATTTCAACATAAATCCATAAAGTCAGAAAAGGCGAACTTCTTGACATTGTCAATATTATGGAGAACAAGTTTGACTCTTTAATACAGTTCAGGTCTTCAGTTAATAACAAGTGCACAGTTCCTGTACCGAGTGAATCAGAATGTGATTTCCCACTACAGTCAGACTATTAAAGTCTCAGCAATGAATATTCATATGGAACTCCATAATCAATACAGCATGGCTGTTGTTTTGCAGGCCAAATGAATCAGATTCACTGTATTAACCTGTACTGTTAACTGTTTCCAAATTAAACTCACCTTTTCAAGGTCTGTAAAGAGATCACCAGTTGGACTAGGAGCTTCAATAAAAACTGGTTTAGCATAAGCTGCTTGTAGCTTATCATCTGGATGGATGGGTGAAATTTGTTCACTTCCATTATAACTCGATCTGGAATTCCTACTGCCTGGAATGTCTCTGGAATGTCTACTGCCTGGAATGTCTCGTGAATTTCTACTGCCTGGACTGTCTTGTAGGGAACTGTACACGGGTTGTGAATGTATCGCTTGCATGGTTTCACCAGGAAAATGCGGTGATGGTTGCTGGCTTCCATTGTAACTGGACCTGGAGTTCCGACTACCTGGACGATCTTGTAAAGAGCTGGATAAGTTGAAACTAGGATGAGAATCAGTATAGCTTAAGCTAGGTTGAGATCCATGATGATATCTGTTGGTACTGTCATTTGGTGATGGCATGTGATCATGTAATGAATCTCGAGTAGCAGATGACTCTCTACCTATATCACTACTATGTTGGCACTGTGGAGATAGCTGACTGGGGTCTGAAATAAAAATGTTGAACAATATTTGCAATCAAAACACAGAAAAATAAATTAGTACATGCCTGATAAAAATATATATCTATTTTAATGGTCACATACATGTATCAAATTAGGGTTCTATAAGTGGGGTGTAATTTTACAAGTATATTATTTTCTGCAATATCACTGTGGTGGAAGTGGGTGTTAAATAAAGCTACTTTACACACACTCAAGATTATTATATCTAATAATAATTATGAGGAGAACAGTTTGACACAGCCCTAGCCTGTTCTGTAATACCTGTTCCAAAGTGTGTGTGTGTTGGGGAGGTGGGGTGGGATATCTGAATTAAATATTGTTTCAAAAAGAATCATTATAAAAATTATCCTTCATCAAATACATTAGAGCAAAATGTTGAGGTAATTTTTTATCATTAGAAATTTTCTGGTCATAAAATATTGAGTAAAATAACAAACATGATCTGAAATATTACAATAGAGCTAGTAGAAATACTGCAATTTAATATACACTGCAATGCGGGGATCATGTGGCTAAGTGGGTAAGTCGCTGGCTTGCTAGCCTGGAGGTCGCTAGTTCCATCCCTGCATTGGTTGAGATAGTTTATCCAGATTTCCTGGCGTGGTTTCCCCTTGACAAGGACAGCTGTCTAGTTGTTCGGATGGGATGAAAAAGGGAGGTCCTCTGTACATATTGGCATGCATGTAAAAGATCCCTTGGCAGTTGAAATTCGATATAAGAGTAGGCTATAGCACTGCTCCCAGGCAAAACAGTAAGACGTTAAACCCCATTTCATTTCACACTGTAATGCAATACAACTGTAATATTGCACAGTTTCCATACCTGAATATCCCTGCCTATATTCAGTAGTTGGACCACCAAGAGCAGCAGCTGCATGATAACTTCTCATGGCTGCTATACGTTGTTCTATTTCTGGATATTGAGGAGAATCTCGACTTTCTGTACTTGCCATTGAGTCCACTGAATCTGAAACAAATTTAATTACCCAAGTTTCACAATGAAGATTAAAGTCTGCAAATAAAGCCCCTTGCTCACCATGTTCATTTCAAAACATATTAATTAAAGTACTTGTAATCAAAATAAACAATTTGTTTCATCTTAATTATTGACAAAGAGTAAAACCACATCAATCACTTGTCCTACTATGCTGAATCGATTGAATTTAAATCTGAGATTTACGTATACCAAATAACATTATTCAATCCATTGAATCTATACCTGTACACAACTATAATGGTAATTTGACGTTCAATTATAGCTTTAAAACCTAAACCATTATGAAGCAAAATACCTCTGATAATCATTATAAAGAAAAACAATTTATTAAATGTTTAAATAAAATGATTATGAATTTTATCTATAGAGATTTCAGGTTGCCCTTCTAAAGACAACCCATCGACTTCTAACCTATCGAAAGCTAATTCAAATTGTGATACTACAGATGTTTTAAATGACAATAAACTGTTTATTTTACCTTGTGGCTGGTGTTTACTTCGGTCGTTGCCAAGTCTTGGTCTTCTTGTTGACAAGCGTTTTGGGGGATCCTGAATGTCAGCAACCTTGCGTCGTGAAGATGTTCGTTTTAATTTGGGTACAAAATTTGGATTATTTCTATTCTGTACTAACTCTGACCAATATTTTTGTAAATCTCCAGCTTTGCGATCCATTCGTCTTAATTTGGTGTTAATAGTATCTACAGCTTTTTCTCCTTCCACACTTCTTGGAATGTTTTGTCTAAATTAAATGAAAAAATAAAATTTTAATATGAAATTTTTAATAGCAGCTTTATATTGCTTACCTTGAACCCTTTCAGTACATGTACTAAATTGTTCCTGTTTCTTCTGTGTTATATTCTTTTTTTATACTTTCAATGGCCTACACAATATGAAGATCTGAAAGTTATAGTGGCATGTCAGAGGTCAAACGAGCTGCTTTTGATCTTTTGACATCACACATTGATTAATCAATCAGTGTTGAAGTTTTTAGTGCTTTACCAACAGTTTCGTGCATAAAAAGGCGGTTTCATTGGCTAATCCCTCACATCATACAGAACACGTCAATGAAAACAACTCCTCCAGATCCTAGTGTAGTAAAGACAGGTAAAATGAAATTTTGAATTATAAAAATAGGTTGCCAGGCAAGGAAACATACGCCCACACAGCAGCCAAATCGTCCGGGCAGTCAACAAGAGTTGTCGCATATTAAGGAATTATCAGAAAATCATTAGAATTTGTTTGGTTTTTATAATCAAACCGTTTTTTTTTAAATCAGATAATAATTGTGACCTCCAGAGGCACAACAAGCTAAAAAGGGTAATTTTTCGTACAATCAGGGGACATAATTCAGGAAGTAATGACCCGATGGGCGCAAATATCGAAAGGAACCAAGATCTGTTATAAACATACATGTCAAGTTTCATCAAAATAAACATACATGTCAAGTTTCATCAAAATCGATTCAAAATTGTGACCTCTATAAGGTCCACAACCTTGATATAACATATTTTCACACTATTCGCGTACAAACGGCGGCCATTTTGTCCGTCAATTTTGGTCCGATTTTCACGAAATTCGAATTCAACCTTCATAACCATGTAACTGTGATATAATCAAACGTTTTTTTAAATCGGATAACAATTTTGACCTCCAGAGGGACCACAAGCTAAAAAGGGCGATTTTTTGGACAATCAGGGGCCATAATTCAGGAAGTTACGATCCGATGGGCGCAAATATCGAAAGGGACCAAGATCTTTGGGTTATAAACATACATGTCAAGTTTCATCAAAATTGGTTCAAAATTGTGACCTCTATAAGGTCCACAACCTTGATATAACATATTTTCACACTATTCGCGTACAAACGGCAGCCATTTTATCCGTCAATTTTGGTCCGATTTTCACGAAATTCGAATTCAACCTTCATAACCATGGAACGGTGATATAATCAAACGTTTTTTTAAATCGGATAACAATTTTGACCTCCAGAGTCACCACAAGCTAAAAAGGGCAATTTTTCGGACAATCGGGGGCCATAATTCAGGAAGTTACGATCCGATGGGCGCAAATATCGAAAGGAACCAAGATCTTTGGGTTATAAACATGCATTTCAAGTTTCATCCAAATCGGTTCAAAATTGTGACCTCTACACTGTTCACAACCTTGATATAACATATTTTCACACTATTCGTGTACAAATGGCGGCCATTTTGTCCGTCAATTTTGGTCCGATTTTCACGAAATTCGAACTCAACCTTCATAAGCATGTAACGGTGATATAATCAGACGGTTTTTTAAATCGGATAACAATTTTGACCTCCAGAGGGACCACAAGCTAAAAAGGGCGATTTTTCGGACAATCAGGGGCCATAATTCAGGAAGTTATGATCCAATTGGCGCAAATATCGAAAGGAACCAAGATCTTTGGTTTATAAACATGCATTTCAAGTTTCATCCAAATCGGTTCAAAATTGTGACCTCTACACTGTTCACAAGCTAAAAAACGTGACTTTTCGTACAATCAGGGGCCATAACCCATGAAGTTACGGTCCGATACATGCCAATATCGAAAGGAACCGAGATCTTAGGGTGATAAACCTATATTTTAAGTTTCATTGAAATCGGATAAAAATTGTGACCTGTAGACTGTTCACAAACAATTGTGGACGAACGGACGTCCGGACGAACAGGGGCGACGACAATATACGTCCACATGAAAATGTGGGCGTATAAAAACGAAACAAAATAGGATCTGTGTTTTAATCAGATTGTTACTGCTCTTAAAATACAGATTTTCCATTAAATCTATGTATACTACGGTAGTCATTTGTCATTTGTTTATTATAGAATTTCCATTAAACTGTAATTACATACCTATCATCTATAAGAACAGGTAAACTAATTCTGTCTAACAAAGCTTTACCCATCTGTACAGTATCTTCATAATCTTTAATCACTTTATCTTTAGGTACTTGGTATTTAGTAAGAACTTCATCTATTGTAATTTGACGATCTAAAGCTTGACTTATTACAACTAGAATTTGTTCTATTCGATCATTCACCTGAAACAGACAATAATCATACCATCAAGTTCAACAAGAAATAAATCTTAGGCCAAACCAATGTTTGTTAGGCTATGAGTGATGGAATTTTATGAAGAGTAAGCACATTTTTCATCATAAGTCTGAATGGTACAGAAAAGTATCAGGTTAAACCTCATATCATTGTGTACCTTTTGGGGGATCGGCTGGTCTTCAGAACATGAAAGGGGTCATAATTCCGCCCTACAACTATATTTAATTGTAACGCTAGATTCTTAATCCATTGTGAGCACAATCTTAGGTATATACATGTCCAGAATGTCAGTTTTTAAATGATTAAATTAAAATAATTGTAAACACTACTCACCTTATCTGATGCTGTCATAAACATGGAAGCTACTGTCAAACGGTTAGCTCGTTCTCCAGTTCCTTGAGTAAAATGCTTCCAGGCTTCCTCCAAACGATAGGCACGTTCATTGTTTGGTGCTAAATCATAGCGTAATGATCTACGCAGCACTAAGGCACCTTGGAGTAATTGTTTACCATATTCATATGTTCCCTGAAAATAAAAAGAGATGCGACAAAAATAACAAACTTTTAATAATAGGTTCAATAACTCTCTTCAGGATATTGATGACTAAAATCGAAAATAAAGGCTTATAATGTTTAAATATTACTTTAACTTCTAAAAAAGTACTCCCCAACACAATGTCACTATTTTACAAAATGGCAGTTAGTGAACAACATAAGAAACATATAATATGAACATATAAACCAATTAACAAGAAAAGACTAATCATTAAATTTTGAACCTGGGCCTTAACATTTTTTGAACTTCTACCCAGTCAGCACGGTTTGTCACTCAACATTCTCATAATTTGTCATCAATCGTCTAAGCAATAAGACTTAAATTTCAGAATCTTTGATCCTGAGTAACAAGATGTGTTGCATATAAAAAGAAACTAGACATGAATAAACTTAACTTACCACTGCTGTTGATTCAAATTTTTTATGTTGATCTTGCAATGTTTCTGATTCTTCAGGACTACGACCTAAATCTTGATGTTCCGTAACCATAACAGTACACAGTTCTTCTATCCAATCAATAGCTTTATCTGCATCACGTTCACATGTTCGTAATTGTAAGATTTGCTGTAATTTTAATTTTCTAACACCGGCCAATTCATCACATCGTAATTTCCGTTCTTGTAATTCTTCTAGTTTTTGATTGATGTGTTTGATATGACTGTCATAGTCGGGTGTGATGTCATTTCCAAAAGCATTTTTAATTGGTCTGGACATTTCGTCTAGTAAACTCTGCCCATCATTAAGGGTTTGATGAGCTGCGTGGTCTGTAAAAAAATATTTTAAATTAGATTGAAACTAACTCTGTTCAATCAGTGAAATGCTATTTTCTACTCTCAGGCATACACCTTTCTCTTCAAGGTGTTTCTTGTGACTGCCTTTTTTGATCAATTATCTTAGCATCCAATTTCATCTCCACTCAATGATGATGGGGGTTGAGCCTTAGAACTATCCTAATAGTCCATACATGATTGTGACAATGCCAGCATTTCTTGTTTGTTGTCTATATAAACACATGCAGAGTCAATAAAAAAAAATTCAGTATGGGATTGGTTTGGTAATTTTAATCTCGCTTTGAGGGAGGATCAAACTGTTATTGATTCACTGAATGACAAGCATGTAGGAAAAATTTGACACACCACTAGAAAGTAACTTACCAATGTCATCACACATTTGATTTAATTTTTTAATTGCATCTTCTGCTTCTGTTACGGTTTCTGCTGATACATCTGAACAAAGTAATTCTAAAAGTGAATCAAGTTGTTGTGAAAACTGAAATGAATATCAATAAAACTGCAATTATACACTTATTTAAACTTGTATTTAACTGACAAAAGATCTACATGTCATCAATCAAAAAAAACTGTGAAACCAAATGCTCTGATACTTATGTATCAAAGAAGTTGATTCCTACTGAAGTAACAGTGGATCTAGTGATTCCTACTAAATCGAATAAAATAATATTGTTACAGGTACATCAAACGAAGAAACTGATATTTGATTGAATCAAAATTAGTTCAATTGTTCACGTAAAAGCTGTAATCCTAAAATAGCTCTTTTATTAAACAATTGGCAACTCAAATATTCGACTGAAACCTATATCCATCACTATCTGATCGGATCCATATAACTGAATTTAATTTGATAGATTCTTTTAAATTGTAACTGTTATTAATTTTATCAAATCTAATGAAATTCTAACTCACATCTTCCGCAAATCTGTGAAATCTAACTGAGGTTATCAGTAGTATTTTTCTTCTTTCTAATCTAGAAGCAAAACTGCGACAAACTGTATCCATATAATCTCGCTCTGCTCTTATATCACTTGATGATGGACCTTCTTCACTTAATAATTCTTCACCTTGATGTCGTAACTCAGCGTACTGACCATACGTGTCCTAAAATAACATCAAGAAATCATGCATATCACTACCGGGTACTGAAAATAAGCATGTTAGTCTCAAAAAGATCCAGACTCTGTTGACAAAACATCGAACTCTCTTTTGATCCCATCTTACATGAGGGCTCTGGAATAACTTATACATGAGCTACCAGTGCCCTCTGGTAGCTATATGTATTAGGTTTTGGTAGCTCCATGTATAAGGCACTTGCTCACTAACCAGGAGGTCATGGACTTGCTCCCCATGTTGAAAGGCATTTTCTATTTTATGTGCAAGACTTAAACAAGATGGCTTCCTATTGTTTACCAAACAACAAGTGAATTAACATTGAGCAACTCTAACATATCTATTTTGTATACAATGTGTAAATTCAACTTGTATAAACAATGTAATATATCATTCAGTAATGTTGAGTGTATTGAGATATTCACTCTATACCATATCAGTAACTGTACAATAGGGAATATGCATATGATTTAAATAATGTATCATGCCTGATGTTAGCCTACTGCCTACTTACTGTGCATTTAATCTGCAACTCTTCATGTCTTTTTCTAAGTTCTTCAGCAGTTTCATAAGAATCACCAATATCTGTTCTAGATGCTAAAAGCTTTTCACCAGGACCCAAAATCCAATTTACAACCTGAATAACAGAGACACAATTCTTTTTATAAATTCCAGAGTTTAAAATGAAAATCATGGCTGAATGCATATATAGTGGTAATAAATAAAAATGAAGTAAACATAGAAATTAAATATTTGTAAAACAAAACATTTCTCATTTCAGAATGTCATTATTTAGTCTATTTTAATGCCTTATTTCAGTCTGTCTGAATTTAAGGAAGTAAACTGTTATTATTCTTTGGAGAACATGATCTGACAAGATATATGTATTTTATGGGATTTATAGATCATTGTTAAGACATAGCCTTTTTTTCTGGGGCCGCACTGGCTCAGTGAGAAAGACATATTTTTTGCTAAATGAACCAAATGAATCATTTTCATAGGAATGGGGATTGAGGGAAGAATAATCTATTTGGTGTAGTATATTAAAAGGAGGTTTCTTAATACATTTGATTAAGAATCTCTAAATGCAAGAATTGAAGGCCTCTTTATACTCAGTTAATCCTACAGCACTGAATCAGAATTCCACACAAACTTACTGTTTTTATACTTCTTTTCCATTCTTCTGTCTGCATATTCATGTTTAGAGATTTATCCCGATCTTCTAGAAAATCTTGTAGTTTATCCACCCGATTCTCTAGATATTGTATGACACGATTTACTTGTTTCTGTGCCTCTAGATTATCTAATGTACTAACAGATTCATTTCCACTATGGAATCGACCATTAGCTTTATCTTGTAAATTGGATAAAACATCTCTTCCTAAAAAATATTTTTTTAATTATTACAACTGTATCAAGAAATACAACAAAGAAACTATTAGAGGTGGTATCAAGTGTTCTAAAATGAGTGAAAACTTAGGCCGCATTATTAAAATATGTAAGTTAAAGATCCATATTGTAGCAGGTAAAGTCATACATGCATAGTGCATACCTTGAGAACTCTTTTTCTAAGTATGACCTGAAAACTCTGATATTGGCAGCATATAAATGATGACAACTCTACCAATTTGTTTAGTGGTATTAATTTAATTTCTGAAACTACCAGAAAACAACTGCTGATTATCAATGAATGATCGATTACTTGTAGCCTTCAAAGTGAAATGAAAAACTAATTAAGCTCTTTTCTTACCCTGCCTTATAACTTCAGTAGGTGCAGTCATTATAGATTCTTGAAAATATCGATGTTCTCTTAAAGCTTCTAATGGACTAGCATGTGGATCCTTCATATTGTATGTTCTTTGTATTTTGACTTCTTCATTATCTAAATGTTGTACAATAGACTGGGCATCTCTCATAAACTTCTCTTGTTTCTAATAAAAAAAATAATGCAATTATAAGTCCTAGAAATGATACATTGAAAACTCCTTTTGAAAGTATACACACAGTAAGAATGAATGAATGAAATTAGTTTAACATCCTACTGTTCTGCTCCAACTGGCCTAATAAAGACATACAGTCATACAGTATGCTTTGAGGGAAATTTGCCCAGCCAGCAAGTGATTTCCAACCGTCAAGGGTTCTTTTACGTGCATGTCAACTTGTACATGTGACCTCGGGTTTTTATAAAAGTGTGACACCACCTAGTTTTTGTCGCGTTTTTGTGAGTGGTTTTTTGGTTTTTCTTGGAGGGGGGGGGAAAGTTGTTGTATAATTTTCAAATTCTTAAATAGTAACTTCTCTGTTTAGGTAATACACAAGTAAACTTACAAGTCTATTCTGTAACCAAATACTATGATTATATGTGAGATAACCTCCAACCTCTTCTGGTAATTGATTTCTATCAATACATGAATGAAGTTGACTCTCTACCACAAAACGAGGCTGAAAATACAAAACAAATAAAATACACAATAAAAATGCTCACATTTCTGACACATCAACTTATTTCTGATAAACTACTATGAATACTCAACTCAACATCAACAAAGAACACTTACAGAGTAACATGTATGACTGTTTAACAGAAAAATACAACAATATCAACAGTTAAAATATCTTTAAGTCTTTAGTTACTCCAGATCAAAGAAAAGAATTTGAGAGAGAGGCAAATAATGTTTAGCCTCCACTCAACTCAAACTATATCATTTTGAGACTAACATATTATGTTACATTTCTAATTTGATAATTTGTTTGCATGTGGGGATCTTTGACAGAGTTAGGAAACAGGAAGACCAAGAGGTTACCACAGGCAATCTGGCTCCTTTTCATGGTGTGGGGTTGAGACCATGCCACGCAATGATAGATCTTATGATATTAAGTGAATGTGTTAGACCACACAAACAGTATAGACAAGACCTTATGATCTAAAGCTCACTAATTAAGCGATATATAAGTGGTATAATACCTGAATATTAACACTATCTTTTCTTTGATTAGCTCTTCTATCATATTCCATTTGTAAAACATAAACTTCTTTTAAATAATCTCCTAAACATTGCTGAAAATTAATTATTTAATACAAAGTCAAAAAAATTAGATCCACAAAAGAGTTAAGAATCTTGGCTATAACTTAATTGTTTGAAGGAAACTTACCTTGAGACAACCAAGAACTGTAACTAAATTTGACCATGATCCATCTCTATTATCTATTATTACAGTAAAACCTCGTCTCTTAGTTTCTTCACTACAATAGAAATCAAACATAATATTACATGAAGTATAGTTTTTAATGTTTTAGAATTCCTTTTCAGTGTTTTGCTGTGGGGCTGATTCACTAGGTCTACAAATCTGTACTCAATCTGATTTGAGATATTTAAGTTGATTAACCCAAATACAGGGCAAACTTGATAGAGAAATATTTAGACCATCCCAATATATTGTGTTAAAGGGTTTAAAGGGTTAAACCTGTAACCAATCATACCTTGGTATTTGTACTAAATATTTAAGACAAGTACTGATATCTTGATGTGTAATGTCTATACGAGTTCTATTACATGGAAATGTTATGATTGGACCACCTTCAGGATCTCTTCCACCTAAATAACACACACAAAAATAAAAATCATTTACAAAATATATAAGAGATTTACGTAATATGAAATGAAATGAAATGGGGTTTAGATTCCTACTATTCTGCACCAGGCATACATACAGTATGTGACGAGGGAAATTTTGCCCAGACAGCAGCACAGGGTTCTTTTGAATAGGGTCAAATGATGAGATCCTGGTCTTAAAATTATAATATTCCATTCCCTTTAATATAACCAGACTTCAACTATCATGGGTTCTTTTACATGCAAACCAACATGTACACAAGACCTCTGCCTTTTTGTCTCATCTGAACGACTAGATGGTGTTCCTAGCAATGCCCTCCATCATATTCCACTGATAAGGGGAAATCATACAGGAAAATCCTATGGAAATTTCTTGGTTAACAACACAATCCTGGTTGTCACTTTCACAAAAAAAGAATGGAATTACGTAAAGGAGTGATATAAACATATCTAGTGGTCACTTCGAAACCACTCAACATCTTGATTTGAAATTGTTCTATCAACATACAAATAATTTCTGGTGAAAACATTTTAATTTGATGAATAAGAAGAAACATCTACGTATATAAGCATGACTTAAAATACCTTCCAAATCTACGAAAAAGTAAAATATTAAGATTGCTAGCAGGACAATGGACAGGGGTATGATATAACCCCATTCATCCCATGGCTCATTAGGAATTTTCATAGGTTAAAAGTTTTAGCAGCCTCTCCACCATGAAGAATCCAACTTACCTGTTAATACTACTGCTCCGGTTCTTAATGCTGGTAATATATCTTTAGCTTCCATCCCCCTACCTAATACACATTACACACAAACATAAAGTCAGAGTAAACAAAAAAATCAGAGTAAAACTTCATCTAATCAAAAACAAGTGCGGATTAATCATTTCAGAATTTCTGGTGTAGCGTGAGCTTCACACTCCTAATTTAATAAAGTTAGGAAAATGCCATTTGGTGTGCTATGAAGGAAATTCTGTCCATACAGTGGTGTTTCCACTTGCTCTTTTTTGAATCCTTTGGGGGTTTTTTTCGCACACAGCACATGTACACAGGTCCTCAATTTTTCAAACCACTCGTACCTCCATCTTGCACCAGGAGGAACTTTCTGAGCAATGACCAGGATCGAACCTGGGACCTCCTCGCTAGTGAGACAGCAACCTATTGACTGAGCCACTGTTGCAAGAAAGGTGAACTATCAAGTAAGTGGATAACATAGGATTCTCATATTTCCCTTGAAAGCCCTAAACGAACTCAATGAATGTGTGTCACGTACATCCAAAAATACATGTACCGTATCTAATCATTTACCAATGTGATTTTGATTAATAATTGAAATGGTCAGAAAACTTTAATGCAAATAAAGTTTTGATATCACGTATAAAAGTGTTTTAATCCGCCCTTGTTAATGATATCTTTTAAAATAAAACAAAGAGAAAAATAATCAATGCATTTAGTCAAGTTACTGACTTCAAATCTATTGAAATCGAGTGCTTTAATAAGAGATTAAAACAAAATAACATTTTAACATCTATATTCTACTGAAATATATTCCTAATAAGTAAAAGTAAGTCATTGAAAATCAAAAATTGAGTAAACAAGAAGAGAAATTCTAGTTACAAGATTCCTATAAAACAAACTAAACAGTAAGAAAATTTAACCTTTAAGTGGCATTTAGTAATTGAGAAACACAATAATAAAACACAATTCTTAAGAGAAACAATGACTGATTTTGTTCCAAAAGCACAACTTCATTGTAAACATTATTATATATTGGCCTATTAACTTTACTAAATGTAATTGTGCTTGATAAGAGGATACTTGTTGAAATGTCGTACTTTTGGAATAAAACCAGTGACAGTTTGTCAAAAATTGTGTTCAGTTGAGGAAACTTAATTTACAATTTTTACAATGCTTTACAAACTAGATATAAAGAACATAGGATCATAATATTTGTTTTTTATTTATTCAAGCATACCTCCAATAAGGTAGCCATATATACTGCTACCCGTTGTACTTCTTCTGTCTTGGCCATTCTGTTGACTTCTCACGCTTCCCTCTCTAACTTGGAGACCCCGAGAGGATACACGTCTGTCACTTCTCTGGGAGGGGCTAGGGGATGGTGGGACTTGTTGACGGTAGGCCATCCCTCTTTAGTACCTGGAATTTAATTATGAAAACTAATTTTATGATTCAAAATCATATAAATATATCCCAATTAAATTAACAATTAGATAACATACACCAATATCACAGATTCAATTAACAAATTAGGTATCATACAAAAATATCACAGACTCAATAAAAAAAACTGACAGTGATCAAATTGAAAAACAACTATAATGACACTATATTCATCTTTCTGTGTCTGCATTTTTCCAATAATTATTTACTTTGAATTAATGATGTATATAATTATTTTTGTTATAGGAAATATGCTGTGGCTGAGGAGGTGACCCCAGTAAATCGTGATATTTAAATACCATTTGAACAACCACCTCTTAGGTCCAAAATGGAAGATTTCTAACACATTACAAAATTAAAAGATTTATCGCTGGACAAAAACAGAGAAAATACAGTTTATTTTTTAAATTTCTACATCATCTTTCCAACTTTACTATAACAGAGATTTAAGAAGTTTTACTAGAGCACTGGGGCCTATTTCACGAAATTTTAACTAAGATAAGATCCCAATTTTAGTAATTTGATTGGATATATTAGATTGATTTTAGTGCTTAGCCAATCAAAATTGAAGTATCTACTAAAATTGGATTTTATCTTAAGTTAAAATTTCGTGAAACAGGGCCCTGATGTTAGAACGTTTACTGTAACGCTGATGTTAGAACATTTACTATAACATTGATGTTAGAATGTTTACTATAACACTACTGATGTTAGAGCTTTTACTATAACACTGATGTTAGAGCTTTTACTATAACATACTGATGTTAGAACTGAAATATTTCTAAAATGAACATCTCTCTATAGTGAAAACCTTGTGTACAATTTCAGCAGTCAAAGTGATTGACACATTCAAAGAAAGAAATAACCAACAAACATAACCAACCAGTCCGGTTGTGTAAAAGGATGGTGGGGCAAAAGGGGCAAGGTTTTGTAATGGCTCCACAGGAAGCACGAACATGCAAACACAAGCATCATCGTGGAGCAATGAAAGACTTAAATGATACATACTTTGTCCATAAAAAGTTGGAGAGAGGGGTATAAAGTCCACTTGACAAAAACTAGCAAATTTCGGGACTAACATATGGTTCAATTTTTTTTCTCAATAGTTCACTTTTGCGTAGGGGTCTTTAGCAGTAGGAGGCAACTAGAGTGCCCAGAGAAAACTCACAACGTTGGACAGACGACCCTTCTTCTTGTCACATACAACCCGGGAATCAAAAAAAAAGCCAGTTGACTCAGTGACAGACCTTATGATGCACTAACCGTTCATCCGTCCAACCCCCCCCAACAAGAAAATGAGTAGTCCTTTCGAACCATGTGTAAGCATCTGCTTAAAGGGCTTATGGCTCCATTTTTTCAAACCATGTAATAGAAGAAAAAGGTTCTAAAAGCCCATATTGATGTAATATAAATGAACTGAATGACAGTCGTATATACCTGTTTAATTCTTCTACACATTTTTTTATTATTATTTTGTATGATATGTTTTTATTTGTTATTACAAAATGGCACCGAAACCAGAGAATACATATCCTGTGTATTGATTATAAAATATTAATTGTGTCTTAAATTTTGGATATTAGGATCCTATATTTTCACAGCAAGATAACAACATCAATGACCAATATTGAATTCTGATTATGTTTTTAATTTTGAATATTATGGAAAGATCACATTTACAAAATCTGTGGCTTCAATTCAATAATACAAGTACACCTGTATGATATGTATGTTACGCATGTAAGCACACTCCATAACCTTATCTTACATATACATTATATATGAACATATACCAGGAATCAATGTACATACAGTGCATTTGTTAATACTGTTGTAGTAGTATACAATACATGTATTTAACCTAGTTCGATAAGTGTATACATGTGTCTCATAAAGAGGTATGGAAGAGGGGTTGGGCGGTGTAATGATCGACCCCCCTGGTTGGTGAGTGATCCACCACAAAATAGTTACAGTCTGGTACACTTATGGATGGGGGGGGGGGGGGGGTAATGCTTGTACTTTAAATCATAAGGTTTGTCAATATGTCTAGTGGTTTAATGCATGCACTTTAGATCATAAGGTTTGTCATTAAGTCAAGTGGTGTAATTTCAGTCCCACACATGTACATGACCAAGAGAAGGGTCACATATCTACATTTGTGGGTTTATTCCAGGTCCTCCAATTTCCTCCCACTGATAAAGACCTGTAAGTTCAAGTTTGTGCTGAGTGGATGTTAATAAACCCCTATCTATTTAACCACTTTATGTCAATCGTACTACATTGATTTGTACAGTTTTATAGAACAATATCTACTTTTATAATACAAAACAGTATCCAGTGGTCAGCCATCTTTATAATCAATAGCCAATATAGAAAGTGTATATTATTCTATGTATCTTAACACTTGATATATATTAGTAAATATTAACAGTTTTACTAATATCAACAGACAACATCGATACTGTAAATATAATGAAGGCCGAGTTGATAATAGAATAATACAGATACATAAATTTATCAATATATTCTCAGAGAACTGAAAATTACTTGGTTCTCATATTGTGATTTTACTATAGAAAGGGAAATATAAGAAGAATTTGGTTTAAGGGCCATGTAAATCTGGGGTATGACTCAAAACTTATAATATTGTGCTTAAAAAACGAAAGAATCAGTTTGGAAATGTAGAGCTCCTATTAAAAATACAGTAATTGTATTGACATGTGTCAATGTTTTGATACATATTTCTAAAAAATCGTAGCAAATTTGAGAAAACAATTGCAGAAACTCTTACCATGATTTCACGATTTTGATGACATGGTCAATAATTCTAAATCTAGGATCTTGGTTTCATACTAATATTGTGAGCACATTTTTTGAATAAGTTTGATTTTTACCAGCCAAGTAAAAAAAAAAACAAAAATATAAATTACTTTTACTTGTAGGTTGATTACATGTTGTTTTAAAGAAATCAAACTAGGCCTAAAGAAAGACTTGTAATAGGCAGATTTTGCTCTTGCATAATGCATGTTTAACTGTAGAACTGTATAAGGTATCTATGGCAAGGGCAATAACCAAGTAAATAATTCTGGAAGGACTATCCTGACTACTATTCCAACAGTCCCAGGTAGTATGAATTTCAAGAAATCTGATCTGTAAAGGCCCGGTCCCACTGCACTTATGGATGCAAAGAGGATGTAAAACGGGGAAAAAAATGTGCCCTCCATTTGAAAACACCATGCATCCGTTGTGTACACATTGCATCCGTGTTTCATATGCTCTATCCATTGAGCATCTGTTCACTTTGATTTCATCCGCACAAAAAGTTTTGAGCTGCACAAAACTTTTATAACGGATGAACATTCTGCTGTGTACGATGTAAATGTGCGAGATATATGAGCAACAAACGTTCCATGTTCGTTATCCATTAAACGTCCACTGTATCCTCTCTGCATCTTCTGGGTATCCTCGCAACTCACATCCGCTCCAGCTGAAAACGGAAAGCGGGAGGAAAAATAAGGTACAAGGAATGTCTATACATCGTTATTAACACGGAAATAGAAAGGATGCAAGTGTATGCATCTCGTATATAAAGTTTTCAAAACGGACAAAGCGTTTGTTTCTGGGATGTATCTGGTATATTGAAGGATGTCTGGAGTTTGCCTAGAGTATGTCATCCACTTCCATCCACTTTCATCCGCTAGGCTTCTGATGAACATCCATTTAACATCCCCACTACATACTTCCCACGTTCTTTTCTGTCCTGTTTTTGCAAATTTTCTCATCAATTTTGTCCATGTCTGGAGCGGATGAAAATGGATGGAGCCACCCCGAAAATTTGCTCGTCTGCTGTGTTCTTTTTGCATACGTTTTGCGTCCATTGGCCGCTGGGACCAGGCCTTAAGGCTTCTATGACAAGTGGAGGAATACAAAAATAATAATAATTTAATCATGAATGTATATAATTGCATCATGAAAGTAATTGTAATCACAAATTTAATCGTAATCTTATCATGAAAATATGTATTCAATTGTAATTTTATGATAAAACTGATTCTAATCATAAAAAGTAATATATTACTTTCCTTGGTCTAGTAAATTTAACAGGGCTACATTAACCTTATAATATGACCTACAGTATTCTTTAAACAAAGTCATGTGCTATTTCAAACCTTTTTTTATGTACTTAATATATCAACACACATGTTAGTAGTGCAGGAATGTAATCTTCAAACAGTTGTCTTTTATTTTATTTATAAGGAGTCATATACCAAACCACTGTGTGAAGTATCACATTCACTACATGTATAACACTCAGTATCCAAACACGTCCACAAATTGCAATCCCCATTGTGCCATTCCTGATTTCTGGATGATGTTTCTAAAGGTATGAATGTGAAGTGGGGTGGGAGGTATTCAGTGGTCAAACGTGTGTTGTACATCATAAGGTCTGTCATTGAGTCGAGTGCTACAACTGTGATCTACTACAACTTCATTCTTATTCTAGATCGATACAAACTGCCTAGAACTAAGTATATGAATTTCATAGACAATGACTTCAGGTCAAAACATTTTTCAGTGGAGGACTTTAATTTAATCGTAATCTTATCATGAAAATATGTATTCAATTGTAATTTTATGATAAAACTGATTCTAATCATAAAAAGTAATATATTACTTTCCTTGGTCTAGTAAATTTAACAGGGCTACATTAACCTTATAATATGACCTACAGTATTCTTTAAACAAAGTCATGTGCTATTTCAAACCTTTTTTTATGTACTTAATATATCACATGTTAGTAGTGCAGGAATGTAATCTTCAAACAGTTGTCTTTTATTTTATTTATAAGGAGTCATATACCAAACCACTGTGTGAAGTATCACATTCACTACATGTATAACACTCAGTATCCAAACACGTCCACAAATTGCAATCCCCATTGTGCCATTCCTGATTTCTGGATGATGTTTCTAAAGGTATGAATGTGAAGTGGGGTGGGAGGTATTCAGTGGTCAAACGTGTGTTGTACATCATAAGGTCTGTCATTGAGTCGAGTGCTACAACTGTGATCTACTACAACTTCATTCTTATTCTAGATCGATACAAACTGCCTAGAACTAAGTATATGAATTTCATAGACAATGACTTCAGGTCAAAACATTTTTCAGTGGAGGACTTTAATTTAATCGTAATCTTATCATGAAAATATGTATTCAATTGTAATTTTATGATAAAACTGATTCTATAACACTCAGTATCCAAACACGTCCACAAATTGCAATCCCCATTGTGCCATTCCTGATTTCTGGATGATGTTTCTAAAGGTATGAATGTGAAGTGGGGTGGGAGGTATTCAGTGGTCAAACGTGTGTTGTACATCATAAGGTCTGTCATTGAGTCGAGTGCTACAACTGTGATCTACTACAACTTCATTCTAACCCCTAAACCTGTCATCTTGTCACTGGGGCCCCTCTACTATGCTGTCTCAGAGCCCAGCAACCACATGATCCATCACTGGGGCCATCCACGATAGGTCGTATTATTTCTGTTACCTCTTTTTTTTTCAAATCATTTTTAGTGAAGCCTGTACCATAACAGGCCCGGGACTGTACAGCACAGTGGACGCTTACGGCTGGCCCCCGGATCCATTCACTTGATTTGATATTTTCCGCAGGTTAATCTTATAGGTTTTTGTTTTTCGTGTAGTGCGGTCCTCCTGCACTTACTATTTAAGTTTCCTTTATTATGTTCCAGGAATTCATCCTACAAATATATGTAACAACTCCTACACACAAATGAATTATTGAAATAAACAATGTGTTAGTCCTGAAATGTCCTTATTTTCATCAAATGGACATTAAACCCCATTTCTCTCTCTCCTATAAATTATTATTCAATAATTTCTGTAAAAACATTTTCAGTACAAAAAACCACTGAATAGATAAAGCTTCTTTTTAACATAAGGGCTATAATTGAAACTTGTAAGAAAATAGAAATTTGATATACTATTTAAAACAAGCCTAGTCAGATATTATATTCTTTATTCAAGTACACATAAAAAGAAGTAACATAATTCAAAGTTGAGGTCATGAATATTTCCTTATTGCAACCACTGCTGTTTACCTGTCTGCATTAAACTATAATAAAATTCACTAACCGTGAAGATCTTGTTTGGTTTTTGAATTGAGATAATATATAACATGAATAATAATGTACATGTATGTATATTAAGATGTTAAGAATATTGTTGGCACATTGGAAATCCTTAGATAACGAGCTTATGAAAATATTTTGCACCTACATCACTTTCCTGGAGATTCTACTTAGGACAAGTAATTTAGGACAAGGGGGGTGGCTAAGGTGCTGAATTGTATAATATTTATGTTAGTCAAAAAATGACAGTTTATTTTGCATAAATGTTGATAACATTTTCTCTAAAGTTGTATATGGTATAAAATGCATTGTTTTCATAAGAAGAGTCAAACTAAAAGAATGCGAAGAAGACTTGACAGAAATGCTTTCTGGGCACCACACATATTATGACCAAAATTTTGTTTTGAGGAAATTTTAAACTTATGTATGTTCCTTACTTGTTTTCATCTAAAAATGTAGTTTTTTGTGCAACCAAGGATGGGTTTATTTTATTAGTTATTATACATAAATAAAAACAACGAAAGGTATTACGACCTGGTGATTATACCAATGATTTGACCAGGCCAGAGATAACAGTGTATGTATACCTTTCATGGGTGTGTGTCTAAAAACATGTGTACATTTATAAAAGTCAATAAATTGTTATAACTTATTTCCCCATTACAATGTAGAGGTCCCACGCTTAAAATATCTATAGCTATGTTTAGCTATGTGGACTTAATATATGAAAAGTAGAATCAGATGTTCTATAAAATATAAGTATACCCTGTCACCTGCATGAAACCCTTCACTACTTACATGTACAAAAAGGTGATCATAAAAAAAAATCAAATTCTCTAACCACCCATGTCAAAAATAACACAATATTCACCAAGTGAGTTAAATTCTGAATTCTTCCCCACCTCCTCCACACTAAAATATTCTTCTTTTACTTATTTGTATTATAAATTAGTTTTAAAAGCCTTTGATCATTACAAAAGTATTTTGTGAGTGGGAGATTTATTCATTCAACACCTGACCTCAACACCTCCATTTTTTATAATCTATCATACATGTAGATATAATAAGAGATCATATATTATTTCTGATATTATAAATATGTCATCAATCAGTTTGACGTGGTGGACATATTTTTGATTAATAATAAATGTCTGTCAAAAGGTTACATCATTTAAATTATTACCTTTTAATCTAGCCCTTGGGAAAATTTCAAGTTTGCTATTATGTGTAACTACTGTTTGATCAAGCATGCATGACCCAGTGTACTGATGTTTAAAGTTCCAATAGCATTTTTTTAAGTTATATTTTTAAAATGTATTAAAATAAAGCCCTAAAATAGATTGAACCGAAAAACAGTCCTACCTTGTTAAAGGATAATCCTATTAATCATATAATTCACTATTGCCAGTTGAGAAATTGGCAAAAATATCATTTTCACTTCAAATTCAAACGTTTGAAGATGGCCGTCCATGGAGAGGAATGGGAAAACAAGGGAGGTAATTGAGTAACTATTTCCTCAATCAGTCTGTGTCAGCCTCTGTACTGCCCAAAAATGTTTGCCCATGATCGTATAATAGTGAGTTGACAACCTTTAGAGCAAAAGACATAGAAATAATTATGTTTTGACTTTCTTAGAAAATATGAAATTGGAACTTTAAAGGAGGATTGGATCTTGGTCGAAATCGGAGATATTGAATTGAGTTGTTATTTTTGACACAATTTTAGTTCAGATTTTCAACTAGATGAAATGAAATGAGGTTTAACGTCCTACGTATTGCTCTGCTCCTAACCTGGAGACAGCTGTCCTTGTCAGGCACTCCATCCTGCATCACTGACAACGGGAAACCACACCTGAAAATCGGGATGAACTTTCTCGGCCAATGCAGGGATCAAACACCTTTCAACTAGATACCAAAATCTGTCCAACATTCAAATTACCTGTCCTTTTACATAAAAAATTAGTGGAAGGATCTAAAAGATATTTCATATAGTGTATCTATAGCTAATTGTAACAATGTTAATGAAGCCGAATTTAAGCCATGCGCTGTACAATTTGTGAAATTTTGCCCTGTCAGCAGTGCTAAGACCTTCTCTTAATGGGAATTTTAACTGTCACTTCGAGAATTTTACTGTGCAGCCAATAGTATATACATGACCTAGGTTTTTCATCCCATCTGAATGACTAGACATTGTTCATTGCTTTGCACTCCAAGATCTTATTGTTCATGAGCCAGTGCCTACTCGCTGGGTCACTGTGACTCCAAGATTCTGGTTTCCAGCTAATTAGATACATGTAGATGTAGATAATTAGCCTTAGTATTCATACATATAGACCTGTTTAATCAATATCAAAAATGTACAACAATTACACACATTTATTATCGACAATATTTACCTTCACCTTAGCTTACATCTCATATAATACCACCTACATGTATATAATACCTGACAGATAATAAAGCTGTTACATATGTTCTAGACCACTATATGAGTTAAAATGACAGTTTATATCAAACTCAACAGACATACGGTGATTTGTGACACAGTCTGCTAGACATTTGATTATCACAAACTATGATGAAAATTTGAAAAGGACTATACTTTTGGTTAAACATCAGTGAAGAATATGGGAATGAGGCGCAACAAAATGTTGATAAGATCAGAAAATAATACAGGAAAATTTGAACAATTAAAACAAATCTTAAAGGAACTAAATAGCTAATATTTTGGACCTAGAAATTAACACAAATAGGTCGCAACACATATATAATAATGTAATATGAATGAATAAAAACAGATTTACATTCAATAGTTTCTATTTTTACTGTTATATTTGGCTAAATTTAAATATGTCAGGAGTCTCAATCAATTGACAATCTCTAGCGCCTGGTTCTTCCAATCAAAACTGATAGTATTTATTGCGCATGCTCTCCAGAAAAGAATATGACACCATCATATGATAGGACTACTGAAATATGTATAGCAATGTTCTTTGAGTCCCTTTTACAGATATCTTGAATATTGTATATCAGAAGCCCATCTTTCTCCGGTGAGATCACAACATCAATGTTGATTTAAATTGGCAAATAATTCATGTTTTCAATGTCAAAGACTTTGGATGCTATTGAGTTAGACTTAGCTACTATAAAAAAAAACCTGGAGATATCATCTTACTTTTATGCTCCAATGAAGCACAGGGACATAACCATGTGTCATTACAACCTAAGCATGCACAATGTCAATGAATGGTTATTTTGAGAATAACATATATATAGTATTTTTGATATCAAGGAGGCTTTATTTTTAGTCTCATCTGACAAACTGGCTTTATCATTCCTGAATACTATGTTATCTTAGTTTCATAGAATACATTTTTATAAGAGTTTGAAAAAAAATCATTGTTGTATGATAAAGCACTGTGAATAGAAATTTATTTATTTCTCAAAGGAGATTTATTTATTTTCAGTTGAATATTTTGTTCTTTAAATGTTTATCACAGATTATTATCATTGTTACATGTATACTTATTTTAGTGTGGGTTCTGTATTCAAAGGTTTCTAGCTTTCCAGGTAGTAATAGCTACACAGGATATTGAATTATACAGTAGTACTATAGCCTGACCCTATTTCCTCCCACTTACTATTCAAAAGAATTTAACTGTTCAACCATAAGCCATAGTTAATCAGCTAGACTCTTCACTTACAGTAGAGGTGACAAATAGCTTTCTTGACCCCAAAACATTCAGACTGCTGTCCTTTTTTACAACATGTAAAAGTAAATGTTTAACTACTGTACATTTCAAATATTTTTTCACAAAATTAACGTCCAGTCAGATTACCTGTGGAAGTAGTAATTAAACACCAACCAGTGTGTCAGTCAAGGATCAGATACCTCACTCTTCTATGGGCTTTCAAACTGTTTTTAACTGACAGATAGCTAAATAAACTACTCAGAGTAAAATAACAAGAACCGAGTTCAACCAATTAAAATTTCATTATTTCATGAAATGAAATGGGGTTTAGAATCCTACTTTCCTTCTCAATCCTATCTAATAAAGACGGGCATATGCCTTTCAGTGTGCCACAGCTTTTTCTTAGTTATTTTTCTGTCAAGGGTTCTTAAAATTACATGTACGCCAATGTTTAGCCTACATGGGAACTAAATTTTTTGTCCCATAGAACCTGCACATCTAACAAAGGGAAACCACACTGCAAAACCCTGAGGAAGTTTCTCACCCAATCCTTAGATCAAACCTTGGATCTCAGGGCCAGAGTGCCAGCGTTTTACAAACTGATTTCAATATTTCAGTATTTTCTACGTGCTGCAGTAGAAGTTTGAGGGCTTAATACATGTATATTAAACAAAATTGAATTTAAATATACAATACTAATTCAACAAAGTTATCAACAATACAAACACTTATATACATTTTGAGTACTTTGTAACATAATGTGTCCTCTTCCTGTTTTAGATTTATCCTTTCTTGCATTTAATGTAACATCCTTAAAATGGTTATTTTGTTATATTTACATAATAATATGACACACCATTTCATATTGATCGAGAAGGTTTGTTTCATAATTTTTACATGCAAAAATATTTATGTATCTGGAATATAAATAAGTGATGTGCTGTCTGATTTTTTCGGGAATGCCTAGATTTTTCGGGAATGCAGATTGTTCTGTCCTTTGCTGTTGTGTACTGGGGGGTGGGGGTTGATGGCTGAATGGTTAGCACGTGCTCGCTGTATCATACAGTCTCTCATTGAGTCAACTGGTGTGGTTTCGATTCCCTGGTTGTACATGACAAGGAGTATGGTTGCCTTCCAACCTCGTGGGTTTTCTCCCGGTCCTCTTCTTTCCTTCCATGACTAAAGTCCCCTACACACAACTGAATTATTGAAATAAAATTCAACCGTGTGTTAGCCCCGAAATTACCTAGTTTGTGTCGAGTGCACATTTAACCCCAATTCTCTCTGTGTTGTGTACTAGCAGTGTTCTCGTCTAAAATGAAATGCCTAATAAAGTAAACCAGTACATATCATAATAGATAAACTGTCATGAATGGTGGTATAAATCTTGAAATTGATTGTTTAAAGTAGGAATGTTTTAGCTAAATTGTATGAAGGTCATACAATGTACAATATAATATGTGAGGGAATGTTAATCTGAATGCACATTCAGTATTTGTTCACTCATGTGGAATAACAGTCCCTATGTAATGTCAGTCTGAGTTATTTTATGTCTAAATATTATGATAAATTATGACAAATATATCACTCATCAAGTACTTATATTCCATTACTGTTTATCTAAACATATTTAAGCCAGAAACGAGTTGTTAAAAATTCATTTAATATAGGTACGTAAATAAAAAGTGAAATGAGCAATGTATCTCTTTAAAGCTGGCAATCATCATGTGAAAGATACTTAATCCCTTACAAATCAAAATATTGTGAAAGCTGAATCTCTAAAATGAATATTACTCCAAAGATACTTTAACTCCATACAGTATTTACAAAGATATGAGGAATTGAATATGTACAAGTATTCACCATCCTCTGCAATCAAGGTAAACAAGCCTCTTTTCAATTCGACTATATTCAAGCAGGGAAGTTAACTACTGGTTTGGTTTCTTAATTAAATGATAAATTATTTTTAGTGTCAATTAAGCTGTGTAAAATTAGATATTCTTTAAAAAAATGCAAATGATGACCATTAGAGTCAAATAGAGTTGAATACCGTAAAACTATACCAAAAGCTGTACATTATTCAAATCCTTTAATACTACCTAACCTTATCACCATGTGTTGGGGCTTTAAAAGTATCTAAAAGTAAAACACTCATTTAATCCATCATCTAATTTAATAATATAAACAACTAAATAAAAAATGTATTTGTCTGTGTCTACATGTATATGAATTTATAAGACCATAATGATTTTATTTACAGAATGATTTTATTTACAGTTTGTATCTTTAAGATGTTTCTGAAATACCTGGCTTGTTGAATCGATTGAACGGTTCAATATTACAGAAATATTATTACCAGATTACTGGTACAGATAATTAATCATTAATAAAGCCAGACATGGGCTTTACAATACTTAACACAAACTAGGTAACTTTTAGGCTAACATATTATAATATATTTGATTTCAATAATTTACTTGTACTCAGGGATCTTTGGCAGTTTGGGAGAAACTAGAGATTCCAGAGAAAACCCTCAAGATTAGGCAGTTGATTCTACACCTTTCACACAGTAGCATGGTATCGAACTTCAGACACTTTCATTAATTATGGACCTTGTGACTGCATTCCTTAAGACAACTTCACCATCCAATCCCTCAATAATCAGAATTCTCCCAAGTTAGAGTAAAATTGCTCCAAATGAATGTCCATATTTATTACGATTTTTCAATGATTATATTTTTACAATAGGGCTTTCAATTGAGAGAGAGAGAGAGAGAGAGAGAGAGAGAGAGAGAGAGAGAAAGAGTTAAATGTAAATTCGACACAAACTAGGTCATTTCGAGAATAACATATGGTTCAAATTTATTTTAATAATTTGCTTGCTCGTAGGAGTCTTTGGCAGTGGGAGGAAACCGGAGAAAACCCATGGGGGTTACCCTACTCCTTGTCACATAGAATCGGGGAATTGAAAGCATGCCAGTTAACACAATAACAGATCTTGTGATGCAGCGAGCACAGGCCAACCATTCGGCTACCCAAGGCCCTGCTTTCAATAAACGAGTATTATAGGTGATAATAATAATCCTACTTATTTAAGGTTGAAATGTATATCTGATCTACATGTACCTTTAAATTAAGAGTGTTATATCTATCTATATAGATAATAAACAAACAATAACATTTATATACTTGAGTTACACTTCTGTATGTCAACAAAATCTAGATTAATAGCTTTGGATTTACTCATATGTATAATAAGCTGATGTAGGCGTATACATTTACATGAAAGCTTCATTATTAAATGTGTATATTGTTCTGAAAAATACGCAAACTACTCCATATATAGTAATTTGTAGAAGTCATATTGCCTGAAGCAAGTATTAAATGTCTGTTGTACTCTGCTGTACTCAAAGTGAATAACATGTAAAATGATATATGTTTGAATTAATTCATTTTACTGATTTTTATCCATGGGTAATGTTAATATAGTTTCCTAAAGTTTGTCTAAACAGCAGGTGATCCAGAATTTTCTCAATAATTTATTAATCGAGATCTTTAACATTTGATATATTTCACGTTTCACATAATATTATTGTAATGAATATCAGAAACAATTCAAATTCAGTGCCACTGGTTACTTGAAAACTAATGCAAATACATGTAGTCAATACAACCTCTGGAGTAAGTGGACATCTGATGGGGACTATAATTATCAACCTCACACATTAGCCATAGATAAACACTCTTAAATTATTTTGGTCCTTGTTTTGTTCCATATCAATATTGTGATATAAAACAGTTTTATTTCATCCACATCAGCAGGACTAAAAATATGAATTATTCATTTGACCTGTTGTTTTCTGGGTAAATATGAACATGGTTATGAATACATATCATAAAGTGACTGCAGTGGCAATAACCAGCTTTAGGCCAGGTACCGAGATAAGTTTATTTTCATGTTTTTTTTATCTGCAAGTTGATGTGAGGGTTAGATCCGGGGGAAGGCAACTAATTAGAAACATGACCACAGTGGCTACAGGAGTACAGGTCTATCAACTTATCAACTTAGAGCATTTCCATGACAACTGAAGTAATATCAAAAGTTCCAAGGAGCAGTTCACACTGCTTCATGTATGACACCTACCACAATTACAACTTATAGACATGATGTAAAACAGAAGTCAGTGTTGGCAAGTTGTATATAAAGAACATCAAAGTTTACCATTCTAGAGAAATTTAGGATATAAAGAATATCAAAGTTTAACATTCTAGAGAAATTTAGAGTATAAAGAATATCAAAGTTTAACATTCTAGAGAAATTTAGGGTATAAAGAACATCAAAGTTTAACATTCTAGAGAAATTTCGGGTATAACCATTATCAAAGTTTAACATTCTAGAGAAATTTAGGGTATTACCATTATCAAAGTTTAACATTCTAGAGAAATTTAGGGTATAAAGAACATCAAAGTTTAACATTCTAGAGAAATTTAGGGTATAACCATTATCAAAATGTAACATTCTAGAGAAATTTAGGCTATGCAACATTAAAAGGCATCAAAGTTTTTAAAAAAAATGGAAATTGAACATTAATAATGAGTATGGCAAATTTAAATTTTTAATAGGAATGAAGTGCTTTTGACAGCTGTATATTCTACTTGTGAATTATGTCTGTGTGACACACATTTTAACTATATACATAAACTGTATATCATGTGCATTATGGCAGAATAATACACACATTTTACCTGTACATTATTTTAGATAACCATCTTTATCCATGCAGAATATATCTGAATACTTATAGTATAACCCATATCATTGAATTCTTTAAGATATAGGCCTACTCCATTATAAAATATCAAATGCCTGGGTTATATCCATTTGACCATATTTACTGTTATAACTTGAATAACCCAAGTTATGGTTGACATTAATGAGAAAGTTATTGAATAAAAAGTTACTTAAGCCAAAGGAAAATAATTGATTTTTGTGAAGATGTGAAGATTAACATATTGATTAATCCATCGTCTAATTAATAACATAATAATTAAGCTAGCAACAGTGTTTGGGTACATTATAATATGCAGGACTGACAAACATTGTCATAACCTATAACTTTAAATACATGTCAAGTAACGGTAACCGCCCTGTAGCGAGCCTCAATGAAGTTCAGTGAAAACAAACGATTTTCAGTCTTACCTACAAAACGTGTTACAAAAACATACCCCATGCAAACTACCAAAAGGTGCAATTTGCTCAATTTAAACAAAAAAGACAGCCTACTCACCCAAACCGCTAAAATCCAAATCAGAGAATTAAATAAAATCCATATCTAGTTTGTAAAGAATCACAATAATATCGTCTGTCAACTCAAGCTCAACACGCGAATTCACTGTCGTACTACACAGCTCGGAGCTGAGCCAATACTATTTTTAGCTCACCGGGCGCAGGTAGACACACGTATAATGAATTGCATTCCAATACCTTTGGTGACATTTCGATCATGGCAGTTATAACTAATAGTGTGTAATTATTATGTTAAAAGATTGAACACATTACTCATCTATATTCATTTTTTAAAGGCGCAAATAATTTGTTCAAAGTTTAGGTGTATTTATTCTACGAGTATTTACGGGGGAGTAAAAACAATCGGTATAAGAGCAACGGATAGTGTCATCTGAAAGTCCTGCGTGGGGGCTTTTCGAGTGGGTATATCCTGTAGAGATATATAATTATTCCACATTTTAAAAAAATGATAAAAACAAACTAACCCATAGCAAATAAATTATCATATAATAATGTGATTAATATACTATTGTCTTATGGCTGACGTTGTGATATAATAATCGTGTTTGTGTGTGTGCTATATGTGTCTCTTTAATTATTGAACCCCCGACGATCTCTCTAACTTTCAGAGACTTTTAGACATCGACGTAAATGCCATCTGTTTTTTTTTTTTTTTGTTTAAACCGAAAAATAAAACACATAGTCTTGTCACATACTTCCATTGCTAGTGACATGGTGGGGGTGAATTAAGGGTTTAACCCAGTGGCGCATCTTCGGAAAATAGCGCCCATCCATATTGCTCGGTCCGTTTGAAGAAACATGTATTACTGATTTTCTTCGTAGAGTAATCATAAACGATGTACCAAGAAGTCTTAGCTTAGCGGCCATGATTGTGCAGCCATGGCGCGAAGGAGAAACCTGTCTCGTCTGCTTTTATTTGGTCCAACGATTCATTTGGCTCCGTCAATGAAATACAAATTTAAATCACGCACTTCCAGAAATTCAATTATCACGAAATATTCCACGAACGCCCATTTTGGTATCCTAACTCTAGTTGGTTCTCAGATTTACCTACAGACATGACCCAATATCTATCTAACAGTTGACTCTGTGTTTAAAAGGAATAGCATACGATCACTCTAAATCAGGCACTGCAAATTCACAATTTGGTTCGGCCTGGAACGCCAACTCAAGCTGGTTCTCAGAACCAATATTTTTAAAATATACGTTCGCATAGAAACAGAACTTGAGAGGATTCTCAGATTTTTTCTCACAAATCCCCATTTCGGATGGGTCTTGGGATGTGCATGAACACTCCAACATATCAATCATTTTTAATTGGTGAGTGCCACAGTCACACTTTAGAATCATGGGTGCCTTTAAAATGCAGAATACTGGGCGGTATAAGAGAGACAACTCCTGTTTTTCTTCTGGAGAAAGACCACCATTAATGTCCCCATTGACGTCAATGTTAATTGCCTGCCCTCTTGCTTAAACATTTCCCACAATTCAGTAGAAATAGAAACGAATAACCATGTCTTTGCATCGAAATTTGTATGAGGTTGACAACCCAAATTTTGAGATTCAAAAACTTGAAGTAGCTTACTAAGAATATGCAACAAAAATAATATTAATACAGATCTGGAAAAGTTGTTAACAGGCATTCTAGATGATGTGAGGAATTTACCAATGAAATGGTCTGTTACAGAACATTCTTGGAATTTTGATAGTTCAAAATTTTGTTTTACTTATCTACACAACACTAGGATCTGGAAGAGTTGTTATACAACAGGCGTTCTAGAGGACAAAAGGAAATGGCTAATGAAATCGTCTGTTACTCGAGTTCTTGGCGTGCTCAGCAGTAGAACTAGTCAGATCTTTATGTAGTGTTGGCCATCGAAAGTATAAAGAATTTCAGTGATTCAAAGTCGCCCCCACTTTCCGACAGCAAGTTATTCAGGGCTTAGAATATACCCCAAAGATCAAAGAGAATTACTGTTATAGGTTTATAATGTATTTTAATGTACACCTATCAATTATATACAACGTCCAAAGTTTCATATTTAAAACATTATATTTTAAGTATAATATCATATTATCATTTGCAACAACATACATCTATGGTAGCCTTATTTACAAACAACTTCAGTTTACTGAGCTGATAAAATTTGAATGTAATTTATTCATACAGTTCAACAGAATTAAAATATTTGTTATACCCTCAGAGTGTCAATTAATATATTGACCAATTGCACCACCGATTCTAATGACATTCAAGCAAACCAGTGCTTTTGTATGTAATTTTGAGAAGACAGATATATATATGATAAACACAAAACTAGCACAAATTTGTTCAAGGAAAAAAAAAACAACATCATTTTATTGAGTGACAGAAGACTGTTCGTAAGAATGTAGATTTCACTTAGGTTTATGGAAGAAAAGTGCTGATAATAAAACAAGTCTTTAAAAGACATTAAAAGTACATACGCATTAATGTCACAATGAATTCATAATTCACTGAATTTCAACTCCCTTAGATTAAATTTGACACAAAACAACACGAACCATTCACAAGTTTTGGCCAGAGAATATTTTGTACCACAATCACAGATAGTTTTTGTTTTTAATATAAAGATTCAGCATTGGCATTTCTAGGCTTTTTGATCTTGTCTAAGTTCTTGAAGATGATGTCATGAAGACTAGCCTGAAAAACATAGATCAACTTATAGATAAATAAAATTTCAATGACAATTTTCAATTTAATCAGAAATGAAATGAAATGGGGTTTTACGTGACGTCCTACTGTTGTGCTCTGACACTACTGACAGGGCTAATGAAGATGGGCATATGCCATACAGTGTGCTATGAGGGAAAATTTGCCCGGGTAGCAGCACTATGGCCTACTCTTATATCAAATTCCAAGGGATCTATTACTGCACCCAAGGGTCTACACGGACCTTGTTTTTTTGCCCCATCCAAATGACTAAACAGCTGTCCTTGTCAGTCACTCCATCCTGTACCACTGACAAGTGGAATCCAAGTCGAAAAATCGTGTTGAACTTTCTCGACAAAAGCAGGAATAGAACATGCAAACTCAAGACAAGCAACGTTTTACCCACTTTGCCACCCAATTAAATCCGGATTGATGAGATCATGTATTTGGCTGAGAAAGATCAACCTAGCTTTTGGCTCTGTAACACTTAAAAAGATAGGTTGCCAGGCATCAAAACACACGCCCACAGCAGCTAAATCGTCCGGGCAGTCAACAAGGGTTGTCGCATATTTTTACTTTTTTTTGGTAATGAAACATTTGTAATACACTAAAATCTGAGTAACAACTCATTATGTAATTATCAGAAAATCATGAGAATTTGTTTGCTTTTTATAAATTTTTGCCCCACGCTAACAATTAGTATAGGAAACATTTAATATCATGGATTTAGCTGTTCAGTTATCAAAATTCATTGAAAATCAAAATACTTGTTCGTTTCAACACCTTAAACTCTGTGTATCAATCTGAAGTCAATCGGATGATAAGTTTGGCATCTACAGCGCAACAAGGTTTTTTGAAGTAATTATTTGAAATTGATGAAAATCAGTAGGCTTCTTCCTCTCAGGACCTTAAACAGTGTGTGTAAATTTAAAGTCAATCGAATATTTGGCTTTTAGAGCGTCCACAAGATTTTTTTGAAGTGATCAAGGGACATAACTCTGGCACTAATTATCGAAAATCGCTGAAAATCAATAGGCTTCTTTGTCTTATGACCTTAAACACTGTGTATAAATTTAAAGTCAATCGGATATTAACTTTGGCTTTTAGAGCGTCCACAAGATTTTTTGAAGTGATCAAGGGCCATAACTCTGGCACTAATTATCGGAAATTGCTGAAAATCAATAAGCTTCTTCGTCTTATGACCTTAAACACTGTCTATAAATTTAAAGTCAATCGGATATTAACTTTGGCTTTTAGGGCGTTCACAAGATTTTTTGAAGTGATCAAGGGCCATAACTCTGGCACTAATTATTGGAAATCGCTGAAAATCAATAGGATTCTTCGTCTTATGACCTTCAACACTGTCTATAAATTTAAAGCCAATCGGATATTAACTTTGGCCTCTAGAGCGTCCACAAGATTCTTTGAAGTCGTCAAGGCCCCCTAAACCCCCCCTCTGGATCCGCCTCTGAGTGTTGGCCGTGAAACCTCTTTGGGCTTGTCAAGTTTTGTTCCCCTGGTCAGTGGCGCAAGACATTGGGCTGGGAAAAGAACAGTTTCTAGTTCTAGTCTTTCAGATGGAACAGAAAAACTGAACTGGAGGTCCAGTGTACCTTTTGGTGTTAAACACATTTCAATTAAAAAAATAAAATAAAAACTACTTACGTAATGATTCCTAATTTCACATGTGGTTAATTGTAAACAAATATATTGTTTTTCATCTAATTCGGTAACAGCTTGTCGATAATCTTCCTATAAACAAAATATTAATACATTATTACAATAATTAACAGTAAATTGACTATCAAGCAAAAGTGTTCTCAGCTAAGAATGACCTATTTTTAGGCACTACCATTAAAAATTAGAAAAAAATAAATACAATAAGAAACAGAAATGAAATGTGGTTTAAGATCCTACTGTTTTGCTCCGACTGCGCTGATGAAGACAGTCATTCACCCTGCAGTGTGTTATGAGGGAAATTTTACTCGGACAACAGGACTACGACCCGGAAATCTAATTGCCAAGGGTTCTTTTACGTGCAAGCCAATGTGTACACAGGACCTTGGTTTTTTGTCCCATTAAAATGACTTGTCAGGCCTCTTGTCCTGCACAACTGGCAAGGGGGGAACTATCTTAGCCAAACCCAGAAGCAAACCTGTTTATCAACAGTCACAGGTTTCCATCATCAAACTCAAATAAACCGATATACAAAATTGTTTTTACAACCTGTTATTAGGATAGTTTTAATGAACTTACTACATGTGGATATTTGGCAACTTTTGAAACAATTTTCGCTCTTGTTAGATAATAGCGTGATATTTGATCTAAATATGTAGCAGCATCACTTTCGACTTGTCTAGCTTCTGCCATTGTATCTTCCTGAAATATATATGGTACAATCATATAACCTTTGCAGGGATGTTAGTTAACCCTAAAATAACCAGTTATGTCAAGGTAGAATTTTTTTAATGTTATGTTTATTTTTTACTGTTATCCCCAAAATCGTCAATTGGAAATAGCTGAGAGTAATGTCCATCTGTCAACAAATTCCTATGTCAGTAAATCTGATGTAATAAAATTCTGAGATTAATTTTATATGTGAGACAAAATTCTTCAAATCTGCTTTATTATGGAATAATCAAATTTAACTGCTATTAATTTATGTAACATTCTTAATTTACCTGTATAGATACACCGAAATTGTTTCCATCTTCAATTTTTGGAATTAAAAAACTAATCCACATTTTTACCTGAAATGGAGAAACAGATTTATGTTGATTTAACACAAACGTTAATTATTCTAGAATGGTGTCTTTTTATTTCATTCATTTTCCGATATAAGCTTACAGACATCATTGGCCATGAGGGATACCAAAGAACACTGCAAGTTATGAAAGTGACCCTATCGAGTATTATCATAGTACAAAACTCTTGACGACAGACCCATCTAACAACTAATGTTGCACAAGGACATGGTTTGGAGATTATTTTGAAACTTAACTACATACACACTGTGTAAGTTTCTTGATCTGCGGAAATCTTTTCAGTCACATATAAAAGTGCCTAAGCCCCACATTTGTAACGAGAGTATAAAACTATAACCGTATAATATTTTAGTAGGCTGCGGAAATGTTAAACTTACCATATTAGCATGATCAATGAGATCATTGATTAAAGGCTTTAATTTCTCACACGCTTTAAAGATATGTGCATTAACTGGAACGGATCCATTTGGAAGAACTAAAACTTTTGATCCTGTCAGGTGGTCCAAGTCACCTGTTGTAAAGTCTATTTTCCTCTTTTTTGACTGAAAATCAAATCATGAAAAAATATGTTATAAGAATAATTACAGGTCAAATTTTTTTTTTATCATTTCTGAATTTGTCTGTATCGGCTTATGTTGATTATTTACTAATACAATAGAATACATTATATAAACAGATTTCTGATATATCAGAACATAGCTTACACTTACGGTATCATGTGAAAATCCCTCCCCCCAAAAAACTAAATATGTTTACCAGTAATGAAACCTGAATGAATCTATAAAAATCTAGTGAAAGCATACAGTTACTGAATGGATAGGTTTCAGGTAAAGAGTTTCAACAATGTGAATAGACATTGTTAAGTTTTAAGTCAACCACTGGACCTCATTATGACCTCCCCACACCCCTCCCACTCTCCCCATGACAATATGTTGATTTTCTGTCACTGATAGAACTTACATCATTATTTTTTGTATCATTTTGATTATGAAACACCACCGGGTCTGGAACAGGCACATTTAAATCTGCTTTTATAGAACAAGCTTTAGTTTTCTTCATTTCCTGTAATTATAAAATTAAAGTTTGTAACAAGAGAACAGGACAAAATTTAAACAGGCAAAAAAAAAATTGGTTTCATTAATTATCTAAATGCAAAAAATTATAAATAATTCAATGAAGGTTAGATAATGTGTCGGACACAATCAAATATAATGCTGTAAAAACCGACCAACTGTAAGAAATATGACCAGATTGATGTAAACATTATGGAGATCAAAACTCTGTTAGGATTAATTGGCATATACTCTTGGGGAAAGTATATTGTTTATCAACAGTAAGTCTATTTTCTGTTTGATATGATGGTATTTTGCAATTTATTCTGAATACAATAAAAAGCTCACCAACCCACAATAAACTGTATGAGGGATGTGCCTAGTACTATTCAGGTTAACAGGGAGACTGCCCTGCACCAACATTTACCACCGGAGATTTCTTAAAAAGCTGCTGTATGTATTAATTAAACAGTCTTGACAACAAATGCTGGTATAAATGAAATGAAGTGACTTTAACCTAAAGCATGTACCACAGAATTCCAGAAATTTTTGGCATTTCCAATTAAAATCATGTACTTACTTGATTAATTTTTTCAAGTTGTATAATCTTGCGTGGAAATACATCTGTCACTAAATTTTCTGCCTAGAATAGAAATATTTAAAATTAAGTAACAAATAAACATGGCTCGTGGAATTAAGTTGATGAAAAGAATGTCAAAGAGCTTTTTGCTCATTAATTTGCAACAAAAGCAATATTTCATTTTGTTATGTATTGGCTGGAGGCAAACAATTCACTTTTTGTACCATCTGTACCAGTACATGTTTTTTGTTTGTTTTTTTTTTTTTTTTACAAATATTTCTTATTTAATAAAGGTTGTTGCATAAATGTGTAGGGTTCAAGATGATGAGTGGGTCACGTTTTTTTTTTTTTTACAAATATTTCTTATTTAATAAAGGTTGTTGCATAAATGTGTAGGGTTCAAGATGATGAGTGGGTCACGGCAGTATGTCCCTGGTTAAAATCCCAGATATTAACCAAGAAACTTGGATCTTAGGAATGGGAAGAACAGCTAGAACTAGACTATGCAATTCAGAATAGAAAACAAAATATGTTAGCTTATGTTAGTACCAGATTAACCAAAGTATTATGATTGATGCCATGTTAAGATCTATTCATATATTATTAATGTACAAACCTCTTTCTTGAATTTGGTAATAAAGTCTTCAACCTGAAATCAATAAGAACAAATAATTAGTGTATACATCTTCAAACTGTATATTATATGTAAGCCTACACCAGAAAGAATTTTTCTCTTCAACTCTTACTGTACTATCTGTGGGCTGTACTAATGAAAACTAAAATAACACTCTGTTATCATTTAATGTAATGGATGGCAACCATGTAAGACAGTACAGAATGGACTATTTGTGTTTCTCTCCATATCAATAAAAGATGTCACAAATAATAGATTTCTATTAAATAAAAATCACAATTTTTATTTTTACATTCTTCGTGGGAGAGAACCATAGTCTGCCATAGACATAGTGGATTACTTCAATCTACAAGGCCAACCAAACGAATCCTGGTGTCTCTGAAAAGAATATTATCTACTCTTAAGTTTTATGATGGTGCACCTTGATTCTATGTAGTTTTGATGTGGTCAGTGTTGAGAGATCAACCACCATTTAATTCAATATTAGAACTGTGAGTCTGGCCTATTCAAAGTTGCCATTGCCGTAAAAAATGTAATTGTTGATTAGCTTTCAAACTAGGCCTGCACAAATTAGATATTCTTAATTCTTATCTATGATAAAACCCACTTGACTGAATGTGAACAACAATAGACCTTATGGGCTTATGTCTGGCTTATGTTATGATCTTAGCTGGAAGTGGAGGCACCCAGTGTACGCCATAAAAGAGAGAGGGAAATGGGGTTTAACATTCACTCAACAGTATCTAGGTCATTTTGAGAGTAACACATGGTTCAATTATATTTCAAAAATTCACTTGAGTAAGGATCTTCTTTAGCACTAGCAGTGGGAGGAAACCAGAGAAAAGACACAAGGCACCGGTAGGACAGAGGACCCTTCTCCTTGTCAAGTACAACCACTGCAGTTAATAGAAACCATGCCAGATTGATAGACCTGAGGAAACAGCGTGACCATGCACACGCTAACCATTCAGCTATCCAATCCCCAATCAAATGTTGGCCATGAAAGGCCCTCATGGTTTACTAGGACACCTTTCAGATCTTGTACAGTTGACATGATGATAATTCATATTGAGAATTCACACTTTATTTCATTATTTGCCCTTCTGGACCCTAATGTTTGTCATACAGTAGAATTTGTCATGCAGATCTAGATGTGAGCAAGACTAATAAAAGGGCAGAAAATATGCTAAAGTTGTGGCTCACAGCAAATGGAAAATCCTTTCTACTTTCTTTTCAATTTCTGGTGCGCGAGTTTCTTTTCGTCAACCAAGTGGATTCTAATTCAGACAGATTTTAGAATAAGATCTAGGCCTATTTCATCGCTAAAATACATACCTGTTTATTTGCGTCCTTAGTAGACATTGTTGAATGAAACTGTTATTTCAAAGTAAACAGTTAATTTCTTATAAAATATGGGATGATTTGCGCCAAACACACAATCCCGCATGTGTCGATAACGATTTCCTCAAAAGAGCAGACAAAGGGATACAACTCTGTCGATTTTGTTTAGTAACGGTTTCACCAGACGTAAAGTTGTCGTCATCACGTTATCGACACCGTTATGTTATGAAGTGACGTATTATAAAAACACCATGACTCCGAATATCCTTTTTATTTTCCCGAAATATAAAAAATATAAATATTATAAGACTAAACAAAATGGTTCATGGAATGTTTTTTTGTGTGAAGTACTTGATTTGGGAAGAACCAATCAGTCGATTAATTAGTTTCACGCCTTAAATTGAAAGTCAGAAATGCAATCAATGTTCAGGGGCAATGAGCCTTTTAATTCATTGTGTTGATTAATTGAAACAATGTAAAAAAATTATTATTTATATCCAGTGAATAATTAATCATATAACCAGTAGGTCTCGGTATTTTTGATAAAGAGAAATTAATGTCTTGTAAAATAAATTGTTATAGCAATATAATAACATTTTAGACCGCTTTGACTAACTTTTTGGCTGTTAGTTCTACGAAAAAGTTGTGGCGGTTTTGACTATACACTATACACCGATCCAAGGCCGTTTTGAATAAATTGAATTTTGGTCAATATGGTTTATGGCCGTTATAACCACTCCATTCTTTGGCGCCATCCACAATCAAACTCCACAATGTGTAGGGGCATGGTGTAGACCCAGGAGCTGTTTAGGACGCAATTAACAACGAATGCCAACAAAACCCTTTTTAACACAGCGCCCCGATAGAACGTTAATAATTATTATTATATAGATCGTATTGCCAATAGTTGTTCACCGATCGTTATCTCGCCGGAAAGCATTTTTATGCAAGTTTACATCAAGTTCATGACATATTATTATGATTGTTACAGATTTTTAAATAATTTTTGTGAACCTTAGGGGCAGTTGTGAAAAGGAGGGGGGGGATTCCCGCCATCGGTGCGAGACACTTGAAAAATTGAGTCAATTTCCTATCATTTGAGGTTATTGCTGGGAGCAAATTTGCGCTAACGTGGTGATCAGAAATAGGACAGAATCTCGAGATCTACCTGTATCTGAACAGCGAACTGTCAGGGGCGTAGCTTACATATCGCTTTGAGTTTGTTTGAAGGGGTGCCTAGCAATAATAAGACCGACTGGTGCACATTCCCCTTAATACGAGCGAAACAGACATGTACCGAGCACCACAGGTGCGCGCTTTCTAAAGGGGGAGGGGGGCATTTTTGAATCTAGAGAACCTCTGAAACACTTTCCTGGATTTTACAGAATAATATTCTGATAGCCAGGAAACACTCATAATGTGAGTAAAATTGAGTACTGCGCATGAAAATTAATCTTATTTATTAAGAATTTTGCAAGAACGTAGCCAGTAATCCTCCTGGGAATCTGTGACAACTAATAACATGTGAGAACTACATCATTTCCATGGATATATAGCTGTAAATATACAAATTAGCAAAGATATGACTATGTAATAATATTTTCATAGCGTTCGGTCTTGGTCAAGTTTGACCACAAATCGGCTATTTTGTCCAGATGGATCGTTTCCGTCACACGCAAGAATCCATCGAATACCTGTTTCATTACTGAACGTAAAACACTTTTGACTTTTGAACAACTGGCTTTTGATTTTAATATGTCTCGCGGGGCCGCTTATTAGTCTCAGACAATAAATAAAGGGGAAATAACGCCAAAAAACGCGCAGAAAATAGCACATATAAATGTAATAATGAGATATTAATATACTCGACAGAAACAGCATGCATTTCTTCTGTAATTGATATAGTATATAAGCTATACACCACGTTTGATGGCCGATTACAACCGTGGTATATGACTTCCTTCAGCCGTCAATGGGTTAATCCGAGAAAAATGACAACAGCGACTCCTAGCGCCGCCGTTTAACATCTTTCGCAATGGCGGGTATACACGAAGGTCCCGAGTATGGGATCGGTGATTTTGTGTTGCTCCGACAGTTGACATTAGATGGATTTATGGAAAATTTGAAGCTGAGGTATGTTTTCACATAAATATTGCTTTCCTTTCATTTTAATGTATTGCTTTAACTTAGAATGTTCACTGCAATTTCGATTGAAAAAGTCCCCCTTTTGCCGGATTGTGATTGTTGACTCACTGACACTCTTCATGGACTCTATTTTCCTGATCGGCGGTTCAATTTCAAATCAAAATACTCTAAGCAACTCAACACCTGCGTACATTGTATCGATAACAGATGTTTTTTTTGGAGAATCACATAAAATAGGCTATTCTGGCTAACCAGAATTTTATTTCTAAAATGTCAATACATTGAAGATTTTTTATTTACGGTATTTCATACTTCTTGTATTAAAAGTAGAACCTTTGGAAGGTAAGGATTATTTATCACTTATGAAAGTCTTGATATGTCATTTAGTACTGGCCTGCCCTATAAGAATCCCACAATCCCAGTAAACTACAATGTTGTGAAAGTTTAATCTGTATTAGGAATATCAGTCTAAAACGGTTTAATTCTGTTTAGTATTTATAAAGTTATGATAAATTGAAATTTCAATGATCTATGCTATTGGAGTGTAATAAGACGCTGCCATCTTTTATTGGTAATGGAGAAACCTGATGAGCCTAGTTTAAAGCCGATTGAATCCAAGCTGAGAGATTATCTAACATTGGTATGTGTGTTAGGCTAATTGAATGTTGAATAATCGATCTAGGTACATATTTCGTTTATTAAGGCATAAGAAATTTAATTATTTAATAAGATGCAAATGACGCATTATTACTTGAATCCACATGAAAATGTTCTCAAGTGTCAAACAGTGACTCAAAGCTATTGAGAGTATAGTGAGGAAGGGCTGATTAGGAAGGGTAAGTTTGGGAAACTGAACAAAACTCGACCTCTGTCTTTTTTATATTCCTAGACTCCTTATGGATTTTTTCTGAGTTCTCTGATGTCCTCCCACAGGTAAAAAAGACACCTACATGTATGTGCTTACAAATTATTGAAAGAAATGGTACAGTATGTTAGTCCCAAAATCACAAAGTTTGTGTTGAGTTGACATTAAACCCCATTCTCTCTGTTTTCATATGCCTGGTTAAACGGATTCTTCAAACGATGTATATTTTGTGTAATGTTTATTTTACAGGCAAAGTGTCAACTGTGAAGTTAACACATTAAGAATTACTGTCAAAAATATTCTTGTTTAGGTGTTAATTACATACCTGCATGAGTACCTGAAATATATACAGTATATATTTACTCATGCAAAAATCAGACCATAATAATATTATAGGTAGATTGAAATGAGATACTAGTATAATAATATACCGATAAAATCTCAGAATCATTCATAACCAATATTTATGGCATTAATTTTATTTTATTTTTCTGAAAACGGCCATAATACTGGTATTTTATATTTAAAAGACTTTTTTGTACCGTAACTCCTGGTGAAATATGCAGTACACTTGTGTTTCAGACAAAGTTAAATAGGAAAGCCCTGTTACTTAGTTCATTGATTAAAGTTTTTTGGTAATTTTTTTTTCTGAAATAAATAAATATGTAAATTTTGTTACTGATCCGATCAAATACCTTATTCTGACTATGTGAAATAGGATTTAACATCCAACTTTTCTGCACAGCTGAGTCCGACTATTTTAGGAAGATTGTCACTTTTATAATAACCTTATTCTGTTTTAGTTACTTATTTAGCTAATTGTCTAGATCAGCTGGAAAGGCTACATGACAAAACAGCAAAAGACTACAATCTGAAATGTCACACTGGGTGGTAAAGCCCTGAACATTTGTGTACAAGGACATAAAAGATGATTCATGAAAAATATCAAAATGAATTCAACAGTTTCATATGGAAAGCTAATATTAATGACACATACCCATCTCTGGTAATTGTCGGACATATTCTCAAACAAATAGTCATTATTTGTGTTTTTCCAAAATTTAGAAATTGTTCAGGGAATACTTTGCAAGAACTTTGAGACTATCTAAATTGTAATGTGTAACAGTACAGTATTCGTGACGTAAAACTGTAGGCAACCTAATACTTCTGATTTTACAAGAATTATCAGAAAACAATTAGTAAATGGAAAGGAATTATTCCAAGCCATGTACACATGTTGAACAAGGGAACTTGATTGATAAAAAAAATTTTGTACAGTACGTTGACATGTTAGAATGAAATAGAAGAATCACAAGTCCCATAAGAATACACAGTACAATGTTATCGGTTATTTTAAATCAATAGAAAAAGTCCTAGATTTGCATAACAGCAATTAGAGAAATTGGTTTGGTTTATTTTCTCATCTATAGGATTTGTTATGGGACTGACTATCAATTACAAATTCTATGTTGAAGTCACACATTCAATGGACTGAAATTTGTTTTTGTACTTAAAATTAGCTAATAGAAGATGCTTTTTGATTTTTAGTTACAAGCTAGATTTGGAATGGAACATATTTTTTTTTTGAAAGTGTAATTGATAAGATTAGATTTAGAGGTGGAAATTGTAAGATTGTTATTTTGTTTTCCGAATTATTCCTCTTTGACTGCTGGATTCAAGGCCTTATCTCGGTGTTGGATGGCGGAATGGTTAGCGTGTGTGTGTTGTGTCATAAGTTCTGTCGTAGGTTCGATTTCCCCTGTTGTACGTGCAAGGAGAGGGTAACCTGTGCCAATGAAATGAAATGGGGCTTAACGTCTTACTCTTTTGCACCTAACCTGGGCTAATGGAAGACGGGTATACGCCATACAGTGTGCTATGAGGGAAATTTTACCCGGGCAGCGGCGCTACGACCAACTCTCATATCGAATTCCAACTGCCAAGGGATCTTTTACATGCACTCCAATGTGTACACGGGATCTTGGTTTTTCGTCCCATCCGAACAACTAGGCAGCTGTCCTTGTCAGACCCTCCTTCTGCATCACTGACAAGGGGAAATCACGCCGGAAAATCGAAATGAACTTTCTCGGCCAATGCAGCGATCAAACACCCGACCTCCAGGCTAGCGAAAACCAGTGCCTTATCCACTTTGCCACCGTGACCCCTTAACCTGTGCAACCTCGTGGATTTTCTCTTGGTCCTCTGGTTTCCTCCCACGTCTAAAGACCCCTCAGAGCAGGCGAATTATTGAATTAAAATTGAACCATATATTAGTCCCTAAATGACCTAGTTAGTGTTGAGTTGACATACCCCATCCCTCTCTCTCCCTCTCTTGACTGCTGGATTCAAAATCAATGACTTAATAATAATTCTTTTAAACCTTAGTGTCACTGATTGTCATTTGAATCTCTTGTAAACAGCATTGTTGTGATGGTTTAGTTTCTAAAAGGAATATCAGTCCCCAAAATGGACCAATTCGACTTATTATTTACAAAGATATGATGAATTGAAATCATCTACATTATCTGAAGTTAAAGCTGAGTAAATATTTGATGGGCCTCTTTTAATCCAAATGAATTCAGGCCAAGAGATTAACTACCATTCAGATTTTGGTTTGGTTTTCTTGATTAAATTTTAAATAAAACACCTGATTATATTTTAGCATGGATTAAGCCCTGAAAAGTAAAATAATGTCCCAAAAATGCACATGATCCACAGCTTAATATGTTGGAATGTAAACATTTTGTACTATAAGTATTTACTGATGTATAATTGGGTGTTGTTGATACAAGAAGTACTTAAAGCAATGGGAAATAGTTATGATTTACAATTCACATGAAGATTATCTCGGTCAACATAGAAATACTATCAATATTAATTGGTTTTGGGCTGAAATTTCATAAAAGTAGGCAAAATAAATAAGATTTTTTGATTGCCTGCATATAATCTTGTTTGGTGTTACTCATGAAACCATAACTGAAATAAACTGACAATTGAATATAATTTTGCTTCTTAACAAATGAAACTACAATATCATTCAAAATAATATAACGAATGATTTTTGTCTTATGAATCCCTGTGAATTAATTGTCATTGGGTCTCTCAGTCATGCAGCCTCTGTTCCACACCCGAACAATTAATATATGTTGTGATCTTAAGACCAGGGCTGTATAAAAATGAGTATTAATGAATAAAACAGTGTGATTAGAAAGAGTCATTGTTAATTGGACCCCAGCAAATATTTACGATTAATCAGTTATTGAGACAGAAAAAATTGTTGAAAGTTTTTAGTGTGACAATACCAAAGCCAAAAAATTGTGGTTGTGAAAAACTACATTGTTTGTCTGGGTGACAGAGGCTATCAAATCATATCTCATTAGTACAACATTTTATCTGCTATGACATGAGCATATATAAAAGTTAGATCTGTTAAAGTATTTTTTTTAGAGGAATTCATGCTTCTTGCTTCTTTCATTTACATTGTCTTGTCATCATCCCGAGCGGGTTTAAACACTTGAGAATTGAGTTGTACCGGAAACTTCCTGCTGAATGATTCACTCTGTGTGTTTGCATGAGACTTTTCTTAACATTGAATAGTTTTATTTATTGAATTTACAAGGAAGTTACAGGATAATATAGCATTGTAAATACAGTATGAGAGCTTTGAAGATTTGTATAATTAAGTAGGTTATTCTTTATGAATCAGACTTAGTTATTACAATGGAATATTATACAATTCACTTTAGCAAAGTTATTAGATGTCTTTAGACCAATGATCCCTTGTGGTACCCAATTTTCCATTATATTTATGCATTTTAATAAATTGTGAAAGCTCGACAACTAGCTTACGAGTTGGTATCAGAATGAAGAAGAAAAAGTTCTTGATTTGTTTTTAGCTGAAAATAACAGTATTTGTAGGCCTAAATTGAAAGAGGTATTAACTGAATGCCAAATTGCAGATGAATTACATAAAAGATTATATTAAACATGGAATTAATTTACAATTATATCAATAATCTGACATAATGAAGAGAACTTTATTTTCTGATCTATCCCTCTGTGAAGATTTGTTTAAAATCTGGGTAAATCTTTAGAGTTAGAACTTTAATACTTTCTGTCTGGTAGACCATAAGTAAAAACTGTATTTTGTCATAATCAACCACTTGTTATCTGTACATTTTCGTTTGTACAGATCCAGCAAAGGTCAAGGGTTATTGTCAAAATTTCACAACAGTGCCCACCTTTCTCAAATATTACCAGTTAAATTGTAGTTTATTTATATACATAGTAAGTAATGGATTGCTGATCTTCTTAAGGAAATATGATCCAAATTTAGCTTTTGGTTCATGATCACATGCTCTTAGTTTTTTTCCAGCTCTAGTCCCACCTAATTGGACCATATTTTGATCTTGGCTTTTGTAAGAAAATGATTTTTTTTTACATAAGCTATTCATTCTCAATCATATGTAACATCGAATGTTTCTACTTTCTAACCAAACATGTCTTTCAAAGTAATTATGAATAGTTATGTAATTCAGTGTATACATCCTTATTAAAGGGACATTATGCCAATCTCCATTTTGTTTTGTTATATTCTATTTTGCTATCATTATGATAAGAGTGTCTAATTAACAGAAATAATAACCTGTACAATAAACAACAATAATAATAGTAGTCGATTATAGTTACAATACAAATCAAGGAGCGTGATGTTTGTATAAATCAGTAGTACACTGCTTGCATAATATGTTTCTTTTGATTGTGTATTTCTTATGAATTTGATTATGTGAAAGGGATCAGATAGTAACCAAATTCAAATGGCAACCAGCTCAGCTATAAATGAATTTAGATTTTATTCATAGCAAACACTATAATCTCTTAACTGAATAAATTTGTATCTATTCATAAATGATTTTAATAAAGACGGTAAGAGATTCCCAGATGTTCGTTACCTTTGTATAAAACCTGTATGGATCTTATATATAACTGGACCTTTACTTATCTTATATATATAATTATATATACACCCAGTAAGTAAATGATATGGCCACAAATGTAAGATTTGTCATTTATTCATAAATCTTATTTAGGAACAGTGAATGAACTTAATAGATGTTTCACAAATTATATAAAACACAAATTTCAGTGCTGACATTTGATAACACGATGGACAGGCATTAATTACCAGGTTAAACAATAACTTCATTTAGATGTGAAGATGATTGTCTCTTTCAAATATCTGAGATTCTTAAGCCTGGACATTTGTAGAGTGATTGAAGTTGCCTAAATCATGACCCCAAATGACACAGAGTGACTTAGAACAATCTTGAGAACATGACTGAGTGAGATTAGTTTTATTTTCATTGTTGACTCACCTACAAACACCCAATAGTCAGCTAGAAACAGATAAATGAGTTACTGTTTCGACAGGTCTGTTGTACAAGGGTTAACAATATCACAGCCTGTATGAAAACTGATAGTGAAGGAGTTTTATTGTGTATATATTAAAAATTAAATTCAGTGAGATTAATCCTGATTTGCAACCTTATGCTTAAAAAATTCATATTATATAAATTGAGTTCCCAGTGTATAATAATTGATATTAAAGATATGCGGTAGGCCTACTGTTAAAACGTGAACCACCGGGGTTTGATGCTGGCTCACTAACTAGGAGTTCCCTTTGACTGATCGCAGTGTAGGTTAAGGTTGCAGCGATACCCCGGGGATGCCGCATTATCGCGATTATTTTTTTTCAAGTAATATCGTATCGGCCAAAGTTGAATAATCGCAATCCCCAGTATTTTAGGATTTTTTTGGGCGGAGGTCGGTGCAATAAATCCAAAGTTCATTTTCACCGGTGCGGGGGCCGGATCGAATTCGAAATAATAGTTTAATTACTACTTGTAAAATTATACAATAAAAATCGGTGAGAGAAAGTTCCCGAAACACATTTTGTAAACAAAGCCGCACGCGACATCGGTGTACCGTAGCAACGGTGCGGCGAATCCCCGGTTAACAAGACTGAAAATATTATGTTTATTTCAATGTTAAGTTAGTACTGTACGATAAAGAGAATTATCGTGATAAAATTGATAATCGTAGACTTTTATTTATCGCGATAATTCCAAAAGCAGTTATCATGATTAATGGCGATATCAGAATTTGATATCGTTGCAACCTTAGTGTAGGTTAAGAAATTTCTAAAGCAGTTTTCAGCCTTATTCTCTGTGGCAGTGGTGCAGGACAGAGGCCCTTTTCTTGGATGTACCATGGCATAGCAGAATGTTGCTGATTCAGAGCTGTACTATCTACCGGAAAACACCAAAGAACACTGGAAAACAACATAAAACACCTGAAGACAAATGGAAAACAATATGTTTACTAAATACCTGAAAACACTGGAAAAACACTAAAAACTGGAAAACACCCTAAATAGGCAACTCGGAGCCTGGTCCTCCAGAAAACACACAAAACACTAAACCTGACCCTAACCCACAATGGAGAAATAAACCCTAACCCTAACCCATGCACACAGAGGATTAGTCTCAGGGCTACTTATATTTAGGGTGTTTTCCGGTATTAAGTGTGTTTTCCGGTATTTAGTGTTTTTTTGGTGTTTTCCGGTATTCAGTATAACAAAGTGTTTTCCGGTTGTTTTCCGGTACGGTATATAGTATTGTCGCAGATTCATTGACAGTTGAAAACAGAAGAAACAAAAGTAGGCTGTCGCTCTGCTGATTGCGCACACTTTCCGCTATAGTACACCGCATGGCCTATGCCTGTTTGGTGCTGAAAAATATGATGTCGAAATTTGAACCCCATTTCATTTTGTTATAACCTAGGGGTATGAAATTGTGTTCATTTTCAAAAGAAAACCATGTCAAGTAGATAAATATTAACCTAAACTAAAATGTACATTAATCATTAATCTGTAAAAAAAAATTAATATGCTTTCTTTGTAAACAAAATACTGACATATTTATTGAGCCAGTGTCCAAATTAACCAAGGCTAAGGGTCCATTATTATAGTAAAAATAAAAGTACATTTTCAACTACATATTATTATGCAAGCATGAGTATGGAAGATATGTATATTTGAATATCACATATTTATTCACAACAAAATATATACACAATATTATAGTCTGTCCATTCAAGATGGAGTCTGGTGTTGTAGATTTTGTTGACAAACAGTTATAAATCAATAAGTTTTACAAGCCTTTAGGTCATTCATCGTCATATGCATTCTTAACTCAAATCTTTAATGATTACATCTGTCAGCCATGATAAGAAAAATATATAGCATGTACATGAAGGCAGTAGTATGTCTAGATGGTTGTCACGGGTAGTACTGTCTTCAGGTGGTACAAGTACCTTGGGCATATTTTAAAATTATTGGGACATTAATTCAGTTAATTCTTGAATATTAATATTTGTAAAATCTTATGTATTAAATATGAGCTAATGATTTTTTTAAATTATTAAGACCAAATACATTAACATTTTGCAGTGTGATATTAGATAAATTTAGATAATCAATAAACCACATTATAGAATATACAAAATCAATAGACAATAAAGGACGTTGTAGTATAAATTACAACGTAAAACCATAACCCGTAATATATAATATACAATAAACCACACTTACTTTTATACAATACATATTAAACCACACCTTGTTTTATACAATACACAATTAACCACCCTGTAATATACAAGGGTTATCTCCCAAAACTTAGACAGCCATAATTTAGACAGCCATAACTTAGACAGTGGAGTAAGTGATTAATTAACACAACACCCATAGCTGCAATGGAACAGTCCTAATCAGTGGTGTAATTGACCCATAGGGAGATTAAGTTTGTTGGGCTGAGATGTTTTGATTTGAAAATGCATGTCTTTGATGCAAGTTTGATTATCAAAACAATAAATATATCTAACTTTGATCCAAGGGTGATTATTAAACATTTAAGTATGTGTTAGCAGCTGAGATGTTTTGATTTTAAAATGTCTACCTTTGAGCAGTACAGGATGTGTAAGCAGCTGAGATGTTTTGATTTCAAAATATAACTTCCTTCGAACTTTAAACAGCAATATATATTGGCTGGACTCTGAAAGGTAGAATTTGTCACATCACAGAAGGGAACTCCGCAAGTTTTCCTCGACGGTTTTCTATACAACAGAAACAAAGTGAGACAGACCTGCATACACTGGCGATGTGTAGTTACTGCATGTTCCAGAAAGTGCACCACTGTGGGTGACTTTTGTCAGAATGTCAGCGACCAGATTCACCCTCTTGAAGAAGCAACCAAGATCAAGTTCCTCAGCAACCTACGGAAGAGAGCAAGAGAAGAGACCACACAGATGCACACCCTCTACGAGGTGACAAAACCAAGATTCAGTATCTGGACGCATGTCGGCCAATTGATCCATCTCGTATAGAGACTTTGTTAACATTTGCATTGAAGATTTGTGAACATAAGAGTATTAAAATTATTATTATTTATAAAAGTAAAAACTTGATCAGTAAAGAAATGAAAGAAATGGTACTATATTTGTTTTGTACTTGTTAATCAATCTGCTTTAACATACCAATGTTACAATTTGCTAAGTTTTGGGATTTTTTCTAGATTTTCTTGGACTATTCCATTATCAAATATAGGTAACAGGTTGAGGATTAGTTGTGCACTTAACCGTAAATGTTGTTGTTTTAAGCTGTCTAAGATATGGCTGTCTAAGTTTTGGCAGGTTACCTATACAAGTATTGCAAAATACACAATATACCACAACTTGTTAATATAATACACAATTAACCACCCTTGTAATATACAATACAAAGATAACCAATCTGTTCATAATACAATACACAATAAACCATGTCTTATAATATGAAATACACAAGAAAAAAACTTTGTCTTATGATACAATGCACAATGAAACAAGGCTTATAATATGCATGATATACCATGGACTATAATACTTAGTACTCAATATACCATGTCGCTTGTGTGCAGGGATAGAGGGATAAGCAGAATGACTCTGTGTATGAACGGGAAAACCATCGAGTTTAAAGACCAAACCAAGTTCCTTGGCGTAATCTTTGATCGAAGGCTGACCTGGAAACCGCACATCGACTGGACTGTAGATAGATGCTCCAAAGTCCTAAACTTAATGAGAAAAATAACGGGTAGCACCTGGGGAGCCAATAGAGTTACACTTATAATGGTGTATCGTGCTCTAATACGCTCTGTATCAGACTACGGATCTTTGGTCTTCATGAACTGCGCACCAACACTCTTAAGTAAGCTTGACACCATCCAATACAAAGCTCTGTGTATTGCGACTGGCGTAGGGCTTGGGACCAGGAGAGAGGCATTACTACAGGAAGCCGGAGAGTTGCCCCTATCCCTAAGAAGAAAAGAACTAGCAACAAGGTATTGGGCTAAGATCTCGCAATTGGGCGAGAGATCCCCGGCCTTTGTCAGCCTAAAGAAGACAAGATATGTAAGAGATCCTAGAAAGAAAAGCTTCGGCCAGGGTATCAGGGAAACAGTCAAGGAACTACGACTGGAGGAGCTCGTGATAAACGAACACGACCCACCATCGATCGCTCCTTGGACACTCCCAATACCACCGGTCAATCTAGATCTGCTACAGAAAACCGACAAGAAAAACAACCCCACTGCAGCACGGGCTCTCTCTCTGGAACACCTGGAAGACAACTGGCCGTCGGATGACTGGGAACATGTTTATACGGATGGCTCACGCAATCCTGAAAGGGGCACCAGCTCGTTTGGAATATACCTGCCAAACGGGGAACAGGGAATAAGCAGGAAACTGCCCAATAACTGTTCGGTGTACACTGCAGAGATTGTGGCCATCCGTGATGCTATATCATGGATCTCTTATCAAAAGACTAGTAAGTTCGTCATCCCAAGCGACTCTCTGAGCAGTCTGATTTCAATCCAAAATGACAACTCGGACTCAAGACCAGAAGTTATTTTGGAAATCAGGCAGCTAGAGAAGGGAAGCAAATTAGAGCTCGTGTGGATTCCATCACATGTGAACATTACAGGAAACGAGGAAGCAGATCGACTCGCAAATGAAGGTCTCGGGGACACAGCACCACTCCGCACCATAGAATACAGCACCACGGAAATCTACAGTATGGTAAAAAGACAGGTCAATTCACTCTGGGAATTAAAGCTCGTTGAACTTGACACATACAGATTCCGACTGGATGACAAGATCTACACGAAGACAGCTATCAATCACCCTAGAAGAGATATATGCAAACTTATATCGAAACTAAGGGTGAAAGAGCGGCTGCGAGACTACAAACACCAAGTCATCGTCTGTGAGTGCGGAGAAGAATGTACCACCAACCATGTCCTGGTAGACTGCGAGGTATTCAAGGAAGAGAGAACGGAACTAGTGGAGATGATGGAGACCAACAACATACCGCTCAACACTAAGAACCTACTCTTTCCAAGACCCGATCTGAAGCTGCAAATCTTCGAACTAATCCACGATTTAATGAACACCGTTGGATTAAGTAGAATAGTGAAGTAAGAGGGGGCTACAATAAGACGAGCTCGTCATCTAAACACTAAACTACATAGGGGATATACACCAAAGTAGCGGGCTAGTGGAGTAAGGGAGGGTCACGGTAAGACGGACTCGGCATCTAAACACTAATCCACTAGAAAAACACCAAACCTACAAAGTGGGATAAGTGGAGTAAGGGGAGGCCACGATAAGTAGTTGTATCAGTGAATCCGTATCGTCCAGTTGATATTTACAATGCCAGCTATGTGGAACAGTACAGGGGGCGAGAAATATACGAAAGGCCACCCCATATATTTGCCTTGGCTGACAGTGCCTATAAAAACATGAAAAGAAATTTTAAAGACACATGTATTGTTATCTCAGGTACCATTATTTTCTTTTATTATTTATTATTTTGTTCTTAACTTCACCAGAAGTTTGGATAATACATGTGCTGAAACTGCTTGTACACTTAGATAGTGTTGACATAATCAAATGACTTAAAGATGCATTATAGTTCAAAAATGGATTATGAAAATGAATATATTGAAACTTTTATTCATATTACTGTATTCAGAGTAAGTTATCACTGTTTAAAGTGTTGAAAAAATGTGGCTTAGATTATTTATTGTAACAATGGTACTTGTTATTTGAGAATTCGCATGCCATCTGATTGTCGAGGGAGTTTAGATAACATTTGAATCCAAAATAAAGACCTGCAAAAGGCAGATTTCGCTCTTACAGAATGCATCTTTAAGTTCTGTCTTTGTCGATAGTTAAACTAAAATTAAGAAATATAACTGTCTTCAGTTAACCAACTTGGCCACAAATATCTTAACACAAATAAAATCTTAGCAAGGCACTGAAAATGAATTTTTCTATGAATGCAAAGAGCTTTCAATGTAAATATATAAACATTTTTTAAAATGGAATTTGTAGTTTAAGAACACGCATCGAATTTTGATTTGTAAAATGTTATGACTTGGTCGATAGTGTTTGTTTTGGGATTATGCTACTGATCTCTTTATTTTGAATTCCTCAAGTGGAAATTGTATTATGTTGCACAATACCTTATAAGATATATATATCTCATAGACAGATATAAACATCCACCTAGGATAACTGTAATGGATATCTTTTTGTACAGACATTCAGCTTACTGTCTTGCGTCAAACACACAGCAATAAAACATTTCATTGACTGGTCTGTTAATCACCTTGCATTTCTGGTGTCTGCGTTATAAAGGAAATAATGAAGTTCAGATTTTAAGTAAGCTATTGATTTGACATCCTGGTGTTGATAAATTAAGTGGTGCATTTACTACACACATTTAAAATCCATCACTGTGTGCTGTTAAGTGGTATGAACACACTTGTTTTGCCAATCTCGTTCCCAGAGGCAGCCGCGGAGTCGAAGGCCTCTGGCACATTAGACCGTCCATTTTTTCCAATTTTTTTCAAACCTAAGCCCCGCCCATTCTGACCTCTCATTGGTCAATCTTTTTGGGTCGATTTCTCGAAAACTAGAGGTCGGATCGTCGTTTCGTTTGTTGTAAAATGATCCTTGAGTCAAAGTCAACTCGCTGACATAAAAAATTGGATCCTAAACGAAGAAATTCAAGTTTTTGTAAAGATCTATTTTTCTACGCGTGGGTATATTTTTAAGTGATTCGGTCATCCAGGCACGTAAAATCAGGGGCGTACGACGCAAATAAACGAGAAATTGCGCGCGTAGGAATTACATGTCATTTTCCGGGAAAATGGCTACCCCGATTCACCAGAGAAATTTCTTCAAAATTTTTTCTGGTTTCGAGATTGTTGTTTTGCATAACTCCCATGCTTCGAATTTCTGGCAAAGCAACACCACACAATATGAATATTAAAAGATTTAATATATTAGATACATGATGGGTTTTTGTCCAGTTATTTTTTATATGCCCACATTCAATTATCGTTGTATACTATTGTCACATCCCTACCCGACTCCCCATCATTCGTATATATTTGTTTATTCAGTTCAGGGTATTAGTTTGTCACCGCGGTAAATAAATAATTGATAAATAGTAATTTCATCAGTTTGTAAATTGCAATACATGTATGCATAGACTACAATCTACCAGTATGTTGAGACCGGTATGTCAACAAATTGTCGAACATCATTATCTTGGTCGTTTTTGGTGGGTAAATGATTTAAACCTTACACCAACCCACAGTTCTGTATTCAACTATGTTGTAAATTTTCAGTCTCAAACATTATCCTCAAAAACCTACATGCACCATGTTTTCATTGACAGCATCAGACTATTTATGCAAGTTTCTGTGTATATTTGACAAGGTTTTACAAGAGGTGACAAAAAGATTATTTACCCATTACATTGAAAGTAATTAATTACCATTACCCATTACTTTATGACAATATAAATAAAAATCATTTTTCACAAAGAAATTAAAAAAAGAACACAATTTTCTGCCATGAACAGCCTACAAAACCAAACTCAAAATAATCCTTGCGTCACTTTAATAGATATTTGTTTATGAATTGTTATTTCTATAAATTATAACATCAAGGCAAATTTTCATGTGACGGACAGTGGTGACAAAAACTGACGAACTTCGTCAAACATAACTGATTAGAGATTACAATTAAAACAGAAAGGATTGAATGTAAACCAGTTTATATGTATTCATATTACATTATAATATGTACTGCGACCCATTTGGGTCAATTTCTGGGTCCAGAAAATATCAATTTAGCTCCTTTAATACGTAATTTTATGAGATTCATAATCAATCCAAATAGTCTGTCTATAACTGATAACCATAAAATAATGAGATGCTTGAAAGCCATTGTTTGGTTTGTCACTTGTTACCTTGAGATTAAGATTAAAGGGTAGTAAGACTATTGTCTTTTAATCTAACTGATTGATTGATTGACTGAGTGATTGACTGTAAATTAAAACTAATCTTTGATTAAAATATACTTCTTTTCAAAGATTCACTTTTTAGGTTACATGTCTAAAGAAGGGTCCTGCATAAAAAGTAATAAAAGAAAATGTTGAATGCCTTCTTATTAAAATTTATTAAATCTGATTTAAATCTTTTTTTTTTTAAAAAAGAATTATAACAAATTGGATTTTGTGTCGGATACACTTAATTTTCTTCTTTGGGGTTATAAAATTTGATGTTTATCATATGGAAATATTTATATGTGCCATAAAATGTAATTGAAAAGTAATTGAAATGTAATTGACCATTACATGATTTTTGGAATGTAATTAATTACATTTCCATTACTCATTACTTTTGAAATCTTCCATTACTCATTACATAGCCATTACTTAAAATATGTAATGATTACATTCCATTACCATTACCCATTACCATTACCCCAGCCCTGTACCAGAGGGTCCTAGAGAAGGGAAGCAAATTAGAGCTCGTGTGGATTCCATCACATGTGAACATTACAGGAAACGAGGAAGCAGATCGACTCGCAAATGAAGGTCTCGGGGACACAGCACCACTCCGCACCATAGAATACAGCACCACGGAAATCTACAGTATGGTAAAAAGACAGGTCAATTCACTCTGGGAATTAAAGCTCGTTGAACTTGACACATACAGATTCCGACTGGATGACAAGATCTACACGAAGACAGCTATCAATCACCCTAGAAGAGATATATGCAAACTTATATCGAAACTAAGGGTGAAAGAGCGGCTGCGAGACTACAAACACCAAGTCATCGTCTGTGAGTGCGGAGAAGAATGTACCACCAACCATGTCCTGGTAGACTGCGAGGTATTCAAGGAAGAGAGAACGGAACTAGTGGAGATGATGGAGACCAACAACATACCGCTCAACACTAAGAACCTACTCTTTCCAAGACCCGATCTGAAGCTGCAAATCTTCGAACTAATCCACGATTTAATGAACACCGTTGGATTAAGTAGAATAGTGAAGTAAGAGGGGGCTACAATAAGACGAGCTCGTCATCTAAACACTAAACTACATAGGGGATATACACCAAAGTAGCGGGCTAGTGGAGTAAGGGAGGGTCACGGTAAGACGGACTCGGCATCTAAACACTAATCCACTAGAAAAACACCAAACCTACAAAGTGGGATAAGTGGAGTAAGGGGAGGCCACGATAAGTAGTTGTATCAGTGAATCCGTATCGTCCAGTTGATATTTACAATGCCAGCTATGTGGAACAGTACAGGGGGCGAGAAATATACGAAAGGCCACCCCATATATTTGCCTTGGCTGACAGTGCCTATAAAAACATGAAAAGAAATTTTAAAGACACATGTATTGTTATCTCAGGTACCATTATTTTCTTTTATTATTTATTATTTTGTTCTTAACTTCACCAGAAGTTTGGATAATACATGTGCTGAAACTGCTTGTACACTTAGATAGTGTTGACATAATCAAATGACTTAAAGATGCATTATAGTTCAAAAATGGATTATGAAAATGAATATATTGAAACTTTTATTCATATTACTGTATTCAGAGTAAGTTATCACTGTTTAAAGTGTTGAAAAAATGTGGCTTAGATTATTTATTGTAACAATGGTACTTGTTATTTGAGAATTCGCATGCCATCTGATTGTCGAGGGAGTTTAGATAACATTTGAATCCAAAATAAAGACCTGCAAAAGGCAGATTTCGCTCTTACATAATGCATCTTTAAGTTCTGTCTTTGTCGATAGTTAAACTAAAATTAAGAAATATAACTGTCTTCAGTTAACCAACTTGGCCACAAATATCTTAACACAAATAAAATCTTAGCAAGGCACTGAAAATGAATTTTTCTATGAATGCAAAGAGCTTTCAATGTAAATATATAAACATTTTTTAAAATGGAATTTGTAGTTTAAGAACACGCATCGAATTTTGATTTGTAAAATGTTATGACTTGGTCGATAGTGTTTGTTTTGGGATTATGCTACTGATCTCTTTATTTTGAATTCCTCAAGTGGAAATTGTATTATGTTGCACAATACCTTATAAGATATATATATCTCATAGACAGATATAAACATCCACCTAGGATAACTGTAATGGATATCTTTTTGTACAGACATTCAGCTTACTGTCTTGCGTCAAACACACAGCAATAAAACATTTCATTGACTGGTCTGTTAATCACCTTGCATTTCTGGTGTCTGCGTTATAAAGGAAATAATGAAGTTCAGATTTTAAGTAAGCTATTGATTTGACATCCTGGTGTTGATAAATTAAGTGGTGCATTTACTACACACATTTAAAATCCATCACTGTGTGCTGTTAAGTGGTATGAACACACTTGTTTTGCCAATCTCGTTCCCAGAGGCAGCCGCGGAGTCGAAGGCCTCTGGCACATTAGACCGTCCATTTTTTCCAATTTTTTTCAAACCTAAGCCCCGCCCATTCTGACCTCTCATTGGTCAATCTTTTTGGGTCGATTTCTCGAAAACTAGAGGTCGGATCGTCGTTTCGTTTGTTGTAAAATGATCCTTGAGTCAAAGTCAACTCGCTGACATAAAAAATTGGATCCTAAACGAAGAAATTCAAGTTTTTGTAAAGATCTATTTTTCTACGCGTGGGTATATTTTTAAGTGATTCGGTCATCCAGGCACGTAAAATCAGGGGCGTACGACGCAAATAAACGAGAAATTGCGCGCGTAGGAATTACATGTCATTTTCCGGGAAAATGGCTACCCCGATTCACCAGAGAAATTTCTTCAAAATTTTTTCTGGTTTCGAGATTGTTGTTTTGCATAACTCCCATGCTTCGAATTTCTGGCAAAGCAACACCACACAATATGAATATTAAAAGATTTAATATATTAGATACATGATGGGTTTTTGTCCAGTTATTTTTTATATGCCCACATTCAATTATCGTTGTATACTATTGTCACATCCCTACCCGACTCCCCATCATTCGTATATATTTGTTTATTCAGTTCAGGGTATTAGTTTGTCACCGCGGTAAATAAATAATTGATAAATAGTAATTTCATCAGTTTGTAAATTGCAATACATGTATGCATAGACTACAATCTACCAGTATGTTGAGACCGGTATGTCAACAAATTGTCGAACATCATTATCTTGGTCGTTTTTGGTGGGTAAATGATTAGAATAGTGAAGTAAGAGGGGGCTACAATAAGACGAGCTCGTCATCTAAACACTAAACTACATAGGGGATATACACCAAAGTAGCGGGCTAGTGGAGTAAGGGAGGGTCACGGTAAGACGGACTCGGCATCTAAACACTAATCCACTAGAAAAACACCAAACCTACAAAGTGGGATAAGTGGAGTAAGGGGAGGCCACGATAAGACGGGCCTGGCACCTAAACACTATACCTCAAAAGATGACTTCTACCAATCCAGAGACGAGACACATATATGTCTGCATAAATGCTGTCCCTACAGATCAACTACCAAACAATATGTGTTTTATTAAATAAAGGGAAGAACTTCTCACTAAACCTATTCCATGGTTCAAGGCCGCAAATGGAAAGATTGCAAAATCATATTCTAAAAACAGGAAGAAGCCTCGGCTCTCCTATGTCTTGTCTGCGATATCACTTCTGTGGAAGCGGACGTTAAAACATCAGGTAGTAGTAGTAGTACCATGTTTTTATACACAGTGCACAATATACCATGGTTTATAATGGATTGTACACTATGCTTTATTATGAACATTTAATAACTGTAAACCAGATCCTGTAATACACAATAGATCCCAAGACCCATAGTTTTATTATAATTCATTACATAGATCAATATACAGATCAATGAGATCTTGACGTTTTAAATACAGAATGGCAGTTAACATTTGAGAAATGCCCCAGACTTTATTTTTGAAATATTTTAATTTCACTTCTGATAAAAGCTATTCATAATGAGAATTTTCTGATAAAAGACATGTCACTTCTTGATTAATTGCATTCTTAATTTCTTTTTGATGTATTTTCAGATTTCAAAAGGGAAAAATCTACACATATATCGGAGAAGTAGTTGTATCAGTGAATCCGTATCGTCCAGTTGATATTTACAATGCCAGCTATGTGGAACAGTACAGGGGGCGAGAAATATACGAAAGGCCACCCCATATATTTGCCTTGGCTGACAGTGCCTATAAAAACATGAAAAGAAATTTTAAAGACACATGTATTGTTATCTCAGGTACCATTATTTTCTTTTATTATTTATTATTTTGTTCTTAACTTCACCAGAAGTTTGGATAATACATGTGCTGAAACTGCTTGTACACTTAGATAGTGTTGACATAATCAAATGACTTAAAGATGCATTATAGTTCAAAAATGGATTATGAAAATGAATATATTGAAACTTTTATTCATATTACTGTATTCAGAGTAAGTTATCACTGTTTAAAGTGTTGAAAAAATGTGGCTTAGATTATTTATTGTAACAATGGTACTTGTTATTTGAGAATTCGCATGCCATCTGATTGTCGAGGGAGTTTAGATAACATTTGAATCCAAAATAAAGACCTGCAAAAGGCAGATTTCGCTCTTACATAATGCATCTTTAAGTTCTGTCTTTGTCGATAGTTAAACTAAAATTAAGAAATATAACTGTCTTCAGTTAACCAACTTGGCCACAAATATCTTAACACAAATAAAATCTTAGCAAGGCACTGAAAATGAATTTTTCTATGAATGCAAAGAGCTTTCAATGTAAATATATAAACATTTTTTAAAATGGAATTTGTAGTTTAAGAACACGCATCGAATTTTGATTTGTAAAATGTTATGACTTGGTCGATAGTGTTTGTTTTGGGATTATGCTACTGATCTCTTTATTTTGAATTCCTCAAGTGGAAATTGTATTATGTTGCACAATACCTTATAAGATATATATATCTCATAGACAGATATAAACATCCACCTAGGATAACTGTAATGGATATCTTTTTGTACAGACATTCAGCTTACTGTCTTGCGTCAAACACACAGCAATAAAACATTTCATTGACTGGTCTGTTAATCACCTTGCATTTCTGGTGTCTGCGTTATAAAGGAAATAATGAAGTTCAGATTTTAAGTAAGCTATTGATTTGACATCCTGGTGTTGATAAATTAAGTGGTGCATTTACTACACACATTTAAAATCCATCACTGTGTGCTGTTAAGTGGTATGAACACACTTGTTTTGCATAACTCCCATGCTTCGAATTTCTGGCAAAGCAACACCACACAATATGAATATTAAAAGATTTAATATATTAGATACATGATGGGTTTTTGTCCAGTTATTTTTTATATGCCCACATTCAATTATCGTTGTATACTATTGTCACATCCCTACCCGACTCCCCATCATTCGTATATATTTGTTTATTCAGTTCAGGGTATTAGTTTGTCACCGCGGTAAATAAATAATTGATAAATAGTAATTTCATCAGTTTGTAAATTGCAATACATGTATGCATAGACTACAATCTACCAGTATGTTGAGACCGGTATGTCAACAAATTGTCGAACATCATTATCTTGGTCGTTTTTGGTGGGTAAATGATTTAAACCTTACACCAACCCACAGTTCTGTATTCAACTATGTTGTAAATTTTCAGTCTCAAACATTATCCTCAAAAACCTACATGCACCATGTTTTCATTGACAGCATCAGACTATTTATGCAAGTTTCTGTGTATATTTGACAAGGTTTTACAAGAGGTGACAAAAAGATTATTTTGGGTAAAATCTTGTGTACATGTAGACTGTAGTAAAATCTCGACCCAGGCCATGTCATCTTCAAATTTTAAAACTAGCTTGAAAATAGATTAAGATGAGTATTTTTGGAGTTAGTCAAGGTTTTAAGTTAGTGTTGATTTAAAAATTTGTGGTATTGACGTGGTCGGATGATGTTTACCTATACACCTGAAGTTGTTGACATTTGACAATCGTTAAGTTGACGGCATTTGATAACATTCCTTTACCTTTTATAATTGAAATCCAGTCTTCTGTATAATTTTGTTAAAATAAGAAATATCTTATTACAGAGTAAAATGCTTACCTGAAAAGTTTAACACCGTCTGCTGTTGCAATGTTTAGAAATATTCAAAGATGTATTAAAGTAGCAATATTGTTATTAATTTATTTAAATTTGTATGACTAGCCAGAATTAGACCATAGTTAAATTGAGATTCATGACTGAGACATCAATTTAACTATGCTCTAATTCTGCCTAAATGGAGGTCCCAGCCATGGATCTTGATTTAACTATGCTCTAATTCTGGCTAGTCATAATTACATACTTATTGAATCTAACAAATCTCCACATTTCTCAAATACAATGTTTGAAAACTCGAATTCTTAAATGATTAGGCCAAATTAACATCTTTTTTTACCTCAGTTTAAATTGTTTGAATTTCTAAATTGATATGCATAAATGCAATTAGTATGATTCAAAACTTAATCATTTTGGGAAAGGTATTTGTGGTTTAAAATATCGGACAGATTAATATAGCACAGAAACTGCTAATTAGTTAATGATATTCTTTGCAGGACAATTTTCTCCAAAATACTGGTTTTATTAGAATTAAAACCTAAAAGATAAAGGAAACAATCAGCTATAGAAATATTTGACTTAATATAATATATAATGACTTATCATCGGGTTGTGGTTACATCCTATAGTAGGAGTGATATCAACATTCTTGCCTCAAACTGACAATGTTATTATTGTATTATATTCTCTAGGCTGTTAACCTCAGCTGACACCTTTAACTCACAAATTATTAACATACCAGATTTAAAGAGGTACAATGACTTGTTCAAAAAATACTTCCTTTGGCATTTCATTTCCTTTTTTTTTCAGTGTTTTTAAAAGTTAAAAGGCCCACTGCACATTGTTTTGATGTAATGAGTGTAGAAAAGCATTCGTGAAGAATGGACTGACTTGTACATGTACAATAAAATATATCATATTATTATGATTATACTTTACTTTAATTGCCCCCCTTCCCAATAAATAGTAATGGATCCAATTTTAAGCATTTTTTAAAACTGACAAATTTAAACATAAAAATTCTTCTACATGCTAGAAACAGGATTTTCATTTCTCAAAGCATACATATTAGCTTTTGATTAAATATTATGTAAACTACATGTATATATTTCCTGGTTTGTTGTTTGGTCTAATAAGTACCACAGAGCAGTCAATCTTTTTCAAATTGTATATAGTTGTTCATTTTCAAAATATATTATTCTAGCAGCTGTTAAAAGTAATTTTCTAATAGATGATTATTAAATATGATGTTATCGCATCTGCTAAAGCATTACACCTTTTTTTCTGTTAAACAAACCACCGGTAATACTGGTTTTATCTAAAAATAACAACTACACTCACTCATGTGTAAACACAAGTGTGCTGATCATTAACCCTTTAGAGCTCCAACTTGTACACATTGATGTATTCATTACTTTTACATTGGGATTGTGAAATGTCACTTGAAATTTTGAAATTGAATCTATAACATACCATAGCTTTATCATTTAAAATCTTGAACATTCAATAATGTAGAGAATATTGCAATACCAAACTTACTACATAACATGAACAGTTATTTGTGTTATTATTCATAATTCATAACTGTCTGGAAATTTTATTGTCATTCCATATGAAACATTTTGGGTTCTTTTTTTTTCGTAAATTACTCTTATCAGTATCATAAGGAAGTTGAATACATTTGCAGTATCATTTTTAACAAGCAGAAGACAAGAGCTTACTAATCTTTTACTGGTAATCTTAATGAAAAAATCTTAAAATGAAATATAATTTCGGGGTTTTAAAAAAATCAAAATTTTTACTTGATTAATCATTTAATAATGTATATGCTACCTGTGTCAAAGATATTTGCTTTGCTTTTAGATTTATTTACAATATGTTCCTCTATCATATGAGCCATGAATCTTCCCGAATCCAAACTTTCTCAGATTCATAGATAGATCATAGACAGTTCTTGAAGTTCGTGAGTGATTCTCATTTGGTTCTTACTCATTTGTATTGTTTGTAGCAGCTCACAGTTTGGCCCCAAAATTTTTTATTTGTCAAAAACTTTTGTGAAAGATCTACAAATTTGTAATTCGGAAATTGTAGATGTATAGTAAACCCGTTAATGATCCTTCTTAGTGAATTGCTTCAATTCGTATAGATGATTCTTTCATGTCATTGAACCCTGCCTGGTCATCCGGCATATTTTTCACCAGATTACCCATGAAATATCTTAATGCTTCAAAACTCTTCGTAACTGCTTCATAGCTACTCCAGATTCTCTATGAACTTTTGGATTTTTTTGGCAAAATTTCCACAAATTAATTCTGATTCTCCATTTGCAGCTCACATGAAATCCAGTCTTTAGAATGGTTGTTTCTTGTTTATCCAACATGATTTACTATGTTTTGTAGGTGAGAGTGGAGCAGGTAAAACTGAAGCATCAAAGATTATAATGAGATACATAGCAGCTGTTACTAATATCAGTGGGCAAAAAGAAGTAGAACGGTAAAATAGTAAAATTGTTTCTTTGAACTTTTTCTTTGAAGTTTCTAAAATTTGTATAATTAGACATAGACAAACTCTATATTAAATATCATGATAATTTTTTTTAGCTTATTTTATAATTTACTGTACAACTGTATAACTAATAAACAGTTTAATTAACAGTTTTGATTCACTTATTTCTCTATTTTAACAATAGATAGTTATGACAATTTCTCAAGTCATTATGAAGCAGTTCTGGTGCCCACATATATTTTGACTACAGCTTCAATAGTAGATGCTGCTCTAACAATGCATTTTTGATAGCCCAAAGATAGAAGTGACATTACCTTTAGTGATAACTCCTTTCCAATTGTTTTAAAAAGAACCGATTATTTTCATTATGAAAGTTGAGAAATATGTCTCCGAAAACTTTCATTGTGACAATTTGTTATGTGCAAATTTTTGATGGGTTTTGATGATTTTAATTGTTTTTTCCAGAGTAAAAGAAATACTGATAAAGTCTAACGTTATATTGGAAGCATTTGGTAATGCTAAAACTAACAGAAATGACAACTCTAGTCGATTTGGTAAATATATGGATATCAACTTCGATTTTAAAGGGGATCCCATTGGTGGACATATCAACAATTATTTATTAGAAAAGGTAACGATAATTTGTTAGCTAAGGAAATCTTCTGACATTGATGAAAGCAGATAGAAAAACAAATTTTGTTTTGTGTGTGGAAGGGGAGAAAGATAAAATACAGTAATCTAGAACAACATACTGATTGTTATACATTAATGTGGATGATGGATACAAAATATTTGATGTTTTCGAATATTGTCTGGAATTTGGCTCTTGTTTAGAATTAGAAGCAAAACAGCAGACAAGTTCACATCTTTGTGACAATAAGTTGTAGATTAATTCCATGTGAAAGAATACAAGATACACAGAAATGGAGATTTAGTATACACAAAAGATCTAGGAAAACTGTGATTTTTATTTACATATATTTTATTTTTATTTTGTTTCAGAGTAGAGTAGTGTATCAACAGGAAGGGGAGAGAACTTTTCATTCTTTTTATCAGGTAAAAATTGTTTACAAAGTTAGGCAGTGCATTAAAAATGATGTTGTAATAAATTTAACAGATAACTGACATGCAGATATATTGTCTTTATATATATTGTTGTAAAAGTCATTTATCTTTTGTCACATGTAGAGGTCAAACTATATCTCACCATGCACTTGTTGCTTATGTGTGCGTGTAAATTTGTCATTAAAGAGAAATTTAAAGGATTTCTTCTGCCATGTCTGGATTTGATATACAAAAAAGTTTTATGCTCTTACTTAATATTTTTTTAAAGCTATGTTCAGTTGGAATATTTCCAAAAAGAATTGCAACTTGCCACCAGCTTTAATAAATGTTCTTATTGCAACTCATTTGTAAATGTTAATAAACATTCTTAATTCCTTTCATTTGTATATGTTAATAAACATTCTTAATTCCTTTCATTTGTAAATGTTGCCAAACATTCTTAATTCCTCTCAATTGTGAATTTTAATAAAATGTCTTTTCCTGTAGAAATTCCTCATTTAATTTAAAAGACTGATATTTTAATTTTTTTGTAATTACAGTTAGTGAGTGGAGCTCCTGACGGTTTATTATCTCAGTTAAAGTTGAGTCGAGATTCCAATAAATATTATTATATATCACAAGGTGGTAGTTCACAGGTTAGTTATAATTTTATTCTAAGACAAAAATCTGATAGTAGTTGATTGTTTTCCTGTACGAACCATATGCTGGTTTGTTAAGCTTGGAATTGGACATATTATTATGATTCTCATAACTAAAAATCAAATATTGAAAATTGCAGATTAACCATTGTACAGAATTGGGTGGCTGTGCGGTCATCAAGTCTGTTATCTACATACATGTTCAATATCATATACAGTGGACTCTATCAAATCCGACATTGTAGGAATCGTTACAATATATCGGATTATGCAGAGTGTCAGAATACCCAGTTTGGTCAAAACTGGAAATATTGCAACTTTGAAAACAATAATATTATAATATAGCTTTGAATCACCAGAACGTTCTTTCCTTTAAAAATGATAAACCTTGTACCTTCAAAATTTTCTAACATAAATTTTTATTTCATTCAACATGCGTAGGCATTTTGAATAGGTCAAGTCTGTCGTTAATTTATCTTCTCGGTCGTCTTAAGCTCATCGCACACTTGTGTTTGCTATCATGTGTTCATTGATAATCTGTCGTTCTATGTCAAGTTCGTCGTCACACGGTTCGGAGAGATCCGTAGGTGGAACAAACTTATGTTATTCCACTCGGCAAACCTCGGCAGATTCCGGTACAATCTAGGTGTAGGGTTTACAGATGCTTTTAGTTTTTATAACATCAGGCAGTAGTTACTCTATGGGTTTTTTTTTATGCTTATCAATTATTAAATCTCATTTAAACAAACATAATATTGAATTGATTAATCTTGGAATGTAAATAAAGTATTTATGATTTTATTCAGGTGAGCACCATCAATGATAAGAGAGATTTTAAATCTGTCAATGATGCCATGAAGGCATCAGGTTTTGCACCAGATCACATTAACACATTGTGGCGTATTGTGGCTGCTGTTATACATTTGGTGAGTACATTTAAATTAGATGCTATCTATATGTTATGCTCACTGAAATTATTGTGTACACAATTTATGTTGTTCAATTTTTTTTTGAATTGGACATTTGAATAACGTGCAGTTAAAGGTTTTGGTATCAAATTTTTTTCTACACATCCAAACAGGCAGGTACAATTCATGTCTCACTCAAATACATGTAGTTTGAGCTGAGTTCATTGTGTTTGACTACATCTTGTTCTTATTCGCAGTTTAGTCGGTAGCAGTTATATTATAAAGTAGAGCATGGCAAGAAGAGAACCCTTTTTATTGTTACATATTTTAAGACTGTCACATGTTTGTATCACGCTATATATATCTGGGAATAAACTGTAGGATATTTCTAAGATATGTCAGGCATACAGGTTTGCAGGGACAGTCCTGTATTTGAATTCCTCCTGTTTTTTTTATTGTGAATGTAACCTTTGAAAAGAAACCCAACATGTCTAATTGTTAAATCATCGAAGCGTTGAGTCCATCTTATTTTATTTTTTGTTATAGGGTAGTGTCAAATTTGAAGCTGATCCTGATCAACATGAACAAGTTATTATATCTAATATTACTGAAGTTAAAGATATTGCTAAACTAGTTTCTGTGCAAGTTGAAGATTTAAAGAAAGCTCTGTGTTTTCGTACTATAGCTGCTGGAGGTCAGGTGGTAGAGAAAGGTCTACGAGAATCAGAGGCATATTATGCCAGAGATGCTTTTGCAAAAGTAAGTAACTGCTTATATCTTGGGCCGAAATCAATTCATACAACTTGTTCTTGAATCCATTAAATGAACCAAGTTATTAATGCTTAGAAATAGCAACCCAAATTTTTATTGCAGCCACCGGGCTATTCTGCATTTAAACCCAAACTCTTTGCTCATGAATCCAAATGTTCAGAAGAGAGAGAGAGTTCCATTTATTTAGATGATTGATGTAATACAGTCAGTTATACTACTTCCGTTTTTCAGGCCACATATGATCGTATGTTTTCTTGGATAGTTGGGAGAATAAATGAAGCGATCGATCCTAAAGTTATTGGTATGAAATATGTTGGTAAAAATACAGTTATTGGTGTACTTGATATCTACGGTTTTGAAATCTTTGATAATAACAGGTTAGATTCAACATTTTTAATAATCAGACATATTTGTTGTGATAGAGTAAGTAATTGCTGGGATACAAGACCAAGGGGGGTAACTCTTTAAGGATTCTTAGGATTTGGTAATATGAAGAATTTTTTTTATGAAAGTGACATCAATTTTAAATTCCTCACAGTTGGCAATTTTAGTGGAATTTTGAAAGCTTACAATTATAAGCTGTTTGATGTGTGTAAGTTTTGTTGCCTAGTTATAATCTCTGTAAATTCTGGTTTCAGTTTTGAACAGTTTTGTATCAACTATTGTAATGAGAAGTTACAACAACTATTTATAGAACTTGTATTAAAACAGGAACAGGAAGAATATATGAGAGAAGGAATAGAATGGCAGCACGTAAGATGGGGTTTTTTTTCTTTTATATAAGAATGTCAGGGTCCTGCAATCCTGAAAATCATATTTTTTTGTATGTGGTATTAAAATGTTTTGTACCAGCCTTTCGGATAAAGCATTGGTTAAAAAGGGTTTCGTCACACCCTTTGGAACACAACAACTCTGCTAGAATGTTCAAACTTGGTGTACATGTTCAATAGGTGAATATCTTGATGATCATTTTCTGCTTGAAGAAATGCAGTTTGACCATAACTTTGATTGTAATCGATAAGTTCTAGAACGAGCATACTATGCTCAGGTTATGGATAGTGATAAGCAGTTAGATAGCTGTATGCTTTATTAAATGATAATTATGCATCTAATAGATTTACTTTTGTGATGAAGAAGGGGGACATCAATCTGATAGTTGAGGTTTATTTTCTGCCTATATTATCACTTTTATTTGTTAATTAGAATTTAGGAAGGTATAGTATGGGAAGTAAAAGCCCCCACAACTGTCATAACTTTTCATTTTGTTTCATCACCGAATTATTGTATTTTCAGGTAGAGTATTTTAACAATAAAGTTATCTGTGATTTAGTAGAACAATCCCATAAAGGAATATTAGCTATATTAGATGAAGCTTGTTTAAATGTTGGTAAAGTTACAGACATTGTAAGTATCTCTATTTGTATAATCAATATACTTTTGATTTACATTTAACTGTGTTAGATTGTCTGAGTGATTGGAATTTGAACAGGGGTGATCAGAAGCTGGATTGCTTTGACAATAAATATGTAATTATGTTATGATTCTTGGAGGCTTTAATATTTTGATAAAATAGTATAAATAGAGCAACCATAACCATCATTTAATTTTTGGTGTTGGTTGTATTTTATCCAGTGACAATCATTTTGTGCCAGACCGTCTTCTGACTGTTGGTTAATGGATATCCTTATTATTTATTCAGTGATATTTTGTAAATTATATTAGACCTTTACATTCAAAATCTCTTTTGCATGATTAACTAACGACATTCGATTGTACAAAGTCAGAAAGTAGATGATTGATATGTAAATATATTATTTCAGATGTTCTTACAAGCCATGGCAACTAAATTAAATAAACATGACAGATTTACATGTAGATCAGTAAGTTATTTTTAAATTCTACTTTTGTGTACAAATCAACCCATGACAGTTGGAAAAGAACAAAGTGTATGCGGAAAAGCTGTTGCCTGGACAAAATGGCACACTGCATTGTGTATGCCCATTTTCATAAGTCCAGTTTGTGAAAAAGATAGGACATTGATCCCTACTTACATGTAATTTGATTCCCATCATCATCTGTGTTTGAAACCTGTGAGTCTGGATCACTAAGACTAGTACAAATACAGTGTCTGGTAATAATTGATGTCTTCTGTTTAATCAGTATATCACTCTTAGTTACTTTTGTCAAGTGGACGTTAAACCCCATTTCTCTCTCTTTAGCTTTGTTGATATGTCAAGAAATTTATAATTTATATTGTAATATTTCTGTTTTAGTTAAATCCTACAGATAAGACCTTAGAACATGACCGAGATTTCCGTATCAAACATTATGCTGGTGATGTATCGTATAGTGTTGTTGGTTTCTTAGATAAAAATAAAGACACATTGTTTCAAGATTTCAAACGGCTGCTCTTTAACAGGTAGGTCATAAAATATGTCAACTGGTGAATCCATCACTCTCTTTATTATCAAAGGAGCCAGGGTGGCTAAGGTGGGTAAGATGCTGACTCGCTAGTCTCGAGGTGGAATGCTTGATCCCTGCATTGGCTGAGAAAGCTCATCAGGATTTTTTGATGTGGTTTCCCTTTGTCAGCGGTGCAGGAATGAGTTCCTAACAAGGACAGCTGTCTAGTTCTTTGGATGATATGAAAAAGTGAGGTCTGCACGTAAAAGATCCCTTGGAAGTTGGAATTCACTATAAGAATAGGTCATAGTGCCTCTGCCCAGGCAAAATTTCCCCCATAGCAGGCTGTATGGCGTACGATAGTCTTCATTAGCCCAGTTGGGCCAGAACAGTAGGAGGTCAAAACTCATTTCTTTTCTCTTAATAAGATGGCTGTTGTATAAGTTGTCAGCCCTATTATTTTTAATGAAAATAACATTTCCTACTGTTTGTTATTGTTAATGTACAGTAATAATAATGTTGTTTAGATGTTGAATTATTCCTAACCAGAGTACAATTGATATTTTAGTAAAGATGAACTGATCCGTGCAATGTGGCCAGAAGGTAAACAGAGTGTTACAGAAGTGAGTTATTTTATATATTTGAACATACAGATACATCGGAACATAAACATGAGTTTGAAGATAGTAGGGGGGTTGGGATGGCCTAGTGGTCTGGAGTTCTAGCTGGCCAGTCACGTCTGGTGTGAGTGTATGTGGCATGGAGATTTGGGGCACCTTCTCTACCTCGTGGGTTTCCTCTGGGCACTCCGGTTTTCCTCCCACTGCTAAAGACCCCTACGTGCAAGCGAATTATTGAAATAAAATTAAACCAAGTGTTAGTCCAGAAATGACCTATTCTGTGTCAAGTGGACGTTAAACCCCATTTCTCTCTCTCTCTCTTGAAGATAGTAACTAAATACAGCAAAAATACTGTCTGATTGTTAGGCAGAAATTGAATATTCTCCTAACATTACCATAGAAATAAACTTTTATGGAAGTCTCAAAATAACTGAAGTATTGCATTGATAAGATTTAAAACTTCATTCTATCCTTTCTTTCTGAGGACGATTTTGACATCTTGTTCAATATGCAAATGTGTAATTAACTCTGATGTCTAAATAGTTAAGCTGGTTTAGGTACCTGCACGATATATTGTGGAAACTAGTCAAATGTATTCCACAGATCTCTGTATCATTCTCCTCTGTTCACTGTAGAGCATGTTTTTATAGAGGATTCACAATAACACCTGTGTAGTTGGTGTTTATTATATACCAGGTAACAGCGTTAGTTTTAACGTTTAATGTACTTTTATATTATTATTCTTCTTTCAGACAACCAGAAGGCCTGTTACTGCTGGAACCAATTTTAAGAATTCTATTGTTGCTCTAGTCGAAAATCTGGCATCAAAGGTATATATATTATTTAAAAAGAGGTAACCTCTTTGATTTAGGTAAAACAAAAGCATTAAGATGATTTTATGAGTTATTTTGATTAGTGATATGCAACAAGCTCTGTCATATGGTACATATACCTAATTATTCAACAGCAACATTCTGACTATTACCGGTAGTCTATTGTCATTACCAAGCAGATCTATAAATAGATTGTCTTATAAAGAAACCGTGAATAACAAATAATTATTTTTAATTTAGGAACCACATTATGTGAGATGTATTAAACCAAATGAGTTAAAATCGCCGTCTGTATTTGATGACGAGCGAGTCGGACATCAGGTACGATATCTGGGATTAATGGAGAATGTACGAGTAAGGAGAGCTGGTTTTGCCTTCAGAATGCATTATGACAGATTCTTACTTAGGTATGTAATTATATCCACATCAGAACCACAATACATATGATCCCTTTCCATATTGTTTATCATCATCCTCTTGTGTTTATTTAGTTACGAGCCACAATACAGTCCGAGAGAAAAAAAAGAGAGAATACTGGGTTAACCTTCACTCGACATAGACTTGGTCATTTTTGGACTAACATAATTCAATTTATTATAATTCCCATGCTGGTAGGAGTAATTTGACATGGGCGGAAAACAGAGGACCTGGAGAAAACCCAAGCTCGGAATCAAAACCATGTCCATGCCACACCTTATATTGTATGTAAAGTACACACATTAACCCTTTTTCCACTCAACCCCCCCTGATGACCGTTAAACCACTTTATACTTATTAATTGTATGTATATGTCAAAAGTGGTAATTGTCTTTGATTTCAGATATAAATGTATTTGTACTAAAACATGGCCTGTATATAGAGGTGGAGATGTAGATGGAACTAAATGTATTATAAATGAAAAAGGTTTCCAAGACGATGTCAAATATGGCCGATCAAAAATCTTTATCCGATCACCACAGACATTATTCTCATTAGAGGAAACACGTGATGCGAAGATACCAACAATAGTTTCTTTCTTACAGAAGGTTAGTTGAAAGTTTTTCTGATCGTTTACATGTATAGATGATCTAATATGCCAGAATAGAGGTTAAATATAGTGTTAATATCTTGTACAATTAAAAGTACTTTTATTGAAAACATTTTGGTCAAGAAATTAAGTTACAGTCATTTAAGGTTTACTGTTATTTCTGTTTATTTGATACTGCTGTCTTGGACAGATATACTAATGAATAATTATGCTAATGATTTTGTACATGTTAACCCATTTTACATAAAAGTCGTTTTAACTCTGACGTTTTTATAGATGTAGTAATGGTCTTTACATAAAAATAGTGCATATTTTTGACTATTAAGTATATGAGAACGGTTACTGACTTGCACTTGCACAGTGGGGTTATTGCTTGAATTGGTTGAGGTAAATACAGATTAACTATTGCAAAGTGAGATTTGTGAGGTTGTATGAAAATGGAGCCTATCAAGATGCTTGCATTAAAATGTTGTTCACATGCTTTTAAAATTTCTTTTGATTTCCCCCATCGTATCATGTTCCACAATATGTTTGATTATTTTAGCACTGGAGAGGTGGTTTAGGAAGAATGAAGGCCAAGAAGATGAGAGCTATTTATACTATCATGGCACGGTATAGAAGATACAAAATGAGAAGATATGTCTTGAAATGTGTGGAATTATTCAAGTATGTGACTTTAAATATTTCATATTTTTCAAATTATTTATGTCTTTGTGTAAAGTTAGGAATTATTTTTTTCATCAAAGAGAATTGGGTATAAATTCAATGAAATTTTATTAGTTTTTAAAGCAATAGAACAGGCATCTATGCCAAAATTTGCCTTTCTTAGAGATGTTCCTGCTTATTGGGTTTGCATCAATTTCATTGATATAAAATTTATAGCTTTTGCTTCATTTAATTTATTTTCAGGAATGTTAAGAAAATGCGAGGTTATGGTAAACATGTGCAGTGGCCACACCCACCCAAGGTTTTACAAGGACTTGTTACAATGTTAAGCAGAGTTCATAATAGGTATGTGTATATCTAACTACCCTTTTATTATTGCAGTCTACTAAGTGTATTAACAGTAAGTACAGGAGGACTACACTATACACAAACAAAACCAGTAAGACGCACAAACTACCCAGAAATTACAAGCCCTAAACTATAAATCAAATCAAGTGAATGGATCAGGGGACCAGCCATAAGTGTCCACTTCACTTCACAGTCCTATTCTTTTGATAAGCTACAACTCTTTTCCTTGAAGCATAAAAACCTGAGAGTGAAAGCATGCAATTTGACTAAATGACAGATCTCACAGTCTAAAGCGCATCTGCCAGATCAATCGACCACCCAACCCCGATATAAATATGAGAGAGAGAGAGAGAAAGAGTATGAAATATGCAATAATGTATTTTTTGTTTACCAGATGGAGAGCCAACATGATTTTACGGAAGATACCAAGAGATGAAAGGCCAGCACTGAGGTTAAAGGTCACAGCAGGTGATGTTTTGAAAGGTCGCCGCCAAGAATGGGGTTTAAAGAGGAAATGGGAAGGAAATTATTTGGCAAATGTAAGTACAGGACACTAAGACATGTCATATTCCTTAATATTTACTAATAATTATGTTTATATTTATTTCTTTTGGTTTGATTTCCAGGCTTATTGAATAGTCACTTGTTTCGTCAAATTATCTGTTTTGGATAATAAATTGTCAAATAAATTAAAAGCTAAATTTTATTTATTTTTTTATTTGGCAGGCAACAGATAATACAACATCGACATCAGATTTTGTTGTGCAGGTCAGCACATTGAAAGGTCAAGACGGTTTCAACAGAGTTCTTTTCTCTTCTTTTGTTAAAAAGGTAAATTTGCTTTCTTTATGTTGGTCTGTTTCATGGTTTGTCTTTCTTCTTCCCAGAAGAGAAGGGAATTTCCCCCCATGGGGTTATAACCGGTTAAATCGAACACCTGTGCCCTAAACTTTAAAGATTAAGAGAATTTAAAATGGACAAGGTAGTTTATTCAAGTAGTTGTTCAAGGACAATAAAAAAGTCCACAGATTTAGTATATGTGATAGAATTGGTAAACAATGGGATCTTTACTATGGTTGATCTGTCACCAGGATTTGGAGATTTTGGAAGTGACACAGAAATAGGAAAACAGCTGTTATTATTAACTGACTGAAGTAGCAAGCAAAACCTGCTACTAAATGATTTTCACCTCTCTGATAATCACCTGAATACAAAAAGTTGTTACATGAAACTGTGAGAAAATATTCTTAAGAAGAACTGATTGCTTTCAGAATTTTAGAAAAATAGAAAAATAGGAAAAGCAACCACATTAATATTATGTTTGGGATGTGTTTCACTAATTGTATTGAATTTGAAGAACCTTTGGATACTGATTTTTGTTCTTCAAGAATCTGAAATGTTTGTTTCAGATTAACAGTTATCTCCCCTTGATTATAATGGTGCGTTGGAAATGATTTGGATATAATGTCATTGTGCTATTTGAATAGTTTGATACACTATATAGATTTTTACATATGATGTGAAGTCAACAGCTAATAAAAAAAGATATTCAAGATTGTAACATTAATCGTTAACCTGACACAGATTGACAAACAATCAAAACTGACTCCAAAAAAGTAATTACCAGATGCATAAGTGGCTTACAAGTTTCTGTTGTCTGTAAAGAACATGCAAATTTTTAACAAGTGCTATTTTAGATTCTTTTTAAAATGTATGCAGTATGCAGGATGGAAGGGCCTGGCATGGAACTGTTTCTAGTCATTAAGATAGTACAAAAAATTGAGTGCACATTCAAAAAGACCTCAACAGTTGGATTTTGGTGAAGAGCAGTTGGAAACAATGCTTTCAAGTAAAACTTCCCTTATGGCGTTATGCATAGTGTATTAGCTCATTTCGTGCAGTAAAGTAGGTAGTTAAAAATCTAGGGGTCAATACAACACGTGGAAGGTGCTACAATATGCCAGTGACGACACCTGTACACTGAGAATATGTCATTACAGTAATTTTAGACGGCATTGGTATCAGAACCACTGGAAGCAGTATTGCAAAGAGAGTTGAGAAGGATCCAAAAAACAGCCATGAGAGACTTATCTCCCATATGCATTAACGTTGCATGCCATGTGTGGCTGCTAGAGGTTCAAATGCTTCACTGTTAAATAAAGTTGTTTGTTGTCCAGTCTACAATCCTGCAATGAATCGAATTTCACCAATACATTGTCTCACCAGCGCTTCCAGTCAAATCAGTGATGGTTTTAACATTGGGTATCAGTAAATGATAATTATAGTTTATTTAACATGACCAGAATAGGTTCGAGAGAACTGAAAATGATAGACAGACAAATATATGTATGATCCCGGAATATATCTATTTTAATACAGGAAGACTTTATTCTCAAATTACATTATAGACTTCTTTAACATATAATACAGGAAGAAAATGAGATTTGTTGCTAAAATACAGTGATATATTGATTCTTAGTTTCACCAGACATTCATCAGTCATATTCCTAACTTTATTAACACCAAAATACTCATCCTTCATCTCTGTAATAATGTTTCCTTGATGTTTGTTACTGTGTGGGAGTTTGGATGCACTTGGGTGGACTAGAATGTTCTGAGTTCTAATACAGTGTTTACAAAGAATAACATGCAGGGAAATTTGTCCTGAGATAGCTTGTAAAACTGAGTTCCTACATACCTAAAATGTTTGTTGTCAGTCGTGATTTGCAGAAGAGTAGCCTAGGGAGAAAAACTGTCCTTAATTCTCTCCCTCTAGTATTTTAAATGTAATCATAGAATATACAATACTTTAATATGATCAGGAGATTGTGTGGAAACAGTAAACTTCTTCCTTTTACAGGGAGGGAGGAAGGGGGGGTGAATAGATTATAATGTCTGTTTTTGAACCAAGTGATGTGGTTTTATTCTACACTTGTATGTGACAAGAAGTAGGGTTGCTTGCCTAATCATGTGGGTTTTACCTGTCCCACTTCTAAAGACCACTATACGCAAATTGTATCATATGTTAGTCTCAAAATGACAAGGTTTTTGTTTTGTAGACTTTAAAATCCATTTATATCTCTCCTTCATTCCTTTATTATTATTCATACCTAATGATAATCTTATTGTTTATATTCAGGCAAATAAACACAATAAGACAGCTGATCGTGCACTACTGATTACTGATAAATATATCTATAAATTAGATCAAAAGAAAAAATTTAAACCAATGAGAAAAGGAATCCCATTGATTGAGGTAGGCCATCTTTATAGTTTGGATGTAAATAGAATTTCAACAATTTCCATTAATTATTTATGTCCTATGCTTCACTTTGTAGAATTTTGTTAGTAGTCTAATGACAAATGCATTACTCAGTATTCTGTGCGATGAAGAGGACTATAGAATTTCAACAATTTATGCTCTATTCTCCATTCGACAACCTGGTTTTCGGCTGTGGTTTCAATCCCTGGTGTGAGCGTATGTGGCATGGAGATAGGGGCTCCTTCTCGACCGCGTGGGTTTCCTCCAGGCACTCTGGTTTCCTTCCACTGCTAAAGACCCCTACGCGCAAGCAAATTATTGAAATAAAATTAAACCATATATTAGTCCCGAAATGACCTTCGTGAACTGCACAGATGACTTAGGCTGCTCTTGGTGTATCATTTGTTGCATGGCAACCCATTGTTTATAATTGGATGTAAGCAATCAAAGCCAGTGAATTGATCATTTTACTTGTAATCTGCATGTGGTAATAAGTTGGTGACCTGGTTATATAAGTATGATTAAACAATACATGTGGTTGTCCGGTTAATACCCTTATGTATATTATTGTAGATAACTGGATTAGGATTAACACCGGAATCCGATCAACTGGTTGTAATACATCTGTCGGGTGGTAATGATCTTGTACTGTGTTTAATGAACAATAAAAAAGAAGAACGTGTTGGAGAGTTAGTGGGCATTCTGTGTTCACATTGGCAGAAGTAAGTAATTCTTAGTAAAAATTTGAATTTGAGTAAACCAATTTTTTTGAGAAAATAAAGTACAAAATATGAAGTTATGCCTAGCAAATTAAGGGGGATAGATTGCCAAATGGTCTAACATGTGAGTTTTAGATCATAAGGTCTGTCATTGTGTCAAGGTTTTGATCATAAGCTTGTGAGAAAGAGTTTGGTCGGCTGTTCAGCCTTTTGGTTCTTTTCTGCAGGTTCTCGGTTTCTTCCGACTGCTAAAGACCCCTACATAAAATTGAATTGTATGTTCGTCTTGAACTAACCTAGTTTATGTCAATTGGACCATAAACCCCATTTCCAACTTATTTTTTCCAGAACTATGAAAAAGGAGTTGAAAGTAAATGTTGGAAAGATGTTGAACATTATGTTGGGAAATAAAAGTCGTACAGTAACAGTCAAAACTACTGTAGCCAATGGTGGAGTTGCTTTCAAAAAAGAAGACCAAGGATTGGCTCTAATGTGGCCAGTAGGCTAAAAGTTTACAAATCTGGTTAGACTTTCCTTGTGATAATTAAATTGTCTAGTGCTACAATCCTACAGTATGCAGTGCTGGATTTATCATTGTGTTTAGGTGTGCTTAAACACAAGGCTCTGTTGGCCAGGGTGTCCATCTTCCCTGATAATTAAAAAAAATTGCCTAAAACTTGTTGAAAATAATGATTGATCAGGTAACATATAATATCTTAACTACTCCTAAATTTTCTGAACATGTAAGGGGCCTCATAACTAAACTAGCACAGGGCTTCATTTGTCTTAGATCTGGCACTGACAGAATGGATGGAAAAATATTATTTTAGATTTTGATTAAAAAAAGAAAAACAGCACTGATAATAATTCAACAGATGTATATAAAAGTTATCATCAGATCTAAAAATTTGTTAATTTTTATAACAATCTTCTACGTTTTTCGAGAAATAACTTTAAAATTTTAATATTGAATGGTAAGAATCTTTGCAATTCAGTTGCTGCATTTCATATTAAAGTAGCATATGATATTGAAGTTTCTGATGTTTGTACTCAATATAATATTTCTTTTACACAGCATCGATTTGCTACACAGATGAAATCCATTCTTTATACGCAATTACTATTTTAATGAAATTCGGGGTTTTCATTTACTATGATTATTGCAACATTGTATTCTTTCATAGATTAACTGTTATACATTGTGTAATCATTAATATAAATGATCATTTCTAACAATTCAATCTGATGTATAATTTATGCAAATTTTTAATTGTATGTTGCAGAAAATTTACATTGTGTTATCATAATGATTACAAAAATCTATGGTTAGACTTAAAGTATATTGTTATTATAATACTTGCACAAATATCAAAATTAATTTTGATGATACTAAAAATCTATATGCTATTCTATGTCAAATTTAAGTCAAAACTGACTAAAGGTTATGGAATTTGATCAGATTTCTTTGTCCCCAGATATATTTAAAACAAATTATACAAACATATAAATGAAAATAACTGAGACGCAATGAGAACACACCACTTTTTTGAATGGATAATTCTAAATCATGTTTTTACAATTCTGAATGTAAAAATATCAGATCATGATGACAGCACATACAAATGATATACCAAGGTCGACACCGAAACACTGAGAAGGGGCTATTGTGTTAATTCACAAGAAAGCAGCAATGAAACAAGAATGGAGAAGAGGTTTTACATAGAGTAAGCCTATTCCCCAATTCAATTCATATATTCAGAATTTATAAAATTGTTTAAAAAAAGAAAATGGAGAAGGATCCCAGATGCAGCCATTCAGACGTTGTCTCCTATATACACGTTACTGACTCTTGATTTTTACCCCTTGTATCAATGTTTTACTGTAATATTATGACCTCCAGTGGATTGTTGTTGATTTTCTTGTCAGTAAATGGCCTGTCTGCGATCATGCCAAAAACAACATTTCAATTGTTGATATGTCTAGCCAGCACTTTAATCCGATCAATGGTCTGTTTTCATTGTCTCAGTATATATATTGATTTGAAAGACCCCAGTTTCTAGGAAATCTGAAAATATATCAAATCAGTCCAAAATTGATCTTTTGAATGATATAAAATCATAACATAGGATATTAAGATTAATAAGCATTCATTTTAGGTAATGTATGTCGATGTCTATATGTTCTCCGTTTTGGCTGCCAAGCCATGTTTCAAAGTTCTATGTGAATTTTAAAATTACAGAACAATATTAACCTATCCTTAAATGGAAACCTATTAGATCTAATTATATATGCATTTTATATATTTTGATAAGTTATATACATTACTTTTTTAGTTGCAATCACATTTTTTACAAATTTTTGTTAACATTATTCTATATTATCTTCATGGTTTTAATGTGATTCTTACTTTCTGCAGTAAATAAATCGGTTTGATTTAATTTTGAAATGTTTAAATCTTGAATCAATCAATGTGAATTATAAGATTGGCTGTTAATGCTATATATTGGAATAAGTAAACAAAAGATGGTATATCATATTAAGTACAGTATAAGTACACTACATGTACACATATCAACTGCTTATTAGCAAATCCAGTGCTTTAAGAATCTTTGCTTGTATGGAATACACACTATAATGAGAAGAAATAATATACCTTTAATAGAATATTTATTTACAAATTAAACTACTGAATTTTGATTATCTATGTAAAATGATATTTTTATGGTGTTTATGTTTTTTTCGTAAATGTATCAAAATGATGTGGATAGTGCAAAAATGTTACAAATTTAAGTTTATACAGGTCATGATTGAGATCATTTTCTCAATCTCATTTGTCTGTAGCTTAAACTGCAGGAACCGCTTTAGTTGTTGTCATTTTACTTTGTATAACAAAATGATTATGTTCTGAAGTAGAAAATCTTTGATTATTTCCATACTTAAAGTTGTAATGACATATTTACTCATCAAATTTAACAAAATGAGCATTAAGATTTCTATACCTATAGTTGATTTATTAACTGAGATGATCAGATTTTTTTTGAGACAGAATTTAATAATGTAAATGAGCTTTAAAATCAGAGTTATAAAATATTTTTAATTACTGAAATACATATTTATGGATTAGATAGGCCTACACATTGCAAAAAGTCTATTATTATAATTACCTTTCCTAGTCAAAAGGTCACTCAATCCAAGTCAAAAATCTTCCATGAGTTAATAAATTACCTGAATAGGACCTTCATGATGTAGTATGTTATCCTACATTTTGATGGGACAAACAGAAAGATCCTTGACAAAAATTTTAAAAATGCAGAAATTTTGCTTTAGCTTCGTCAATCATATTGCATTCCTGGTTTTTCCAGACATATTCATCAGAAGAAAAAAGATTATAGTCTAAATAGGATTAGATTAAGTGTTGATGGAAGTTGAACCTCATTCAATCATTCAGTTCTTCTAACTGAAAACTAAATTTATTGTCTTCTGCCATTTGAAGAAAGCAGAGGATTATGAAACCTGTTTCTTCCGTGTCTGTCCTTCTGTCACGCTTCTAGGGAAACGATAACTTTGCTTCTAATTGAGGTAAAATGTTCAAACTTGGTGTAGTTGATCATTAGGTAAATGTCTGAGTTCAATGATATTTATGCTAAATAGAGATCAGACTTACTGTTGGTTTGTTATTACTGTCCTGTATATGTGTACAAAGTTAATGCATTTGAGTGTATAACAATTTTTTTTTTTGTCCCGGTCATCATCGATTTTATTTTCTTATTGAAGGTGGTATATAATGCTTTTATTCCTTTTAAGATCTGATTTGGAATGCATAGCGTAAATGAATTTGAAACATTATTGCCTTTATTTGGTAATCATTATAATTGAATGTTCAAAATAAAACTGAAATCTTGTGTTTTTGGAGCATTTAAATAATTGACTATTTTCTTTAAGAGATAAATAACAGTATTTTCAAGATAAAAAAGTACATGTACTTTATTGTTGTTATATTCAATCGAACTATTATGACTAAGTAATTTATTATTCTCATATAGAATAGAACTTTTATGACTCCATGATTTACTATTGTCATATTAAATACAACTGTTATAATATAGCAATTCTTTACAAGCATATTGAATGATTAAAGCACAATTTAGTTTATATATTATTAAATAGAGTTTTTTTTGACATATGATTCATTCATTTATAATGTCATTTTGTTGATCAGAATCATCAAGTGATACTTTATTCCATTATGATATATTCTAGTAATGTTATTATCTTTTAAGTACATCCTTTGATGTTGGTGTACCATTATTTCCAATAATGTACGGCCTACTAGCCAATCATGCATTATCTATACTAAATGAAATATTGGACTCGTGTGATGTATTTCATTGAAAAGCACTGCCGGATGTATTTTAAGTTGTTTAATTGTCTTGAGCTAAAGACATTGCATAATATATTGAAACAAAATTTGGTTAAGGCCTCGTGCAGTATCAATATATTACTTAATGTCTTGCTCTTGACCATTAAACCATGCATAAATATGAATTTTTACTGAAAGTAACTTGCTTGACATTGTAACAACACAGGCACTTGAAGGGATTAAAAAAAAATTCTTACTATTGCTTGACTATTATAGTATAGCTAACCATGATTGCGATATAGTTTTAGACTTGTAACAGAAAATCTTATTCACATTGTTTCCTCTCGTTTTTGTGTCTTATATGTTTTGCCTTATAACTAAGCAATTTCTCCATATCCCTCCACATCAGGTTATACTGTAAACACATATTATTATATAGTATTCATATCTACCGCTTGATTTATTAAAATATATACTTTTTATAATTACTTATATATATATAGTGCCTTTGTTCAGTTCTAAGCAAACTCGTTATTTCCTGGTGTCAAACTACCAAAAAACAAAAATCAACCACAAAGAACTTTAGACATGTAAAAAAATAGATCTTTTGGTATTTTTAGCAGCTTGACATCAAGGCATTTATTATTTGTTTTTATTGTTAAGTATATCTTTAGATTTATTTTTTATGATTATACATATACTGTAAATTATACTATGTATAGATAATGTTAGTTTAAAAATAGTATGACAATTGACCTTTTGGTATGTATGTATATATTATAATTTTTATGTTAAAGAGACTTAAATTATATGTATATCACAGCTTGGCTTTCAGAATAAATATTGGTCGTTAATTTTATTATTGGATTGTTTTCTGTTTTGTCTTAAAACCAGGGTTCTTAATGCACTCTGAAACAAACGGACCAGAATTGGGTTAAATAATGAGGTCCCGGTAGGAAATGGGTTTTAAAATTATAATATTTCATTCCCTTTAATATAACCAGACTTCAACAAAAATAATTCTTGATAATATAGAGGAATATCATATTCTAATGGTATGTAATTATGACAAATAGGTTCACCGCTCATCAAATTTTCCATATTTAATTCATGTACGGGCTTGAAATTCATGTCAGTGATAATCCTGAATTAGTTAAAAGTTAAATCATAATATCCAATTCAGACTCTTGCTTTGATGACATTTCATGGTACGGTTGTGATCAAATCTCTTTGAAAAGTGTGTCTTGATTCAACTATGACTCATTTAAATACACGCTCCTAATTTATATATACTATTCAAAAAAAGTAGGGGATATTTGATTTTGGGGGCATAATACTAAAATATGCAAATGACTACAAAAAAAGTCACTATAGAACCTAACAGAAGAAACATTTCCAGTTACATGTGACGCCCAAACGCACCAATTGCTACCGCATGGTGCTACCGCATGGAATGCAGGTGATGCTTGGGATCATCATGGGGGTCCAACCCAAGATTTGCACGACTCTGACTTTGAATGTTACAGTCATTGTGGCATTGAATTCCAGGGTGGAAACATCAGTTTAATTGTTTTAGTGACCAGAAAACAAATATTGATATGCGTCGGCTTACCCAAAATGAAAGGTTACGTGCCCTTGGCATGCTACAGATCGGCACAACACAGGCGGTTGTGGTGCGGACGATGAATGTTTCTCAGTCTGTCATAAGCAGGCTATGGTCCAGATACCGTGATCAAGGGCGACAACTCAAGCCCAGGATCGATTTATCCGTACCTTGGCCTTGAGAAATCGTGTCATCACAGCAAATCAGATCAGCGCTCGTCTTTAAACAGACACTGGTGTGAGAGTGAGTGGCCAGACGATTCGGAATTGACTGCATAGGGGTCACCTTCGCGCCCGACGTCCTCGCGTGATCCCTTGTTTTAGAGATCATCACATTCAGGCAAGACGTCGTTGGTGTAGGGATCGTCAACACTGGGATAATCGACGCTGGAGCAATGTGATGTTTTCAGATGAGTCAAGGTTCACTGTTGATTTTTTGGACAGACGTAGGAGGGTGTGGCGTCGTCGAAACGAGCGCTTCCAAGACGTTAACGTCATCAGCCATGATCGATTTTGGGGTGGTTCTGTTATGGTGTGGGGAGGCATCACTGTTGCTGGAAGAACGGCTTTACAGGGCGTGTTACAGGCCAGTACTACCGGGACAACGTCTTGGCAGTCCATGTTGTGCCGTTCGCACGACGTCATGGCCGCCGTTTCATCTTCCAGGATGACAACGCAAGATGTCACAGGGCCAGGATCGTTACAGGCTACCTCCAACAACAGAACATCACCACATTACCTTGGCCAGCACTGAGTCCCGACCTCTCCCCCATCGAGCATGTCTGGGACATGCTTGGACAGAGGTTACGTCAACGTCAACAACGTCCTGCCAATGTCCAAGAACTTGCTGCTGCGTTGCAACAGGAATGGGACAATCTGGACCAAAATGACCTTAGACGTCTAATTAGGAGTATGCCACGTCGGATCAATGTTTGTTTGGCAAACAGAGGAGGATTTATCCGTTACTGACTTTGTTGTGATGCTGTGGTAACTTTGCTGTTTGACCCCGTGTATCATTTTACCCTTATAATGGTCAGTCTGTGCCTTACTTTGTCTAACGATCATTTGGAATAAATCAATGAATGTGAACTTCATTTCATTTTGTCATTTGTTTCTTCGTCAGTTTCATTAGGTGACTTTAATAACACTTAAAAATCAAATATCCCCTACTTTTTTTTAATAGTATATATAATTCTGTACCATTTTTTTCCACATCAAGTTAAGACGAAGAATATAATGGCATTGTTGATCTTTATGATATTTTTGCCTGGAGATAAGAGTATAATGTTAGGTACTTTGAATGTAGAGTTTTGCCCTGGAGATAATATTGACCATTTTCTCTTAACATTAACAATATATTTATATTTTATCAAGTGTTTATATATTCATACTGCCGGTGTTAAATAAGTACATGTAGTAGTAATTAGGAGATAAACATTTCCTGTTTCATATTTGGATGGGTGTTATTGTCCAATAGACATGCCCCGAGATCCAAGACGGGTTAGTATGCGCTTCGTTGGGCCAAGTGCCATGGTAGCAATCCCAAGCTTCTACATGACAAGGTGTGGGGTAGTTCTGAACGTTTGTCTCATACATAGGTGTTATGAGAACCCCGTTGAGAACTGAACTGTAGGGTTGCCAGCCCAACCCCAGGGTCCCCTGGTTTCCTCTCAATGCTAAACACATTGGCCGATTATTAAAGTTAATTTCATGTATGTGAGTCCCAGAATGACCTAGTTTGTGTGAAGTGTACTATTTTTCTGCACCAACTGAGCAAATGAAGAAGGGCATATACATATTGTTACCTTCATCAAATTTCCAAAGGAACCCAGTTAATCCCCATCTCAATAAATAGATGCTGTTCTTGCCAGGTCCCTTGCCCTGCACCACTTGCAAGAGGAAACCACACAAGAAAATCTGGCATGGGATCTGAGCTACTATGGCAAGGTTCTAATAGACAATCTTTTTTACCAACCCCTGATAATCCCAAAAGCAATAGCAACTGGACTCGGTCTATATTTATGAGAATATCCGAGAATTCCAGCAAAAAAAACTATGGCGGTATATTAGTGCCAAAATTCTAACATGCTATCGTCTAATTTCTTACTTCTGTTCATGTAATTTCTAGCCTCCATTCATGCAACTTCTTACTTCCATTCATGTAATTTCTAATTTAAGACAATGTATAATTCAACTTCCTTATTTGTTCAGTGTAAATATCAATTCTACTTCATCTTATTTCTAATATTGGGACGAAAAATGTCTACTTCATTGTGGTATTACATGTTAAGCATGAACGGCAAACAAGTTTAGAATTTTGTTACTTCTACCTAGCAACCATCATTATGACATCGTTTGGTGTCGCCACTGCGTGCTCAATTGGGTGATTGCGCACCTTATCGGGACCATTATTTGGTATAAACGACCCATTCTTCGTTTGGTTGAAGGTTGGAAGGCGTGCTGAGAGAGAGAGAGAGAGAGAGAGAGAGAGAGGCCACTTGGTAAATTAGATTCAATTTGGTGCATTCTGACGTATTTCCGGATGGTAAATTCCAAAATTACAGGTCTAAAAATCGCCACTAAAATCGCATAGATTTAAGTTTCAAATTTTCAAGCCTGAGCGGGGGGGGGGGGGGGGGCCCGGACCCCCTGGACCCCCCCCCCCCTCTGGATCCGCGCCTGCCTGTGTTAATATAGACCAACTGCATATAAATATTAATTATTGGCTCAACCGTAAAAAAAAATGAAATAAAATTCTCCAAATCCCGTTTAGCTTATATTTGAAATAGAAAATGAAATGAAATGAAAGAGGGTTTAACGCCCTACTGTTCTGTTACTAACCGGGCTAATGGAGACGGACATACACCATACAGTGTGCTTTAGGGAAATATTGCCCGGAGAGCGGATCAACGACCTTGACTTATATCGAAGTCTAACGGTCACGGGATCTTTTACGTGCACGCCAACATGTACATGGAACCTCGGGTTTTCATCCCATCGGAACGACAAGACACTAATAAAGGGGAACCACGCCAGAAAATCGGGATGAACTTTTTTCGACCAATGCAGGGATCGAACTCCCGACCCACAGCCTAGCGAGCCTGCGTCTTACCCACTTAGCCACGGTATTCGAAATAGTATTTGCAAACCATACATTTATATCACGTTCAATGTTGTTTAGAGGGTAGGATGGCCGAATGGTTAGCACGTGCACGCTGTGACATAAGGTCTGTCATTGAATAAACTGGCGTGGTTTCGATTTCCCGTTTTCTCCGGGTCCTCCGGTTTCCTCCCACTGCTAAACACTCCTACGCGCAAGCGAATTATTGAAATACAATTGAACGGCGTTAATACCGAAATGACCTGGTTGGTGTCGAGAGGATGTTAAACCCCATGTCCCCATCTCTCTCTCCCGATGTTGTTTTCAATTTTAACACTCAGGCAAGCCACTCAATCTGACGAAGAGCGAGTCGTTTGTATCAATAGAATGGTCCCGATCAGGTGCTCAATCGCCAAACTGAGCACACGGTGGCGACACCAAACGATGTCATAATGATGGTTGCTAGGTAGAAGTATCAAAATTCTAAATTTGTTTGCCGTTCATGCTTAACATGTAATACCACAATGAAGTAGACATTTGTCGCCCCAATATTAGAAATAAGATGAAATAGAATTGATATTTACACTGAACAAATAAAGAAGTTGAATTATACATTGTCTTAATTTAGAAATTACATGAATGGAAGTTAGAAGTTACATGAATGGAGGTTAGAAATTACATGAATAGAAGTAAGAAATTAGACGAAAGCATGTTAGAATTTTGGCACTAATATACCGCCATAAAAAACCCTTATGTTTTCTTATAGATGAAAATACCTTACCCTTCAAGAATAAACAGGTACCGTATAGGTTTCAAGAAAAACTTCCAGAAGAATAACCCAAAATTGCCCTGTATTTATCCAAAGCCATCCCGACTTTCAGACATATATACCCCAGAGATCAAAAAGATTTACCGTTATATGAAGTCTGTTACTGGAACTGGAAGCCCCGGTAACTTTAACATGTGTAGTGAAATCTATAGAACATTGTAGAGGGTTGGGGGAAGGGGACCGTATCGCATTTTCTAATTAAAATACCGGTAACCGAGTTTTGTGCAACCGGTCCAAGGACACTAACATACACAGTTAACTGACCGTTGTCTCTAGAAATACATTAATCACAATTTTTCATCTGATAGACAATATTTCATTATCAATAAGCCTCTCTGTTTCGTGTCGCGGATTCTTGGCGACCAGATTAGTTCTGCATTAAGTCCACCTACACGTATCGGAAGCGTAAGGTATCAAATTAGACATCAGATCAAGATAGCCCTCAGTAATTGATTTTGTGATAAATCGTTATTATTCGTTATATATATTTGAATTATATATTATAGAATATTTATTAATGTTTAACTCTAAATAAACAATCGTTTCAATACATTGGGTGGGACGAAAAAAACGAGGTCCCGTGTACACATTGGGAACCATTGACAGTTGGAATTCGATATAAGTGTAGGCCGTAGTGTCGCTATCCAGTCAAATTTTCACTCATAGCCCACTGTATGGCGTATGCCCGTCTTTATTAGCCCAGTTCGGTGCAAAACAATAGGACGTTAAACCCCTTTCATTTCATTTCATTTCAATACATTGACTGTTCGTTAACCGTTATTTGTGTAGGCCTATTGGGGTGAACGGGCCTATTCTCAGTTAAAGGATCACAAGCAGAAATAAATAATCGTGGTGCCGTCTGTGGTTTTGAACATAAAAATGCCCTTCTGTGCACAATTGCCCTCCCACCCATTGCAGACAACAATATATACCCAATTTTTCGAAATCATGTCCCAACGTGGCAAACATAATGAAAGGATTTTGTGACGAAATCCGCATGTTGCTAATCATAAAATTTGTGTCATTGGACTATGCTTGTATTTCACAGTCTTGTGCTAATTATCAAACACCAATGTAGAAGCCCGGTGTGATACCCGCACGATCGCGCCACTTGCGCCAGGGTAAATTGCGCCACTTGCGCCAGGGTAAATTAGGCACTGATCAGTTCTTACATATAAAATAAATAACCTTGTATCAGACCTGAGCTTCTAGATAATAGGAAATGCCAATCTCGCCTTGCAAAACTCTGTAACCCCAATATATACAACTATTGATTCATATAGTAACTTGCGATAATATACTCCTCACATGGAAATGAGTAGATTTACGGGAAATATTTGGTGGTGGTGATGAGCATAAGATGGAGTGGGGGAGTATATCCACTCCGTCACTGCAGCTTTGGATGGGCTGTAAAACGAACAAATGAATATCTTTATTCTGCAAGTTTATCATTAAATAATTCACAAAATTATAAATCTTAAAACATCGTTTGAGAGGTGTTCATAGCAAGTCATTTTAATAGCTCATGTTTTCACATATTTTCCTTAAAGGGATAAGGATGTTACTTGACCTACTAATGAAAGATATAAACGGCGCGGTACAGTCCAAATTCTCAGGCCACTGGTTATTCATCTTAAGTCAGATTTGAGGGTTTGTGGGTCTAGTGGTTTAATGCGTGCGCGTGAAATCAAAAGGTCTGTCATTCAGTCAAGTGGTGTGGTTTCGATTTCCCGCTTGAACATGACAAGGACGTGCAAGGGAATTTTTTTTAAATACAAACGGTTGATATGCAAGATGCACATTTTGCAAGAGATGCACAGAGAACCAGATAAAAAAATAAATTTATTCTTTGTATAATCAAGGGTCATAATCAAGGAAGTTACGGTCCGATATAAACGACTATCGACAGAAAGTGAGTTATTTTGGATACAAACATATATTTTAAGTGTCATCAAAATCAGATCAAAAGTGTGACCTCTATAGAGGTCATGCACAACCTTAATATTCCATACTTTTAGACTATTTGCATACGAGGAGCGGCCATTTTGTCTGACAGTGTCGGTACGATTTTCGCGAAATTCAGACTCCATCATTACGGTGATATATTCCAACGGTCTTAAATAGGATAAAATTTGTGACCTACAGACGGGGCACACGCCAAAACGATCCGATATGCGTGGATATGGAGAGGAAACAAGAGTTTAGGGTTAATAAACACACATATTATGATCAAAATCGGACAAAATATGTTGTTGACGGACGTCCGGAAAGACAGGGCGACGACAATTATCATGCCCACATGAAAATGTGGGTTGAAATGGCCTAGTTTGTGTCGAGTGGACGTTAAACCCCACTTCTCTCTCTCTCTAGCTCTCTTCATTCAGATTTTAAAACATTTAGTTAATGTCTTGTCATCGTAAAATGTCGTTTTAAATAACCCTAGGTTACCGCGGATATGTATGGATGCTTTACAAATCGCCCGAATGCTTATTGAAGATCATTCTAATTTGAGCACTGAATAACAGCACGAACCGAGCTTCCAAGATAATTAAGTGTTCTCGGCTGTGTCTTAAAAGCTTGAAAGGCCTTTAGTGAAGATCGAAGATCCAGTGGGTAATGTCGTAAAAAGACAAGTCAATAACAAAACTCTTCCGGAAAAATATAGCTAGATTAGTCTGAAGAGCATTAACAAAAAAATAAAACTACTTGGAATATATTAAAACAGATATAAAAGCTAGATTTGATTTGGCAGTGCGTTATCTTTAAATGTCCTATACAATTAGTTCCGGAAGCTAAATTATCGCAGCCATCTCACTCAATCGTTAAGATAAATGTTTTCATATCCCGACTATTGAACAAATTTACTCTGAATGCAGCCATGTCTTCGATTGTTTTAGTCGTTTTAAATTAGATGCCCCCCCCCCCCAATCGTTTCCATCTAAAATATTAATATATGCCAGTTTTCTTTATACTAGGTGGTTCAGAAAAATATCGCGTTAAACCTCATCTCAACTGTAAAACAAATTTACTCCGAATGCAGCAATGTCTTCCATTGTTTTCGTAGTTTTAAAGATGGTCCGCGCGGATCCCAGTGACATAGTTGATTTTCATTTTCGTTTGCTTTGTTACTGTTGTAGTTCACATATCTGCTCTTTAATAGGTGATATAAACATGATTTACGCATTGTCTCCGCCCAAGCAATCCAAGGTTGCGACATATTACCCTTTGCTCCAATGTGTGCCCCCCCCCCCTGGATCCGGGCCTGGACTCCCTATATCGTTATCATCTAATATACAGTTTTCTATATTGTGGATGGTGCATAACAGTAGGCCTTTAAACCCCATTTTGTTTCATTTCAATTGTCGATGATTTACACCACTTAATTTTGTTCTATTTGAAGCATTCAGAAATATACAGATTGTGATATGTCAACTGCGCATCAACATGCAAATGAAAACTTCCTACACGGAATATTCTTGAAATAGTTTATATTTTCTTACTGCCTGAAAATCATTAAATTCGACAAACAATATACATATAGCCTTTCATTGCATTTTGAGTTTTAGATTACTGGTCTACCATTAAATTTTGTGTTTTAGATTACCATTTTGTCTTAAATTAGTCGTCTTCATGAGGCTCCATATTACCGTAAATTATTTTATTACGGACAGAAATATAAGTGAACTAACTACAACCCACGTAACAAGCCGATGATTTAATTAAATACTGATCTTATTACAACGTAATCAAATCATATACTCAACTTGAGACAGTAGTCTATTCCATTAAAGGAATATTGCCAGGTTTTGAAGGAATGTTTTAAAAACATTAATGAAAGACGTTTTTTTACCTAAACTTCTCTTTCGCTCTATGTTGTATTTCTGTATATTTACCATGGTAATAATGAATATTTTATTGAATTTGTATTTAAGATGGTAATAATGTTTTATTGTATTTAATATATATACCTTGGTAAAAATGTATATTTTATTGAATTTTTATTTACCATAGTAATAATGCATATTGCATTTATTTTTTTACCACGGTAATAACATTGTATTTGATGTATATTTACCAGGGAACTAATGTATATTGTATTGAATTTTTATTTACCATGGTAATAAGGTATATTGTATTTCATTTATTTTTACCATGGTCATAACATAATATATTGTATTTGATCTATTTTTACCAGGGTAGTAATGCATATTGATATTTAATTAATATTTACCATGCTAATAATGTATATTGTATACAATTTAAATTCACAATGCTAATGTATAACAGACATTCAGGAACCCCGTGCACCAGACGTTGTCGTGGGAACCGGGAGTGTGGGGCACAGGAGTTTGCAAATATAACGTGTTCATTTTGCTCGCTTCGCTTTCAGCCGCCATGTTGGACTGCTGAGGTGTTCGTTTTCTCCAATTTGGATGTTCCTAAAATAACACTACAATTTTCATTACTTACATTATCACCCCAAATAATTTTTGTCTTCTGATATATAATTATCGTCTATTATATTTTCAATAATTTTTCTCAACACCTCCATCATATATTATTAGAATTATAACAACTGAACGGTATTTACCTTCGGACTAAATTAGCACACATGTCTACATGGCTGAATGTAAGTGTACTAATCTTAGAATTATTACACTGAAAACATAGAAATAAGTTTTATACAATTAATTGTAAAAATCAACATATTTACTATATTACACTGAAATTCACACCAAGAGGTGTAAATTATAAAACGGCATTATGTAAGATTTTGATAAAGATCTGTTCGGTCTGGCTATAATAGTTCAAAAACAGATAATGAAAAATGGATATATTGAAAATTTCATTTAAATAACACTATTCTGAGCGAAGTTATAAATGTGGGTGTAGCATAAATTGTTTATTATCGTAGCAATGGTATTGAACAAATAAATGAGGTTATCCATTTTATCGTTCAATGTTTAAATCTGGCATTCTAATCCATTTAAAGCTGAACTCCGATTACAAAACTATGGAAATAATAAAATAATGAAAAAAGGATAACACCCTAAACAGTCGTCATACTAGTTTGTAGAACAAAGTCACCAAATAGGTATATCTAATTCTTACTTAATGCATCTTTAATTTATACCCACGCATGCCAATTACTTTACACTATTTTCAGTAAAACACCCATACGGATATAATGTATTCTTGCACGCCACTCTAGATGTGAGAGTTGTAATACCGAAATGAAATGAAATGGGATTTAATGTCATACCGTTTTGCTCCAACTGCGATATCACTTATGTGGAAGCGGACGTAAAACCACCAGCTTAAGTAAGTAAGTGCTCCAACTGGGCTAATGAATACGGTGCATTACTGATTATTGTAAATCGAGCTTTAGAATATGTGAGCATAAGTCGACCTTGCCCATAAACGATAACAAATTTCATTATCTCCGCCTCGTCGCACATCCATTTCCTTAAATTTGTCATCAGTATTTTAGTTCCGTTATCAGTCTACAGACTAAATGTACAAAATCGATATCTTGCTGAACATGACATTTGTTGTAGTCATCGTTAGACTAAGTATATGACTAATTTTGAGGCATAAACAGGGAGAATGCTCCATTAGGCTTATGATGCCGTCGCCTAGGGCGCACACATCAGAGGGCGGGGATTTATACAGATATTAGACAGATATAATAGAATATTAACAGGTTTATGATTCTCGTAATCTAAAATATGTCTAGTAGATTCGAGTTCTATATTTTTCATTTTCTTCTACAAGGAAACAATTCTATTTACGGGGAAGGGGGGGGGGGCTTCTTTGCCGTAGGCGTAAAATAGTCTGGTACAAGAGAGAGACATCTTTCTTTGAAAAGCATAATGGGTCATTATTCACTGATCATAACCGATAATAAACTTTTTATTTTGCTGAATACGACACAAAGTATTGAAAAATTGAAGACAGAGAAAGGTGTATTAAAATAGATATGTATATTCTACTCATCATATCCAAAATGTAAATGATTTTATATAAACTGATCTAATAATTGACGACAATAAAACCCCAACCTGCTCTTGTGTAATACCATTGCTGGTGCTTTGCGCCGCTGACCAGATGTGAAAGGTCAGTATACCGAAAGACTTTCACATCCAACGTGTGACGCATACTCTATTCTGCGACATTTCTTAAAGGAGCTAATTCGCTATATTTTAGGACCTAGAAATTGACAGAAGTAATATGAATGTATATAAACTGATTTACATTCAATAGTTTCCGTTTTTACTCTAATTTCAAATCAGTTATGTTCCGGGAAATAAGCCAGCAGTCTCAATCGAATGCAAATTTTTCGCGTCTGGTTATTTCAGTCTACATACACCGTTTGATTTGGTACAATGTGTCTAGCCTCGTTCTTACTAGAACTGGGGCTGAAACGCATAATGGTACACGATTGGTGTACCAATGGTAAAATGTTTATTTTGTCTTAAATATTGGATATCACTATCAGAAGCCATCTTTGTTTTCAAAGTTAGATTTTTTTGATGATATTGAGTTAGAGACTTAGCTACTTTAATTGTCTTGTGATCGGCTAGTATTTGTAATTCTCTTCTTTTGATCCCGTTTCACGTTGTGTATTTTCTTCTTACTATGTCAGTAGTTACGACGTCTGTCTTGCCAGGAATAACACTGCATCAGTTCGCGTCTACATTTCATATCAGTTCATATGGATACGTAGGGTAACAATGCGTAATAGATTACATTAGCGTATTCAAAATAAACATCTCTCCCTATCAACCCCAACTCCTATATTAGTTGCAATAGTAACGTGACTAGACTCAGGAAACGGCTACATCATATGGTCGTCTAAAGAACCCATGGTTTCGATTCCCGCTTGTACGTAACAATGAGTAGGGTTGGGTGTTCAACCTCGTGGGTTTTCTACGGGTTCACTGTTTCCCTCCCACTACTGTGAGAACCTTACGTGAAAGTAAATTATCGAAGTATAAATTGAACAATATGTTAGTCCCAAAAGTTAGTCCCAAAATAACCTACATTGTGTCGAGTGGAAGTTAAACCCTATTCCCCCCTCTCTCTCTCTCTCCCAAGATGTGTGGCTAGTGGTGACAATAACAGTGAGGCCATTGGTATAGTCATAGTAGGACGTTCAACTCTAAAGACCCGCTGACATTTAGAAATCGAAATAATAATAGACTCTAGCGTCGCCTTCATGCCGAAATTTCTAGCTGTATCGTGCATACTTGTCTTACTATCCCGTCTGGTGCAGTAGAAGTAAGACGTTGAATCCCATTCTTTTTATTCAGGCGTTTATCCCCCAGTGTAAAAGGATAGACATGAAATATTTTATGCACCAAAGCCTTTGCCAAAGGTAAGTAATCTGGAGCAGCAGGATAGTGTACCAAGCTTGAACTATCGTCTGCTCTGTAATCGATTACCGATCAAGTTCTATAATATGATGTTACACAACAACATATCCGATAACGTGGACTCGGGATGACAGGGCGATTGCAGTTAATCAAATTACCATTTCTAATTAATATTTACAGTAATCCGTATCGTCTGACTCTTTCAATGGTCGCATTTGTTGGTGAACACCTGTCTTTATTGCACATTAGAATAATTGTATCGTTAAGAAAGAGTTAGATTCGACAATGTCATTTTAATGATTCAACAGAGTATTGCAGGAAATAAAATTCTCCAGAAAATGCTACAAATACCAGAAATGAAGAAGAATTGGCTGATGGAATATATGGATTTCGCCTCTTTTTTCTGTATATACACAAAGAATAAATTTATAGACTAATTTGTTTATAATACAAGTGTAATATATATTGCTACATAATGTACAACACATGTTCCTGGTTTTCTCCATTTAAAGAGACCATTGATAATTTGGTATAATCGGGTTAAAGTACCGGTATTCAATTCTTTAATTCGCATTAATTGATAATTCCTTTTTAACTTTTACATTAAATAACTTTTCTTCACAATATTTTAAATATTTTGATAAGAGATTTTAATTCAAAGATTTAAATTTAAGAAGTAACACTATTGAAAGCATGTTGCGAGTGCTGGCTGAAAAGTCGTTATAGTCTGAAAAGGATAGATCAATTGGGTTTAAACAGACTATTTCCACCAAAGCGTCCTTATCAGCAACCATTCAAGAAAACATTACTCCGGTGCATGGCAAATTAGTTGTGACTGATTGACGAAATACGTATTGTCAGTGTTGTGGGCATCTCTCACGACAGGGTTGAGCACATTATTGCTGAGGAATTACAAAATTTTCTGTAAGGTGGGTGCCAAAACACTTTGCTGTGGATCAGAAAAGTGTCAGATTCCTGACACCACGTGACAATCTGCACTGTTTTTAAGCAGATCCTGATAATTGGCCCTTTTAGCAGACTTCCATATTATTTCCAAAAATGAAAAAGGAACTGCTGGTCGTCATTTTCCTAGTAATGCTGACATCATGTCAGTTGTGAACGACTTTTTTTCTAGGGTATGCTGAAAAAAATTTCTTCTCCGGACCGGCATTCCGGCCTTGCAGCATCGTTGGCTAAAAGTGTGTCGCATCGATTTTGTACAGTCATTTTACTGATAGGCTTACAACTATTCAGCCAGCTCTCGCAGTACAAGATGAAAATGTCAAGTTTAGACAAACAGGTTGGATTTTTACGTTTAATCCGTGAATGAAGGATGGGAAAGTTAGAATTATCGAATTTGATCGACTCTGGTATCTGTCTTTATTGTTTTGGACCACGCTATATTTTATTTGTTTCACGTCTTCTATGATCTATTAGACGATGGGGGGCGGCGCTAAAACAAAACTAAACGTGCATCCTCTGAATTGGTTCACGAATCCTTACATGCGTTCGTTGATTCCAAATTGTTTAAACGAAGATCCATGGTCGAACTGAAAGATTTGTTGATTATACACAGAAACCTTTCTAAAGGTTGACATTTCTTTAAATGCATTAATGGCAGACGTTAAAGAAAAAATAACTTTCATAAAGCTCAATTCATTCCAAGCAGTAAACATTGTCATTTCTGCCTATTGATGTAATGGTTTTGTCAAATTCCCAGACAACCTGCCTTTTTATAGGCCTACTTTATGAGAGCAGAAGTTTTTGAGTAGCAGACGATGGATACCGGTGCGGCCATTGTCTAAACAATGTCTGAACTTCAAATCCAGTAATAAGTAAATGAATTAGATACTTCAACTCAGACAGCGGTAAAACGTCTTATCCCTGGTAGGAAACTTGATGTGATGGTCTGGCCATGCCTACTCTTGTGAAGACAAGACACTTTAGACTAAAATAACTATTCAAAGAGAGTCGCGCCAGGATTGCCTTCAATCAATGTCGACGTTTCTTTGTTTGATCGATTAAATTAACTTTAATTCGGAAATAACCCCTGGAGATATTTGAGTTATAAATAACATGAAAACAAATTTTAAACTAAGATCCAGGTTAATTGGCCGTTTTTCAAGGATATTACCCCCCTAATTGTTTTGTATACATGTTTTGAATTGAGATAACAATACCGCATATTTTCCCTAAATAAACAGCTCTACTACATGTTCATCAAAATGGGTTTTTTGCAAAGCCCGGTTCCATGTCTACAATCAAACATGAAACAAACTTCGTCTCTTATGGAGTCAAAGGGCGGCTATGCTGTTTGGGGTCAACCATGGGCCGACAGAACATGCCGTAGGTCAAAGCTTGGTCATACATCGTGCCAAATATAGTATGGGTCAAGGCTAGGTCGTTTATGCCAAACATGTATTAAACCTAGATGAAAAACTGGGGTAGATGAAAAACCTCATCTTTCAACCCTGTTTTTCGAGCTAAGAGATGGTCCTATAATTGTTTCATCTGGCAAACACCAACAGCGATCATATCGGGCCTCAGTAAGCAAAATTGACAACTTTTTAAATCAAAACAACGATTGGTTATTGTTATTTATAACATTTCTGCCACATTCAACTAAGCATATGACCCATATATAGTATTTACCTTTAATTCAATATCAAACATAGTTATGTTAGATCACCACAAGCGTGACCGTTATGTAATGCATTTGGTTCTGAAAGAAAGACATATCTAACCCTTTTCTGCTGTTCAAATCCTAATACTTATCGGTTTAACAAGTTGTTTAATACTTCAAATATTGTGACTTTGGAAAAACTCTGTGAATTTATAAATAAATTTAAAAGTTCTTGATTATTTTGTTGCATTGCTTGCACATGTATGTAATTATGTATGATATATTGTTATATTTTCTCTGTAACTGTGTACTATAGTTTATTAGAATAAAGTTAATTCTTCTTTCAGCTTCACATTATACTTGCAAGCTCCTACGTAATGCCGCGCTTCGACCTCTAGCTGGTCGGTCACCTCTCGCTTGCGGCTGTGGTTTCGATCCCTGGTGTGAGCGTATGTGGTATGGAGATATTGGCGCCTTCTCAACCTCGTGGGTTTCCTCCGGGCACTCCGGTTTCCTCCCACTGCTAAAGACCCCTACGTGCAAGCGAATTATTGAAATAAATTATACACCATATGTTAGTCCCGAAATGACCAAGACGTTAAACCCCATTTCCCTCTCTCTCGTACGTAATGGTACTGTGAGAAAGTAAGTTGATGATTATATTACAAACGTAATGCTAATGTAATTAATGACATTTTCCACGACTGTAATAGCCCCGGGTCTAACCGGTGGGCGGCCAATTGGTCTAACACGACATGATCTTCCATCGATACAAGAATTGCGATTGAGATCCGACGCTTCTATGGGTTTTCCGGTCCCCACGGTATTCGAAATAACGACATGGTTTGAGTTTTATGTGCTGAGATCAATCTGTTTTGATACATGCCAATGCCTCTCCTCACATCAATAGTTGGCGGATTGTAATGTCACGGGAACTTTCTGGTTTGACACGATAATTCATGAAAATCAGAAATATCAGAAAAGCTGATAATATTGAAGAAACTAAAACAAATAAGACAATTAACGGCTTTGCCTGTCAGTAATCTCAGAATTAGTTCCTGGTTAGAGATGTCAAAAAATCGTGATGCTACATGATATCACATTATTAACACAGTTATTAGCCAGACTATTGCGGCAAATTACAGAGTTTATTGACTAGTACATCTGTCCCTCCGGATTAATCGACCGTCTGGATATATCAGACATTAGCAATCACGTATTTAACAGATTAATATGGTACCAGATATCAGTATATGAACAAAAGTGAGGTCAGAATAAACATCTACAGTTCGTCTGTATTAGTGTTCATGGCAAATGTGTTATTAGTTTATGCAGAAAAACAGGACGTTAAACCCCATTTCATTTAGTTATTAGTTTAACCGAGCCCCTTCTCACCTAATATCCAGGTTAGCAAGATATTACAGATGAAAATTTTTTAAAAGAGAGTTCATAAGGATAGTCCGGCATGGTTCCTTTTTGTCAGCGGTGCATTACCGAGGGCCAAACATGGGACAACGTGGTCGTTCGGATGAGACTAAAAATTGGGGTACCGTGTACCCATGCCGTGCATGTAGAAGATCCCTTGGTAGTTGGAATTCGATATAAGAGAAAAGAGTAGACAGTAGAGTCGTTGTCTGGGCAAAATTATCCCAGTCAGAGCAAAAAAGTAGGACGTTAAACCCCATGTTATTTCATTTTGGTTTCAGACGAGTGATTTGCCCCTGGATTAGGTAATCTCCTTGTACAAACATGGAAGACATATCAGTTAGACTTAACCCTCAATTTACAGACCAAGTGTCTTGGTAATCGTGGTACATCTCTAATGAAATCTTCGGTTTTACTTCGTCTGATTATCGGTACCATTGCGCATTCATATACGCTCACATTATCAGGTTGGCGTATATTGCCGTGGCCCCCGACAGTCTTGTGTGGACACTCTACAGGTTACAATTTTCATCCGATCTCGGTTCCTTTCGATGTCATCAAGGATTATTGCCCTGGCTGTACCAAAAATAGGGTTTTAGCGTATGGTCATTCTAGAGGTCTCAATTTTTATCTGATTGTTATTATAAAAAACGTTTAAATGTATCATTGTTCCACAGCTGAGTTCGAATTTTGTAAAAAAAAAACGGATCGAAACTACCGGATAAAATGGCTGCTCCCCGTACGCTGGTAGTATAAACGTATGCAATACGCATGTACTAATGTTGTGGACACTCTAGAGGTCACAATTTGTATCCTAATTTGATGAAATTTGAAATTTATGTTTATAACCCAACAGCCAGAGCCTTTCGATGTTCGAGGTTATTGAGCAGTAATCTCCTGGGCTATTGCGCTTCATTATACGTACAATCGCCCATTTTGCTTGTCCTCTGTCCATAGCGTGCAAAATGAGGGCGCATCTTGCATGATAACTGCTTGTTCTGCATCCAAACACAATGCGAAGTACAAAAAAGAACCTGCCCGATCGTCTTAGAAAGGCAACACGACTATGTGAAGCCCTCGCAATGCCGCCACGATGGCCTTATGAGGTGCAAAATGAACACGAGAACGAACATTCGCAAGGACCTTTGGCAAATTTTGGACATGCCACAGATTTTGCCAGCCGTCATACGATGTCTTAAGATGCTCTCACAAATGGCACGATGTTTCTACGATCAGAACCGAATCCAATTTATCGTGTTACAATCTGGTGTCAATTTCGAGAGATTGTGACGCCCATTAAGCATCTTCCCGTGTCAGTCCTATAAACTACTATACAAAATTCACATCTTCGTATTACCCCCGTGTGTGCGTCGGGCGCCATCGTGGGACCTTCTGTTGGCTTCAGCTGTTGACTGGTTTTTGACCACGTTCAAGACTGGCAAACGATATAATGTAAAGTTTATTCTAATAAAATGTCGTGTTTTTTGAAAGAGGCAATGTTTATAGTGTAAAGAAAAGTACTTATTATTATGACACTATAAAGCTTTATATAAATAGTATGGTATGGAAGTACCGGTAAATTCAGTATTCTCCTTTAAGATAGTACGGGATATCGTTCAAGTGTACGCGGTAGATTAATCCGAGAACTCCTAATACCACTTCTCTTTGTACCCGTGTCTTATCTCATCTCGTGATCACCATATATGACCTTTATAATTGTCTTGAGAACTAGAAACATGTTGGGCTTTTTTGTTCAAGAAAATGTATTTTATAGGATTTCTCTAGTAGAATGGCTTGACATTTTGAAGATCTGCCTTGGGTATCTCGAGGGTGTAATTGTATCGTTTTTATTTGAACAGCTTCCACTCAAGTCATTCAATATAGAAGCCGGATTAAGTCTTGTCAATAAATTGTAGCTTGGAGTCCAGCATTGAATTAATAATGTCTTGAATTGGGTCAGATCAATTGCTAACCAGACAGCGGTCGGCTTGCTAGTAGTGGTGGGTTTGGGATGCATCTAGAAAATGCATCCAACAGGATAACTAGCGAGATTCAGATGAGTTCGGAGAACGACAACGAGAATCTGAAAAATCCGTATTCTTGACAAAACGCAATGCTCCCGAATATTGAATAGAGCAAAAAGTGCACTTTTTGAAATTGGCGATTCGTCCTATCATTTAGCTTTTATCCGACCAGTCAAACAAGGCCTAACAAAGGCTGGTGTATTTGAAGGGGATGTGTTTCGGTATAATTATGAAAAGGAATGTCTAGAATAGAATTAAACCACAGCGGAATTCACTTACGACTTCAAATTGTTCAAGATGTTTTCACGAGCAGGTTCGTCTGACGCCGTGGGGGGAGCAATCGAGAATTGATGACGTAGCATACAACCACGGAACCACATCGTTCACGCTCTCGGTATGCATCTGACCTTTGGAAACCGCGATGAATTACTTTAAAACGATATATTAATTTAACTATGTTTACGATATTAAACACACGGCTAAATACGAGTCGGTAGTTAAAAAATACAATTTTAATTTGGTAGCATCGTGCATCTAAGTATCGTATTTGAGGGCCTTTTACGAAATGTTCGTCCCGATATAGACATTACATATAATGATGCGTTCTGGATTATTTTGTGAGGCAACAGCCGCTATGTTGTCCCGTACCGGCTCATAAAGGTAATAAAAACCATTGGTGAACAACAGACGTCACTTTATATGCGGCAAATGCTTCACAATTCTTGTGATAGCAACTAGGATTCAATCGGAATATTGTTGCATTGTTTTCAAAAGTATGTGGCTGATGTGGTAAAAATGCAATACTACTATTCAGCTACACCCACACCGCCCCCAAAAGGTAGAAAACACCAAACAAAACAAGCAAACAAAGTACCACAGAACTGATTTTATCAATACAATGATAAAAGAGGGCGGAGTGTCTAGTCCAGATAATGCTGTATTTATGATCCGAGGCTTTCGAAATCATTCCCATATATCACGTTCAATGAGTGTCGGAAACAGACCATAACTCCCATAATATTGAGTACCTTTTATTTGGAATAAATGAAAGCTGGTCAATACTATTAGTTCTACTGGCACGGAACAATCTCTTTAGTTGCCATAGTAACGCTTTCCAGAATTATTACCTAGGACATTACAGTCGGTATTAACAACACGCGCTAAAGCAAAACATGGGCGATATCAAACTACAAACTAATTGGGAAAAAATCGATTACAAAATCCAACGATTTGTGGGCAGATTACATAACGATAAAAGTAATATCACGCAAGAATCATGAAAAAAAAGCTTGTAATTTAGTAAAAGGAAATCACCAGTCGACAGCAGGTCATTGATCACCACTATTTCAATTCCATCATCACAAAAGATTACATGGGTTGAAATAGAAGAACTGCAGTTTTGACATCTTATAAGCTATTAGCTCAACATCAACACTAATTGGTGAAAATTTCTGTTTGACATTAAGCGGGAGTTGGTCTGTTCACTAATTTAATGCATGGGGCATTCTTACATGCACTTTTAAAGGAGAAAGATCCCTTTCTATGTTACAAAGCTAGTGGAAGTTGGTCTGGTTGCTAATTTTACTTACTTGTTTTATTCAATGGTTAATACGTATACTTAAATGTATGCCATGCTGCCGTTTCTTATTGTGTTTTTATGTTATTTATTTACATTATATTTAAGAAGATTGTGATAAATTGAACAGTCTTGTAACAATATCTTATATACATGTACTTCAAAGAGAAAGGATGATCAATATGGATATAATTAGATCTTAAAGCTGACAATTAATACGGATGTAATTATATCTTATAAGCTATCCAATACTAAATTAATAAGAAATGAAGTTTTAAATTTAATAAAAGAAAAAATCAAATTGCCTCTTAATTTAATGAAAGCTTCGTAATGAGATTTGCTTTTCTCCCATTCAAAAAATCCTCTTAGTGAACAGATCAGGCAATGGGATTATGTTATTTCTCCGTCACCAATGTCATCTATATATATATATATATATATATATATATGAACTTCCTGAACTACCAACTCTTGATTCACCTTATAAAATGTCCAGACATCGACCTTGTCTTAATTGTATAGAATGTAACTCCCGCAAAGGTTGTATTAGATTATTTTTAATTGGTAATGAACTCTATTTCCTGTATAATTTGACTATTCAGACGTCAATTTATATACTTCAATAACATATTACTTTTAGGATTAAACCTTATTATAAAAGACAAAGGAGTAAATTTTGCAATATCGGTTTATTGGCATGATTGAACACAGCTTAATTGGTGAATTACAACTTATTTAATCAAATTTAAGAATCATTATGGAAGGTTAGATAAAGAGCTGACATTTCTCTCTATATAATAATAGTTAGATAATAGATAATGTAACGGGAATATTCTGAAAATTTCAATCCAACTACTATTTCAGTTTAAAGTTCCAATAGCATTTTTTTAAGTTATATTTTTAAAATTTATTAAAATAAAGCCCCAAAATAGATTGAACCTATAAACAGTCCTGCCTTGTTAAAGAATAATCCTATTAATCCTATAATTCACTATTGCCAGTTGAGAAATTGGCAAAAATATCATTTTCAACTTCAAATTCAAACGTTTGAAGATGGCCGTCCATGGAGAAGAATAGGAAAACAAGGGAGGTAATTGAGTAACTATTTCCTCAATCAACCAGTGTCACCCTTTCTAACCCCCCCCAAAATTTTGTCCATGATCGTATAATAGTGAGTTGACAACCTTTTGAGCAAAAAACATAGAAATAATTATATTTTGACTTTCTTAGAAAAAGTGAAATTGGAACTTTAAACCGAGAATTACACATCTTGTAGCCTCGATTACCCAATTTTCCGTTTAATGTAAAGTTTATTCTAATAAAATGTCGTGTTTTTTGAAAGAGGCAATGTTTATAGTGTAAAGAAAAGTACTTATTATTATGACACTATAAAGCTTTATATAAATAGTATGGTATGGAAGTACCGGTAAATTCAGTATTCTCCTTTAAGATAGTACGGGATATCGTTCAAGTGTACGCGGTAGATTAATCCGAGAACTCCTAATACCACTTCTCTTTGTACCCGTGTCTTATCTCATCTCGTGATCACCATATATGACCTTTATAATTGTCTTGAGAACTAGAAACATGTTGGGCTTTTTTGTTCAAGAAAATGTATTTTATAGGATTTCTCTAGTAGAATGGCTTGACATTTTGAAGATCTGCCTTGGGTATCTCGAGGGTGTAATTGTATCGTTTTTATTTGAACAGCTTCCACTCAAGTCATTCAATATAGAAGCCGGATTAAGTCTTGTCAATAAATTGTAGCTTGGAGTCCAGCATTGAATTAATAATGTCTTGAATTGGGTCAGATCAATTGCTAACCAGACAGCGGTCGGCTTGCTAGTAGTGGTGGGTTTGGGATGCATCTAGAAAATGCATCCAACAGGATAACTAGCGAGATTCAGATGAGTTCGGAGAACGACAACGAGAATCTGAAAAATCCGTATTCTTGACAAAACGCAATGCTCCCGAATATTGAATAGAGCAAAAAGTGCACTTTTTGAAATTGGCGATTCGTCCTATCATTTAGCTTTTATCCGACCAGTCAAACAAGGCCTAACAAAGGCTGGTGTATTTGAAGGGGATGTGTTTCGGTATAATTATGAAAAGGAATGTCTAGAATAGAATTAAACCACAGCGGAATTCACTTACGACTTCAAATTGTTCAAGATGTTTTCACGAGCAGGTTCGTCTGACGCCGTGGGGGGAGCAATCGAGAATTGATGACGTAGCATACAACCACGGAACCACATCGTTCACGCTCTCGGTATGCATCTGACCTTTGGAAACCGCGATGAATTACTTTAAAACGATATATTAATTTAACTATGTTTACGATATTAAACACACGGCTAAATACGAGTCGGTAGTTAAAAAATACAATTTTAATTTGGTAGCATCGTGCATCTAAGTATCGTATTTGAGGGCCTTTTACGAAATGTTCGTCCCGATATAGACATTACATATAATGATGCGTTCTGGATTATTTTGTGAGGCAACAGCCGCTATGTTGTCCCGTACCGGCTCATAAAGGTAATAAAAACCATTGGTGAACAACAGACGTCACTTTATATGCGGCAAATGCTTCACAATTCTTGTGATAGCAACTAGGATTCAATCGGAATATTGTTGCATTGTTTTCAAAAGTATGTGGCTGATGTGGTAAAAATGCAATACTACTATTCAGCTACACCCACACCGCCCCCAAAAGGTAGAAAACACCAAACAAAACAAGCAAACAAAGTACCACAGAACTGATTTTATCAATACAATGATAAAAGAGGGCGGAGTGTCTAGTCCAGATAATGCTGTATTTATGATCCGAGGCTTTCGAAATCATTCCCATATATCACGTTCAATGAGTGTCGGAAACAGACCATAACTCCCATAATATTGAGTACCTTTTATTTGGAATAAATGAAAGCTGGTCAATACTATTAGTTCTACTGGCACGGAACAATCTCTTTAGTTGCCATAGTAACGCTTTCCAGAATTATTACCTAGGACATTACAGTCGGTATTAACAACACGCGCTAAAGCAAAACATGGGCGATATCAAACTACAAACTAATTGGGAAAAAATCGATTACAAAATCCAACGATTTGTGGGCAGATTACATAACGATAAAAGTAATATCACGCAAGAATCATGAAAAAAAAGCTTGTAATTTAGTAAAAGGAAATCACCAGTCGACAGCAGGTCATTGATCACCACTATTTCAATTCCATCATCACAAAAGATTACATGGGTTGAAATAGAAGAACTGCAGTTTTGACATCTTATAAGCTATTAGCTCAACATCAACACTAATTGGTGAAAATTTCTGTTTGACATTAAGCGGGAGTTGGTCTGTTCACTAATTTAATGCATGGGGCATTCTTACATGCACTTTTAAAGGAGAAAGATCCCTTTCTATGTTACAAAGCTAGTGGAAGTTGGTCTGGTTGCTAATTTTACTTACTTGTTTTATTCAATGGTTAATACGTATACTTAAATGTATGCCATGCTGCCGTTTCTTATTGTGTTTTTATGTTATTTATTTACATTATATTTAAGAAGATTGTGATAAATTGAACAGTCTTGTAACAATATCTTATATACATGTACTTCAAAGAGAAAGGATGATCAATATGGATATAATTAGATCTTAAAGCTGACAATTAATACGGATGTAATTATATCTTATAAGCTATCCAATACTAAATTAATAAGAAATGAAGTTTTAAATTTAATAAAAGAAAAAATCAAATTGCCTCTTAATTTAATGAAAGCTTCGTAATGAGATTTGCTTTTCTCCCATTCAAAAAATCCTCTTAGTGAACAGATCAGGCAATGGGATTATGTTATTTCTCCGTCACCAATGTCATCTATATATATATATATATATATATATATATGAACTTCCTGAACTACCAACTCTTGATTCACCTTATAAAATGTCCAGACATCGACCTTGTCTTAATTGTATAGAATGTAACTCCCGCAAAGGTTGTATTAGATTATTTTTAATTGGTAATGAACTCTATTTCCTGTATAATTTGACTATTCAGACGTCAATTTATATACTTCAATAACATATTACTTTTAGGATTAAACCTTATTATAAAAGACAAAGGAGTAAATTTTGCAATATCGGTTTATTGGCATGATTGAACACAGCTTAATTGGTGAATTACAACTTATTTAATCAAATTTAAGAATCATTATGGAAGGTTAGATAAAGAGCTGACATTTCTCTCTATATAATAATAGTTAGATAATAGATAATGTAACGGGAATATTCTGAAAATTTCAATCCAACTACTATTTCAGTTTAAAGTTCCAATAGCATTTTTTTAAGTTATATTTTTAAAATTTATTAAAATAAAGCCCCAAAATAGATTGAACCTATAAACAGTCCTGCCTTGTTAAAGAATAATCCTATTAATCCTATAATTCACTATTGCCAGTTGAGAAATTGGCAAAAATATCATTTTCAACTTCAAATTCAAACGTTTGAAGATGGCCGTCCATGGAGAAGAATAGGAAAACAAGGGAGGTAATTGAGTAACTATTTCCTCAATCAACCAGTGTCACCCTTTCTACCCCCCCCCAAAATTTTGTCCATGATCGTATAATAGTGAGTTGACAACCTTTTGAGCAAAAAACATAGAAATAATTATATTTTGACTTTCTTAGAAAAAGTGAAATTGGAACTTTAAACCGAGAATTACACATCTTGTAGCCTCGATTACCCAATTTTCCGTTTAATGTAAAGTTTATTCTAATAAAATGTCGTGTTTTTTGAAAGAGGCAATGTTTATAGTGTAAAGAAAAGTACTTATTATTATGACACTATAAAGCTTTATATAAATAGTATGGTATGGAAGTACCGGTAAATTCAGTATTCTCCTTTAAGATAGTACGGGATATCGTTCAAGTGTACGCGGTAGATTAATCCGAGAACTCCTAATACCACTTCTCTTTGTACCCGTGTCTTATCTCATCTCGTGATCACCATATATGACCTTTATAATTGTCTTGAGAACTAGAAACATGTTGGGCTTTTTTGTTCAAGAAAATGTATTTTATAGGATTTCTCTAGTAGAATGGCTTGACATTTTGAAGATCTGCCTTGGGTATCTCGAGGGTGTAATTGTATCGTTTTTATTTGAACAGCTTCCACTCAAGTCATTCAATATAGAAGCCGGATTAAGTCTTGTCAATAAATTGTAGCTTGGAGTCCAGCATTGAATTAATAATGTCTTGAATTGGGTCAGATCAATTGCTAACCAGACAGCGGTCGGCTTGCTAGTAGTGGTGGGTTTGGGATGCATCTAGAAAATGCATCCAACAGGATAACTAGCGAGATTCAGATGAGTTCGGAGAACGACAACGAGAATCTGAAAAATCCGTATTCTTGACAAAACGCAATGCTCCCGAATATTGAATAGAGCAAAAAGTGCACTTTTTGAAATTGGCGATTCGTCCTATCATTTAGCTTTTATCCGACCAGTCAAACAAGGCCTAACAAAGGCTGGTGTATTTGAAGGGGATGTGTTTCGGTATAATTATGAAAAGGAATGTCTAGAATAGAATTAAACCACAGCGGAATTCACTTACGACTTCAAATTGTTCAAGATGTTTTCACGAGCAGGTTCGTCTGACGCCGTGGGGGGAGCAATCGAGAATTGATGACGTAGCATACAACCACGGAACCACATCGTTCACGCTCTCGGTATGCATCTGACCTTTGGAAACCGCGATGAATTACTTTAAAACGATATATTAATTTAACTATGTTTACGATATTAAACACACGGCTAAATACGAGTCGGTAGTTAAAAAATACAATTTTAATTTGGTAGCATCGTGCATCTAAGTATCGTATTTGAGGGCCTTTTACGAAATGTTCGTCCCGATATAGACATTACATATAATGATGCGTTCTGGATTATTTTGTGAGGCAACAGCCGCTATGTTGTCCCGTACCGGCTCATAAAGGTAATAAAAACCATTGGTGAACAACAGACGTCACTTTATATGCGGCAAATGCTTCACAATTCTTGTGATAGCAACTAGGATTCAATCGGAATATTGTTGCATTGTTTTCAAAAGTATGTGGCTGATGTGGTAAAAATGCAATACTACTATTCAGCTACACCCACACCGCCCCCAAAAGGTAGAAAACACCAAACAAAACAAGCAAACAAAGTACCACAGAACTGATTTTATCAATACAATGATAAAAGAGGGCGGAGTGTCTAGTCCAGATAATGCTGTATTTATGATCCGAGGCTTTCGAAATCATTCCCATATATCACGTTCAATGAGTGTCGGAAACAGACCATAACTCCCATAATATTGAGTACCTTTTATTTGGAATAAATGAAAGCTGGTCAATACTATTAGTTCTACTGGCACGGAACAATCTCTTTAGTTGCCATAGTAACGCTTTCCAGAATTATTACCTAGGACATTACAGTCGGTATTAACAACACGCGCTAAAGCAAAACATGGGCGATATCAAACTACAAACTAATTGGGAAAAAATCGATTACAAAATCCAACGATTTGTGGGCAGATTACATAACGATAAAAGTAATATCACGCAAGAATCATGAAAAAAAAGCTTGTAATTTAGTAAAAGGAAATCACCAGTCGACAGCAGGTCATTGATCACCACTATTTCAATTCCATCATCACAAAAGATTACATGGGTTGAAATAGAAGAACTGCAGTTTTGACATCTTATAAGCTATTAGCTCAACATCAACACTAATTGGTGAAAATTTCTGTTTGACATTAAGCGGGAGTTGGTCTGTTCACTAATTTAATGCATGGGGCATTCTTACATGCACTTTTAAAGGAGAAAGATCCCTTTCTATGTTACAAAGCTAGTGGAAGTTGGTCTGGTTGCTAATTTTACTTACTTGTTTTATTCAATGATTAATACGTATAATTAAATGTATGCCATGCTGCCGTTTCTTATTGTGTTTTTATGTTATTTATTTACATTATATTTAAGAAGATTGTGATAAATTAAACAGTCTTGTAACAATATCTTATAACATGTACTTCAAAGAGAAAGGATAATCAATAAGGATATAATTAGATCTTAAAGCTGACAATTAATACGGATGTAATTAGATCTTATAAGCTATCCAATACTAAATTAATAAGAAATGAAGTTTTAAATCTAATAAAAGAAAAAATCAAATTGCCTCTTAATTTAATGAAAGCTTCGTAATGAGATTTGCTTTTCTCCCATTCAAAAAATCCTCTTAGTGAACAGATCAGGCAATGGGATTATGTTATTTCTCCGTCACCAATGTCATCTATATATATATATATATATATATATATATGAACTTCCTGAACTACCAACTCTTGATTCACCTTATAAAATGTCCAGACATCGACCTTGTCTTAATTGTATAGAATGTAACTCCCGCAAAGGTTGTATTAGATTATTTTTAATTGGTAATGAACTCTATTTCCTGTATAATTTGACTATTCAGACGTCAATTTATATACTTCAATAACATATTACTTTTAGGATTAAACCTTATTATAAAAGACAAAGGAGTAAATTTTGCAATATCGGTTTATTGGCATGATTGAACACAGCTTAATTGGTGAATTACAACTTATTTAATCAAATTTAAGTATCATTATGGAAGGTTAGATAAAGAGCTGACATTTCTATCTATATAATAATAGTTAGATAATAGATAATGTAACGGGAATATTCTGAAAATTTCAATCCAACTACTATTTCAGTCTAAACCGAGAATTACACATCTTGTAGCCTCGATTACCCAATTTTCCGTTTAATCATCTATGGCTGTTGAAAAGTAGATCAAATTCAAATCTAACGAAAATCGGAAGCATCAGATGGCATCGAGAGTTGATTATGGTCTTATTATGTTATTAAATGACTAATTTATAGTTTATATAACATTTCAGGCCAAAAGAAAGACTTTTAATTAGCAGATTTAGCTCTTGCAAATGTATGTGTAACATACTATTCAGTATTAACTAATAGCCCCAAAATCGACGCGCCCCACCAATCATGCCCCATTAATCAATTCGTAGGCGCCCCAGGCGCGGATCCAGAGGGGGGGGGGGTCCAGGGGGTCCGGACCCCCCCCCCCCCCCCCCCCCTGCTCAGACTTGAAAATATTTTATGCGATCTTATTGGCGACTTTTAGACCTGTAATTTTGGCATTACCTTCCGGAAATACGTCAGAATGCACCAAATTGAATCTAATTTACCAATTTTTCCGGGGGGAGGGCCCCCAACCGCCCCCCCGTTAATTGGTTGAGTGCCTTTTATCAAACCTAGACCCCCCCCCCCCCTGCAAAAAATCCTGGATCCGCGCCTGCGCCCAACCAATCTTACTCGGCATTATGCATTATGTGCGACCCCAACATAATGCATTGTCATTATAAGGCGCCCCACCAAAAATATCATTATATCGGGATAAGGAACCCCACATATCCAGTAGACGTGGTACAAGGGTTAATCAGTGAACTGGATGTATGAGATGTGTTGTTGACGTTTGGGAAAGTAGGTCGAGGGGAAATGTGTAGGGATTGATAGTTAGATGTATTATGAATGGTTAGAGTGGCTGTGGTGTTACGGTGAAATACTATGCCGCTACCGTAACACCACAGCTTTATGATTTGTTAGACAGGAGTGATTTAATGGGTGTCAACAACTGGGTTTCTGATTTTAATGTTGTCTTTTCCCACCGGCACTGGCCGTACGCCAGCAACTGAAAATAGCTGACGAAACAGCTAGGGCGTCGATTGTTAGTTCGCGTACAACTTGAAAAACCGAATGTCGTACGCCATTGTGAAACTGAAAGTAGCTGACGAAGACAGTTAGGGCGCCGATTGTTAGTTCGCGTACAACTTGAAAAAACCGAATGTCAGTATGGTATTTCTGACATAATTGGTTATCGGTGACCTGAAAGCTGGTAATCTCGACTCAAAGCGAGTAATCTCGACTCAAAAGTATAGTGTATAACCTACTTACTGTCTACAGTCGTCGCTAGTCTTTCTATAGTTCCTTCATGATTGTTTGTGGACGATTTACTACTCAGTAAGAAAGCCTGTGCCCAAAAAGAGTTCTCGTCTGTTATTATTAGTATAATGACTTCCTCATGTGCGGCAGGTTCGTTTGTTTTTAAAAACACTGTTTTTCGTTCCAAAAAATAGAAAAGTAATTTGTTACCAGATGATCATGGTTTTTCACCGAGACTAGATAATTTCTCTCGGTGTAAGGATATTATCGCTTATGTATAAGTTCATACACTGTTGAGAAAATAGTCCCATTGGTTTGCTTAGCGGCAAATAGAACGGGAATAAACTCTGTACTGAAAAAATTTTGCGTGATCTATATAAACTGTTTTCACACACTCGATTTATAATTAGCGATACACAGGTACAGTGGCAAGTGTTATGCTTCTCAGGCTAATACCTCAAAAGTACCTCCGCGCAAAAACCCAGATTTTGGTACATGCAAAAGAAAAAGAAATAGTGCCCGTGCGCGTGCCAGTAATAGGAAAACTAAGAGTTCGCGCATAAAAATGCACGAACGTACCAGACGCGATGTCATCAAGCCGTTTTGGGCGCCCATCAGTCAGGTTGGGAGGGGGGGGGGTAATATTATAAGGCGCCTCACAATTTGAGGGGCGGCTCATATATAACGATATGATTGTCAAGGCGCTCATTAAACAAAGTGACATTGGATGGTTGCTCTACCAATTTCGTCGTCGGCGCCCAAATAGTGTCACTCGCCTTTTCCCCAATCAGCAAAGGGCGCCTTAGGCGCCCTTCCCAGGTAGCGAATTTGTCCGGGGGAGGGGGGCGCTTGCTCTTTTTACTTCCTGGTAATTCAAATGCTCTGCGTTAATGGATGTAACGTTTTTTAAAATATTTTATCCAAATAGGACAACTGTTTTGAGTTATATTATTAATGCATTTTAAACAAATAATTTCAACCCAAAATCTTTTGCATGCATGTTTTGAATGCTTTATTTTTGATTGATATCGATTGCTGAACTTTAAAGGACATCGCCATAACGACACAAAAAAGAGAAGAGTTTTCCAGATTGTGTTACATTTTCAATTAATTAGTTTTATAATACAGCTATTTCTTCATTTCAACAATATTATGAAGCGAGTGGGTAGCTGGTTGGTGCTTCTTTGCGTCCACGCGATCATAAAAGACAATTTTGCCGTCTACCAATTTTACATAATATAATTTTGAAATACAGATCTTTGCTTGGATTGACCAATAAATAAGAAATATGGGCCTGTTTTAGATGGAACAAGAGTAGTTATTGCTCTCCTTGTAGTCTAATTCGGTTTGTTACATAATTCCCATTTTCGGGTAGAAATCGTGGAACAAGCTTTATTTTGTTGGTTTTGGTAGCGACCATTTTTGCCGGAGTAATTGGACGATGTGCTAATTTTGATTAAGTAGTACTAGTAACGTTTGGTGTCAAAATAATATGTTTTCGGGGTCGCAGATTCCATTCCTGACATTTACAACCTAGTACAATGTGATTACACGTTTACATACTTAGCATATTTCCAAGATGGCGGCCATTTTTGGTCTGAAAATAGGACGATGTGAAATCTTTATATAAGTACTGTAGTTGTTTGGTGTCAATATAGATGTTTACGGTAACGCAGAATTCATTTTGGACATATCTCCAATACATGTATATCTGCCACTTGTGCAGATTTCGATTACGTATATAGTTGTCTTTGGTGTCAATATATATATATCTTCGGGGCGCAGATTTCTGTCATATACAACTAGGTAAAATGATCGTACGTTCACCAAGGACAATGTAGCATATTTCCAAGATGGCGGAATGTTTTCTAAACATTTACTTGGTATATAGAAGTTTCTGGGTCTAACTCTGCTACGTCGGCTATTAGCTTATGACATATTCCTGAAAGCCGGTACCGTGTTGCACCCATTTGGTATATTATCCAACGATGAAAATTCCTGGATACGAGATGGCCAATGAGCTGATATTGATTTTCCTATTCAGTCGGGTTCCAGGCATGTCGCGGTTGCAGTCTGACTGGGATACGTTCTCACCTCACCCCCGTGACGTGCCAACCAGGTGTAAGGCGCATATAGATACTGCGCCAGACTCATCCCGTCCTCATTCACTTTCAAAGCAGAGATCAACCAATAGTCAAGCAATCAAGAACATTTTAAAGTTTTCTTGGATTGTTCTCTTTGGATGCCAGACTGGGGCTGACGAGCGAGGCTCGGTGTCTTTCTGATACATAAAAGTCGTAACAGCGTAGCAAGCATGTTGCCAAGAGCTTCATTCTCAGCTTGATGGCCACATGATTGAAGTTTGTAGTGACGTGGCTGTAAATGAAATACTTGCTAAGAAGCCCTTGGGACATTTATTATGTTATCAACTCAGGGGCGGATCCAGGGGGAGGGTTTGGGGGGTCCACCACCCCCCCCCCCCCGGTCAGCTACGTGAAAAATAATAATGCCTTGCATCAATGAAATTACATCACAAAGTGATCCTACATCAGTAAAAAAATGCTTACTCTGTTTAAAAAGCTCAATTTGTGTGTATGCCTATGTAATTTGGAGACGATGATGGCAGATTTCCGTAACAGAAACCTAGCAAACCCCCTCCTGCAAAAATTCCTGGATCCGCCCCTGCAACTGACTTCCAAGCTAAATGTGGAACGAGCATGTGGAATGCTACTGCATTTGAAACATAAAGTATGTCGCCACTTACACAACGACGTGGACGATTACTCTGACATCACTGCCACAAGTTCTTTCAATGGTGATGTCACAAATGACGGGTCACGTCGTTGTTTAAGTGGTGATATAGTTTTTTTTTTTTCCAACTCAACGATTCGTTCCACGCGCAGCATGGGATCAGTTGATAATATCATCTATGACACGAAGTTTCTTATAGCAAATATTACTATTTCATTTGCCGTCCTTGTTTTTATTTCTTTAGATACCGCTTTATATTTTTCAATATAATAAATATTTGTTATAGTTTTAATTTATTAATTACCTTTTCAAATAGGTAAGTCTAACATTTTGGTATCTATAACTGACAGACAACATAAGCCGAAAGTCACGATGGAATCACCGAGTCATACAATCAGACAGGAGCCCAACTATTACAACGCAATCGACCAAGTAAATGTGCTATCTTCCTGGAAAATCGATTATTAGTTCAGTGGTCAATACAACTAAGGAATTTTCATCGTTGGATAATATACCAATATGTAAAACACGACACTGACTTCCGGGAACCTGCTACAAGCTGAATTGGATTCGGAGACTTTTTAAGTAAGGTGTTTAGAAAACGTCCTACAACAAACGTTGGCTATTTTGGAAATGTGCTGACTGGGTGAACATATTATCATTTCGCGCAGTTGTAAATGGCAACTCGAAATCATATACTAACACAAAACACGACCACTTAGTCAAAATCTGCACATCGTCCCAATAAAAACAAATGGCAGCAATATTAGAAATATGTTAAACATCTGAACCAGTGAACATTTCACACAGCTGTGAACGACAGAAATGGAATCTGCGTCCCCGAAAACCAATATTAACACAATCAAGACTAAAATCATCACATCCTCCCATTTTCCCGCCACAAATGGCAGCCCTATTAGAACTATGCTAAATATGTGAATATGTAATCACTTTACACAATTGTAAAAGGCAGAAATGAAATCTGCGTCCATAAAACATAATATATCCGGATACCATTAGAAATATGCTACATATGTGAACGGATAGGTATAAATGTAACAAACTGAATCAGACTACAAGGGGGGCAATTACCACTCTTGGTGCATCTAAAACTGGCCCGTATTTCTTATTGATCAATCCAGGCAAAGATCTGTGTTTAATATATATTAGGAATTCTATCACATACATGTATGTAAATTTGGTAGACGACAACATTATAATATATTTTATCACCCAGTAACACATTTGACAGTAGATATCGCTTGTGTGATAAATTACATAAGGTCAAGGTCAATTATATCCTTAGGAGATATCGCTTTACATGAATTTGATTGGTCAATCAAAAAGGAACTACTTTCTTTTTTTTTAAAGAAACCACTTACATGTATTTTAAATTAAAAGTGTCTTTTTTGTTAAAAAAACTGTTTTTATTTAATTGACCATGGAGGAAATACTGGGTCAATATATAGGACTGTGTAATAGCTAACCTGCTGTCAAAAAACTGATGTATCACTACACTGTAATGTAATTAGATTCAGTAAAAAAAAAATCTATACCAAAGAATTATATTTATTTATTTGTGCATGTAAGAAAGGATTGGGTGATAAATAAAATCTCCAACTCATGTTTTTATATCAAAAAATACTCTAAGATTGCGTGAGTGCAAAGAAGGACCAGCCAGCCAGCCACCCTCTCACTTCATAATATTGTTAAAATGAACGAATAGCTGCATTATAAAACTAATTAATTGAAAATGAAATACAATCTAGAGAACTCCTTTTTTGTCGTTATAGCGATGCCCTTTAAAGTTCAGCATTCGATATTAACCAAAAAAGCATTCAAAACTAATGGATGCAAAAGATTTTGGGTAGAAATTATTTTTAATGCATTAATAATTGAACTCAAAACAGTTTTTGATGAAAGATTAAAAGATAACGTTCATTGGTTGGGGAGTGCTTTGCAGCTTTGAGTCATCTCTGTGTTACCCACCGTTGTGCGTATCGAGTTTATTTCCATTTTGACACGGCTATAAATTGTTAACTGCATCATTAAATTCTGCATCAAATGGGGCCATTAAATTTATTGTAAAACTACGAATAATGAAGTTATTTCAAAGTTTGTTAGATCAATCGTTTAGTTTCTGATATCGAATTTCAACGGCCAAGGGGTGTTTTACGTTCAAGCCAATGTGTAAACGGGATCTCGATTTTCCTTCCCACCCAAACGACTAGTTAGGCCCACCTTACTACACCACTGACAACGGGAAACTACGCCGGAAAATCTAGAGGAACTTCTATGTCGAGCTAAAGCTTGACCTCAAGGCAAGGCACCCAACGTCTGACACTCTTAGCCACCCGTGACTTCACATACAAACGAACAATTAAAACACTTGCTTTTTATATACACTGAAGATATGAAAAATGTTTACTTGAGTAGAACTAAGACGACATATCAATTTTAAATTAAATACCATACCCCATCAATCTGTCTCGGCTACAACGAGGGTTAGGTGGTGGAATGGTCTAACGCATACACTTTAGATCATAAGATGTGTCATAAAGTCAGGTGGCGGGTTTCCACTCTCCGTTACATCTCTGGCGCTAATGGTCCGGTCGTCAAACTCAATATTTCGAGAAAACCTGGAAATTGTCTACAAAGGTTTTCTTTATGATAGATTTTAGTAGCTTATGGTGTCTTCTTTTCAGAATCTGCCGGGTGAACTTCGGTCAAAGTGGCGTCCTTCGCCCAGAAATATCGTTCCCGATCAAGTTCCGACGGATTGCCATCTTCCAGTGAACATTACACAATAGCTCTGCGATGAGCTCTTTTTACGCTTCCTGCTAATGCATCATTCATTGAGAATGAATACATGGTGGTTTAGTTTTGGATGTTCATACCCTCCAGCGTGTTTCAGGCATCGATTTGCTGGACCTCTGTGCACAAAAAACTGACATTAATACAGTTGCTCGTGCAGGCACTGAGTCTACTACTCCGACGAGTGAGAGGGAATACAATCCCACCGCCGTCGCCTTAAAGAACCATATTGTCTGGCATTTTGGATTTTACTGTCATCTAATCACAGCTTAATGATTAATTTCAGTGTATCCAGCTTGACCCCCAAAACATACAGATAGACACCAAAATTATCAGCCACAAAATACTATATAGGGGATTATGTGAAATGGTGGTCGTCTTGGACGCCATCTTAAATTTCTCAAAACACTCAAGGGTCACCCAGATTCCCCCGGTAGATTCTGAACGAGGACACCCTGGGCTACAGTAAAATCAATCATAAAACAAACTTTATATACAATTTCCGTGTTCAGCTATAGTTCTGACTTGTTGGGATTCTGTTCCCACACAAAATGGAGTAAAGGGTTCATTTGGTACATCGTAAATAGTAAACTCTATGGAGAAGACGGTATTCACAATGTTTTTTTCTATTCTGCTTACTAGATAACACTTCAATATAATATGAGAGATTGTTAGCCCTAATGTCCCACTCTATCCGTTTCTACTTGAGGTGAATATCAATAGATATTACAAGTAACGACGTAGTCACCAGGAGACGCTGATATCCGTCAACAATTTCCGCACACGTTTTGTAAATGGATAAACGAGGGGCCCACGGGAAATTGAATATACCGACGAGACCAGAATATTATATTCAGTAATCGAAAGAAACGATTCTCCTGTCTCCTCTTTGTCTACCCTACTCAATAATAAACCCGCCATTGATCATGTCAACTTATATCTGCCAATCAAGAGTTGTAATCGGAACTCCGAGTCCATTATTCGCAATCATCATCCATCAATTCAAAACTCTTCGTGATCAAAAATCACAAAAAATAACTTCCGCTATTGCTATGCAATTATCGAAGTGTGGAATCCCATTGCGGGATCTTTCCAGTTCTTTTCGGTACAAAAGGGTTCTTCTACTTACAGTTTATTGAATGAATGAAATAACGAACAAAGCGTATGTGTTATTTAAGGCCAAACGAAATTGGTCAAAGATTTCCATTTAATTTCTAGTATTTCTATCTGATATTAACACAGTTATTGACGAGTCTAGACTTATTTCATTTCCAATGAGTGGTTGCCTTGACTTTATCTTGTTATCATACGGGATAAACGATGGGACCCAATTTGAACTCTTTTTTTTATTATTTCAACAACGATAAGTAATTGTATGTAACTATATATCTATATATAATCAATCCTAATAATTGTCATGTTATAGAATTCATTTCAATATTAGCTCTTTTATTTCTGAAGAATCACATTTTGAAAATTTTTTGGTATATTACATGTTATGTATATCTAGACTCCATTACATGTATTTATAAATCTATACAGTGTATTGTTATTCTTCAAGCGATTAGACGCTGGCTCGTTATAGCCTGGAGGTCGGGTGTTTGATCCCTGCATTGGCCGAGAAAAAATTCTTCCGGTTTTTCCCGTGTGGTTCTCCCTTGTCAGTGATGCAGGTCGGAGGGCCTGGCAAGAACAGATGTACTCGTTCGGATGGGACGAAAAACTGAGGTCCCGTGTAAAAATTGGTGTACGCGTAAAACATCCCTTCATAGTTGGAATTCGATATAAGAGTATATAGGCCGTAGTGCCGCTGTCAGGGCAAAATTTCCCTCATGGAAAACTTGGTTTCGATTCCCTGTTTGTACATGACAAGGAGTAGGGTCGCGTGTCCAACCTCCTGTGTTTCTCTAGGTTCCCCGGTTACATCCCACTACTAAATACCCTTACGCACTGGTGAATTATTTAAATAAAATTGAACCATATTGTTGTACCGAAATGACCTAGTTTGTATCGAGTGGACGTTAAATCCCATTTTTCTCTCTCACTCTCTGATGGAAAACACGTTTTAATCCCCGTGCCTGCAAATTGATTGTACTGCAAGCTTACATCTGAAAGACAAGGTGTAACATACTTATACGCTTTCTAGAGCATGTAAATTAACTGATGATACGAACAAGTGTTTATTAGATTGTCACGGCTACTCTTTCATTCAATTAATCCCACGTGTGTTCAACAATTACTGATTATATACATAGTGCTGGACTAGTGAGCCGAAGGCCCACCTGTCATGTCATATACATAGTGCTGGACTGGTGAGCCGAAGGCCCACTTGTCATGTCATTGACCAAAGAAAGCCCACACACAAGTAAACGCCATAGAAACATCCGTCGTTATCCGTCACTTTCCTTCAGTCGTGAGGAAGGGGATTGAGAGGGCCTCTCTTTATCTAAAGAGAGAAGGGGATCTAGTGATTTAACAGGAGTAAAGTCGCCTGGCCAACCTCGCGTACTTACTCTGTGTCCTTTTATTTCCTCTCACTGTTATGTAAAGACCGAATTATTGAAATAAAATGTGTTAGTTCCTAAATTACCTAGCTTGTATCGAGTAAACGTTAAACCCCATTTCTATCTCTCTCATCTGAATCCAGTATTGACTAGTGACACTTGTGCATATCTTAATTTCTAATTTTCAGAAACCGTTGCCTTCATAATTTATTCTTCTTTTGATGGTATAATCCACGTGGAAGTAAAGCTAACAATTCATGTATTTTTTTTTATAGCAAACATTGATTTATTTCATCAACGATCAACAATTCGTACAAGCATGGGATTCATATAAAACATTTACAATAAATAATAATAATAGAAATACTTTCATTAAACGCCATTTTGAAATCAATGAATAATAAAAAAGAGATAACAAAGAAATCCTTTAAATATCCCCCATCCCACCATATCTCGTTTATAATTCTAATAATGAAATTGAAAACGGACCATAGTTTGAGCGAGGTATTAGGAATATTAATTGTAATCGCCTGAACACGTAGCGAGTCATATTTTCATTACCATCAAAAACTGAAATAAACAATTCTCTATCTTAAAATTCAAACCGTGACATTTTAATCACGAAATGGATTAATCTACCAATGTAATTAGTCTGTATATTTTATTATCGAAAGTTCAGAGACAACCAGTGTGATATGCATATAGGTGAGACTAAACCAGTAAATTAAAAAAATACCACAATTTCATAATAATTATTTCAATTATTCACGGGATGTTTGCGTCAGTTAAAATTAAATTTCATTTATCCTTATCGTACATTATTCACCAGTCCCCCAAAACAGAAAAAAGGACCATAACAGCATATAGGAACGGAGCTAGTGTGATGTCATCGGCGCCATCTTAGAATTTTGCCATCATTTCAAATATCGGAGTCTGCCCCACGCGCATTTTCCAAAGAATAAGCATGCCAAATATGTCGACCGCAATTGGAATTGGGGCCTTAGTTTTGTTTTCGAAGAACGTCAACTCCAAGTAGACCATGAAGCGCATGGTCAATAGTATTGTCAAAGATTAGTAATCTTTAAATTTCGTGTGACTGACAACAACTTAAAGTTTCGCAACAAAAGTTGTGTTTCGGTATTAAACAACTTGAGAGTGTGTAAACTTTTCACGGGAGATTTATAATTTTAAATTATAAATTTATAACTTTAAACTATGAATTTCTATAATTTTGAAATATGAATTTATAACTTTAAAATATGAATGTATAAATTTTATAATGGATGCAGGCCTACATTCCTACCGGCCTAATAATCTCCATTCAATTTTTTGTTGTAGCTGCCTAAAAAAAACAATTAAAGTCCATTCGTCTGCTATCATATTTAGTTGTCTCTGAAGCCGAAAGTATTGTAGTAAAATGTTTGAAAATTAAACCGTTACTCCTAGCACCCCCTCCCCTCCCCATAACTTATATCAAAAGATTTATACTATGACCCCGACATTGGACCGAATAACGAAAATATAACAAAATCATTACGCGAAAGCATGAAAGCTCCATTTAAGTACAGATGGTTATAATTGTAGCAAATTTCCTAATACTCGATGGAAGCGCCGTATGAAAATATTAACAGTGAGCTGATGAATGATGTAAGTAAAACTTAATATACCTTAATGACAGTCATACATTATACATAATATTTATATACATTGGCTTATATTAATATTTACAATTATTTACAGTAATATTCAATAATAACAATAAACTATAATATGAATTTCTTGTCTTTATATATTTTAGTGTCTTAAAGATTTGTTTAAGAAAAAGATTAACTCTTAATAAATAAATTTAATAATGACTATATTATAACAGGTCGTTAACAGACATCCCTTGCACAGGGGCGCGGCACCAGTTTGTTTACACTCCGAATAATCGTTAATTCATTTATAATGATTACAATTTCTCATCAACGAATTCAAATTTTAGTCAGGTTTTCTTTCTTATGTTAGTTAGAACAAAACAATTTCTCAAAATAAACAAATTATATATTCTCTAACATGAAATATAAACAGAATTTATATAGTTTTAGATATATTATATTTGTTAATCACCACAAAGAAAAGCAAAGGACAGGCGAGATTTTTTAAGATCTCATCCAAAAACCTAGAACGAAGTCATATTATGTATCATCTGATGGATATCAGAAAAAGATAACATATAAGGAAAGACGTGGGTTTATATAAGTAGTCATCAATTTGATTAAATAAAAAATAACCCGAAGAACATCTGCAGTTTGTTATTAAGTAATTAATCATTATGTATGGCAATTTATGATGACTTTAACAACACTGGGTCGATATTTGAGCCACGCAGTATATATTTAGCCAACTCTGGACTATCATGAGCGGATATAATAGAAACGACCGAAAACAAATGCCAATATGCATGCGGCGAGACACATCAAATTATAACCGTTAATCAAAATTGGAATAGGGCATCTGCATTCTTATACATGACAGAGTGGCTTTGGCACCATTCCTGCAATTACAATGGAATAATTTACTCTAGAGTGTGTCTGTTGATAAAGAAATCGATTTACCGGGGAGCGTGTTGGTAAAATGGCGATAAAAATCGATATTCACCTCGTTATATATTAGCAGAAATCATCAAGGGAAGAGAATTGATAACGGCCATTCTTTAACCCAATTTTTTATCTTCATCATAAATAATCGAAGCACAACGCAGTCTTTAATCTAAATCACATTTAGTTGGGACTGATAATAACAGATAACTGTTTCATAAATAATATCTTTTGCTTAATGTTTTGTAACCTTGCATTGCATTTCCATCATACGGCTCTGCACTTAAAATCGATGAATCTGGAATTCTGTTGGAGAGCTTGGGATTTTTTTTTTTAGTATGATGTGTCATAACACTTGATTTCCAGAACATTAATTGTAATCAAAACGAATATTACCGAAACAACATTAAACATTTACCGCCATCATAAATGTTTTTTTTTAAAAAAAAAATCGATTGTTATGCGTGTTCGCCACAGTTAAATTATTCGAAAATATCTAGATTTCCAAATAAGCTTATAGTTATATACAGTTAACCAAGCTGTCAATTTGATTAATTTTGATTTGTTAAAACATACATTATGCAAGAGTTAAATCTGTCTATTGCAGGCCTTTCTTTAGGACTGAAATGTTATTTAAATTATTAATTAGACACTTATTAATATGAAAAGTTCTAAATCAACTTTCGATGTCTGTCTGCTGCTCAACGGCCATTGATGATTAATAAAAAGTGGATAATCGAGGCTATATTATTTATCGTACCGACTTTAGTAATGCTAACCCAGGCTAGGTCAAAAAATCGATCGCTAATATCTCGGTTCAAAGTGAAGCAATTTGACTGGAATTTCCAGCATCTTCCCTTTACATTGTCTGGTTTTTACTAATTATAGTGAGAAATGTAAGCTCTTTATCTGATCTTCCATAATGTATTTTTTATATTTGATTACTCATACGTATTCAAAATTAAATAAACTTCAAGTTCGTTAAAGGTTCACATCAGTCAAACAAGCAAACAGACAAACTATCAAGCATTCATACACACATCTTCACATGATCCGAATAAATTAAACATAAGTACAGAACCGAATAAGAGTTTGGTCTTGGCCTTATACAATTAAAAATTCATAAATTAAAACTGTAAATAAATATTTTGTTAAAAAATAAGAGTTTGGTCTTGGCCTTATACAATTAAAAATTCATAAATTAAAACTGTAAATAAATATTTTGTTAAAAAATTCTTAAGAAAGGTCAATTAAATTAATTCATTGTTTTCGGAGATTGAAATAATTTATATATATATATATATATATATATATATATATATGTATATTTGGAGTATTAATAATTAGTTCTCCAAATTTAAGTTATAATACACGTGTACAAAATAACGTATCTTTAATCTGTATTTAAACACACGGGGAATACGACTTCAATTCGGTAAAGATCTCGGCAAAGAAACTTGGGTCTCTGTTTATTCGGAGCATAGAAGGGCTCAGTTTGTTCACTATAACAATGGTACGATCCCAGAACTTGTCCTTGTCTTCCTCAACCAAGAAAGGTTTCAGAGGATAACTTATTTCATTGCCCATGTAGGAGTAAGATAAGTACAAACACGTAAGCACCGTGGCTTGGAGTTCATGTTCCTTCTCAATGTCACCGCTGACCATATCTCGTATCAAGAGATAGACGAACACAACGTTGGCGGGGTTAATAAACGCTATGTCTTGCCAGCCTTGTAACAGAAGCGAGCGATCAACGGTTCTCATCCATAAAATGACATCACTACCTTCCAAATGACGAATTTTCTTACATTTCTTCTTTAAGTACTCTCCTAGGCATTTCAGCAGCTCCGATGTGGATGCTTGTATTACAGTTCTTTTGGGACTTGCGCATTTTTCTGTTTTTTTCGCTGTTTTGACGGAGTTTATCACTTGACTGGGTTCATCCGATCCAGTTTTCAGATTATAACACGATATCGACTTCTGAATATTTTTGTTCAAGTTGATATTCTCAGAATTATAATTATTATCAAATTTACTACTTGCCAAAAACGCAGAATTGGAAACTTTGATTTGATTTTTGTCCTTCTTTTTGGGATTTACAGTGAACTTTTTCCAACTAAGGGCACTCAGGAAAATTGAATGTCGCTTGAAATTCTTCTCCTTTGCTTGATTTTTCACATTATTCAAGACTTCGTAATTAAAGTTGTTGAGATTGATGTCCTCGTACAGTGGTTTACGTGGTCTTGGTGAAAAGGAGAGGACGGTTCCCATGATAATCCTTCACAGTCCAAAACAAATCAAAAGAAAATAAATAATAAAAAGTCAAACTACCTTTGTAGCTCAGCAGACGTATTCTATGTTAGCCATTTTGTTTCTGTGACAGTAGATTCAAGAAGCAAGTCCTCCCTGTTGAATTACAGTTCGGTGGATCTATCTATTTGCTGTAGTCAAAAATCGATTTTTCTGATGAATATTTTCACGGCTTATTTTACACTCCAAGCTGAAAACAATCCACAATGCTTCTGCGCTCTTTGTTTATTTCTCGATGTGTTGTCTAATCCAAAATAAACCGAAATATCCTAAAGTCCTGATCGGAGAACCGATGGCTAATCTGGTAATTTGGAACCAGAAATTCTTGTTGATTCCCGTTTGACAGTTCCAGTGGCCTCCTTGTCGGTTCGTGAAATAATTATCATAATAAACTAGATGACATCATTTCCATGGAAACGCGGTGGCGAATGGCAAGGTATTAAGCATGAAAGCACCGGATCGATAATTTGAAAGGCTCCTTTATATGGATTCTTGTCGTCTGCTTCGCGTACTTTTGGGTGCCATTGATACAGAACACAGTATGGAGCTTGTTGGTATTGTGTTTTAAATATCTAATTTACATTTAGTAATTGGTGATTAAGCAATCAATCAAATGATAATCACCCATCGATTTTTATGCGATGAATAATGAATGAAAACAATGATGAATGGGTAAATATTAGGGGTAATAGTCACTCGAAAGGGGCAATGATTCTGAAAATGTAATATTTATATTTGTCTTTGTTTTCCCAAAACATCGCTCCGTTCATTATCCATATCCATGACGTCATATTAATTAGAAGGTGATAATAGGAATAACAGGTAAGGTCTAAATAGGGACCTTACCTCAATTATAATTATTTAAATCAATAAATACACGTTTGTGTAACAGTTATTTTTGACATATGTTGATGAATTATTAAAATCTTTTAACATAAATAATAAATAACGCACAAACAGATGTTCATAGAGGAGGGTTGTTATTGTATACAAATTATGGGAGATTCGAGAAAGAGTTGACAGTGTTCGTTATAATAGTTAAAAATTAGATAATGTAAATAGAATATGTTGAACATTTCAGACAAGTTGCTCCACTCTGAGCTAAATATAGACCCGCGTAGATGGTTAGCCATTCACAAAGCAGTCGAATCCTGCCTATAAAATTCATTTGTGTTGAAATTACAAGTAGGCGTAATTAAAGATATATATAAACAAATAAAATTTTGTTATTAATTTTAACTCTGATAATGATTAATAACATATTAATCTCCGACTGGGTATGGGTAGATGTGTCAGACTAAAGCTGCATTTCCTTTAGTACGGAACCGGTCCGGCTCCGGTCCGGTTGCGGATACGGAAAAAAACACTTTCATAGAATTTTAGTAAGAGTGTTTCCTTACGTGCGGGTGCGGATACGGTTCTCTATGCGACGCCCGGTACGGTTTTTTCGAAACGGACCATGTCGCGTTCGGTACGGAAACGCATGTGAAACCGTGTCCATAAACACACATAACGCACCAAACTGATCCCGCAGTGAATGTTCGCTTGGCCGCTACAATCACTGATAAGCATGACATCGACGAGGCTTAATGAGTTCGGCATATTATTTTTTTTACTCCAACAAAATTAAATTCTCAAACATTTTTTTGAGGTAAAAGAAAAATAATAAAAAAAGAAATTTGAAGTATTTGTAGTAAAAAAATATTTCCTATTTAGTGTATATGGGTATTAAAATGAGTAAAATGCATCATTTTGCCCGAAGCAGTTAGGTGTTAAGTAAACATTGCACGAGCCGTTGAGCCAATGACTGACGCCGCGGACAGTCAACGCAGGTGTTGTGGACAGTCATCTGTTGCAGAGATAATTCGTAAGTAATTCTCTGTGAAACAGATTGATAACGCACATAAGGAAACACAGTTTGGGTAGCCCGCACGGTAAAAAGCTAAAAATAGGTAGGGAAATTTCAATTTTCGCCCTTTCTTAGACACGTGCCGTGTTGAGGAGAGAGCCCTTCCGCTTGAAAAATCGCATATAAGGATACACAACCTGCCGTGTGTCATGTCTGCTCCCGGACCGGAGCCGGACCGGAGCCGGACCGGAGCCAGACTTGACCCGCACTAAAGGAAATGCAGCTTTATTCACGCTTTTTGCAAAGAAATTATCTGCTGTACCAAAGAGTTACACTATTAATTCATCTGCACCTGAAGCTCTCGACGATCACACATTTTTTCAAAGTTTAACAACGTCAAACGTCAAGTTTTTGGCCGAATGTTTCATTTTCCCAACAAATTTTCACATTAACCAATTTAATAACCAAAGAAAATGTGTATATCGGTATGTGGTACAACCGCTTATATTGAAGTTATATGCCAGGTACAAAATGATACCCCACGGGAAAATGCATTTAATTTTCCAGAGTTAATCCATCTAAACAGGCGTCGTGAGCCTGCTTTTTGAATTATGTCATGACGATGTTTTGGACGAATATGATCACCTGAACGCGATTTTAACCTCGAGTCAACACGCCAATCAATCGGTAAGAGCACGGAGTTGAGTCCGGAGAAAATTATAAAAAAATTGACTACCGCAAATGCCTTTTTCTGCTATTCTAACCGGTGAGTTAACCAATTTCAAAGCTGTCCAATGGTTTGCAACCGAAATCCAACTCTACGCTGGGTTGACTGCCAATCATCCAACCAGACTGTTATCTGCATTCACAAATAATGATAGATGCAGAGAACAGATCGGCTTTAGAAAAAATGTTTAAATCTATAGTCAATGCAGTACAAATCCACGGTGTTAGGGCAGTAAATCATTGAAAATAACCAATCCTGGCAACCAATCAGAAATATTTGACCTAGTGTGCATGCACGACGAACCGATAACATTCTCCACATTAAGTTCTACGTAAGAGAGCATAGTACCCTTTGATTATTTTCACGTGACAGATTATACCAACGACCTTAAAATTTCGAATTACAGTATTGTCCATGGACCCGTCGAGGATCAGAGATCAGGACATCCATGCTAGAAACAGACCCACAAAGTGCTGTGGGTCAGCTGATATGGCCAGTGCTGTTTCGCAACTGTGGTGCATCTTAATTTAACTATCGAATGGAATTGTTCGCTACTGAGGTAGTTATCTTTTGTGGCCACCAGTACGCCCCTCAGATCTACCTATAGCATACATAAACCAGGCAAGCTCATGAACAAACCTTTTATCCCAAGAAGACTTTAAACTTTCAAAGGTCTAGAACACAACACAACCTTGGCGAAACGGTCTTTGATTCAGTTTACTTTATTTCTGTATACGGTTAAATTATCCTAAGACAATTAACTATTCCAACATCGCCACCAACTCAACCAGCTGAGTGATGATATTTTAACATCATCACCTTGCTGGACGAGTTGCTGATGTACTAATACTAGAACACCTTTACTGGTAAAAATGATTATGTTTGTGTTATGTCTTAGAGGTCTCGATAATCAGGACCCGACATTGACATTCTACTTGGACCATTTTTGTTTCTTTTGAAGGTTAAGTAAAGGCCCTGAGTCCTTCCTGGTATAACACAAATGTGAAGCGAGGTCTCACAAAGACCACACACAGGATATGCTGCTTTCTGGAAAACCTGCTTTCGAATAATTTGGGAATTAGAATAACTTACTCCCGTAAATTATGAAAGGAATGTTAACCTGAGACTAAAGAGTATAGTTATCTCCCATTTAGTAAGGATATGCCACATCCACACGAAGTCCGGGGGGTTGGGATGGCCTAGTGGTCTAGAGTGCCGCGCTTTGAACACTAGCTGGCCGGTCACCTCTGGCTTGCGGCTGTGGTTTCGAGCCCTGGTGTGAGCGTATGTGGCATGGAGATAGGGGCGCCTTCTCAACCTCGTGGGTTTCCTCCGGGCCCTCTGGTTTCCTCCCACTGCTAAAGACCCCTACGTGCAAGCGAATTATTGAAATAAAAATTAAACCATATGTTAGTCCCGAAATGACCTAGTTTGTGTTGAGTGGACGTTAAACCCATTTCTCTCTCTCTCTTCACACGAAGTCCAAAATAACCTCGTCGTAATAATATCATCTTTCTACCCACGCATCAAACTGCTACGAAGCGTGTGTAGTTAAAACGGGTATGCGTATACAATTTGAATAATGCATTATGCGACCTGGTTTGGGTGGTAGGTTGTCCCTATGACCACCCTCATAACATTTCTATCTCAATGAACTGGGAGCAAGCGTAAGCTAATAGCTCAAATTCTTAGTGTGACGACCAGTGGAACAAGGGAGGCTACCATTTTTTCTTGACATTGGATGTAGACCACCGCGGTTTTTCCCATTCGCTCTTATCAAATAATGTAGGCTTATCTGCCCATGGCATTTAGTAAATGTGTCTTTCTTGATAGATAAATGACCCTAACCAGATTTTCTTTAATATAAGATGCATGTATAGCGGGCAAAATTTAATCCAAACTATCTATCTAACAGGTTGCATAATAATCTCACATGATGAGTGGTAGGACGTTAAACAGCATTTCAGTACGAGACAATTAGGGCCGCCTTTCCAACCTCGTGGGTTTTCTCCGGGCCCTCTGGTCCTCCCCCTGTTAAAGACCCCTACGCGCTAGCGAATTATTGAAATAAAAATGATCTAGTTTATAAACTGTCGAGTGGACTATAAACCCAATTTCTCCCTCTCACTACTACTACTACATTCTGCTTTATATTATAACAATAATTGGTCAATGAACATTATCAAAATCATAATTGCTTTTATAAAGTCACAAAGCTGAAATTCGTGTAAACATTACAGAATGATATAGTATCAAACATCCAAGTTAAGTGGTTGTTTCCTGTAATTATTAATGAAGGTTGATTTAGGTGAATTTCACAATTTAAGGTCTTAAGGTCTGGGGACAAGGAGATAAAAGAAACCTTATTGTTGTTGGACCGACGTACCAATGGAAGTGGGTGACCAGATTCTTATGTTTGTAGCGAACTTGGATATTTTCTCTTGCATCCCTCGTACCCCTCGTTGATGGGGCATCGTAAATATTGCACTCTGGTTTCAATATTCAGTTATACACTTTTTAATTTTGACACGGGAAACGTTAATCTATCCTGTCAGGATGGTGCTTTATGTTTAGGATATAGCACGACTAGGCTAAGGTACCGCTTTGCTGGGGAAAGAGAGACTGAAGAAAATAACCCGAGAAAAGGAAAAACCCGAGGGTTTTTTCTGAAGTCTTTCTTCCCCAGTTAACCGTAGTCGAGGACTTTATCTTGCTTATAAACCGTCTAAATGTTTTAATGTACGGAAAATGAGAATATCTCAAAATTCCAGTAAAAAAAACCCTTAGGCCTATAGGCCTATCATGTTTTCTTATTGAAAAAACTCTAACCTGTTAAGGTTTCAAGAAAAACTTTTAGAAAAATGACCACAAATTCCCCTGTATATCCAAAGCCGCCCCCGACTTTCAAACCGCAAGTTATTCCGGGCATAGAATACCCCAAAGATCAAAGGGATTTACCGTTACAGGTTTATTAGTTCTCAGAAAACGAAAGAAGATTTAAACGCCATTTATTAAAATGGAGGGAGATAACCGATTATGGTTTAGTCGACCCGTCCATTTCATTCATTGAAATCATACCGTGCCACTATAATTTCTCTCCCTTCGTGAAAAAAACCCTATCTAGGTGGGTAGTAGTCTCTTATCCATACAAATATTCTACGAATATTAGTCTGGATGGGTACTCAAAATTTGACGGAAAATAGGTCATTGTCTGGATTATCCATTCTTTTAAGTTACCACGTACTGAATCTATCAAAACAGCTCGCTTGTCAACAATGACACTCTTTAAAATTTTGTTTGTAAAGGTTTCAATTGAAATGGTAATTTTCTCTCGTCATGAATCAGACTGTAGTGAACTGGATTTCCGGATAGAGCAGATTACTGTGGTAGAGTGGGCCTGGCTCTATCCGTTTCTTCTGTTGAGGGTTCACTACTGTAGAGGTGTGGGAGTAGCCAACCAAGCAGCTGGCTCAGAAAAACTAACACCAGATTAATCAGCAACTCTCTTTATTATTCCCCTAATACAAAAATAGCTCATTTCCAACCAACACTCGTCAGCACTATACTGTTCCTAGTCGGGCTCTCTAAACGCTCCTTGACAGGCTCTATTAATCGCTCCTTGACAGGCTCTCTAAACGCTCCTAGAAGGGCTCTCTCTATCGCTCCCTATAAGTCGGGGTCAGACTCTAACGCTCCTTGTCGGGCTCTCTAAAACGCTCCTTGTTGGGCTATCTCCATAGCTCCTAACCGGGCTCTCCCTATCGCTCCCTATACGTCGGGGTCAGACTCTGTTTTACCACTTCTATGGCTCAACTCAGACTCGATTCAGACTACGACTCGGAATACGACTCGGAATACGACTCAGAATACATTCAGATTACGACTCGGAATACGACTAGCCTACCCTAAATTAGACAGCGCGAGGTAGTATATACCCCAGAATCACGTGACATAACCACGTGGTACAAGCCACATCTACAGTTGCTGTCAATCCTAAGCACGTGCAACCAATAGATAGCGGGCTAATGACAGCGCGTGTAAGGACGGAGTTACGAAAATGAATTAACAATATACATAAGCATTAAAATATAGGCGACACAATAACAAAGCTACAGTTCTTAAAAATGTACAATTAAATTAGATAATTACTAATTACTAAATACTAACTGTGAGAGGGAAACGGCCTTCCTCGCCCAATGACCATAGAGCTGTACACCTCCATGCCAATGACCAATAAACAAAGACTGAAACCTGCGCGATGAGTTCGTCTAAACTGAGGACGCGGATCGGGCTATGAATATGCGTATCAGATCACCACAAGACGAATGGCTTCTCACAATCTTCTTAATTCTTCATCGTCTCTATTTTGTTTCTAATAATAGATGTGCCAAGTGAATTGTGGGATATATTTCAACCACGCTTTATAGAATCTAGCAAAATCGGCCCGGCTTCATAAGATCTAGCACTTACCGAGACGGAAGCCAAAAGGTTCCATTGCCCATGCGTAAACAAATGTTTGTTTTTTTATGTGGTAGATTATCCAGTAATTTTCGTAAAAAAATGAGAACCGACCCAGACCCTCCGTGCCAAACTGATCCCGTAGTGAATATTCGCTTGGCCGCTACAATCACTGATAAGCATGACATCGACGAGGCTTAATGAGTACGGCATATTAACTTTTTTACTCCGACAAATTAAATTCTCAAAGATTTTTTTGAAGTATAAGAAAAATAAATAAAGAGGTTCTGGGTGACCGAGACTAGGTGGGTAGTTTTAAATGAAATGGTGGTTAACGTCCTAGTGTTCTGCTCCAAACTGTGCTAATGGAAGACGGGCGTACGCATACAGTGTGATATGAGGCAAATTTTGCCCGGCAGCGGCACTACGGCTTAATCATATATCGAATCGAATTTCATAGGCGTAGGAGGCCGAACTTGTTTTTTTTTGGGGGGGGGGGGGCAGCATATTTTCGCGACAAACATATTTCTTTATAGCCGTCTGCCCGCTAGCGCTGGAAGCGTTAAACGTCCGAGGCCCCCCTCCCCCGAAAATTTTGAAAACCAGATGGCCGTAGACGCGATTTCCAGGCATTTCGAATACTTTCTAGTAATTTGGAGTGGGTAGTAAATTATGTCAGTTGCAGCATAAAAACTGGTAAAAAGGCATCAATTGAACTTGAAATTGATTAAGAGAAACTAATCAAATTTAATAACAATTTAGTAAAATTGGATTCAAATATTACATACTGTAATAAAAAGCTTATTAATGATATTTAACATCTTCATCATAGTGGTTTTGGAACTTTTTCCTAGAGAGATTTGTAGGTAAAATAAGCGTTGTTGAGCACATTATCTTTGTATAACTCTTGCCAGTGGCACTTTACATTCACCTATGAATATTTATTTCCAAAGAAAAGGGCTCAATATCGAATTATTTACGGCCTATTGAGCCATCGTACATGTATATTATATGTGACTACAAGGTACAATAATATTATTACAAACGTATCAATTATTATTAAAGAAAATTTTCAGCTGCTCACTTCTATCCCTGGGCTCGTCCGATGCATGGAGTTGGATGCCAGTATACAGGAACACGGTATACTCAAGAACTGAGAAAGGCCATGTGTACGTGCTAGTTCTATTCAGATGGCGTACGTGTTCATCATTGACTGGACTGCTTTCTTTCCGCTTCCATATTATTAAAAATATTCAAAACCCGACAGACGGCGCGACGCTTCCCTACAAACTGAGCATTCTTTCCCGACAAGGCCATACTCCTACCCCACCCCATTTTCAAAAAATCCTCGGCTTATGACCGATCTCACAATTCTGAGCTCTTTTCAGATTTCTATTTTTTTTCATGAAAATATTTGCCCCCCCCCCCCCGCCTCGTACGCATACATGTCGAATTCCATCTGTCAAGTGATCTTTTACGTACTCGCCAATGTGTACACGGAACCTCCCCCCCCCCATCATAATACATGTATGATAATACCAGTATATACTATTATTTTCTACTGTTATGTTTGTATATCCATGGTTGTGGGTGATAAGAAGTAGGGTTTGTCGCCTGTCCTAACTAGTGGGTTTTCTTCGGGTTCTAGGGTTTCCTCCCACTGACTGCTAACGTTAAACCCGAACTTTTCCGCAGCATATCAGTGTTAAAGTAGCTAAGTCCCTGAGCTCAATATCATCCAAAATCTTCAACTTTGAAAACACGAATTATTTGTCAATTTAAATCAACATTAATGTTGTGATCTTACCGGAATAAGATGGGCTTCTGATATCCGATATTTAAGACAAAATAAACAATTTACCATTGGTACACGAATCGTGTACAATAATGCGTATCACCCCCAGTTTTAGCAGGAGACTCGGGGAACAAGGCTAGACAATTGCACCAAATAAAACGGCGTATGTAGACTGGAATAACCAGACGCTAGAAATTTGCATTCGATTAACACTGCTGGCTTATCTCGCGAACCATAACTGATTTGAAATTAGAGTAAAAACGGAAACCATTGAATGTAAATCAGTTTATAATATACATTCATATTACAATGCGTTGCGACCCATTTGTATCAATTCCTAAGTCCCAAATCTTATCGATTTAGCTCCTTTAAACCATTGATGGGATGTGTAACCATTGCATTATTATCTGCATCCAGTCATGAAGTGAAACAATCGCATATCATATCCTGAATCCGCCCAAAACGTGTGTGACGAACACTTTATCCCTTTCAATTGTTAATGACGGTATATGATGAAATATTCCCTGCATCCGATCAGATGATGTGTGGAGATTGTTTTCTGAAAATAGAGGATATCCGAAAATAGAGGATAACTTTTCTTGGTCTATTGTATACACCATATGAAGACGCGGCGGCGTTCGCTCCCTCATTATATCACCGTATTACACTTTTCGTAAATAATTTATCAAAATTATCTTGAGATGGAGATAAAGGCTCCTGCTTTTTTTTGAGATTGTTTCAAATAAAGTCAAAATATCAAAATTTTCCTGGCAAGGCAGTTGCCTACCCCCCCCCCCCCCCCCCGCTTACAACTTAGTCAACCAAATTTCCCTGTTATTTTAAGGCAAATGTCCCACCCTCCACTCTACAACAAGCTTTACAGCGGTCAAAGGCGAATTTTATAGTGTAGGCCTGCATTTACCTCGGGATGTAAAGTACTTATATGTATTTTTGAAATGATTATCATTTAAATCAACATTATCAAATTCCCCGCCATTGTAAGGCAATCCCTCTATCCTCGATCTACAGCCTCCCCACAAACCACTTGCATCACACATACAAAGAGATGTCCAACCAAATTTAGACACTGGACCCACCATCACACCCCTTCCCGTATCTCGGAAAAAAACTCCCAAATACCTGATCACAACCTAGAGTCACAATTTACGCAAAATAAAATATGGTAAAACATGGTCTCGTAAATTGTTCTCTCATGAGCCACCGGACTACCAGATTAGCGAGCCAACGTCTTACTCAATTAGGCGCTCCCCGGCGGCACCCTGATTAATTTGTACAATCATTTCCTTATTCTTTATAAACATGTATTTGTAAAATCCCAAATATATTTATAAATTTTGACCTTGGGAACAATATTCAATACATGTACGTTATGTAGCCTACAGTAATGATCGAGGCGTTTTTACGAGAAACCGATTATGGCTAATCGATTTGCAATTCCTTTTAAAACGCATTTACGGCAAAAATAAGCCTAATCGGTTTCACCTAATTTTCGTATTTGCAACGACGATTTGCCAAATCGATTATGCAAATCTTCCAACTTGCTCACCTGGCGGATTGGCGATTCGATTTCCAAGATGGCGTCCACAACAAGCGACACGACGTGCCTGACGTTAGTTCATTTTCTTCCGAATTTCACGTTAAAATATGTATATCATGGACATTTCTAATACGAATTTGTGGCATTTGGGAATAGTCAACTGGTACATTTATCGTTTTTATTTTTGGGTGTTTTCCCATGGTTTTCCCAAAGACCAGAATAAAGAAAATTGATTTTTAAAAACATTTTTCCCAATTCTTCTGTCTTCAGCCATCTTGCAAGGCAACTCGTCGCGTTTATGAGAACCGATTCGAATACCAAACCCGAGACCTACGTCATGTACAAACTGAGATAGAAAGGTAATCGAAACCGATTTGTTTTCTCGTAAAAACACCTCTGCACTACACGCGTATAATACACCGTTCCGTGTAGTCCTCTTTAGGTCACCATACATATTAAGTCGGTTGTTGGTTGTCGTGAATCAAATGATGATCTAACGATATGGAAGTTAACTTTTCTTGCTCTTGTTCATAATAATGGATATATATTATGTTTTATTCACAATAGGTAAGCATAGTTTTTATCAACTTTACATTCATATCTGTGTCCCACGTAGACATAAATACGCAGACGAAACAGCAACACACGTTTAGTTTTTGTAGGTCAAATCCCCGGGTTGGGTTCGTATTGTTGTAGTATTGTAGGCTACACGTATATAGGGAGCTTAATATTGTTCGAACATGCTGCAGTTACATAAATATTTACATGACCCGGGTGACTGATTGCCATATACGATCTTTGACAAAGTAAGCCTCATTTAAGATTTAAAGAAAATTTAAAACACTGACAGTAGTGGACATGTCAACAATGACCGTGGTCAAACAGGCGATCAATAGTTGTCATCTGATCAACCCTTTTTGTTCGACCCCGTTCTTATTCATAAATTCGCGCCTAATTTTAACGGCTGATTATAGTAATAATATTAGGGACCATGTGGTTTATCCCCTTAGCTCATGAAATTATTTTTTGTTCAAAACTAAGAATTCTATTCTGGTATTCTGAATAATCAATACCTTAGTCAGGGTTGATATTAGATTAGTCATTCGTTGTGCGGTGTCATCAAGATTCCCCACGCCCAACAACTTGAACAAAAAAAAAAAAAAAAAAAAAAGAAACAACCCACCCAAAAACATTTGAAGTGACATGCGTCAAAGAAGATGAATGTCGTATGAATTAAAACTTTCATTAGATATTGCTTTATAACCTCTAGTCCTCCAAGGCTACGTTTATGAAAGGGCCGTGATAGGCGCATATTATAAGTCCAGCTTTACCAATACTAAATACTAATGATCAATAATTATTCAATATCGCCATCGGCAGGCTTGTATAATCACGGACGACACATAATTCTGTACGTCACCAGTTTCAGGTTTTAATAAAGTAGCCTACTATATATATATAATAATTAAATTAATTAATTCAAACTCACAGACCTATAGGTTGTAATGGAACTTGGGTTATACTAAAATTAATTAAGCAGTAATTAAAAGTAAGTGTAGCTATCCATTAAATATACATGGATACTTATTTAATTACGCACCAGGTAAAAATATCCTGTATATTTCTAACTGAGTCAATTATTTAGGCTAACAGCAGTTGCATTGCTTAGGTATTTATTGATCTCTATGTCATAAAACTATGATCAAGGACTGGATCTGTTTTATAATTAAGTCTGACTATGTTTTGTTCTGTGCCAGTTATGCACATGGAAGCCTATTTTATGTAAGAATGCATCGTATAAGCAACTTCATATTCACACATGGAAGCCTGGAGCCATCTTTCAAATGTGATGCTATCCAAATTACGCTTTGTATGTTTGTCTTAATTTGAAACGACATATTATGGAATATATCACATTTACCGAGGTTTATGAAGTACATGTAGGCCTATTTTTGAATTTGACCAATCTGGTAATGCACACCTCGTATACTATTACATACATGTCTGTGCACATTGCATCGCACTAATGAGGAATAATCTCATACAAAGGTACAATATAATACATGTATGTAGGTATTCACGACATGCATATACTTGCTCATGTTGTATCAGTATCACACAACACTCGGTATCAAACTCTGTTTAAGAATGATGAATAATCCCTTTGTATGACATAGGCCAACTTGTTGCACATAATCACACAAAACCGGACCGGACATGAAACTGTATTAAGTGTAGGATAAAGCACGAGACTGCAGTAGAAGAAAGGGTGAATGAAATAACCCAGGGCAAAAGAAAAACCGAGATCGGCAAGCCGAGGTTTTTCTTTCGAGTTTTTTTCTGAAGCCTTTCTTCCCCAGCATATAGCCGACCTCAAGGACTTTAGCTTGCTTATAAATCGTCTATGTTTACGATGAAAATTTCCCAGAAAAACTTTATATATCATGTTTTCTTAGGGAAAGAAAATTCCCTGGAAGAATAACCTGTTATATCGGTTTAAAGAAAAGTTTTCAGGATAATAACCTCAATAATTGCCCCTGTATATATTTAAAGCCGCCCCGACTTCCAGACCGCAAGTTATTCCGAAATATACTCAAAAGATCAAAGAGATTTACCGTCATCGATTTATAAAGAATGGGAATAATCTTATGAAAAGTATAATAAAATATAGGTACATGTATACACGACCTACATGTTGGCAGAAAGAACAGAGGGTAAACCATTTTCACTCATTAAGTGAAAAATCAGGCGTTTCCTGTTCCGTTTCAAGTACATTACCCACTTTAGTTAACACAAATCGGACTCGCGGAAGGGTCATATACTGGGTCATTAATAATTAATTGGACATTTGGCTTTACGTTTTGAGGGAAACTCGTTAATATAAAATCATAGGTCTTTACATGTAGGTATTTCTTGTATCTACGATATGAACATTAAAGGCACAGTCTTTTAGATTAAAGGATCAGTGCAGACTTTGATAAGGGCTGTGGCCTGCAGATTTCGTCACAGTCTCGAGATGTAGACTTGTAGAGGTTTTAAAGATACACTCAAGCACAAAACCAAGAATTGAAAAAAAAGAGCCTAGTATTGTTCGTTATTTTAAATCAGCCAGGTCTTTATAACCCAATACCATCCACAGTCTTCGACATTGAGGTTGTCTTACCGTGAAAGATAGGCTTTGGATATTCAATATAATTTTAATGAACATTTTAAAATTGAGTGCCATTTGTTATTTTGTATGGAGCTACTTGGTGAACGATGGTAAACATATCCCATGGGCTAAATCTATTTCTTAAGGCCACCTCCAGATTTCGTCAAGGGCGCAGCAATCTAAATTAGGTAATGGCACGAGATTGTAGGTTATATGTTTAAGAATTTGAGAGAGAGGTTAAGTCTCCACAATAGTACTGGAAATTTGGTTCGTGATATTGAAAATAGATCTAACCATATCCCACGTAGAAAAATACTACCGATGTCTGGAATAACCACGTAGGAAAATACTACCGATGTAGTCTAGAATAACCAGACTCCAAAGACTTCATGTAGTAATTTTTAAGGGTTAATCAAGCCTGCCATGTTTTTAATATTTTAATTCGATTTTTAGATATTTTAAAGGTTAATCTAGCCTATTGTTAATTATGACGGGGCGCAATGTTGTTAGTACTTTTACATCTCCAATGCCAAACTGATCCCGCAGTGAATATTCGCTTATGTCATCTATTAACAGATGTTTAATCGTATAGTTTTATTGAAACCAGATGGCCCCGATAGTTCTCTTTAGTTTATAGTCTGCAATTGATTCCATTAACACTATAATACAGCAGGTCTGAAGATTTCTGCTATATCTAAGCCCGTCTTTCTATTAACCACTAACCAGTAGCAGGAAATCGCAGGTACCGGTGGAGATAAATTTATAGTTTTCCGTATAAGTCGATTATTGTGTGGTAACTTATTGTATGCCAGGTTGGTTTCGGCAAAAAAACAAATGCCGTTTGAACTGATTTGCATCATGATTTTTATGTTCTTTGTAAAATGTAACGATGCAAATGACAAATGTCGAAGGAGAAAGAGGCGTCAAAAGTGTAATCTGAAAGCGAAAGTTACGTGTACAATTAACAATGTATATCACAAAATGAATTATACGTAGAACAAATTTAATTCAGAATGTAATTTGACGCGATGTATTAAGAGCTTGGTGCAATTTACACGTTGCATTCAGTATTTGCAGCATTGGAGCAATCTGTTTCACAGAGAATTACTTACGAATTATTGTATCTTTTACATGCATATGTATGTTGATTTTTGTATACTGTTCTTAATGGACGTAATATGCAAATAAAAAAGTTGAAAGTTATGGGGGGGGGGGGGTACTGGACCGGTCATGGAGCGATGATGATCATGTTGTATGTGGCCGGTGTTCTTTACTGTTGACTATCCCACGCGGAAGTGTTACTTTTACGCATGTCATTGATAAAAACAATAAGGCACACATATTTCAGCTTTCTAATAAAGAGACAAATTGAACTGATGGGACGAAGTAATTACCTTTAGATTTATTGTGGGGGCTGCCCGAGACCAAATCAATCATTATGGATTGTACGGACGATTGAACAGATTTGCTGTCTAGATGCACATATCTAACTTTAATATTTTTAAGAAATTAGTGATATCGTGACACATTCCCGCGGTATTTCTAATCTGAATTATCTATCAACCATTTTTACGTATCACCCTGCGGGGTAACATCCAAACCCAATTGGTTCAATTATATCAGTTTTTGAATAAGTACGTTTATCACGTGACTTAATACATTTCTTTGAAATGTTTTTTTTTTCTCATTCCTTTCCTTGAAATTCTTTTCAAGTGCTTATTTATAACCCACCTCTGTGCAGGATTTGAATTTTCGTGTCTATTCACCAAGGTGGTTGAGTGGTCTAGTGGTTCAACGCGTTCGCGTGAAATCATAAGGTCTGGCTTTGAATCATTTGTGGTTTCGATTCATCACTTGTACGTGACAAGACGTATAGGGTCCCCTGATTCCATCCCACTATCAAAGACCCTATGTTTGTCCCAAAATAATCAAGTTTGTGTCAAATGGGCTTTGAACCCCATTTTCTCTATATATTCGTCAAATCGTCTAAAAATACATTTCGCACGCAAACTGTTGGTGTTAATTTTCAAAGATTCGGGGAGGTTTTTATGATATTATGATAGACGTATTCCAGGAGAATTGAAAAAAAAACCAGACTACAAACGACAGGTGCCTCTATAACTGCAGCAGATGGCTTGCCAAGCAAGTGTTTGTAAAAAGGATTCTCCGAGAATTTTTCAGGTATTGTCTAGGTCAGGAATATATTATTTGTCATTCACAGGGAAACCCCCACCTTGTTTCATTGATCAGTGTGACATTCATTAGTAAGAACATGAGCTCACGCTATTGCGGTGTGGCAACCATATTGATCAGACGATGATGTCATCATGACAAACGCTACACACGAATGCTGACTGATAAGGACAGGATTAGATTGCACATATTCGTGAATGTAGGCGCTGTCAGGAAATCCTGTTAAAGGTATTTAAATGTAAGATCACGCTGACTGCAATATATTTTACCTTAGAAAGGACAAATTACCGTCTACGGAATTTACCATATTAGTCTGTAAAAATAAAATGATTTTTCGAGAAATAAGCCGGCAGACACAACTCATCAAATATAATATTCTAAGAACCAACTTCTTGAGGCCGTCTATAGGAGTCCTCGGTAATTTCATTAAAGATGGGTTCCCAGGAAAGTATTTATCTGGTGGTTACGTATTGTCAATAAAAGTATGGCAATTTCGGTGTATATGGAAAGTAGAGATATCCAATCTTACTAGAAAAATACTGGTTCCCCGGATACTAGAAAAATACTGGTTCCCCGGAAAACACTCCTGGACAAAAATGTAAGGGTTCCCCATATTAACAGTCCGACGATTAGGACTATTTGAACGCGTGACGTCGAAGGCTGCACGGGTACATTGAGTACTTTGTGTACTGATAAACTTTATAAAGCGTTAAACGTACAACATTTTCTGAGATAAAAATCCCCCCCCCCCCCCACAAAAAAAACCCCAACAAAACACGGGCAGTGGATAATCCGAGAATTTAATTTGGATTCGATATTTGTAATAAATAGTCAGCGATTACAGACAACATCATATTGTGTATGCAATGAATTCTCCCCAGTCTCCGCCCGTCGTTGCTATAGGTAAGGAGAGAGGTAATCCCCTGACGCGGGGTATATTTGGACATTACAATGTTTTGAGAAGGATTTGAAGCAAAACTATGATAAATAATTACTTTGGATATGTTTTTATTCCTAATGTATCATCAAATCACCCAGTTTGTACCGGGAATGTAGATGGTGTCCATTAGTGTTGATGTACCACCGTGAGCAGTGTACATAATATGGTCGTACTTTCATTGGAAATCCACGTAAGCTTCACCCCCCCCCCACCACGGGTCTCCAGAACGTGACAATTGCCCTTCCTGAGTGCCCCCCCCCCCCCGAGAAAAAGCACGTAGCTATTGCCCGACTGCCCTTAATGTTTTGTTGACTGTCACTTTAAATGTTTTACGTACACAACAACGACCTGTGCCACCCTTCTCGCTTCAACCCTTCGTCCGGTTTACCCGTCTTCATTAGCTCAGTTTAGGAGTAGAACAGCAGGACGTTAAACCCCATTTCATTTCACCCTGTTTAACAATTGATGCGTGTTTGCGCATTGGTTGCTTGGGTAAGAGGGAGATCACAAGCTAAAACTCATTGTGTCCCTTCAATTTCAAGTCTTCAATGTGGATTGAGTGGTGCTATTTCATCGTTCCTGAGAGCCCCCCCCCCCCCCGTTCCGCTTTTCTTCGGACGGTTCGATACTCGTGACCCCCACCACCTGGGTTCAAGTTTTCGGATGTTTTGAGGGGATACGTATCTGTATTTTCTGGTTTGCTTACTCTATTGTATTTATTTCATTTGTATTTCAAACCATAAAGCACACCCCCAAGGATTAACAAATATGGTGTCATTGTATCGATTACCTTATATGTATGTTATACCTTATCATGCATACCATTAACCTTTGATTTAATGTGTCTGGTCATGTATCATCAAAATATCTAACATTGTAATGAATGCCATGTTTTCCAATTTAAATATTTCAATAATTGTAGCTCTGACATTTCGGTTTTGAAATATCCGAAAACTGACATGTTTCATTGATACATGTACATGTGTATGATTACTGATTCAGAGATATTAATAAGAGGAATTATACAAGAGCCAAACCTGCATACTGCGGTATTTTTATGGCTTCATACAAGGGGCGGATTGGGCCATCGGGCGTTCGCCCGAAGGGCCGGTCGGACAAAAAATAAAGAAAAATAATTTTGTCCAATTCGTCTAAAAAACACTTTTCTGCCGAACATTATATGGGGGAGGGGGTATTGGACCAGTCATGGAGCGATGATCATGTATGTGGGGATACGTCAGAATCCAAAATTCAAAAAACAGCTTTTATGAATTTCACTTTTGTCACTCTGTAGGCCTACCATTGTGTCTCGTGGCCTTCCATCACAGGAGGAATCAACTAGCGCTACCGGCAACAAAAATGGGACATTTTACAATGAAAATATTCCTACTTAAAGATACATTATGGGAGATAAGATAAAGATATAATGAGTTAGGCTATTTCTTGTCAAAACTTCAAGCATTCCTAAGTTTGTTGAGAATATAGTAACTTGACTGACATTTTTCATGCATCCATTTTTCATTATTATTTTGGATTATTACAGCAAGAATGGTTAGCTCTTCATCTAAATCTACTATGTTTATTCGATTTCGACATTAGATGCACGGAACAAGAAACGTAAAACGTGCTAAGGATGATAATATCTCACTCGAACTAATCTTGGGGTTGGGTCTGACAGGATGCCCACCCATACAACCCCACAAAAAGCACAAATTGCACCGGTGGAACAATTCGAGAATGAAATGATAAACTTATTTAATTTGAGGAAGAAAATACACAATATACGTGTACCCCATTTTGTTTAATGTATCTGTTGCCGTTAAAGTTGTGAATCGGTGAAATTCCCGGCGACTAACAAATTTATAAATTTTCGGAAAAAGATTAGTCAACGGTTTCCTGTTTGGTGTTTCATAGAATAAGTCCGAGCCAGAAAATGCAGAATTAAATACTTCCCTCTTCCCACCGGTTGTATTACCGATAACGATTGCTGATTATGCGTCATTATTTCCTCATTTCACAATAATACGAGCAGTTATATAGCCGTCAAATTATGGTTTCCGTTTTGTTCTTATTATATCACCGAGTCTGTAAATCAGCACGTGGTCTTCACGTGGGAATTTCAAAAACAATGAGTAACTAATTCCCGACTGGCAAATCAATCAAATTATGAGAGGCCAATTTAAAACGGTAGAAACACGGAGGGGAAGGGGGCCATTAGTATGAACTAATAATATTGATTTAATTTAGAAACCATCGCTTCATTTTTGTGTAATAAGTTGGAGAAATCCATGGGCCGATACGCCAAATTCAAGTCTTCACTTTCTATAACAACGTGATGGATACGGCTTGCTTGTACGGTTTATATTATATGCTCACATGGAAATGCCCAAAGTTACCCATTTGTAGTTACCCTAATGTGGCCAAAGTTACTCATATGTAGTCCGTATAAAATAATTATTAGGGTTTAAAGTAGGCCTATATTTTTTAAAATTCCAAAGTGGCCAAAGTTACCGATCTGGGCCATGTTTCACGAAATTTTAACTTAAGATAAAATCCAATTTTAGTAGATACTTCAATTTTGATTGGCTAAGCACTAAAATCAATCTAATATTATCCAATCAAATTACTAAAATTGGGATCTTATCTTAGTTAAAATTTCGTGAAATAGGCCCCTGTAGACAACATAATCAGTTTTGATTGTTGGTTGGATGCAGACATTGGCGTCACACATGCGGGGGGTCCGGGGGGGTTGGACCCCCCCAATTGTATTCCTGGGGGGGTCTGAATATACTTGGACCCCCCCAAAATTTGGCAAAGTAAAGTGCCCGAAATCTAATAAAACACTAATTTTAGGACTGGAATAGCAGTAAAACGCGTTGGCGGCCATCAAATATTCCCAAATTTTCTTGAGGGCTCGAAGAAAACTGGCCGCAGCCCGTAAACCAGCTTCAGGCATTTCTATTTTTTTTCCTAACTGTCATCGAGTCCTAATAAAACACTTAATTCACTTTTCTTTTAATTGAATACCACAAATTTGTACTGGGTTGACTATTGATTAAAACATTTTGTCTGGGGCCACTCCACTTTGTGAATGCAACTGCAACAGTGTGATTGGATGGTTGGAATCAACGCCGGATTAACCATGGGGCACCATGGGGCACAGGCCCCAGGGCCCACCACATTAGGGGGCCCCCCACAAAAATCTCAGTTGCGCGCCTCGAGCATGGTCGGACCGAGGACTCCAACGTCCGGTGACCTAGTGCCGGGACCCCTCCGATGCTTCGAGGGCCCTCCATCGGAAGTCCCTGGGGCCCCCTCAAACCATGATGTGTTGCGATCGACATCCGAGAATTCGGTGTAATCCGGTGATGGGTGTAACACATGTTTTTTTATTGTCGTGAGATCTTCTATCGCACCGACCATCGTCTAACTTGAATTATCGTATAACTCGAACAAATTACACGTCCCCATCATTTCAAGTAGTGCGAATTTTGCCTCAGATTGACGTACGATTGTATATAAGCTGTAGTTGTTGTTGTTGTTGATATTTGTTGTGGGTATAAGCTGAATTTGATGAGATGCACACCATGATCACACGAAATATTCATATTTCGTGATTAAATCTCGTATTGCCATTTTGTTTGTCAAACATCGAGTCCGACTTGGTCGTAACGTTACGGCCTCCATTCATCAAATCATCGTGGGGGTATAATACGATTCCGAATCAAGTAACCCCGTTATTTATCACTGAGCGACTTCAAAATTAGGTTTGATGTCGCTCTGCCCACTTACAGTCCCCTCCTCTAGAAATGTCATCATTTCATAGCACTCGCATGTATTGGTCCACTGAAATAACGCCAATTTGGTGGCAGAATTTTATTTTTTTCTTGGGGAAGTACTTCTAAATGGCTCCAACACAAGTGCCTGAAATGCCAGGAAATCACGTTTCTGGCCTCCAATTTCTGAAAATTTCTTTTTTTGGGGGTGGGGGAGAAACCCCCCAGACCCCCCTATGCGGGGCTTCGCGCCTTCGGCGCTCGCAGTCAGTGATCAGGGGCCCCCCACATGTTCCAGGCCCCACGGCCCCCACCATGGTTAATCCGGCGTTGGTTGGAATTCAGAGTGGGATTTCGGTTACAGAACCATTGGATCATACTTTTGGACTTGCTCACACAGGCTAGAATAGCAGAAAACGCATTTGCGGTGGTTAAATTTTCAAAATTTTCTCCGAGAGGGTGAGTCTCACATAGCCCGCGACGATTGATTGATTGGTTACCCATATGTAGTCCATATGTATTAGAATAATTATTAGGGATCAAAGTATACTTTTTTAAAAAATAAATTTAAAAATCCCCACTCAACAGTAGCATAACAGACTTGGAAGCAGTGATGATTTAGGCTAGTACACTACAACAAAGGTGACGTCACAGGATTTTTGAATTTATATTATCTACAATGAAGAATTGTTAAAATTAGATAAGGATTATTGAATTTATTTCATTCTTGGTCTTGTCTTGTCTTTGAAGGTTGCTATTATTAAACATGAAGAAATAGTAGAAATATACAATATTGCAAAATTAAGAGTTATAAATTTTTTAGATTAAATTGATAATTTAGAAATTAAAATATTTCCGTTATTTGAAAAGCTGTTGTTTGTGTTTAAATCCATTGATGTAAATGAATTGTGGTCTCGACTCCAATAATGGGTGAATTGCAAATCCATTCATATGGAGGCAATATGGCTGTGGCGTCATTCAAATGGATGACAGGCTGTGATATGGTATTATCTTGGCAAGGTATCTTCTGTGGCGTTTTTTTTTTGTTGGTAGAAGTGGAAGTTTCTTTTTTTACTTTTTCAAAAATCTGGTGAAGTAAAGGAGTCCTGATTAATGTTTCTTCTTGATGGTGTCCACATTGTGGATGCTTCATAATGTGTTTCTTTCCATTGCTGGAGAACCTGTTGACTTAATTCTGTTTGTTTAGATCTCCTGGCAGTTGATGATCAATTCTCCAGTACCCTCATGGCCTCACATGTATCAACCTGTCTACCTTTAGTCACCTCGTCAAGAGTGTTCCTGTCCCTTTTCATGCATCCTTTTTTTTAAAAATCCTTTGGTGGCCAAAGTTACCTATCTAATTACATTAGGGTATCTTGTTAAAAAAGGATTCAAATAAAATTATGATTTTTTTTTCTTAGCATTTGTATATAATTATTGTCCATGCATCAAGTTAATTTTTTACATTTAATTGGCTTATAAAATTGGTGCCTCAGCAGAAAAAAAACTTTTCATTTTTATGTCATAAAACAATCCAATTGGCTTTTCAACTGCTTAGGCATCTATCTAATTAGAATAAAACAATCTGTTTACCTGACAAATGAAGAAGAATACGTTCTGTTTCGTTATTCAACCTCAAAAAGAACAATGGATTGTTTTATGGCATAGGGGGTCCTGTTGGCTAAGTGGGTAAGTTGCTGGATCGCTAGTCTGGAGGTCGGGTGTTCTATCCTTACATTGGTCGAGAATGTTTATCCAGATTTTCTGGCGTGGACCCCCCCTTGTCAGTGATGCAGGACGAGGTCCTGTGCACACATTGACAGGCACATTAAAGATCCTGTGATAGTTGGAGTAGGCCGTAGTGCTGCTGTATGGGCAAAATTCCCTCATAGCACTCTGTAGGTGGATGCCCGTCTTCATTAGCCCAGTTCAGACCAGAACAGTAAGATGTTAAACCCCATTTCATTTCCTTTATGACATTGACCTGAGGAGATGAATGTTCTCTGATGAAGCATCATTATTGTAAATCATTTAGGTTTGATCATGGTGTTGGCTGAGTAAATTCATTGGGAATTTTAGATGTGATTCCCACTGTTGTTGATGATATGGTTCCTGGAAAGAGACATTGCATGCATAGACACATACTTCTTTGGATGGGTCGAAACCTGAGAGGCCGAGCTCCTGTGTAGGTAAATAACCTTTGACTGTGGAAATTCGAAATAAGAGTGAGATGTTTGGATCGCTAACCAAGACGTCAAAGTTTCTGTCACAGGTTTGAATGGGTCAGAAATCTGAAGTCCTGTACTCTATGTGACAGTTTTTAATAAGAGTCGGCTGTAAAACACATTGCATAGCACATGCTCGTCTTCAATATCTCAAGCAGTTCCGAATTATTTTTGTCTTGTTATTCAAAATTTGAATCCAAACTAATGAAAATCGTTTTGGTAAATAACGATTTCAGATTTAACTTCACACTGCCAACTTGCACCACTTTAGGACTACAGACGGGTAACTTTGGCCACTTTAGAATCCGAATTGAGGTTTGATTGTTGATTACTGTAACTCTTATTCTAATATAACAAGTAGGCTAACCAAAGATACACATCTGTAGTCTTTTTTTTAAAAAATCTTAATGTGGCCAAAGTTACCCATATGTCTAGTCCTTAATGTAAAGTTTGAAATAATTATTATGGATCAAAGCATATTTTTTAAAATTCCTAAGGTGGCCAAAGTTACCCATCTATAGTCCACATAAGCAGTTTAAATTTTTGATTAGTTGAACACTATAAAGGGGTGAAACTTTAATCCATCTGAAGTCCACATAAGCAGTTTCAATAGGTCCTAGTACTCAAAAATATAAGAAAGAATGATATGATGTCCCGACAGTCCCGGTATGTGAAAACTTAATATTGTCCTACTCTCGAAACACCACTTACCTTGGCCAATGCTCAAGGTAGGCAGAGTGGTGAGCAATTTATAAAAAGATAATGTGCAACGAATTAGGGTTGTCTAATATCATTACTGTCTTGTGTTTTTTGTATAGTCGCTCCTGTCCATCCACAATTTGTTTATACATGTAGACAGTCTACAAAGGTCAGAATTTTTATCTCCCCCAAACCTCAGTTCTTTTCAAAAATGGCATGTATTGGATCGTAACTTCATGAATTATTACCCAAGATTGGATGAAAAATCACGTTTTTAGTGTGTGGATCCTCAAGAGGTCACAATTTTTATCTGATTTTGATGAAACTTAAATGTATGTTTATAACCCAATGATCTTGGTTCCTTTAGACATTGGACCGTATCTTCCTGGATAATGGCCCCTGATTATCCGAAAAAATTGCAATTTTAGCTTTTTCGCCTTCTGGAGGTTATCCTATTTTCAAAACTGTTTCTATATATCACTGTTACACCCTGATGATAATTGATAGAGAGTTTTGTAATAATCAGACCGTAACTGCCCGTCAGAATGTCCGCTTCTTGTGCACAAATAATGTAAAGTATGTAATACACGTTTGTGGACCCACTAGAGGTCACAATTTTTGTCCGATTTTGATGAAACTTTAAACATATGGTTATATCTCAAAAATCACAGTTCCTTTGGATATTTGCACATATAAGACGATAACTGCCTGGATTACGACCCACTATTATTACAAATTATTTGTACGTGGATCCCCTGGAGGACACAATTTTCATCAGATGTTAAAAACTGTTTTAATATGTCAATATTCCACAATAATGAAGGTTGAGTTCGAATTTCAGGAAAATCAAAACAAAAATGTTTGACAAAATGGCCGCTTCAAGTATGCAAATTGTGTACAAGTATGTAATATGAAGGTTATGGACCCAATTTTTGTCTGATTTTGATGAAACTTAGAACATATCTTTATATCCCAAAGATTTCAGTGCCTTTTGATATTTGTGTATTCAAACCATAATTGCTTGTTTTTTATTTTGTTTTCTATTCATCTTTTGCAAAATATGGATGTATCTTGCTTGTCAACCGCTGGTTTTATTATTATTTTCCAGGTATTTTGGCGTTTGTATGCAGTGCCAAGATCCGAGACCAGGACATATATTGTTTAAAAGATACAGAGTGTGATTTGCCCATGCATGCAGAAGATTTCACATATGAAGCAGTACACTGGAACTACAAAGAGAGTGACAATGCTAACGTACTTACAATAATTTTTTAATTATTTAATTATAATGTATATTTTGTGATGTGTTTATTATAGCCTACCTACACATCAATGGGGTGTTCCCACTTTGTTGGCAGACTTTGATGTCAAATTTTGCCGCTAATCCAGAGTTAAACCTAGAACAATCCTTTTCTTAAATATAGTCCATATCTTTTTATGGGTTCGTCCGTCCGTCTGTCTGTCTGTTTGTCCGTCACACTTTTTGGGACACAATAACTCTCTTCCTAATTGAGCTAGAATGTTCAAACTTGGTGTATGTGTTTATTAGGTCAATGCCTTGATGGAGTTCAAAGATGAGCATTTTCCGCTTAGGGTAAGCAGAGATAAGCAATTTGATTGGTTGATGCTTTGGGACACGATAACTTTAGTTCTAATTAAGTGAGAGTGATGAAACTTAGTGTATAGTTTCATTACAGTAATACCTTGACTAAGTTCGATAATGAGCATTTTCCGCTCAGGGTAAGCAGAGCAATTTGATTGGTCGAGACTTTGGAACACAATAACTCTCCTTCTAATTGAGTTAAAATGTTCAAACTTGGTGTATATGCTTATTAGGTCAATGCCTTGATGGAGTTCGGAGATGAGCATTTTCCGCTAAGGGTAAGCAGAGCGATACGCAATTTGATTGATCGAGACTTTGGAACACAATAACTCTTCTTCTAATTGAGTAAAAATGTTCAAACTTGGTGTATATGCTTATAAGGTCAATGCCTTGATGGAGTTCGAAGATGAGCATTTTCCACTTGGGGTAAGCAGAGATAAGCAATTTGATTGGTTGATGCTTTGGGACACGATAACTTTAGTTCTAATTAAGTGAGAGTGATGAAACTTGGTGTATAGTTTCATTACAGTAATACCTTGATTAAGTTCGATAATGAGCATTTTCTGCTCAAGGTAAGCAGAGCGATACGCAATTTGATTGGTCAAGAGTAGTCGAGACTTTGGAACACAATAACTCTCCTTCTAATTGAGTTAAAATGTTCAAACTTGGTGTATATGCTTATTAGGTCAATGCCTTGATGGAGTTCGAAGATGAGCATTTTCCGCTTAGGGTAAGCAGAGATAAGCAATTTGATTGGTTGATACTTTGGGACAAGATAACTTAGGTTCATCTTGATTGATGATTTTTATGCCAATACAATGACTGCATTCTCATTTAGTAATCGATTCGACAGTAACAGTGTATAGAAACCATTGACTTGGACACAAGGGCCCTTTCCCTTGGCCAGAGGGGCCCTTTTGTCTGCCTTTAGGGTCACCCTAACTAGGGTACATTTTCATTTTTCTCGTCGGTTTTAGCATTTTTCTTTATAAAACACTTTTGGATGACACTTCGTGTACAGTTTGATTGCTCGATACATTGAAAAAAATAAATGTGCGATTTATTAATATGTGTCTTCTATTTATTTTGGGATTTCGGCGGGGGACATCAGCCTCACTGTTGGCTTGTTTAAGAATAAAACTGCATTGATTTTAACAAATTTAACTTTTATTAAATAACGTTACATAATTTAGACACGTAAAAATGTATTGATTTTAACAAATTTAACATTTCCAAAGAATGGCATTCGGTTTGCTTGACTTTATTCGGTACTTGTAACCATTGTGTATTAAATTTCGGCCACCTCGATTATTGGAAATAAAGCGAATATTAACCTTAACGTTTGCCATTTTAAAATAAATATAATTTCTGGAGTTTAACGTCCACTTCCACCTAGGTGACTAACACAATAATTTCGACACAGATCGACGATCTATTTATATTAATATACATGTAGTGATGTTAATTCATGTTCAAAGGCATGAACTGTCATTAATTAGTTGGTTAATAAATTTTATTAAGAGCTCTATAACGCTGAACACTAGTGAACAGTTCTTGAGTGACTACTTTTAAACAAACTATAGTTTTAAGATCAATTAAAGGATTAACAGTCTGCCGGCAAAGTGGGAACACACCACATCAATTGGGTGTATTGTTGTCAACTCTGTATGTCCAGCTGGCCATTATTCTTTTAAACATAGTATAGATCAGAAGTTTCCTTCGGTGAGTTTTATCACAAGGAAGGTCCCTGAAGCAATATACTATTACTCTAATTTGTAGTTGTTGCCCCTGATCATGAATACTTTGAAAGCCTCCCTAAAAGTATTTGTTACCTGGCCATGCGACATGTTTTATAATGTAATAGTATATAGATATGATGTTATTCCAATTGTTCATTGGTCACATTTCATTATAAGCCCCTGATCCATTAGAACTTCATGCAAATCAAATTTTAACAGGGGTTTCTGGTTTAAATGAATAAACAATATGCAGATTCAGATTTCAAACACTGTTTGACAAAAAACATTCAATTCTTTGTCATGCATGTGTTGAACATCCTCCAACCTTGTCGGTTTTCTCTGGGTACTGCGGTTTCCTCCCACTGCTAAAGACCCCTTCGTGTCAGCGAATTATTGAAATGAAATTAATTAAACCATATTACATGTATGTTAGTCCTGAAATGGCATAGTTTATATCAAGTGTACGTTTAAACCCCTTTCTCTCCCTTTCTCTATATAATTTGAGTTTGTGAAACGAAGAAGTCTATTGAATTTGATCAATTTCCGTCAATTGCTTGTGAACCCTCAAAGGACGGAAATTATAATCTGATCTGTATAAAAATTGTCTTGTAAATTCCCCAAATTACCTACAAAAGATTAAATATAACTAAGACAACTGTTGTTGACCACTTGGACGATTTACAGTGTAGGTTGTGAACGTATGTTTTGTTGTCTGGCAACATATCATTTGTGTTGGTGGAAGAAATTTTTATCTTACATTATATTTACATTGATAGGGTATAAAAATTGGCTTCTGGTATGAAAATAACGTAAACTTAAAAAATGGCTACAATAAAACAGTGCTTGTAGAAAAACGTGGAAAAAAAGATATGCACTTAAAGTTAAAGAAGGCTGCTTCAAATGACACAGGAATATATTACAATGTTATTGTACTCAATAATGCATCAGTTGTAAACACTGAAAATAATTTATATGTTATATCCAAAGGTAAGTAGAAAAGACAATATGGTGTATTCACTTCGTAGTTGTGACCCCATATAACGAATGCATGTTAACTCGTCCACACGAAAAGTCAAGAAAAGCGACAATATTTCCAGTGTATTTAAGCAATGCAATATTGATTGTTATAAACTAATGTTTTTATATATTATGTGTTTTATATTTGTATCTGTGATATTTTGTATATTTGATATAAATGTTTTTTTTTTAAAACTTTCACATGAATTTATTTGAAATAGGCCTACTCAAAACAGAAAAGAAAATGCACACATGGTTATTTAAAGGCTCTGCTAAACGATAAAACACTAGTAGTTTCAACTTTTAAGAATCAGTAAAAACCCAATCAACACACAATACAAGGCTATTATATTATAAAAACATCAGGAAACTTATCTAATTCATTCCATACAATCACCATGTTTTATGAGTCAACTCTTTGTATTGTATAACATTACCATTACCATGTGGAAGAGTCAAATCAATGCTTGTGGAAGACTTAACTGTGGATGAGTTTGAGTTACCTATGTAGCTTCCACCTATAATTACCAAAATGTTGCATTACTGATTAGGTTATTCGGATTATGTCAATTAACCCTAAATATGTTTTTTAATTTGACGAGTGTTGCTCCTCCATCTATGCAAATGTAACCCCTAATGATCTCAAATTAAGATAAGACTCCCCATACCAGTATAACTCAAATAAAGTCTAAGTCACCCCATATATTTTAAAAATAAAGCTAATAACTTAGAATTATATTGATCTCTTATGTTTCTTTGATAAAAGTTTGTTTATTATATGTTCCTTCAATTCACAGCATGGACTGCTTGTGTAGTTGATAAAAAAAAACAATCTTATACAAAAATAGATCTGAACTCCTCAACAGACTTGGTGAAGAATCTAACTGAATCATACAAAGATGTAAGTATTTTGATTTAACAACTACACTACTATGATAAGCTAAACAAAACTTTCAAAATCCTACCATATCAAACCTGATTAAAAAACAGATGTTATTTCATTTCATTTTTTATAGTTCAAAATTTTGATTCACTTGCCTTCACTATATACTAGGCTCTGGTAGAGTGTGTTATGTAACCCATGCTCTGGTTGATGTGAATGCTTAGCTAATGAAAAATGGTCTATGATGGCAAGTTCTTGGCGTGCAGTGCCTGGAACTGTGGGTAGACATTTGCGGAGAAGGCAAAGCACAAAAGTTCTATTCCCATATATACCTACTTGGTTGATTAAATGTCTGACATCATAGGATCAAAAGCCACTCATATTTCCCCAGACACGACCTCTTACTCCAACTAGTCAGATCTGCATGTAGTGGAGGCCATCGAGAGTACAAGAAAATGAAATGAAATATAGATTTGTATTTTAATAAGATTGTACAAAATCACAATATTTAAAGTATTGCAACTTCTTTTGACCAATATCACAATTATCTTCACTGATTCTCTGTCCTCACTTCAAGCAATTTACAATAAAAAGCTTGAACACCCATTAGTAGCAAATGTTTATCGTCTGCTACTATCTTACGAGCTTTCAAGCAAAGACAGTCACGTTGATATTAGGGGGAATGATCAAGCAGATTTTGCTGCCAAAGCTGCTTTAGATCTCCCCCTATCACCATTAGACAGCGATATTTATGGTAAATTGACAGTGATTAGATTAGAGACAACATATTTTTATAGATTGTGATAATTCCTTGTGAATACAATGAAATGTTTGATAAAGTAATTAGTTTAAAACCCTGCAACCAGAATTGCAAACCATGTTTTTTTGTATTGAAATCAGGTTTATTATATTGTTATCATATGACATAATTTACTGTAAATATTACATGACATGACACGGTTTACTATAAATATGACGCAAAATGATTTTTTTGTAAATATGACACAACATGATTTACTGCAAATATGACACAACATGATTTACTGCAAATATGACACAACATGACTTACTGCAAATATGACACAACATGATTTACTGCAAATATGACACAACATGATTTACTGCAATTTATTGTAAATATGACATTTACACAAGATTTATTGGAAATATGATATTTACACAAGATTTATTGGAAGTATGACATGACATAACATAATTTACTGTAAGTGACATGATTTGCTGTAATTATGACTTGATTTACTGTAAATGTGACTTGATTTACTGTAAGTATGACTTGATTTACTGTAAATATGACTTGATTTCATGAACACAGGATTAGCAAAGGGCATATTGTTTTTTGTATGATATTATTTACTTTGAGCAGTAATGCTTACATCATAAAATGTTGTATCTTAAATGTTGTATTATGCAAAAGGTAAATCTGCAAAAAGTGCAAAAGCCAGTTCTTTTATCTAATCCCCCTAATGTATCTTTAACCTAGTCATGCAATCATCACTAAAGAAACTAAGTTTAGGAATCCTGGAATCAAACTAATGACTGTGACCTTAAAGATTGACATTGAAACAGTAATATCAAGTAAAAGCGTTTTATCCTATTATATTGATTAGCGGACTCCCTTGATAGTGTTTATACAAGGCTATTTATTCTTTTACATTTTATCGACATAATGGAATGGGGTTTTGCTGCTGAAAGAAACCATTAACATCTTACACAGCACATTATCACAAATGGTTAATTTCATCACTTCTCACTGGCCCTATTCCCATTCTGCTGAAAACAACATAGCACCGAATTAATTGATCTGTCTGCTTCTCAAACCCCAATGCAAAGTGTGAATTAGAAACTGTTTAAATCAAATATCTATCCCACTTGAATTGCTCTTTTTATTGCTTTCTTTTTTTATGTTGTTAACATTTACATTGTACAATACAGTTTAACAACATCCTGATGAAAACTCTTGATCAACCCAGCCCAATTGATATCCACATCACTTATTCTATCACACATTAGTCTAGACAAAGTGACATCAATTGTGTATATGGTAAATAGTTGTCGTGCTCTTTGCATATATTTATAGTTCATATTGGAAATGTTGAATGAATTCACAACTTACAATGCCCTCTGAATACTGCCAGTCAGCCCTGGATTATAAACTATACCAAATAAGCAAATGTTTAAGGGAAAGGGAGCACCACAGTTGATTCTCAGTGTTGGATCTGAATCAGTGCCCACATTATATAATTAAAGTATTAAAACTTTAAAAGGTTAATGATACATTTTACCATGGACCTTTTTGTAAGGTCCATGATTTTATACATGTGATAAGGATATGGGGGTGTGATAATCTTTTTAGTACTCAGAGCCTCCAAACATCTTAATCCGGCCCAGCTTCCTGCTTCAGGTAAAGTCCTTTGACAATATGTTGTCTGGTTTCTTCAAAACTGATACACTGTACTTTTAAAGAAGTTTGTTTTGACTTGACCTGTCTTACCTCTCATTTTTAACCAATTCAGATATGACAATCGTTGGCAATAGTGGTTTTGAACCACCAGTCGATAAAGAAGTTGTTAGATTGTCATGTAGTAGTTGTTGTCAATAAAGTATTTAAATCAGATATACATGAGATAAAAAGGGGCATTGGGATCGCCTTGTGGTCTACGTTGTTGCATTTCAAGCTCTAGTTTGCTGAGCAAGGTAAAATACGACAAATCGTCTGTAATATTCTTGGAAGCAGACATAAAACTCTAATAAATGAAGAAAGATAAAAAATTAACTACATTGGGATAACCTATTCAAAAACTATCAGAACTTTTAGAGATCAATGTTTTCAACTTTAGATCAGTTTGTCTGTTGTTCCTGTCTTATACACTTTAAATTCATATTCTTCTACAAAAAATATATCTAGGATCTATTCATGCTCATTCTAATACAAGGAATGTCAACAAGTGCCAAGAATTTTCTTAATAAAAACCATCAGATTCTTTGAGTGACATGAGAAAAAGCAGAAAATATGTAAAGCCATTATTATATTATATAATGAATGCACAGATTGCAAGTTAGGATAAGGATAAAGATGACGCTGGGACTAGATAGAATTCTGTCTGGAAATGCTCAACTGTATAACTGTAACCATGAGAATATGTGAAATTAAAGCTAGAAAATTAGAAAACAAATGTATGGTAGATTTGTTTATTTAGTATTTTAAATGATACTTTGTATCAGTCAGTTGTATTGGGTTAGGGAGGGTGCACGAGAGAGAGAAATTGGGTTTAACGTCCACTCGACGCAAAGTAGGTCATTTCGGGACCAACATATGGTTTAATTTGTTTTCAATAATTTGCTTGCGCGTAGGGGTCTTAAGCAGTGGGAGGAAACTGGAGTACCCGGAGAAAACCCACGATGTTGGACAGGCGACAATAGTTAATGCATGCATATTGGATTATAAGGTTTGTCTTTGATTCAAGTGGCGTGGTTTCAATTCACGATTGTACGTGACAAGGAGTAGGGTGGCCTGTCCAACCTTATGGGGTTTCTCTGGGTCCCCCAGTTTCCTCTTGCTGCTAAAGACTCCTACACACGAGAATTATAGAAATGAAATTGAACCATATGTTATTCCCGAAATGACCTAGTTCGTGTCGATTTGATGTTACCCCCCTCTCTCTTTCTCCCTCGCTCTCTCTGTCTATCTCTATTTGGTTACTTTAGATATTTGCCGGGGCATGGGGAGAACCATCAATCTATCTATTAAAGGGACAATAACATTCTTACTGGCTTGGTAGCTCCAGAAAAAAAATAATACCCTTATTATAAGTACTAGATGTTTAAATGTCCTACCTGTTGTGTAAATTATCCATTACAACCTATTTTATTTGTCCAGAGGGTTCGAAAATATTTTAAAATCCAAGTCACATTTGAAAAGGTTTACGTTAGACTTTTCAAATCAATTGGTTGAATTTTTCCAATTTTTCAAAATAGATGTGTTAAGATGAAATTTATATCATCATTTAATTGGAATTTTCTAAAATAATACGATTTGTTGACCAGAATGAAGATTGGGACATATTTTTCAGTTACAACAAGAGTGTTATTGGGGCTTTAAGACAACTAGTAAAATATATCTAATTTTCACTTCAGAGTTTTCACTCAGAACATGTAAATCTAATGACAGAAACTGTCATAATGGCCTATTTGAAGCCCTTCAGATTTTCTATGGCAATAAATGGGTTGTAATTACTAAGATAACGATGATTTATTGGAGAATGTATTAATGACTCCTTGTCAGCTTTTGTTGACACCTACGTGTTCTCATAAATACCAGGGAATATAATCAATATCGACTGAATAGCTGTAGAGGGACGTACGTTATAGAAATGTGTACCACATTGGTCTTCCATACATTTTCTGCTTAGACTTTAAAAAAAGATTAATGTGCATCTATTTATTGTTGGATTGCAGTGCGGTGGCAGTAATCAGCCTCACCATTAGCTTGTTGTATTATTTATGTATATGTGGCAAATAAAAAATTCCGAGATAGATGAGTAAAACATACTTTCTGCTATTATGTAACATGACACCGGTAATAACATACAAGAATAATGTATTTTTTCATTATCGTTCAAATTAAGCTCTTTATTAGTTTGCCTTAGTCCCTTTACTTGATAATGAACTTCCATTTCCATACAAAATTTTAACAAATTTTAACTAATCTCATTGTATTGATTAATTATTTTTTTTATATTCACAGGATGAAATAAAAAAGATACGGCATGAATGTTCAAATGTTAGTGTGAATGAAAAGGATGGATGTTATGTACTGGGTGAATTTGTCAATGGTGAAAAACAGTGTCTCGTAGTAGAAACACGCCCACCATGTACATGTTCTGGTGAGTTTTTATACTTGAAATGTAATTGTATATTGTCGTCCTTTATGTTGGTCCTACGTCCACTATTACAGATATCAATGGCAAAATGCAATTTCTTTTTGGAAGTTACTGAAATATATTTATGTATGACGATTGGTACCTAAAAGTGCCTTGATGATATCCCTGCAATCTACATCTGTAGAGGTTATGCAGTACTTATGTAAAATGAAGAATGGATGGGTTTTAGCATTTCTGTGCTATACCCACCAAGCCCCTCCATGAATCAAATAAATGTACATGACCTAATTATTTTATATTTTTAATTTCAGGTGAATATTCTCGAAATAAAACTCTTAAAGTTGCTTCAGGTGAGGGAGGTAAGAGAAATATATTTAAACAGTAAGAGCTAAATCTGATTATTGCAAGTCTATATTTAGGCTTCAGATGTCATAGAAATTATAAATTAGATCTTTATTTACACAACAAGCACAAAATCAACTCTGTAGACCCACGGATGACTTGGATTCAGCTTGGATTTAAACAGGATTTCACTGACTGATTTAATTATAAATGGCGTCGTGGGCAGAGATTAACTGTTACGTTGACGTCATACTCCTAGATCGAGGCTAAATGATAGAGTGTACGAAACGAGGCCGCTGTTGAGCGAGGTAATTAGGTCAACACGCTGTCTTCACTAATACACACTGGAAATTAATAAACATCGCAGCTAACATTACCCAGCTGAATTGCAACCCCATTGGATCACTGTTTTCTATTCGCCTGCTTCGGGAGTCACCGAAAAATCACCCTTTTTAGCTTGTGATCCCTCTGGAGGTCAAAATTATTATCCAAATTCAAAAACCGTTTGTTTATATCAACGTTACATGGTAATGAAGGTTGAGTGCAAATTTTGTGAAAATCAGACCAAAATTGACGGACAAAATGGCCGCCACTTGTACCCGAAAAGTGTAAAAATATGGTATATAGGTTTTAATCTGATGTTGATGAAACTTGAAATGCATGTTTATAACCCAAAGATCTTGGTTCCTTTTGATATTCAACAGATAATATCGGATTGTAACTTCCTGAATTATAGCCCCTGATTGTAAGCAAAATTGACTTTTTTAGCTTGTGGTCCCTCTAGAGGTCTCTATTATTATCCAATTTTAGAAATAATATTTAATGTTTCGTATACTAAACGTTAGCATGGGGCAGAATTTTATAAAAACCAAACAAATTCTAATGGTTTTCTGATAATTACTTAATATGCGACAACTCTTGTTGACTGCCCGGACGATTTAGCTGCTGTGTGGGCGTATGTTTCGTTGCCTGGCAACCTATTTTTTTGCCTTGTGGACCCTATGCAGGTCACAATTTTATTCCAAATTAAAAAAACGTTTGACTATATCCCCATTACACATTAATGATGATTGAGTGTGAATTTCTTGAAAATCGATAATTGAACAGCTAAATCCATAATATTAAATGTTTCGTATGCTTAACGTTAGCATGGGGCAGAATTTTATAAAAACCAAACAAATTCTAATGATTTTCTGATAATTGCTTAAGATGCGACAACTCTTGTTGACTGGCCGGACGATTTAGCTGCTGTGTGGGCGTATGTTTAGTTGCCTGGCAACCTATTTTTAAACTGTTATAGCAAGAATAGATAACTCCTTATAAAAATAAATCTCCCATAATATATCTTTAAGTAGAGATGGACAGTATCAGCTATTAACAGTATTTATAGTTCAATATCATGCACTATATATTGTGGCAATATGCAATATGCTGTTTCAAAGGCATTTAATAGCTGAGGTGCTGGAGACGCAGGCCTCCTCGCGAAAAAAAATCAAAGAAGTTGGAAAAATAAAATGGGAGAAAAATGCTAAAGACGATGAGAAAAATGAAAATGTATCCTACTTAGAGGGGCCCTAAAGGCAGACAAAAGGGCCGCATGTTGGAAAAAAGGGCCCCTCTGGCCAAGAGAAAGGGCCCCCGAGTCTGAGTCAATCGTTTTCTATACACTGTTACTGTCGAATCCATTACTGAATGAGAATGCAGTCATTGCATTGGCATAAAAGTCATCAATCAAGACCAACCCTTCCCGCAAAAGTGGGCCCTCTAAATAGTATAGCCTCCGCCATGATAAACCTTAAAACGCCCATGTGCTGTTTGTGAAATAAATCGCAATCACTATGGCCAGTGTATCGTCGTTTTATATTGTTTTTTGTGATGGTGCATGGGGGGGGGGGGGACTTAAGTCCCAATATTTCAAATTTTGTTTGCACATGAATAAGAAACAAGTATTACTCAGAATACTAAATAAAAATATTTTAATCTAAGAATTAAAACAAAAGAACCAAAACCCCAATGGTATGACAAGAATTTGAAGAATGTTTTCTATTTTGATACTCTACTATTTAACAGTACAAAAACTATTCACGATTTCAATTTTCTCTTTAAGTATATTTCGTAGGGTGATGAATTTTGAGGTGTTGATAAAGGTCTGTCGTATTCTAGCCTTTATTTCCAACTAACTGTTCATTGGATTTGTCTTTCCCAAATATAACCAACCATCGCTTGTACTATTTCTTTTTGGAACAAGTTGTCGTAGAGGTAGCAGGTTGGGATCAGGTCAGTTTTAAACTGATATAATCACAGGATCTGCTGAACCCATTCGTTGACCTTCAATTTGTTCATAAAGAAATCATAGCATTATCCAAAAAAACAATTAAATAAGTGTAATTTGCCAGCAAATTATTAGTTTCCTTATTGATTGTTTTACAGAATTTATTGCATCTGGTAGGGGAAATATCATTCTTCAGTAATACTCTCCGATTGTTTGTATTGTAACATTGATTGAAACATGGAAAGGTTGAATTGTATGTTATTATAATTATAGTGCAACAAAACCGTAGTCTCCCAAATTTTATTACTAACTTATGTAATGTTATTATTTTAAATATATTTTGTAGGTAAAGATGCAAGCATTGGAATAATCGTGGGATGTGTTGTTGGTGTTGTGGTTCTTGTAACATATAGTTAATGTGGTCTGACATAACAGTAGTTATCTCCCATTAATCAGTAAGCATTGTTAATACATTAGAGTTATGCACTCTTGCTATATATGCACTTCCTGTTTTCCATGTACAACCATGTGCTTCACAAATAAACATGTCTACATATACTGGTCTTTTATCAAACAAGAACCCATGACATGGTGGCAGAGGTAGGATAAAATACCAGTTTAGACAATGCAGATTATGTTAAAGTCAGAAGAAAGGTTATGGGCTTATTTTTTTTTTCTCCTTTTCATCATAACTGAGCATGCTATAAAAATTTGTCACACGGCAAGGTCATGGATTCCAACTACTCCAGGGTGCCTTGAGGTTTCGTTCACACGTAACCTCAAGGTTCCAGGAGCTGCCGTTGTATTGGGCAAGGTGCGACTAAATTATTGGCGCATCAAGTTTGAAAGGCATTAGTCGATAAATTTTAAATGCATGTCCTACCTTATTGTGTGACCCATCTCTGAACAACAATAAAACTTATTGACACACACAAGCGGTTCATTGAAACAGGTTTATCCAATATCACATTCCAAAACATATCATGTAGCCGCCATGTTAGGATAATTTGACATCCGTTTGACGTCATATCCTCCCAATTAAAATTTGAGGACCCCTCTTTAACACGAAACGAAATGCATTTTTGTACAATATTTCTATGAATTGCGGCGCTGTTTTTGTAAAGATTTTATACTGGGATGTTTATTGAAGGAATAATTAGGCCGCTCTTCACGCGTAGTTGAAAATACACAACGTCAATTGAGAACTTAATAATTATTTGTTGCTTGTTTATTTAGTAGGCCTAGATCAGTGCTTGAAATTGAAACTTTTCTTCAACAACAAAAATTTTAAAAAAAGCCGTAGCTAAAATTAGCTGACAAGGCACCACTGCCTAACTTCTTATTAAAAACAAACTATTGTCATTTTCCGTCACGGAATACGAAATCTTTATATATCGTGTCAATTAATCTGGCCCTAATTGTGTTTAGTGGTACTGTCATAAGTTTAAATTATATACCTATTCCGTGTACGAGTAATAAAGTCATCGAAATTTGCTTTCCTTTCAGTTTAGTTATTCGTGTTCATAACGGTGGCCTTCATGTCAGCTATAACTAAAATTGATTCGTCAAATTTCCCACGGTACTGCCATAACCTATTATAGGAAGTGAGCATTCTTATGAAAAAACAAATTATAATAAAGGTAGGACGGGACATTTACAACTAAATCTTGCATCTCTGAATTATTGACCTAATCCCAAGCCCAACCGCGCCTGAACGACTGTATGATATTGAAAAGTTATTAGATATGCATTTCATGCGTCTACATGTATAGAAAAGGCACAACTTTTTGGTTTGTGTACACATGGACAACAGTGCAATTTAGGCTATTATTTTTACCGTAGCAGTCCGTGTTTGCTTTCAGCTTTTACTTTTTACGACAATTGCCGTTATGCCGTGGTAATTTCTAGCATAGGCTATATGATTGTGATTATTATTTATAAAATGTTGATTACAATATAATTTAAAATCCTCAAATTTGTCGGCATTCATAGAATGTTTCATCGCAAACGGTTGATTATGAATATGAGAGCTTGTGTCGTTGTCAATGTCACGTGACAATTTCCCGCCTTTTCCATCTTTAGAGTTGACAATATCAATAATTATAAAGCATTGAGTCTTGTATCACACACACGGCAACTAAGATAAACGTGTCGAGTGCGATTTTAAGTAAGAGAGAGTGATTTTTTCACAATCTAAATAATATTTTATGAAAAGGTATTTGACTGCCGAGTCTTTTGGAACAGATATCGGCTACGCAAATATCGGCAAAATTTCTTTTGATAGGCCATTCATCGGCCGATTAGTCTACTGAATGGCGAAACCGATTATTGGAACATCACTAAAAAAAATAAATTTAAAATGATCGCCTTCAAATTAGTCTCATGCGATTTCGTTTCGTTTAAAGAATTCGTTCGTAATGTGCACCAACCCAGATTTCACCTTTCACCTATGTAAGTCATTTCCTTTTTCAATGTGTTGTGTTGGTTGTAGGCGAGGATTTTTGTGAAATATCTTAAAATAGTCAGCAAAAAATATTTTTCGGAACACAGATTAACAGATGGATATGATATGTAAGTTTAATGTGTTCGCAGTGCAGATAACTGAAAATTGTGAATTTTGCCGTCCGCTGAACGAAGTAAACTAGTTATCAACTTTTGCCCCGAGCTTTTGACTGTTCGGAAGTTAGATGTTACGTCGTCAGAATATCAAAGAGTAACATCTAACTTGTTGGATTAGGATTCCAACGTCCCCAGAATGGACTAGTCCACTCCTTCACAAGCAGAAGCATTTCAACTATTCTGCCAACGACTGTTGCTTTACTTTCAAGTCAAAGACATTAGAGGTGAGAATCAAGTTTCACATATCCTGCTACAAGTTGGAGATGAAGGCCTTCGACGATATAATTCCTGGACTCTCACAGAAAGATCCTACAGTTTTTTTTGATAAATTCCAAGAACAGCTAGAGCCCAAAGACCACTTTCGACTTAGTCGTCTTAAACTGATGCATTATCGACAAAAAGCCGATGAATCTCTTGATGATTTTGTCAATCGCTGTAAGCTACAAGCTCTCAAGTGTGAATTCTCCCCAGCAGAGTTAAATGAGCGCATTATCGAACAACTTATAGCCAGTACACCTATCCTCGACTTCCAGAAAGAGTTGCTTCAGAAGGATAAAGGGTTTACACTGGATCAGACCCTAGCTCTTGGTCGTACGTATGAAGCCGCTGAGTCCCACTTAAAGGGAATTCAATCCATCGGTGTAACCCCATCAGTAGACTATGTACAGAAGGATTCACATCCAGCATGTACTAGCTGTGGTACACATCATTCGAAACGACGGCGACAAGCATGTCCAGCCTACGGTACCAAATGCACAACATGTGGAAAGAACAACCATTGGTCTAATGTATGCCGATCATCGTCACAGAATGCTCCTATTAGACATTCTTCAAGAAGACTGTCACGAACAAGTCGTTCTCAGTGACAGAGGTCACGCAGTTCTCACAACCGTAATATTGATCAAATTTCAGATGATCGCAACTCCATGGTTGATAACTTTAACTCCCTCACCTTCCATTCAGTCACAGTTTCAAGCATGTGTCTGAGTCAACCTAAAGAGGATGAAGCTTATGCTGACGTGAAAATACAACTGAAAAACAGACCAGGTGTACACAGTCTACTCCTGAAAGTCGACTCTGGAGCTCAGGCAAACACATTGCCGCTCAGAATCTTTCGTCGTATGTATCCAGCACTGCTCACCCCAGATGGTTTTCCTGTTGAGTCTGTACGTGCCCCAACGGTAGACACAAGACTAACAGCTTATAATGGAACAGAAATCAGATGTTATGGTACTATAAACCTACAATGTAAATCTCATGCAGAAGAATGGTTCAACACACCCTTCTATATTGTTGATGTAGACGGTCCAGCAATACTAGGCTTACCATCTTGTAAAGCATTAAAGCTGATCACACTCCACTGTGGTATAACGATAGACAACGCACACAAGATTAATCCAGATCAATTTGACAAGATAGGATGTTTCCCGGGTAAAGTTACCTTGAAAGTAGACCCAGATGCTACACCCCATGTCGATGCACCACGTAAGACGCCTATCGCTCTACGTGACCAGATAAAATCTGAGTTGGATCACATGGAGAATCTTGGAGGCATTCGTCGTATCACTGAGCCTACAGAATGGGTATCCAGCTTAGCTTACTCAATTAAGAAAGACGGTTCACTGCGAGTATGCCTTGATCCACATCACTTAAATCAAGCTCTACGTAGACCTCATTATAGAATACCAACAGTCGAAGAGGTAACTCATCATTTTGCATGCAATTCATGGTTTTCAAAGTTGGATGCAAAAATGGGCTATTGGGCTGTACAACTTGATGAAACATCGCAACCTCTCACAACGTTCCAAACACCATTTGGAAGATACTGTTTCCAGAGACTACCCTTTGGATTGTCTGTTTCACAGGACATTTTCCAAATGAAGATCGACCAGATTCTGGATCAAGTCGATGGAGTTGTTGCAATTGCCGATGACGTCGCTATTTTTTCTGAACCTGAGGAAGAACATGACAAAATTCTCCATCAGTTAATGTCAGTCGCTGCACAGAATGGTCTAGTCTTTAATTCAACCAAATGTGTCATCAAGGCGAAAAGCATGTCCTTGTTTGGCATGACATACACATATAAAGGAGTTCGTCCTGATCCTATGAAGATAGATGATCTAAAACAGATGCCCTCACCTACAAGCAAGAAGGAACTTCAAGAATTCCTTGGGTTTGTCACCTACATGTCACCTTTTATATCCAATCTTTCTGCCAAGTCTTCAATTTTGAGAGACCTTCTTAAGAAAGATGCCAGCTTCCTGTGGGAAGATCATCACGAGCGTTGTTTTCAAGAGCTAAAGACTGTAGTATCTGATTATTCAATCTTACAGTACTTCGACACGTCAATTACGCCAGTACTGCAAGTTGATGCCAGCCTAAGAGGGCTAGGAGCCACACTGCTACAGAACAACAAACCTGTTGCATTCGCATCCAAGGCACTATCCGACGCAGAGACAAGATATGCTTGTATTGAAAGAGAACTACTCGCTATTGTGTTTGGTGTCCAGAGATTCCACACTTTCTTATATGGTCGTCATTTCCGTGTGATTACAGACCACAAGCCTTTGGTCAGCATACTGCAGAAATCTCTCACCACTGCACCACCTAGACTTCAGCGAATGATTCTAAAACTACAAGGATACAACTTCTGTATAGATTACTGCCCTGGAAAAGACATGTTGTTAGCCGATGCTCTATCCAGATTACCAAATCTGCTGAATAATGATCCCATAGAATTGGATGTTCGAGTTAATTTTATACAATTTGAAACTGATTGTGTTAAGCGATTACAAGACACAACTCGAAATGATCCCGTCCTGAATGAAATACAAGACTACATTCACCAGGGATGGCCGGATACTCTCAAACAACTACCTACCAGACTACGTAACTACTGGTCAATTCGTGATGAACTCGTAGTACATAACGGTATCATTATGAAAGGACAACGAGTTTTGATTCCTGATGCCATGAAAGATGATATTTTAACCCAACTTCATTACAGTCATCAAGGTATTGAAAAAAACAAATTGATTGCTCAAAACACAGAATATTGGTACGGTATTAATGGTGATATCGACAAAATAATCAAAAGCTGTAAGATACGCCAACACAATCAACCAGCTCAAACTAATGAAAGTTTACTACAACATGAAGTACCTAGTCACCCATGGGAGGTAGTTGGTACAGATCTATTTTACTTCGACCAAAACGAATATTTAATTGTAGCTGATTACTTTAGCAAATACTTTATCGTCCGAAAACTCCTTCAACAGTACATTAGTGGTGTTGTTGTTAATCAGCTGAAACAGATATTTGCAGAGCATGGTATACCAACACGACAAAACAAGTTCGTTTTGAAGACCAACTGTTAAACCGCAATTGTGAGAAAAAAAAATCATTTCATCTACTTGGCAAAATAAAGTGCCTGAAATCTAATAAAACACTAATTTTACGGACTGAAATAGCAGTAAAACGTGTTTACGGCCGTCAAATATTCTAAAATTTTCTTACAAGGTCAGCTCCGCTTCTTCGTCTCTCGAAGAAAACGGGCGCCTGTCTGTAAACCTGAAATTTTTTCAGGCATTTCTAGTTTTGCTTTCCTAACTGTCATCGAGCCCTTATAAAACACTAATTTTACTTTTCTTTTAATTGAATACCACGAATTTGTACTGAGTTGACAATGGATTAAAACATTTTGTCTGGAGCCACTCTACTTTGTGTGACATTTTTCGGGCATCGATTAGTATTTGTGAATGCAGTCTGATCGGATGCTTTGATTTCAGAGTGGGATTTCGGTTACAAAACAAAGGATACTTCTGGAGTTGCTTACACGGGCTAGAATAGCAGAAAATGCATTTGCGGTGTTCAAATTTTCAAAATTTCCTCCAGGAAGTTGAGGCCCCCATACCCCGCGACGATTGATTGGTTGTTAGGAATTCGGATCTGTAGGTAGGCTGTATTGGACCAAATTTAAGTTGCAGTATTCAGTCTGGAATAGCGTTTGTGGCAGTTAAATTTTCAAAATTTTCCTGTCTTTGTGGACTTCAAACGAGTGATTGAAATTCGAGTCAGACACCTTAATTAAGCTATATTAGACCACTTTGAAGATGCTTTGTTCACTGGTTGAATTTGCAGGAAAACGTCAAATATTCCAAAATTTTCTTGAGGCGGGGGGGGGGGGGGGGGGAGTTGTCTGTGAAATCAAAAATTTTTGGGCAATTCAGGTTCTGTCGCGCCCTACTTGTCATTAAGCCTGTACGCCTATGGGCAGTCATCAAGTATCTGCAACTGAAAGGACTAAACTAACCCCAACAAAGACACAGGCCAACAAGGTCTCTATAGATGCTACTTCCTTTGCACAGTAAAGAGGCGGATTGCTACAAATAGTGGCAGAGACAGTCTTGACAATTACCTGTATCCTCAAAGGCCATCAACAGCAACCATACAAGAAAACATTGCCTCGGTGCATGAAATGGTGAAGGCTGAACGATGATTGACCACTTTGTCAGTTGGGCATCTCTCACAAGAGAGTTGAACACATTAGAGCTAATGAGTTAGGAATAAACACCAGATATAAAAAATAAATTATATTTGTATTAGATCTAGCTATTATATAGTATTAATCAATTTTATTGCCCGTTTCGTACAGTTGTTTTACCTGGCCCAACACACACACGTAAAAACAATAATAAGAAAATAATAATAATATGAAAAGTCATATTTTATTTTTAGCTTATTCTCTATCCATATTTTGCAAAATGTGGGCGTATTTTGCCTGGCAACCGTTGGTTTCTTTCTATTGTACTGACAGTCGATGATATATCTTTTTAATGTTTCGTTTCAGGAAGAGGCAAAAACCAAAGCATGGTGTATAATATGTGTTAATATGCATACATGATTTTTAGGAAATGTTAACTCAATTGGAAGAGCTGCTTGATACTTTATGAGAAAGCTTAATTGTTAGTTAAGAAAGTTCTGTAGTTTTGTCTGACGTAAATGAACACAACATTCAATTGAGTATACATTTCAAAGGAAGATAATTGTAGTTAAGGAGTTGTCTCCCTTATCCACCAAATATCAACAGATAAGGAGGAACTCTTTTAAAGAAAAAATATCCATGATAATTATCTATCCACAAACGATCTAACACTTTGTTATCAACTCTTTCGTGCACATGCTTAAAATTCCCATTAACATCATTGGTATTGGTAAATGGTGAATCATATAAGTGTTTATGTTACTGGTAATGGTCATTCGAATATTTCTACACCATCTTTTTAGAACCGAACATGAACAAGACAAACTTGATCCAGACGATCTTCCCATTAAGTTGACAACTCAATTTGATTTCTACAAGAAATCGAGTAGAGGTATGTTAATATGTTAATTTAGAAGTGGTCTAGCTTTTGCTTGATAAAAGTTTGCATTGACTAGTCATATAAAAACATAAAGTACTACTATAATAGTAATGCCTCGATCTGTGCCACTGATGAGACACATTGAAAATATCTATTAATTTTTAGCATTGTATATGTTATGTATATATTTGTTAAAGAGCACATAAAATGAGAAAACTAGATTCATTGAGCCTATAGACATTGGTTACTATATGCATTTTATGTCAAGTTCACTCCAATCTGATTAAAATTAATTGAGATATTAACGTTTAAACATCAGACAGCCAAAAACGGTTTTCAAATTTTCAATTACAACCTTTATCCGGTTGATTGGCTGGTGACGTCACAGGCACTACACATAATCTATACACATTATCTATACAATATAGCACTATCTGTACGATATATCACTGTATACACACCGCCAGTTAACACGTGTGTATTTCGCGGTCCAATTAACATTTGACTGGCGTAATCATTAACTCGTAATTTTACACGTAAGCTACATATCACTATACTATAATAGTCAAAGCATTTTCAAAAGCGGACCTTTCTCGTCTTGAGTTGTAATAGATTATATATTTGTGACTAGAATATTTCGGAGTGTATTTCAAGATGCCGTATTATCGTTGTGTTATTGAGAGTTGTGGAAATTCCAGCAAGGAATAGGGGAATAATGTGCCGGCGTTTCATAAATTTCCCAAGGATGAAATCTTACGGAAAAGGTGGATTGCGTTTGTAAACAACAGTGATATGCAGTGAACATTTTGCGAACGATTGCTATGGGCTGCGACCTAACTTAATTGAAGTTTTCGAAATACGCAAACAGAGAATAAAACTTTTCCCGGGTTCCATTCCTACGATGAATGCCAGTCAAGTCGGGATATGGATATTCTTTCTATAATCCGGTAAAATATTCAAAACAAGCTTGTTGATTATTCATAAAAGGTACATTAAAATAAGCCACGTGGTCATTGAAGACAGTCTCGGCATGGTTTCAGAATTGCACGTCTTCCACGCTCTGTCCGTGTGAATTTCAGGTACCGGTAGATATTAAAATAATAACTGGATAATACATTGATGGATTCACTGACCAGTTGTTAGGTAAATTTAAATCGTCATTGGATATAATTCCCTGATTGAACATCGAATACACGGGGAGAGAAACAGTGGATGTTTTCCCCGACAGAATCTCCATTGGAGAATTCCAATGATACGCGACATATCGGTTGGCATTATGCCAATAAAGCAGTTCTAAATTGATTTTTTTTTTATTACACTATTGACAGGCAATCTGAACGACAGACTCACCCTACCTATTACCATTTAATTTTCGTACGTTAGTTACGTACGTATTGTCATAGTCGTACAGAACTTTATTTTATAGCCATTTCAGTTATGGTTGTCACGTGATCATTGTCTATCATCGACGGATGAATAAAAACGTTTGCAAGTTACATGACTGTTAAGTGAAGGACTACACATTGTGTTATTAAGAAATACCACGGCATTTTCTGATTTTAACTTCGGCATTTTCTGACACTGACAATAAACACTAATCAAACAATCAAATTGCTAAAATCATAACGCCAATTAACAAACAATACAAGAATACTTCATTAAAAACAAAACAATGATCATACGATCATACAAACAATACGATTAACATTAACTTTATTATAAAAAACATCGGTGATTCGATCTGAAATCAAATAACAAAATAGTCAACGAGTACTATAGCTATTTCTTCCATATGATTAAATTGTGTACAATAGTAACTGTAAATTTTCCCGCGGTAAGATACTTCTAACCAATCAAAAAATTGTTGTTTGATCACTCACACCCTTCAATCGAGAAATCGAGCTTCTCGTGCGATTTTCTATAATTTAATAGATATTATAAATTAGTAAAATTTTAAAACTGTCATTCAGTCAATAAATTAGAACACAAAAATAAGTGTGTAAAATATTATATATTCCGGAATTTCCGGTACGTACCATTCCAGAGAATCTAGTCTCGCAACAATCGGATGATTGTCATTGTTAGATCCCGTATTCTCTACATCGCCATCCTCTACGGAACTACTACAGTCAGATAAATACGGCTCAAAATATATATGGCGCTATATTAATCATTTCTCGCGACGTATCTGTATCCGATACACTGCCCAAGCTAAAAGAACTACTGCTACATGATAACTCCAAATATTCTGCCTCCATTTCGCTCGGTGTATGATAAAATGATCAATAAATAATAATACAAATGTTGGTGATCTAAGTTTATATGATTATTATTTGAAACCATTTCGTTTCTTAAAAGCCGACAATTGATTATTTCTATCGGCTTAAAAGATGTCCGTAGCGCCGGCTATAACAATTTCACACCAATCTTGTTTCAATCAGAAGCCAATTATTGTTTGCTTACGGTCGGCTTATTCTGATAAAAAAAAACACATTATAAAGTACAAAACAAATTATTCCGTAGTCAATTGTTATTTAATTAGGGGGATTAAGGAATCAGTCAGGCGTTAACGAATACACACGCCGAGTGTATACAGGTAATTAAGGAATAAACATCCCGAATATGCATTCGGTCACTGTGACGTCACTGGCGTCTGAGGGGATTAAGAGTGTTTTCAATAATTGGCCAAGTCGTTTTTACGGGAGGCCTATATTTGCGACTTTGGGTGACGATATCTGAATTAATTTTCATCAGATCGATGTTAAACTGCCGTAAAATGCATATAGTAACCAATGTCTATAAGCTCAATGAATTTAGTTTACTCATTTTATGTGCTCTTTAAATAATGTAAATGTGCCTGCCCATTATAAGTATTGTATGCTTCACCATGTAAATTAAATATGCAAAAATTAGAGGTTCGAAATGTGTAAAATGATGGAATCCTAGGCTGAAAACAGATTTTGTTGGATATTTGACTATTATTATCATTGTATTATACAAGTACCATCATTTGATTATAATTATACAATAATGAATAATGAATCAGTCCGCCCATACATGTCTTGTATTCTTGGCTACCTACACGTAAATGAGTAAAATGATGAATTCTTAATTTTCTAAATTTTTGGGACCCACAATAAAAATATCTGAGGGCAGACAGATGATTCCCCCATGTAACCTATGTTTTTCTTTGTAACCTATGTATATTTATTTATTCAATATGCATTCCCAAACGACCATCTTTATACAAAATATACACCAGGCACTCTTTGTATCAGTATTGTTTTTCTCATCATTTTGCCAGGCTATAAAAATCTTTTATAGATTTATTACACCCTGAAGGAATAATCCCACTGCTTATATTTCTAAAGGCATTTTCCTGTTAATTTTAGCTGCTACAAAATATAATATTTTATGTAAATTATAGCCTACTTTTATTTTTTAGGTTACGTTTATTTACATTGTTTTTTTATTGTTTATTGCATTTAAGTTTAGTTGTTATTTATATTTTTATCATTGATTTTAAATAAAGCAAGGAATAATTTAATGGACAGAAATTGGCTATAACCTTGTTCAACAAGTCATTTACATCGTTTTGACTTGAGAGTTATTTGAAATGTTTTGAACAATGATATCCCCTCACTACCATGGAATTGCATAGCACGTTTATTGAACCCGACTATGTGTCTTTTTCTAAAAGAAACATACAGAGACACAATGTATATTTTATATACATAAAATACATCCAATTTATCTAGTCAAATCAGAAAGGGCAATCTCAAATTAATTATACTGCCATTCTAGGGAGTAGATATCTCATTAAAATTTTAAAATTAAAATGCCTTAACCTTAGAAGACCTCTCATCAACCACTTTCATTCTCCATTACAATTTTATTCATCAACATATTATAGTCACGTGGCTGGAATAGGTAATACGATAACGGCGAGTTACGGTAATAGCAGGATCCGCGTTTCTCTGGATTTTCCAGCTTGATTTCTCCATGTGTGTGGCGAAGGACGGGAACCTGGTAAGATGTTCGGGTGTGACAAAAATCCGAGCTTCACCTTGGAATTTGTAAGCTTATGTCTGTTCATTATCTCGATTGATTTAGACAGGCAGGACACTATACTCCAAAAATATAGTGGAATATTGGAGAGCTAGCTGAAATATTGTAGATTATTGAAACCGTACACGTAAATATAGCTCTAAACGAATAATTTTTTAACACATATCATCATTACCTAATTTGTAATTTTGTGGTTATAATTTTTTTAATTGTTTTAAAGGTAGGGCATATAGATGTGAAGGCAAAGAGCTTCTACTCCCTCTATTTAACAACATTGTGCAATCCTCATTTATTTATCAAATCCATATTTCATCATTTATTGTGGGGTTAAACAAGACAGATCACAAGCCCAAACATTAAGTACGAAACGAAGACTTGGGACCTATAAGAATCGTAAACCCATAGTACAGGTATAGCTAAAAACAGAAAGTAGACCCTCAGAAAAGAAGCGCCTTGGATAGTAGTTAACTTTATTTAATTGTGTTACTGTTAGATATGTGCTTTATAACTACGTGTGAAGTCTGGTTGAAACTATTATAATAAACTATGATAAATTTTATCCATAAATTGTGTTTTTTTGAAGGCCTTGTATATTGTTATATTGTCTTTGCTACTTTAATGTGTAATTTACCTTCTGCAGTCTCTACCACATGGATTAGAAACCGCAATTTGCTCTTTACATATAGTTTCATTCGACCCAAAACTATCTATATCAAATATAGTTTTTAAATTCTCTTCCCATTCAATATCATAAACGTTTTAGCTAATGCCGTATCAGTGGACGAAGATACCGTTTGTGATTTTGTGTATTATTCTCACACGGGTGCAGTAGTAAGATTGAATCCAATTTTATGATAAATAAGGAACGTCTGTTTTAAAGTTTCAGACTAGCAAATCGTTGTTTGTAGTCAATGTGGAGAAAATGTGTTTTGTGAATAACCCCATTCCATTGTATATAAATGTTTTTGCTTTTGTTTTACTGAGTTTTATTTTATTTCTTAATACGTAAAATGTCATATTTTAAAGCATATTTTATATTGATGATGTTTGTTTTGTTTCCGCAACGTTGGTGCATTTAAAGACGTATTAATCGTGTTAAAGCTTAAACAAATGAGCTGTATGTGTGTATATATACTATTCAAAAAAAGTAGGGGATATTTGATTTTGGGGGCATAATACTAAAATATGCAAATGACTACGAAAAAAGTCACTATAGAACCTAACAGAAGAAACATTTCCAGTTACATGTGACGCCCAAACGCACCAATAGCTACCGCATGGAATGCAGGTGATGCTTGGGATCATCATGGGGGTCCAACCCAAGATTTGCACGACTCGGACTTTGAATGTTACAGTCATTGTGGCATTGAATTCCAAGGTGGAAACATCAGTTTAATTGTTTTAGTGACCAGAAAACAAATTTTGATATGCGTCGGCTTACCCAAAATGAAAAGTTACGTGCCATTGGCATGCTACAGATCGGCATAAGCAAACTATGGTCCAGATACCGTGATACACAATCTGTACAGGTCAGACCACGCTCAGGTCGACCAAGGGCGACAACTCAAGCCATAGGATCGATTTATCCGTACCTTGGCCTTGAGAAATCGTGTCATCAGAGCAAATCAGATCAAAGAAGTTATGGTCTGAAACGCGTGAATATCGACAGAGAATGAGATCTGTGGGATATAAAGATACATTTTAAGTTTTATCAAATCAGACAAAATTTATGACCTCTGCAGGTCCACAACTATGGTATTACATACTTTTACACAGTTTGCGTTCATGGAGCGGCCATTTTGACGAACAGTTAATGATCGACAGGATGTAGCGATGATATAATTATTTAAACAATTTTACAAATTTGATAAAAATTGTGACCTCTAGAAGATCAACAAACTCAACATTTGTAATATGTTTTCAAAGAACTTAAACCCGTCAGTCTTCATCTGGAAATCGCGACCGGCGTCCCAAGGTGTATTATGCGGTTCCAAAAACAACTCAATATTTTGAGCTGAAATTTGAAACAAAATAAATTGACGGATTGGGCGATCGGGCGATCACCCGAAGGGCCGGTCGGACAAAAAATAAAGAAAAATAATTATGTCCAATTCGTCAAAAAAAACCTTTTTCTGCCGAACATTATATGGGGGAGGGTTATTGGACCGGCCATGGAGCGATGATGATCATGTTGTATGTGATCGCTGGCTTTAACGGGCCACCACGCCATCACTGGAGTCTGGAATGTGCTGGTATAATAGACTTTCTGGGTCGGGTGTGCTGGGTGTGAGCCAGAATTCTCCTGCGATGGGGATTTCGAATTTCATCCGAAAATTTCACCGGTTTCACCCACAAATTTACTAATTACTAAGTCACCTGCACCCTGTTTGTGGGGATACGCCAGAATCCAAAATTCAAAAATCAACTTTTCTGAATTTCACTTTCGTCACTCAGTACCAATGTGCCTCGTGGCCTTCCATCACAGGAGGAATCGACTAGCGCTCCCGACAAGAAAAGTAGGACATTTTTCAATGAAAATATTCCTAACTGGTTAATCAACTAGTCCCATTTTTCAACCAGTTAAATTCTCTTGACTCCTGACGACGCAATGATAATACGTTAATTAGTTAGGACGATATGATAATTTAACAAGTTGCAGGTCGGGGTTTTGGCTTAAGTTAATCGATTTATGATTTGACAGAGATAATAATCTGATATGCTACCAAATCGCATATTTGGGATTCATATTTCAAAAATGTCCAGGGGGAGAGCCCAGAACCCCCCCTCCCCCTCCCCGTCCGTCTGGGCTCCGCGGTCAGCGAAAGGGGCCGCTCCGACACGGGAGCCCTGGCCGGTTCCCGGCCCCAATCCGCTCCAGCCTGATACATGCCAATTTCGAAAGGAACTGAAAGATAAATATATATTAAGTTTCGTCAGAATCGGATAGAAATTGTGGCCTGTAGTCTGTAGAGTGTCCACAAACAAATTGCGGACGCCCGGGCGGACAGGGGCGATGACAATATAAAAAATGTGGGCGTATACTATAAAAGTTATATAAGAAGTATACATGAATTATCTAACTCGAGTAAGACATTTAGCAACACCGCAGGTGGACTCAACTATTATCATTAGTAGCAGAGGCGGATTCGATGTCTCCCCCTTTTTTACTGCTGAAAGTGCCTTTTCTCAGACCCAAATATGTCCGTTCCGAACGTATACTTATACGAAAATCTCAGCCAAATAACTCTTGTAATGGCTACAGATGCAAGGAAATGACGGATATTTTCTTAGGGGGACCCCACCCCCTCTCAGCCGCGTGCCCCGTCACCGCGGTCAATACCCTCATTTTGCGGCGCCCCCACCCCCTTCAAAATGTTAAAGGGGTCGAGGTGGATCAAGAGGTACCTGATCCTGGTATTGGTAAAGAAATGTCATAGGGATTTTCCCAGCCTGCTTCCCTCTTGTTAGAAGTGGCATATGTCGTACAGATGACTTGTTAAGGAAAATGCTTAAGTAATTCGGATCGGACGAAAATCAAGTTCTACTCGTAAATAGACCGCTAGCGTGCTGCGTGCACGTCAAATAAGCGCCGTCCTTTCCGTTTGTTCGGTCATGGTTTCCATTATTCTTCACTGCAGGTAATGTCGACTTCATTATCCCGCTTGGAGCTAATCACATTTCATGCTAATGGTAATAAACAGGAGTTATTCCCCCTTTATAACTGTCTCCATTCATCGCTTTTACAGGGGTGTTGTGAAAGCCTTCTTATACCCCTGAATTAGATTACTGTCCGTTTATAAGTTCAAGTGTGCCATTGGCTCCACGGGACGTTAATTATTTAGGTAAGACGCAGTATTATACCCATTTACACCAAATAAGAAATGTTTTAGAATTTCCTTTGCAGTTGAATAAAAAAGTTGATATCGCAGTGTTTCGTTTGATTAGAGCTAATCCCACTACTCACTGCTGTAAAGAGGGAACATTCTTGGTCTAAATTATGATTGGTCAATAGTCCCATTAACAACCAGTAGCTGTCTGCGTTACAGAGGCTTTACCTTTGAAACAAAGCGGCAAATTGGACCAACTATGCGTACATAACGTATATCATGACTCACGATTTTTATTATGCTCAGTTACCAAGTGAATAGTAGAATATTTCAGTAAAACTAATTGCGTGACAAACGAGGCTATCAAATAGAATTGAAAGAGGAAGAGCCCTTGCGTGGCTTCAACAGGGTTTTACACAGAGAAATGTGGCACAGAGAATCGGTTGTAGCCAGAGTGTGATTGGGAGACTATGGCAGCGTTTCCAGACAACCAATTCAATTCAGAATCGCCCACGGTCTGGTATGCCAAGATCAACGTCGCAACGTCAAGACCGGCATGTCATTCAAATGGTCTTACGTCAGCGCATTGTTACAGCGAGATGCCTGAGAGATGAACTGCGAAATGCAAGTGGTGTTCAGGTGTCGGACCAGACCATAAGAAATCGTCTGCGAGCCCACAGCATTCGATCTCGACAAGCGGTTCGACCACCTCTTCTTCAACGTCATAGGGCAGCACGTCGTGACTGATGCACACGTCATAGAGACTGCAGACGGCGACAATGGAGATAGAGAGAGAGAGAGAAATGGGGTTTAACGTCAACTCAACACAAACTAGGTCATTTCGGGACTAACATATGGTTTAATTTTATTTCAATAATTCGCTGCGCGTAGGGGTCTTTAGCAGTGGGAAGAAACCGGAGTGCCCGGAGGAAACCCACGAGGTTGAGAAGGCGCCCCTATCTCCATGCCCCATACGCTCACACCAGGGCTCGAAACCACAGCCGCAAGCCAGAGGTGACCGGCCAGCTAGAGGTCGAAGCGCGGCACTCTAGTCCACTAGGCCATCCCCCCCCCCCCGCGGCGACAATGGGGGAAAATAATGGAAATATTGGAAACATATGGCTATGATATCGTTTTGTGTAGAGTATTTATGCAAATCAAAACGGCTAGATGGAAGAAAAAACATCTGAGTGAATTAGCAGAGGTTAGATTGCCTGACATTACGAATTGTTGAAAAAAGAAACGAGCCGAAGCGAGAGCAGATAAAATCGAGGCTGCAACAGGCATTGCATTCCTGTTCATAATCTAGTTCGGTATGGTGTATGCATATATATATATATATACACGGATAGAAGGTCAGATTCCTGTGATCAGATACATCCACGAAATTTTACAGCCTTTTGTCATCCCAAGTCTTCGTCAAATTGGAGCAGGTTCTGTTCTTCAAGATGACAAAATGGTATTGAACGAATGGATTGGCCTGCATATTCTCCTGACTTGGCACCAATTGAGCATGCATGGGATGATTTGGGCAGACGTGTGAGACAATCATAGGCAACCTGATAATCTTCAAGAATTAGTGCAATTCCTTCAGACAGAGAGGCAGGCCATTCCCCAGATGTTTTTTCGACGTCTGATCGACAACATGCCTCGCCGTTGTGTCGACTGCTTACGAGCACGTCCTTATTAACAAAGTTATCGAATTTGAGACAGACGGGAAAAGCTTGGCTTCTGATGTCCAATATTAAAGACAAAATAAACATTTTACCATTGTTACACGATACGAATTGCGTACCATAATGCGTTTCAGCTCCTCTTGTAACAAGAGACCCATAGAACGAGGTTAGACATATTCCACAAGTCATATCAAACGGTGACGCCGTATTCTTATCTGGAAAGCATGCGCAATAAAAACATTCGGTGTAGACTGGAATTATCAGGCGCTAGAGATTGTCATTCGCTGGAGAATATATTGATACTGCACGAGGCGATGGCCGAGTGTTGTTTCAATATATTACGCAAAGTCTTTAGCTCGAGACCATTAAATAACAGACGCTATCCCGCACATGCTTTTCAATGAAATACGTCACGCGAGTCCAATATTTCATTTAGTATAGATAATGTACGATTGGCAAGTTGCCCTTACATCATTTGAAATAATGGTACGCCAACATCAAAGGATGACGTCGGTAATGATGATCGAGGCTAAGCGGAACTTTCACGCGCTTAGTTCTCGGTTCATAATGGATCAATTTGGATGAAATTTTATGCAAATTACCTTTACATTATGCAGTTTTTAACTATTATAGTGCAAACTGCCAACTCGTTATCCTATCTCCTATAATGTACCTTTAATATAATTGTCATGACTTTAAATTACCTCAAATTACTTTTTTTTGAGTGAAGTTATCGATGGGAGTAGTTTTGACAAGATGTGTACAGTTATCGTAACAACCGTGCTAGTCATTCGAGTCGTAGCCACGCTTCTCCATTTTCAAATTAAGTCATTTAATGGGCGAACCGTTCTAATCTACTTCAAATCGGAGCCACCCGGTTGCACCGAGAGTTGATTGCTGTCCTACCATGTTAATAAATGTCTAATTAATAAGTTATATTTATGTATGGTCCAAAGAATGAACCACAACATGCAGATGTAGCTCTTATATAATTAGTGACTTTTTAAACAACTCTTAAAAGGATTGTCGGTGTACAAATATACTTTACCTTTCACACAGATTGTAGTTGCCAGATATAAATCTTTGTAATAATACAGATCAGAGTCTCTGTGATAATTATAGTCCATTTGTCGAGAAAGGATACCATTAAGAGGTCATTCGATTGAGATTAATCACTTACTTTAGTACAGTTCTGGTGACCCTGACCAGTTCCGAAGAGGGTAGTAAAAGTTCGCCATTGAACATTAGTTCAGGAATGGAATAGACTTTGAACATGGATTATATTGTTAACTAGGTGGTGTGTATTCTAGCACTTCAATTATTCTACTTTAAATTCGTTTCCGCATTGATCTTTCTTTCACAATTAAGAAAACTTAACATTTTAAAAACTTTTTTCTTCTGTCCAGCGTCAAACATTAGGCATACTAGCGTTAAAAGTTTAGTCGATCAGATTGCCGTTTAATTATTCAAAAAAACACGTGACCTTATAATGCCTCGTTGTTCAACATGTCTGTTACTAAACAATCAACGATAAATAAATGGCACTTAACATATAGTAAAACAGAACTTTAGTTATTAGTGAAAGGAATTCCAAAAAATATAAACTTTTAAAGAAAAGGCATTTTTCTTAAATTCGATATGAAGCATATCTCTTGCAAAATGTGGTGCATTTTGCATAGTACATGTGAAGCATCAGGAAATGAAATGAAATGGGGTTTAACGTTCTACTCCTAACCTTGGCTAATGAAGACGGCGAAGCATTAGGACATTTAGAGGATGAGCCCTTCTAATTTTCGCCCATTCCTTGCACAATATGGGTGTCTCTTTAAATTTATGTTGTTGGTTGAAATGAGCTTTTGATTCGCATTAAATTTTCGTATATTGAGGTCTTTATCTTTGAAATAATTTACAATTTAACATCATCTCAGTGACAATAAGATTCAAACAGAAGACACACACCCACAGTGATGTCTCTCGTGTTAAAATGTAACATTAAATACGGTTTATTATTGTCATAGACAACAACAGATACAAGTTAAAAAAATGGCAGCTAATGTGAAGTTCAATAAGTATACAAACCAAGACGTTTAATCTGTTTACAATCTTACAACGTTTCCATGCCTACATTGGTAACATTTCCTGCCAGATACTTCAATTTACTGCAGCACGTCATTGTAACGTTTTCCAAAAGAATACATTGGAGGCCATTCGTTCTCAAGGGTCACGATGAATACTCCCGGAAAAAACACCGGCTATGACTGTTTGACCTCCATTTTAATTTACCCGAGAGAAGAAAGAAAGTGTAGACCATTACTGCAAGAAGCTCCGCCATGAACGGAAACGAAGCCATATTGATGATTTGTGAGCAACTTTCAATGTTTTAAGATGTATTAATGAGGTCTAGGGGGGATAATAACAATTGTAAATCCTAATGACTTTCTTAAAAGTAAATAATCCAATGACAATACTTTCATTATGCGACTTTATGGTCAGTTTCTTAAAAGGAATCTTCGCACACGGAAATAGTATTATGGGGAAAAAAACCTTTAATGACATACCACAGACTATTTATTTTTGGATTAATGTTCATAAAAAAATAAACCAATAAGCACGCCAACATTGTGTGACATATGCTACTAATAAACTATGGATATACACACACAAAGCACACCAAAGACATTCCTTTAAAATCGCGAGTCTAAATAATTAACCATCGAATAAAAAAAAATAAATCAACGTTATCAGGCGAAATCTTTGAATTTTAATGCAAACACGATTTTTCATTTTGCAAAATCCCTAGATTATAATAATATGTAATGGAACGACAAATGAAATGGAATGGGGTTTAACTACGCGTCTGCATAAACCGGGCTTATGAAGACGGGTGTCAAGCGATGTGCTATACTGGATTCTGCCTGAATTCAGCTATTTCCGCCTCGGCTTCATCAAATTGTAACTGTAATAGTCAAATTCTGTCATAAATACCATGGCAAAGTTCTCTTCGGCAAGTTACGATACCAACGAACGTTATAAAACTTTTCAATTAGAGCAACCACCCATTGACGAATTACTGCCACCATATAGATTCAACATTTTACGACTGGTCCATTATGTAGCCTAACAGAAGGTTTCATAAGAATATTTTAAAACACTTCACATTTTTGGTAACACAGAATACTTTTATGTATATGACGCCTTGGGTTAGGTTGAAATCCCGGAATTAACCGAATAAACCCGATGAACTAAACCAGAATCGCTTGTTCGAGTTAATACATCAGATTCCTTCCTCTCAGACGTATCTATTGCGAAACCATAATCTAGATGTTGTAAGTTAGATGTTAAGGTTAAAGTAAGTCGTATGTCTAGACTAATATGTTATTGAATACTTCACTAATCAAAGTCTCAATACGAAGATGTATAAAATAAGGTAAGATTAAGCTCATTTTCCTATCTAGACGACGTGCCATTTCATTAGCATTCGAATGACGAGTCCTCACATGATATACCTCTAATCGAAACTACCCCTATCCCTGATTGAAGTGAGAACCGATGCCCTGCTGCTGGATGATCATACATTTATATTGAAAATATAAGTTGACTGCGAACCAACACTCCACGCCCCCGATCCCCACCTATTGTGTGTCCCATGGTAAATAATAAACGGATTTCTACGATTATGAACAAACTACTCTACTTAAGTTATTATAAACTTACCTATGTGTTTAAAATTACCTCCGGTTAAATAAAATCCATTATACAGCTAAATATACCAACGAATAAAAAAAGTTCTCTCTTGTAAAATTGAACTTATCACAAACTTTGACACCAAGAAATAAAAAATGGAAGCTTATTACGTCACTTATCGGAATAGATCATTTCGTATGAGGGGGTCAAAGCAAGGCTATTTTACGACAGTTCATATTATTTTGTGTTGATGCGTTCGATTACTGGCCCCGCGCTTACTCTAGCCACCGCGAATGCGTTCGGGTTACTACTGGAAGTATCCTATTATTCAGCATGGAAGCAAATAAATTATTTGATCGAAGTTATATTTGCCGCTAAAAGTTTAGGCGACGGAAGAATTATTGTTGACACTTGTCTCAGTAGTGTTGTGTTTATTCTTGTAAGCTATTGAGCTGGTTAACAAAGCTAACCAAAGGTTACATTGGTTGAACGAAAATGTGATTTAAAGTATGTTCTGCATAATATGGGCTTTATTTCGCTTCTCTGGATTTAATAATTCCAATGAGATACCAATGAAAAAGTCTAAAGTTTGTTGACGGATTATTGTCTGCTCGTTGTTATTTATCAGAACATCGAGCACAATTAATTGTTTGGTGACGTTCATCTTCCATTTTGATATCCGAAGAAAGTGCCGCGCCGTTTGATCACCCATTCCCACTGCGCATGTCGAAACGTACTCGAGGATCCTGTCCGAGTAAGCACGGAGCAAATAATCGAACGCGACATGTATGAATAAGCTTTTGCTCTGAGACCCAGTAATGAGTTTGAGCGTTTACAAACATAAATACGCCCATAGTCCGATATTTTGTTTCCGCCTTGTATTAATTATTTGGTTATAGAGTTCCGGGGGAATTTTTTTCTTTTGAATTACATTTGTTTTACTGGCCTTGAATATCACCGTTGAATATTTTTAATATTTCCTGATGATGAACTTAAGCAGTCCTGCCAATTAACCCCGGCAATCTGCTGTGGACGAGGTAGGCCTAAATTCCGATGTATTTTACATTTGCCTCGGCAAAATTAATAGCCGAGGCCATTGAATCATTGAATAGGTATATAACGTTTTTTTTATAGATAAATACCAAAAATTATTATCACCAAATCATACCGCGCATCGGTTTAATTATCGGTAGATAGTTCCATATATTTCTATTTCTCTTTAAATATTATTTCTGGTGTGTTCAGAATTTTATAATCGTGAAATTCACAAGGCTGTTTACCCATAAGATTTTGAAATCCACGGAGAATGGAATTTTCCGATGGCATTTCGTAGATCGCGATCATGTCCCAGCTAATCAACGCTTTGAATTATATTGCCGTAAAAGGTACCATGTCATATTATATGCTACACAGATGGTTAAATTTAGTGCCGCGAAACTTGCACGAATTTTCCCCGCGGTCTGCATAATTAACACACAAAACCAAATAATACACAAAATCTGACGTGTGATTTTTTTGTTTTGAATACATTTTTTATAAAAACGATAAACGATGTTTAGACATCCCGAACTGTTCTTATCAAGAATGTTTCGATTTCAGTATCTGTCGAATGAACAAAAACAAGTAATTTAATCAGGAACATTAATGATATGAACAGTCCGAACGTGAATAAAATATGGAAATTATTGAGAAGCGGCGGTCTTTTTCATACGAAACATGATCAATTAAAATTATGATTGACTGGGCTGTAATGTGTTTTATAAAAATATATATAATATACACGGGTGAAATTACGGGGTGAAAAGCAATATTATACATGTATTTACGAGTATTCGTATAATCCGTAAATAACATTTAGCAGACTGACAATCAAACGGTTTAAAATTAATGTCATTGTCTCCAGTTGCTATTTTCTTGCCCAAACTCAAACGACCGAAAAGGCAGTGTCCTGTTTTGATTACAACACACGTGGTTATCATAGATTAACCCCTTCAGCATAATTACGATGGTTTAGCCCATAACGTCACGTGTGTAATGTTGTGATGAACACAGACGAAAATACAAGCAAAAACATTGAATTTTCAAGAGAGAACCTCTTTTTTCCGTTGGGATGTTTAATTGTGCAATGAATTTTATTTAACCGGAGGTGGTTTTAAACACATAGGTAAGTTTATAATAACTTAAGTAGAGTAGTTTGTTCATAATCGTAGAAATCCGTTTATTATTTACCATGGGACACACAATAGTATTGATATAATGCAACAAAGGTAGATTCAACGTCTTTCGATACAATAAGTGGGGTTGGGATGGCCCAGTGGTCTAGAGTGCCGTGCTTCGACCTCTAGCTGGCCGGTCACCTGTGGCTTGCGGCTGTGGTTTCGAGCCCTGGTGTGAGCGTATGTGGCATGGAGATAGGGGCGCCTTCTCAACCTCGTGGGTTTCCTCCGGGCACTCCGGTTACCTCCCACTGTTAAAGATCACATACGCGCAAGCGAATTATTGAACTAAAATTAAACCATGTTAGTCCCAAAATGACCTGGTTTGTGTCGAGTGGACGTTAAACCTCATTTCTCTCTCTCGATACAATAAAATTGAATTTACATATTCAGAAAAAATCGGGCATTTGAACGGTTTAATAATCTACCAAATTAGGCATTTAGCACTTACAATACAATGCAAGGCGGCAAGTGGCGTTTCAGTTGATTACCGAATGAATCTTTGGGGGTCTCATACAATCTGCGAGTCGTCAAATCATCCCAACGGGAATGGCCCGTAAACTTTAAAATAATTAAAATTCTTATGTAGGTAAAATTGAAATAACATCAGGATTAAAAAGCTCATGAAATCGCTGTTTGATCCCTATTACAATATTAATAATAACCTGCATTTATTCTTGTGATTTACCGGCTATATACTTAAAAATTGAACCCCAGTTGATAGAACGTGTAGACATTTGGAGGCAGACCACCATTAAATTTCACCATCTCGGTATCCGCAAATAGCCCTGTCTCTTTTCTCCCCTTAAAGGCGGAAGGATAACATAGTTATCAGGTTGATTACGGTGGTATGTACGGCAAACAGCTACATGTTTTTAGTATCAACCGTCTTCATTAACCCAGTCGGAGCAGAACATAAGGACATTAAAACCCTTTTCATTTCATTTCTCGTAGCAATAATTTCAGTTTCAAAATTATATTTGGCACGTGTTTAACCAGTTCTATCACATGTGATAATGCATGATACCAATATCGTCCTTTAAATAAATTTAATGTATATAATAATTGGACAAACAAGCACGCCTGGGGTTGATTTTGATCTTTTAATGACAGACATGTTTACGAAAGTGTTCGGGTATTCTCGAAGGATATGAGATATGCCAGATATAATTTTAGACCAAGATTATGCTCCTGGCGCTCGCTTTTCAAAACCTCCAACAGACTTCTAAGTTGTAGGTTGTCTAAATATTAAGCCCAACTTCAGATTACGTCAAGGTCGCGAGACGTAAATAGGGTTAGGACACGTGATTGATCACGAAATTGTTAATTAGTTAGTGGTAGCCCGGTTTACATCTGTTCGGGGCAGTAGCTGTGGGGTTATTGGGTAGCTAAGCCCCCACCCCCTAAATCGAATTAGCACGCCCACGCCCACCCCAAATATTTCGCCGAAAATAATAGTTTTCAGGAGAGTTCAAATTGGTAGGCTCCACATAGGCTCGTAGCATGGTCCACCGAAGTCTGCCTGTCACCATTCCATTACCTGATCCTCTTGTCTTTTAAGATACCATACATAACTACTGTAGGCGTGTTGGTCTACTGTGTACGCACCGATCACACTCACGTACTCGTGGCTCGCCTCGTCTCGTGTAGTCGTACCGGCCTAGCATACGACTTGTGTCCACTGTTGCCATTTGCACTGCAGAACATTTTTGACCGTTTTGAGATTGAGAATTCGACGACGAGGACAAGACGACGGATGCATTTGTGATTAGAAAGCGACCATCGTCTGCCCATGACGTGACTACATCGTCTACCGCACCAAGGTCAGCAGCACCTCATTCCAACGATTCACCACCTGATGTCCAGTCCAAGACGAAAGCGGCTTGCCAATCTGATTTTGGTCATGATGTGCTCTATTGCCCGACCTAGAGTTCTCCACGTAAATCAAAAGACGCTCTCTACTAACCCCAAGATGATATCGGCGGGTGGAGTATAAGAAGGAAATTTAAAAAAAATCAGACATAAAACCTCTGTCTGAGGCACTTCAATTTCCGGTCCAGGAATGCACTCAGGAGAGGACCCCAAGATACCCCGCCATGGGTGATGCTATGACGTCATTTAACTTGTGAATTTCTAGAGCTCCGACTAACTGAAGATCAAATCCCTAATTCAGAAACCACGAGCGTGAAGGTAATCGTCCAGGGCAATTTCACTATTCTACCCTCATACGCTAAACAGAACATAGATTGGGTAACATACATGTATAAACACTTAATAGTACACAATGATGTAATGTATGAAATACTACCTGCAACATTAATAATTTACATGCACAGTTGATGTATAATAAGGAATTTTTTCCAGAAATATTAATTTTATTGGCTAGGTTTTACAATCTGTTTGTACGCAACTCAGATTAACCATATATCGTACCTATTGAATATCCACGTTAGTTCAGTTCAGATAGTAATATCGCTCCATTTTCAAATTCAACATTGAGCCACCCAAATAAATTATTCATTAACCAATTATTAGATAGATTGGAAGGAAATGTAAACTTACTTATTGATTATACTTGATGTGCAATTAAAATAAATATTTAAGATGACAATATAAGCCTTGCGGTTTAAAGTCTTCGATAAAGCTGGGCAATGAGAACGTGTAATCAATAATGGAAGCCGAATACAGAATTTAAATAGATATTGAAAACGACGATTCAAGTTTTATTTTAAATTGCTGAAATTTAACGTTCCTCAGTCGTTCGTAAATTCTAAACGTGACACTTCAGTTTGACAGTTTTTTATATGAACAAAATTGAGCCACACGGGGACCACCGCATTCGGCCTACAATGACATACGAAGCCACATTTACGATATCACAGTTCGGTATTTGGATATAACATGTTCAGAACAATCTATGTAAGCCGGATATAAAGGTAATGAATGGATCTTTGGTTAATGGCCACAAGGACAATATTTCATAGTTCATCAGATTTGACCCGTTAATTACATTGTGACATGGAATATATAAACCGTGCGTGACCGACGTCTTCTTACCACTGAGTGGACAATCGATTGAACAGTGACAGTTATGAGTGCATGTCTCTCAAAAGTAGAATAAATGATAACCCCCAAGCTTAAGCTCTTCATTGATACAAGGCAAGACAAAAGAAAGGCCTCGCAGATTTATGAATGTTCTTCCCAATAATAGAATTTATGGGATATTAATGAATGCTCATTTGTGCATTAACTTGTATTTTTACTACTAATTACATTTGTCCCCACCCCCGTTTAACATAGCACCCGGTAGCCCAACGCCGGATTAACCATGGTGGGGGCCGTGGGGCCTGGAACATGTGGGGGCCCCTGATCACTGACTGCGAGCGCCGAAGGCGCGAAGCCCCGCATAGGGGGGTCTGGGGGTTTTCTCCCGCCCCCCCACCCCCAAAAAAAGAAATTTTCAGAAATTGGAGGCCAGAAACGTGATTTCCTGGCATTTCAGGCACTTGTGTTGGAGCCATTTAGAAGTACTGCCCCAAGAAAAAAATAAAATTCTGCCACCAAATTGGCGTTATTTCAGTGGACCAATCCATGCGAGTGCTATGAAATGATGACATTTCTAGAGGAGGGGACTGTAAGTGGGCAGAGCGACATCAAACCTAATTTTGAAGTCGCTCAGTGATAAATAACGGGGTTACTTGATTCGGAATCGTATTATACCCCCACGATGATTTGATGAATGGAGGCCGTAACGTTACGACCAAGCCGGACTCGATGTTTGACAAACAAAATGGCAATACGAGATTTAATCACGAAATATGAATATTTCGTGTGATCATGGTGTGCATCTCATCAAATTCAGCTTATACCCACAACAAATATCAACAACAACAACAACTACAGCTTATATACAATCGTACGTCAATCTGAGGCAAAATCCGCGCTACTCGAAATGATGGGGACGTGTAATTTGTTCGAGTTATACGATAATTCGAGTTAGACGATGGTCGGTGCGATAGAAGATCTCACGACAATAAAAAAACATGTGTTACACCCATCACCGGATTACACCGAATTCTCGGATGTCGATCGCAACACATCATGGATTGAGGGGGCCCCAGGGACTTCCGATGGAGGGCCCTCGAAGCAACGGAGGGGTCCCGTCACTAGGTCACCGGACGTTGGAGTCCTCGGTCCGACCATGCTCGAGGCGCGCAACTGAGATTTTTGTGGGGGCCCCCCTAATGTGGTGGGCCCTGGGGCCTGTGCCCCATGGTTAATCCGGCGTTGTGGTAGCCTTAGTACATACACCATCTAGCTATATGGACAGAGACGAGGTAGTGTGTGTTTACTAGTGGCTAACTGATGTTTGAACACAATTATATATGCACCATGTTCTTAAAGACAATAATTACTATAAACGTCTGATATCATGACGGCATTACATGACTTTGTTGTATAGCGGAAGTTATGTGAATGCAAAGCGGAGAAATACGGTGTTTAGCATTGGGTGAACCCTATACTTTATCAGTGTTCAAAGGTGTCTTACATTTTGAGTTGGTTCAAAATAATTGAATCGGATCGGTATGGTGTATTTTGAATAGTAATAGGTGAAGATCTGCACTATCCAATTTTTGCTTCTGAAACGACACTCGGCTTGTTTGCTAATTTTGGTTTCAACTGTTGAACAGAAAATCATTTATATCTCAACACGGCCATTGGCTCTCTTGACACAATACAACCAATGAACACATCCAATTTAATAAAATCGACGGTTTAGTTTACCGAAATCAAACAGACTGTTTCCTTCCGATGTTAAAGGCAATGTTAAGTTCACTAATCACCTCATCAATGCACCTAAGCAGCTGAGGCTTTGACTTAACCGCTTATGATCTTTTAAGATCATTGACTAATGTAGTATACACCAGAAAGGTATCATATGAAAATGGCTTCAACACATATTATGCCATAAATCTCGCTCACAGAAAGAGATCAAAATTAGAATATTATTTATAGCACCATACGTTGACGACTTATTAAATTACCTTGTCCCTGGCGTTTGTTTCCTTTTTCGGCTTACGGATAACCGACCGATGACCCTCTTCAGCTAAGTTGATTTATACCAAGACGGGATACTTATAAATGTATATGTACATCAAGCCTTGTTACAGTAACTACATTTCGTCCTATTTACACATGAAGTATTTCATCTACAGCATCTTACTCCGATGATGACCAATTGACATTGACACAAATTATTCCGATTTATTGCCAAATGAATCAGGCTCTGTTTTCCTGATTCTATCTGTCCGTAGGGTCATTGGCCGGTCGCGCCTTTGCATAGAAGATTAAGTTTATAGCGTTGATATTCCGAAGAATTAATATCAGTTTTAGATTTAAATTATAATTCATATGCCCGATTTATACGATCTGGAAAATATCTTTCCGTGTTTATACCGACCCTTCAGAGTAGCTTTATCCGCAATTCACCGTTTTTACAGGTTTAATTTGTACGTTTGACATTAATTTGTAACCCTAACCCTAAAGAAGGGTATTTTCCAGATCGTATACAAAGATCTGGTAAAGTGCTATTCGTTTAGCAAACTGAATAAATAATCTTGGTTATAATACATTTTCACTACGAAAAGTATAACCGTTCCACGGGATAGCTTATTTCACAATCCGTGGAAGCCATGATGTTATATATAGATGCAGAATGTCTAATGAGTGAAAACAGGAGTTACCTTGAAACTACGAGTGGTGCACACACCTGATTATTAATGACCGAAACAATAGTTGGAAATGGCTCTGGTCTTAAAGGCAATTATATTATTTTCCTGATCATTAAAGATACCATAATGTGTGGATCGAATATAATTATAGTCGAGGAAACATATTCAATACACGCAATACTCTTCTCATCTCTTTTGTGTCGAGGTTTGGCTCAGTTCTTTTTACGTGGGACTTTATTTTTTTCGCTTTATCATGCTGTCTCACTTGTTAGGTTGTCTTTCAGGCCCATGTTATCTTTTTTTTGTTCCCTTGGTGTATATTATATTAGGTGTATTATATTATTTGCATTAAGAACTGTCTATCAGTTCTATTAAGTACAGTCTTTATATTATATATATACATGTCACTTAATAAAAAATTAAAACCCCACCGACACAGGGTGTTGATCAAGATCTGTCTCTGAACACGGTGATAAGATCGACGTGTCTGTCACCAAACGTTTCATATTAGAGACATAAGTGATTGAGCGATAAGTGAATCTGCCAATCAATTTATCAAATAAAACAGTATAATATAACGGATGTAACTCAGATTTATAGTCTATTTTGTGCAATCGAACTTCATAATTCTGTAAAATTATTGAGCAGAATTTGTTTCCTTATTTGGGAAACATTTAACGTAGTATCGGGTATGCAGTGGTCAGGTCTGATAGCCCTGCCTGCCTCTGTGGTCATAACTTTGAGGAACTTGAACATTATTTGCTCGTATTCAAGAACACAAGCCTTCAATATCATTATTAAACGATCACTTATCTGTTGTATGACTCCATAGAATGATCCCTATAAGTTATTTTCAGCCCTGCACACCATATCCTCGCCTCTCCCGACTGATTTCTGAGATTTGGAAGTTTTAGGTGCTTGTACGCTGTGCAGACCGACAGACAATACCAAACGTTGCTTTCAGAATAAATTTATTGTCTCTATATATGCCTTTATATGTGTCCTATATGTATGAATTACAAATCTGTCCACAACATTTTCATGATCTGCTTCAAACCTGCACAGATTGTCGCAGGAATCTGACACGTTTCTGATCCGCAGTCAAGAGCTTTGGCAACCATCTTGCAGAAACTTTTGTCATCTTAACTCGTTGGCCATAATGTGCCCAACCCTCTCATGAGGGACGAGTTGCTAACTGTCGATAAGTCATCATCATGTCATACACCCTGGTAATGTTTTCTTAATAGTTAATGTTGGTGGCCTTCCGGGACGCGGGTCATGAGTAGCACATCTAATGGTCTGGCCTAATCATCTTGTGGGTGAATGATTTTCTATGCTCTTGGACTTAAACGTTGTGTTTTCTCAAGATACCCAACTGAAATATGCAGCAGGACGAACAATAGTTTTTCTAAACATTTTATGCCAAATCAGTTAAACAATAGGCTACATTACAAGACTTTAAATTAACACGTCTTTCCCTCAACCGGAAGAGCGAGATAGCTGATGGACACATCCTTGCTCTCTCAGAATCATTTCTCCGAGAATCAAAAATAGTCATCTGATTTTCTAAGCCGAATTTTTGAGTTACATATCCCCCAATTTTCTGTATTCTTTATACGATTAGGTATTCACACCCAATTACATCAACAATTATCCAAATATGGACATAATGATTATGGATGGACATTGGCCTTGAGAAAATATCTGGTAAATTAAATAACGCTATCAAACGTGCAGCATCAGTTACATGAAAATCATGGAGAACATACTACCATCTCAGAAGTCAGGTTACATTTCCTGGGTTCAATTCTGTTTGGGAAGGTGCCTTAAAGCGCAGGTACGTAAAGTTGGAGATGTGGTTAACGAATATACAATAAGAGAGAGAGAAATGGGGTTTAACGTCCACCCAACACAAACTAGGTCATTTCGGGATTAAATGAAACATGCGTCTATTCAGAGTAACATACTGACCTGACGTTTCTTTTGCTGCTTAGTATATATTATATTTTTTCCTGATATATTGAAACTTATCTTGTCATGGTGTGTGATTGTTTCGTATCAGTCAACAACAGGACATCGTTTAATCGTTTAAAAACTAGGAAGCGGTTTACGCGTGCCCCCACCCCGCAGTGGGTTGCCAGTTTGAGAATATTAAAAGCAAGTAAACTGTGATTGGCCAGACCACATACTGTAAACAAGATTTTTTTTTCCTTATTGCAAATTAACTGGTGTCAAAATATCGTCTATGATACACTAAGAATCAATTTTACAATAAAACATAGATTTCGAGTAAATAACGAATGGACTACTGTAAAGGGATATACGCCATACAGTCGGACAGCGGCGGCATGGCATACACTTACATCGAATTCCAAAAGTCAATGTATCTTTTACGTGCACTCCAATGTGTATACATGAGTTCGGTGATTCGTCCCATCCGGACGACTATACGTTGTCCCTTTACAGGCCCTCTTGTCTTGTCTGAGGAACCACTTCTGAATATCCCCATGTAACCTCCAGGTTAGCATGACCAACGTTTATCACAGCGAGCCGACGGTTCCCAGGACCACTGAGGAACAAAAAAATGTCTAGGCTAACCAATTTAGGCAATCTGACTAAAACACAACTCCTATTTCGTTTCGTTTTTATAGCTCAAAATTTCGTTACGTTGTTTTCACAACACTTGGATCCGGAAGAGTTATATAACCGGCGTTCTGGCTGAAGTAGGAGAATAGCAGTTTAGGACTATAAGCTACAGAAACCCGAAGTCTGTCTAAACAATATTTTTTTTTATCATCATTTATATTGCTTGGGACTACTGCCTAAACTCATGGAACGTTTCGCCCAATTTCACAAAAAAATGCCGTATGCCCGAAATAATCATGGGTTGCATATTTTTTTTATACTATTGCTCACCCATAGTAGCGTCTGTATTTGATTGGTGTTTACCGATATATCCGTCTTTTAGGATATTGACACCTTCAAACAATTTGTTCGTCATCAATTTTATTCAGCTAAATACGCAATCAAAAAAAAAAAACCAAAAAAAAAAAAAAAAACCCCGTAGGAAATTCCATCATGATAATTATTAATAGATTAGATATGATTAAAAAATATTAAATTGTAATTTTTTCTTCTGTGTTTCCGTGATCTCAATTTGTCTTTCAGTGGGCTGGCACAGTGTACATGAGTTAAGGCACTAAAGGACCTCGTCGATCGACACTGTTATAGTCTAAACAATTGCTGATATATTAAGCGATACCTCTACGCGGAGGTAGAATTTAGACACTACAGAAATAAACAGTAAGAATTATATTAAGAGTAAAACCAATCGAATGCTACCAAACTGCCAAAACATTGTGGATGTAAATAACATGAATTATAAGGCAATACCGCGACGAGAGCACCAGTTCTCGTCAAATGACTGAAGTTAGGTACTTGGATGAGTGACCATTGGTGAAAATCGAATGTTGGAAAACTTTCAGATCAGGTTTGGTCTGTCAGCGCAGCCAGTCTCAAAATATTAGGGGAAGGGGTCTTTGTTAAAGCTGAACGGATATTTCTTTTTGAGGGACAAATTTAACAATATTGGGGTTAGCAAGGGTGTCGACACCTGACCATATCCCTGAAATGGCGACCACAAACTTTAATATGCAACCTTTGATTTATTCCCCCAAAGATTAAAAATGTGACCAACAAATATAAAGCATGACGTGAAGAAAATGGCCTAGATTTATTGGAATGATTAATTCAGATCCTAATATAATTACCACTGTATAATGACTACTTTACTCGGGCATTTACTCATTTGAAAGTATTCCCCAGAATGGACCCAAGGTCAACAATTTACCCAATTTCATCTGTTATAATAAATTCTGAGGATTTAAGTCCCATGTAATCAGCTGAAATCCGCGGTGAGTGTGAAATATCACTGAATGGCAAGTATACTCCTTTTAAGGTACAAAATATTAACTGACAAACATTATACATGCTTTAAGTTCAAAGGACAAAACATACATTTAAAAACATATATACTCCTTAAATGCAAAGGACAGGGCATTCACTTATATACTTATCTAATGCAAATAAAACACCAAGATATTCGCTTAAAAAGACATTCATTTGAAAAGAAAATATTCCTTCTGTTGACATTTTACATTCATCGTTATAACTACAAACCACTTCTAAGATATAGCACAGATTTCGCTATATTGCAATTTCCTATTTTTAAGTTATATTTTTCAAATGTATTAAAGTAAAGCCCCAAAATAGATTGTATCTATAAACAGCCCTACCTTGTTAAAGAATAATTCTATTAATCCTATAATTTACTATTGCCAGTTGAAAAATTGGCAAAAATATCATTTTCAACTTCAAATTCAAACGTTTGAAGATAGCCATTCCATGGGGGTGAATGGAAAAACAAGGAAGGTAATTGTGTTATTATTTCACGTGTCACTGATTTTAATGCCTGGGAAATAATGCCCATGTACGTAGAGTAGTGATTTGACAACCTTTTAAGCAAAAGACATAGAAATAATTGTGTTTTGAACTTCATAGAAAATATGAAATTGTCGCTTTAAAATTTTCTGGCACAACATTTGGTAAATCTAGAAACTATGTTATTGTTAATGGTAGATAAGGGTGTACATTTATCAGTTAAATGGCCCGTTAGTCAGAAATAGTTTTCTGATTTAACCCACTCATATTTTGATAGACCAGTAAGTCTCTCCACATTGACTTTGCACGTTAAAAAATCTAGAAAATGATTTGGCTTCAAAGATTTGTTTTGAACATTCCAATGATCTTAATCTATATAAACACAAAGAACCCAACGCGTTACATTCTTCTGACAGAAATATTACAAGGAATTCACCAATTCTATTTCTGCTTGACCTGGTCAAAGGAATCTTTGGGAAGTGACGTCATTTTATAGGCTATCACCATAGCTTATATCTGTTGAATGTGTGATCCTTCTGGCCCAAAAGCATAAATATTTCACGAAAATCGTGGAGAAAGAGGCACTAGATTCGTGAGAAGCAATAGTTTCTCCAATTATCGTTGAAAAAAGGTAGGCTATTTACGTCGTCTGTCGTAAACTTTATGCCAATTCTTGGAGGCTAAAACAATACAAGCCTGTCGGTTTCCAAACTGTAGGTATGGTGTTTTTCTAACTGAACTTCAAACGCATATTATATGGAATCGGGGTGAGATTTCGATAATATGTTTTCTGTGTCATACAACCATGAAGTGTTTCTATGGGTTAAATGGACAGACAAACCACAATGTTGTGCGGGTAGGAATCATGACCAATTGTGTCGGATACAGCGAAAATTATATTTAAAAATTTTCTTGAAATGTTATTATATGTATATACATATACTACAGTTTCTCATTTTACACGCGAATTGCCATGAATTTGAGATTTCCTGACAGTTGAGACAATAATGCTAATCAGTATAACCAATTGGTAATGATCAGATTATGTTTTGTCTTTGAAGAATAAGGTTATCATTTCCTGTATTTAGCAAATCTCTGGTTTTTTAATTTTTACTTCCTGCTAAGGATCAGTTACCTACAGTGCCATCTTGTTTATAGCTCAAGATTAATATGTATCATTACATTATTCTAAAGAAGAAAAAAAAAGTTCGGCTAAGGAGATGGTAATAGGAAGAAAAACATTGTTTAAGATCATCGTAAATCCGTCTTGAACTGTAAATATTTCCATTCCGAGTGCTATCAAACTTCTAGAAATTGCACGGTAAACAGAGGGATAAAATTCAAATCTCTAATAAATCCTCAAGAATATTGATAAGAATTAAGGGAAAATCGAGACCACACGCAATCAGCAAGGATTTACTAAACGCCGATTCAAAACGACCGATTCCAATCGAAGTTAGGATATTTCTCAATTGTCAAGTACCATTACGATGTCTTGATTATAAGTTCTTCAGTCGACCTACACCGTTAGTGCCTCCATATTGTCGTGTAACTTAGGTATGACTGGCATTCTCTAAAACACTCAATATCTAAGGCATCCGTTTTTCGAGATAGTTGATCATGGGCTTGCCGTGTGAATAAATGGAGCAAGTTCGCAGAAAAACCCTCTGGTCCCATCATACTTATTTAACGCATAAGAAATTCTATTCAAAATGACGTTTGTAATAATTATATGTAATGCCCGAATAGTCATTAAGCTTTAAAATAATTATGTTCCTTTGCTTGTCAACACAAAGCGAAAATAAAGAGTTCATTTTCCCCGGTTGAAGTCTTAATAGACATGAATAGAAATGAAATGGGGTTTAACGTCCTACTGTTTTGTGTTCCGACTGGGCTAATGGAGACGGTTATAAACCATACAGTGTGCTCTGAGAAAAATTTTTCCCAGGCAGCGACACTATGGCCTACTCTAATATGAAATCAAACTGCCAAGGGATACACAGGAGTTCGATCTTACGTCCCATCCGAACGACTAAGCAGCTGTCCTTGTCAGACCCTTCGAAATCTTACTAGAAAAAACATCCAACGGATGAGATTTGTGCCGTTGAATCTCCATCGTGATTTTCTTTTCGTCGTTGTTCGCTTTGGATACTGAAGGCAATAACCTTCACGGGTTAAAGTCAAATGCTTTTGTGTTCATATTACAAATGACAATAATCTTGAAGAATGGCGATTACCTTTATTTCTGTATAGGTTTCTTAAACAATTTAATGTTAGGAGATATAAATTTATGGTCTAATATTACAAATTTTATGGTTTAAAAAAAAAAATATGGATGATTGCATGAAAGTAAATTGACTCTATACCATCTATCAGTAACTTTAAGGCAGTTGGACGACAGAAACAGATTTAAGTTCTGTCTAAACTCGTGAAATGGGAAAGTTTCGCCCAATTTCACGAAAAAATGCCTTCTGCCAGAAAAAAAATCACCCATAGTAGATATTTCTTCGGCAAGTAGGACAATAGGATAATGACAGTACCATGTTCTCAAATACTATATCGTTCCCGTGTATCGGGCAGCAAATTTGTGATTGTAAACGAAGCTTTCAATCTAATTCGAAATGACGCCTTTTTAGAAATTGGCAAATAGACCTCGGTCCCATCCATCACTGATTATGGCGAAATAGAGCATTTATTATACTTGAAACATCCATATAAAATGAAACAAATACTATTCGCGCATGACCAATATGGAAAGTTACATTATTCCATACCGTCATGTATTTGATTGGCGTATACCGATATATCCGTCTTTTGGGATATTGACACCTTCAAACAAATTGTTCATCAACTTTATTCAGCTTAATACGCAATAAAAGTGAGAAAAAAACCCACCCCGTAGGGAATGCGTTCATGATAATTATTAATAGATTAGATGTGACATTCACTGCTGATTAAAAAATGTTAATTTGTAATTTTTTTTCTTCTGTTTCCGTGATATCAATTTTATTTGTCATTCCGTGAGCTGGCCCAGTGTACATGAGTTAAGGTACTAAAGGATCCTGTCTATCGACACTGTTTAGTCAGCACACATTGCTGACAAAGTTTTACTGATATGCAATAAAGTCAGGCCCGCACAACCTTGACAGTAAACAATAAGGAATCAAAATAAAACAAAAACCGACCAAAATGTCAAGATAATACGTTTATTTATATCCAATACCCCGGGGTACAGATAACTTGACAAGAGCATAAAATATAATGGGGAGATTAAGCGGCATAGCTGTTTCTTTACGAATGCAAAGCATTAAACATACATTATGCAAGAGCTAAATCTGTCTATTGCAGGTCTTTCTTTGGGCCTGAAATATTATATAAACTATTTTAATTATTAGACATTGATTAACATGAAAAGATCTGGATTTGAATCTGATTTGTTGCTCAACACCCATTGTTCATTAATCCAAAAATGGATACTCGAGACTATGTTTTTTGATGATCGAGACTAGACCTAAAATTCAAACACTATTATATCGGTTCAGAGCGAAGCAATTTAACGGGAATTTTCAACAAATTCCCTTTAAATAATCTAGTTTTAACTGTTATAGTGAGAACTGTCAGTTCATTATCTAAATCTTACATAATGTATCTTTAATTGTGAAATCTACATCTTTATCTCGTGCATTGAATGTCCATTCTATCCCACCATCTGGTGAGAAAGAAAAAAATAAGTTGCCAGGCAACGAAACATACGCCCACACAGCAGCCAAATCTTCCGGGCAGTCAACAAGAGTTGTCGCATATTAAGGAATTATCAAAAAATCATTAGAATTTGTTTGGTTTTTATAATCAAACATTTTTTTTTAAATCAGATAATAATTGTGACCTCCAGAGGGACCACAAGCTAAAAAGGGTGATTTTTCGTACAATCAGGGGACATAATTCAGGAAGTAATGACCCGATGGGCGCAAATATCGAAAGGAACCAAGATCTTTGGGTTATAAACATACATGTCAAGTTTCATCAAAATCGCTTCAAAATTGTGACCTCTATAGGGTCCACAACCTTGATATAACATATTTTCACACTATTCGTGTACAAACGGCGGCAAATTTGTCCGTCAATTGTAGTCCGATTTTCACGTAATTCATAGTCTCTCTTCATTACCATGTAACGGTGATATAGTTAAACGTTTTTTTAAATCGGATAATAATTTTGACCTCCAGAGGGACCAAAAGCTAACAAAAGGGTGATTTTTCGTACAATCCGGGGACATAATTCAGGAAGTTATGATCCAATGGGCGCAAATATCGAAAGGAACCAAGATCTTTGGGTTATAAACATACTTGTCAAGTTTCATCAAAATCGGTTCAAAATTGTGACCTCTATAAGGTCCACAACCTTTATATAACATATTTTCACACTATTCGCGTACAAACGGCGGCCATTTTGTACGTCTATTTTGATCCGATTTTCACAAAATTCAAACTCAACCTTCGTAACCATGGAATGGTGATATAATCAAACGGTTTTTTAAAATCGGATAACAATTTTGACCTCCAGAGGGACCACAAGCTAAAAAGGGCTTTTTTTTGGACAATCAGGGGCCATAATTCAGGAAGTTACGATCCGATGGGCGCAAATATCGAAAGGAACCAAGATCTTTGGGTTATAAACATACATGTCAAGTTTCATCAAAATTGGTTCAAAATTGTGACCTCTATAAGGTCCACAACCTTGATATAACATATTTTCACACTATTCGCGTACAAACAGCGGCCATTTTGTCCGTCAATTTTGGTCCGATTTTCACGAGATTCGAACTCAACCTTCATAACCATGGAACGGTGATATAATCAAACGGTTTTTTAAATCCGATAACAATTTTGACCTCCAGAGGGACCACAAGCTAAAAAGGGCAATTTTTCGGACAATCAGGGGCCATAATTCAGGAAGTAATGACCCGATGGGCGCAAATATCGAAAGGAACCAAGATCTTTGGGTTATAAACATACATGTCAAGTTTCATCAAAATCGATTCAACATTGTGACCTCTATAGGGTCCACAACCTTGATATAACATATTTTCACACTATTCGTGTACAAACGGCGGCCAATTTGTCCGTCAATTGTAGTCCGATTTTCACGTAATTCATAGTCTCTCTTCATTACCATGTAACGGTGATATAGTCAAACGTTTTTTTTAAATCGGATAATCATTTTGACCTCCAGAGGGACCAAAAGCTAATAAAAGCGATTTTTCGGACAATCCGGGGACATAATTCAGGAAGTTATGATCCAATGGGCGCAAATATCGAAAGGAACCAAGATCTTTGGGTTATAAACATACATGTCAAGTTTCATCAAAATTGGTTCAAAATTGTGACCCCTATAAGGTCCACAACCTTGATATAACATATTTTCACACTATTCGCGTACAAACAGCGGCCATTTTGTCCGTCAATTTTGTTCCGATTTTCACGAGATTCGAACTCAACCTTCATAACCATGGAACGGTGATATAATCAAACGGTTTTTTAAATCCGATAACAATTTTGACCTCCAGAGGGACCACAAGCTAAAAAGGGCAATTTTTCGGACAATCAGGGGCCACAATTCAGGAAGTTACGATCCGATGGGCGCAAATATCGCAAGGAACCAAGATCTTTGGGTTATAAACATACATGTCAAGTTTCATCAAAATCGGTTCAAAATTGTGACCTCTATAAGGTCCACAACCTTAATATAACATATTTTCACACTATTCGCGTACAAACGGCGGCCATTTTGTCCGTCAATTTTGGTCCGATTTTCACGAAATTTGAACATAACCTTCATAACCATGGAACGGTGATATAATCAAACGGTTTTTTAAATCGGATAACAATTTTGACCTCCAGAGGGACCACAAGCTAAAAAGGGCGATTTTTCGGACAATCAGGGGCCATAACCCATGAAGTTACAGTCCGATACATGCCAATATCGAAAGGAACCGAGATCTTAGGGTGATAAACCTATATTTTAAGTTTCATTGAAATCAGATAAAAATTGTGACCTGTAGACTGTTCACAAACAATTGTGGACTGACGGACGAACAGGGGCGACGACAATATACGTCCACATGAAAATGTGGGCGTATAAAAACAAACGATCGGGAAATTTTTCTCATAAAAAATGCTGATTTATGTATCTTCGCAGGGGGGCTGGCAGAACACGTCGAGAGCACCAGACGCATCTATCGACTAGTATGTTCCCAGCCAATCCCAGTGCAACCTTTTTAAAGTTTCCTTTCCCAGTTCAAATGTTCCATGCATAATATCTGGAACGCCTAGACAGAAACACGTCTTGCCTTTGGAGTGTTAGTAGAAACTGGGGTGATGTTTCAGATGCACATATTGAATTGTGGATAAAATAGCCTCACGTGATGAAAAAGGACTTTGCACACTGATCAGCAGTGAATATTCGCCTGTCTGCATTGAGTACATTGTACATTGCTGTGACGCTAACCTCATAGGTGACTCTGCTGTGGCTAAATATTGTGCGCAACATACCGAATGTTGGAAAACATTCAGTTCACGGGAAGGATCTGTCAGCGCAGCCAGTCAAACTGATATTTCTTTTAGAGGGACAAATTTCTCAATGAAGAAAATGGCCTAGATTTATTGGAATGATTAATTCAGATCCTAATATAATTACTACTGTATAATGACTACTTTACTCGGGGCATTTACTCATTTGAAAGTATTCCCCAGAATGGACCCAAGGTCAACCATTTACCAAATTTCATCAGTTACATGAATTTTGAGGGTTTAAGATCCATGTGACCAGCTAAAGTCAGGGGTAAGTGTGAAGAATCACTAAATGGCAACCATATTCTCTTAATGACAAAGGACCAAACATTAACTAAAAACTTATATTACACTCTTTAAGTTCAAGTTCAAAGGATCAAACATTCACTACAAAAACACATATAAAAAGTAAATATTATATACTTATCTAATGCAAATAAACCCCCCAAGATATTCGCTTATAAAGACATTCACTTCAAAAGAAAATTTTCCTTCTGTTGACATTTTACATTCATCGTTACAACTACAAACCACTTCTAAGATATAGCACAGATTTCGCTATATTTGTTAAATTTCCTAGGACAACATTTAGGAAATCTAGAAAATATTTTATTGTTAATGGTAGATAAGGGTGTACATTTATCAGTTAAATGGCCTGTTTAGTCAGAAATAGTTTTCTGATTTAACCAACTCGTATTTTCATAGACTAGTAAGTCTCCTCTATTGACTTTGCACGTTCAATCTAGAAAATGGTTTGGCCTCAAAGATTTATCTTGAACATTCCAATGATCTTAATCTATATATACACAAAGAACCCAACGTGTCACACACAATCTTCTGACAGAAATATTACAAGGAATTCACCAATTCTATTTCTGCTTGACCCGGTCAAGGGAATCTCTAGGAAGTGACGTGACGTTATTTTATAGGCTATCACCATAGCTTATATCTGTTGAATTTGTGATCCTTCTGGCCCAAGAGCATAAATATTTCACAAAAGCCTGCCAGAAAATGGAAAATCAAACACTCGACAAGAAGTCAACAAAAACTGCCATATAAAGGGCACTACGTTCGTGAGAAGCAATTACTAGCCTCTCCAATTATCGTTGAAACAAAGGTAGGCTATTTACGTCGTCTGTCGTAAACTTTATGCCAGTTCATGGAGGCTAAAACAATACTCGGTGTCCAAACTGTATGGGTTTTTTGCTAACAGAACCTCAAATGTATATCATATGGAATAGGGGTGAGATTTCGAGAAAATGCACATTTGGGGTTTGTGTCTGGGTTAAATGGACAGACAAGCTATAATGCAACTTCATGTCCCATCCGAACGACAATAAAGCTGTCCTTGTCAGGCTCTCCGAAGTTTTAATAGAAAAAAACCCCCATAAAACATTAACACGTAGCGGTCGTGTATAACATCCAACGGAGGAGATCTGTGCCGTGGAATCCCAACCTTGTTGTTTACCATCAATGATATGTCTCTGGACACCGATAGCGATATTATACTATACAGTTAACTATTATGATGTAGCAAGAGACCTAGGTGTGTGTATATATATGGCACTCAAGAGACTTCGTGGTTTTCTTTTAGTGATCGCTTGCTTCGGATACTGAAGGCAATATTATAAAACATTCACGGGTTAAAGTCAAATGTTGAAGTGTTCATATTACAAATGGCAATATTCCCGTACAATGGCGACTCATTTTATTTCTGTATAGGTTTCTTAAACAATTTGATTTTAGAAAATAATAAATTTATGGTCTATTATTACAAATTTTATTGTTTGAAAATAGAAATGTGGATGATTGCATGAAAGTAAATTGACTCTATTCCATCTATCAGTAACTTTAAGGCAGTTGGATGACAGAAACAGATTTAATATACTATAAATAATTGAAATAATATGATCAATGTCTGTAAAAACAAGTCCTTTTCAGACATTTGAAATAAACAACCACCATTTGCATACATTTAGTTAATCCATACGCAGACCCACATTTAAAGGGACCAAACATCAGAACGAAATCTAGTTGATCAATTATAACGTATGTCTTAGCCATTTGAAGTTTATATTAGTGTGTATTTATTTGTCGTCTTCAATTTGTTTTTGTCATCATGGGATGACATCGGCACCAAGACATGCATCTAATCTTTTAAATCTCCTAAATTACTATAAATTAAATAATTAAACAACGCCCCACTAACTGTCCCTTCATATAAGGACACGGTAGAGAAGTTTCAAGCGAGAATTTCATATTTTTAAGTTATAATTTTAAAATGATTGAATATAAAGCCTTAAAATAGATGGTATCTATAAACAGTCCTATGTTAAAGAATAATCCCGTGATTCACTATTGCCAGTGGAGAAATTGGCAAAAATATCATTTTCAACTTCAAATTCAAACGTTTCAAGATATTTATTTCATGGTTGGGGGGTTGGTGGTTGGTTTGGATAGAAAAACAAGAGAGGTAACTGTGTTATTATTTTGGGTGTGAATGATTTTCAAGTGTGAGAATGATACGTTATGATCGTATAATAGTGAGTCGACAATCTATTGAGCAAAAGACATAGAAATAATTATGTTTTGACTTTCTTAGAAAATATGAAATTTTGCTTTAAATCTGGTCAAAGCCCATTTATTTTGTTCCAACATTTCATGATTATCGATAATAGTCAATGATAATGCTTCATGCGTTATATCGTGAAATGTCCTTGAACACTATAAATATAATATACTAGTATTAATGGCTTTGTTTTGCTTAATGCAAATTTTTATCAACCCGATTATCTTTAGTACGCATATAACAGCCTTTAAAACCGACCAATTACAGACTTATCCTACCCGACTGCTCCTTTGTTTTAAGAATAGGAAAATGAAAGAGAACGATGAATAATGACGATGAAAAACGCTAAAATTGTCATTTTACGACGTACAAATTTGAACTTAGTTTTTCGTAAAAACTAGTGCTAATGCTATGGTTCTTACTGTTTTGTCAGTCCGACATACAAATTTGACTTAGTTTTTCGTAACATCTAGTGCTATGCTTCTTACTGTTTTGTCAGTCCCTCAATATTATCTGAGATAATTTTAATGGAAATGTCTATATATTTGTGATAGGTATAACAAATTGATACAGATTAATGTTACAAATTTAATAACCAAAATATAAGACAATACAGATGCATTAAAAATCAAATACAATTCATTAAATATATTCCCTCCGAAAAAAATATACAATGTAATTTAATCGAACCTCTTCAATAAAGTATGATTTTAAGAATCGCAAAATGTCAGTAATTTGCGCTTGCAAAATTGGATATATAAATAAATAAATGTAAATTGGTATAATGTGGGAGTGTATGTTTACTTATTAAAACATGGAATGTTTATTTAAACATTTGAAGATTGTTGTTTCAGAAAAATTTTCCAACCTAATATTATAACATTCTCGTTTTGACGTATCGTGTCTACGAGATGAATAAAATTTCCTCATGCCACTAATCGGCCTTCGTAATTGTGAACTTTTAAAGGGTAGGGATCAAGGGCAATAACTCTGAAGGAATCAAAAGTAATTGCAAGACGCAGACTTCTTGGTCTATCCGTGCTTCCCAACCGGAGTCCATGTGCATCCCCAGCGGTGAATTTGAAATGCTCAGGGTTGAAATTTGGAAAAAAGGGGAAATTGGGGGTGAATTATACACTATACACGATGGAGTGAATTTTTTGAATAGGGGGAATTTGCATGAATTGGGATTATCCTATCTCGCTATACTGTTGATTGTCCGGGAAGTGGATAACCTAGTCTCAACTCAATGGGGAATAGACTATAGGCATCGTCAATCGCTTAGTTTAGTGCTCACTAAACATGGGTCATGGCATCTCCATTGTGCATTTAATGTGTAAATCCATGGCATCTGTTCATTAAATATGTGTTTGAAACGATACCTAATTAGCATGTTTCAGTTTTTAGTTTTTAGTAATTTGATGTTTTATAGTGCCAGGTGTGAATAGCGGAGAAAATATTTCTCAAGAGGGAAATTGTATCATAAAGGTTGAGAAGCACTGGTCTAGCTAATAAAAGCAATGCATATATGTATTTGATCTAAATCGTATGACAAAGTGATCTAGTTCAACTACTAATGTTCGGGTGTAATCAGAAATTGTTTTAAAACCAAAAGAGAGAGAGAGAGAGAGAGAGAGAGAGAGAGAGATGGGGTACATTATTTCGAGACTCTATAAATCGTTTAAGCACGTGGGTCTCCAGCTGAAGATGGAACCAATGAACCTGGAGAAAACCGGTAGGTAAGTCAGACGAAATAATGGAGGTACATACTGAATAATTGACAATAACCATTGGGGCCAATCACGATTTAATTCCGTTAAAAACTTGCCCAATAAGTTTGCTTGCATATAAGTCGTATAATTTAACTTGATGTTATAAAATTATTTACAATTGCGTGCGCAGACGGTCAGATGTTTTATGGCAAATGAAAAATGACGTCTTCTGAGCTTTACTGTCTGTGCCCACAGGCAACGTACTTGTTAACCAAGACAATTACAAGTCCATTCTATATAATACTAATTACATATTAAAACATATCTCATTTTTATAACTATAATTCATATTTTCAACCATCTTAAAATGAAAACTTCTATAATAAACTGGAATTATCAATATCACATCAACGTCTGGTAATGTTAATCAAGGTTCCTCTACGAGAACACCATGGAAACCACGACGATAAATACCGAGCAACTATCTCGGGTCAACGCTGACGTGTTCGCAATACTCTTGCGAGTCAACATCTTACTCACAAAGTCATCGTAGACAGGAGTGTCTGCCTAGCGCAAAGTAGTGAGTATTGCCGCTACCTGACGGAATATAGGTAGTTACATCCCACTTCTACTCGTTGCCAATGGCAACCTGTGATGAAACTGTCCTGTTCATTTCCAGTACATGCATAAAAGTAGCCGTGTATCAGAAATAAACAGTACACATTCGAAAAAGAGTACTGTTCATTTCTGATACACGGATACTTTTATACCGTATAAGAAACTTATCAAGCCATAAGAAGTGGACGTTTAGTCCGACCCAGACCGCAATGATAACTAGTTGTTTCATACTGCACTAGGCCAAGGTACATGAGACAACTAATCAAAATCATAGTAACAAAACAAACCGGTAAGAACTACATGGCAGTGTAAAAATATATACAATGACATTAAATCAACATATTACGACAAACAATTATTACACATATCAATTGGCATGTATTCCATAATTTGGTTTTATTTATTATGCAAAACATATAAATGAGAATATTGAATAATTTTTTTTAACTAATTGTGATTCTCTTGCTAGACACTTCACAAGCCTTGAAAATAAGCAGGATATAAAAAAACGCCTAGAAAATTATAAATTTCATTACAATTAAATTTCAACGGACGAACCATGCGCCGATGCATACTTTGACCAGGAATGACCTACGTATCGAATTTCCTTTACACTACATTTAATATCATCGCAGTCCTCTACGCCATAGACAGTTGTTTTGACGATGTGGTCTAAACAAACACGTGGCTATTTCACGCTCGGGGCTTCACAACAAGACGCACGTGTAAATACTACCATGAAATGTAACGTGAGGCACAGAAAGGGATAAATAAAAGAGCTGAAATTATTTGTCAATTTTCGGTTGAAACGACTTGATAATAAATACTATTTTTGCTAGCCCCCGACCAAAACTGTCCTGATATTCACCGCTGAGCCCCCGACCAAAACTGTCCTGATATTCACCGATACACCGGGGAAAGTGTGCTAATAACTATTACTGAACCTTGACCCCAATTATAAAATTGTAAACCGTTTCTCACCTGGGTATTATTATATCTACTGAAAGAGAATTGGCTTCAGACGAGTTATTTGCCCCTGAGCTAGATATTGGAAACGGACAAGTTATTTGATAAAATCGTTTACGAACATGGACGTAACAACAGACTTTAGACTCAACTTAGTCATAGCTTAATGTTATTTTTGAAATATTTTCTACTTTGGAACATGTATGTAAAGACTTTAGACATATACTTAGTCATAACTTGTTGTTATTTTTGAAACATTTTCTACGTTACAGACGGCCGTGCATTTGACTACGTAAGAAAAACTTTCAGTTTCATTGCGTCAGAATAAACGTCATTCTAAAAACAAGAGCCTGTGTTTACTATGAAGCAATTCCTTGTTCTTCAAATCTGATTTGTAAGTGTTTACATTGAGAAATTGATGAACTCTATTCCAAGTGTCAAGTATTTCGTCGGATGTGTATAACGCAAGTCGATCCTAATCCAATTATCAGGGGAATGGAAAACTATCAAGCATGTTCAGGAAAGGAGGCAATAGAGTCAATAGTCAAATAAATCAGGATGGACTTAAGACATACATAGCCTGCTAATTAGCCACACTCTTATCAAGTTTGAGGACGTATTAACTCCCCTAGGACAAGTTTATACGCATTTCTAACACTAAAACATGTCTTTACAATTCTCTGAAGCAGGTCGGCGTGATTAGTACCGGTAAATAACATATCGTATCTCTGACTGACATGTAAAGGTGATGGATTCATTAGTAAAGACTGGATTGGGATCGTCATAAAATATTCCTGGTTTTAAATAAACATTATCGATTCTGCAGTAAAAACTGCAAGCTGCTCTAACGTGTTGCATATGTTTACCTTTTAGTCTGAAAGTTTCGGGGGGGGGTCCATCAAATGGGCCCAAAACCAAACCTAATTGTTCTAGAGTAAAATTTAAATCTTTCTTGTACTAAAACGGAAAAGTTGACCTTTTAACTCCGGGGACACTCAGAACAATGGTGAATTTGGCAAGTTTACATTTTCATTGAAAGAGTGATTACTTTCGATCATTTGCAGATTATTTTCATGGTACAAGAATGGCTGCACATTCACTTCCAGTCCAAATGACCTCATTTGACCTTTGACCCCCAATATCTTGGAAAAGCCCCAACGGCGGACAGCGTACCACTCGGCATCGTATTATATGGAAAATTTTACTCAAGAAAAGCTGGGTCTGATTTATGCCCATTTGATGCCCCCCCCCCCCGCACTGAGTCTCCCGTATAGTACCATTTCCAATTTTTTCCCGCTTGTTCTTAATTCAATTCACAGGGAAATCAGAACAATCCCCTAATGTTTTATGTCGTTGCTATAGACATCTGCAAGCAAGAAAGAAAAATATTGAAATAAAAATATTCCATATTTTTCCGAAATGACATGGCGGCCATAATATTAACGACACTTTACTCTTTTCTGCAATTTTTATTTGCCAGACACATACGTATAATGTACTCTTATAAACAAAGATGACTCGGCATTGGTTAAAATCGTGTTAATAGTCTGTAATCTATAAAGAATTGTGCCAATGACAAGATTGGCCAATTACTAGTAATATGTTGTTCTCGCATATCATGCTGACAGCATTGATATAGAGTCCTTGAGCTAAAAATCGTTCATGAAATTCTGAGTAAACTACAGTTTATTGAATATGTCTTTGAATGTTATTATGTTCTACATGAGAGAGCGAGAGAGAGAAAGGGGGGGGGTTGGGTTTAACGTCCATTCAACATAAACCCGGTCATTTCGGGAGTAATTCCCTTTCGAGTAGGGGTCTTTAGCAGTGAGGGGAAATGGAGAAAACTAAATTCGTAAACCGTGTAATCTCCACATTTGCGTTCCAAATTATGAAGTCTTACGAACAAAATTGTTATTACTGGGAATGTAATTTACGCTACAAGACTTAACCTTTTCAAATAGTAAAATCCCTTTGATTTTGTTATTAAGCTTGGTAAATTGAACAATCCTATAGATTTTTGACGATTTCCATGGATTACTGCTGGATTTACGATCATTATGAAATGTAGGTTGTTCAGTATGGTCAATAATCTCCAAAATTAGGCTCCTTGATTAGGAACTCTTACTGATTTTAGAGTTAGCACATAGAAAGACATGTGCCAGGATTAGCTAATAAAGTAAATATCCAATTAAATTCCAATTGCATTATAAGCCTACACAGTCATATATTAACATTTTAGTAAGGAATATATCGTCTCCTGGAGGCTTGATTCTTTAATGTTAGTCTTTTTAGAATCACGAATCCCGGATATACGTCTTTAAACAGTGCTGAAATAACTATATACCATGATATATCTTGAAACAGTGTTGAATTAACGAAATGTCATTTAAGGCAAAACGAAAATTTTAAAATTGGCACACGAATCGCGTACTAGAATGCTTTCGAGTGCCATTTGTAATAAAGCGTACAGGAGAATACTACCGATGTAGACTGGAATAACCAGAAGCCAAAGACTGTCATTCAATTTGGACTTTTGTAGGTGCCAAAAAATTGAGATTAACTCCTAAAGGGACATTATGGAAAATTAGATATTAGCTTTTGAATTTTAGGCTAGCCTCGATCAATCTTATTAAAGTCGGTATGGTAGAAGACAAAGTCTCGATTATCCACTTTTACGTTAAATTCCAGTCCGCTAAATATCACAGGCTAGCGATGGCATCGAGAGCTGATTATGGTTTGGACATGTTAAATAATGTCTTATAAACAATTTAGATATCATTTCAGGCCCAAAGAAAGACCTACACTAGGCAGATTTAGCTCTTGCATAATGTATATTTAAGCGGTGATGGAATAACGAAATACCATATCATAAATGTATATTTCTTTCAAATTATATACGTTCAAATAGTGTTAAAATAACAGCAATATTTTAGCATGTTTACTATGCTTAAAAAAATTCACAAAACTGGTAATGCAGGTCAAAACGTAAAACCTTTAAGCCAAATAATTCGTTAAAGTTAAATTACATGTACATGAAATATGTTAGTATTTCTGAAAGAAAATCATCTATAGCTCAGTTGAACTGTTCAACTTCAGCGAGGCAGGTGTGTAGCTGATTGTCCAACACGTACCCCCTCCAACCTCCATTTCGAAGTTTTCCTGTAGGCAAATACTGAAATAAATATCTCTCTCCTTTCTTCTTTCTCGCTATCTCTTGTACCATTTAGCCCGCATGTGCCATTACACCCCTGGAAGATAATTAAATAAACCCCTACATAAAATCTAATATAAACACGACAGTAGGTATGGCTTTTACTAACATATATTTTGGGCTGGAAAAAATATTATTTATTTTAAAAGTTATACCCGTTAAGACAGACAAGATAATAAATTAATCGTTAATAAGATCTACTGCCAGACTACAAATTTATTTCCATCTATCAAAACAGTGCGGTTTTATTTATTTTAAAACTTGTTTTCTCAGAAATTGTTTTTGTAAGACAAATCTTGATGGCTAGTTCTTAAAGGGCGTATAGCTTTATTCCTTGGAAGCTGAACAAAGACAAAAATGCGTCTGTCTAAAAACACAATCATATTAATGTAATGTAAGTGTCCATTATATAAAGTGATTTACATTTGATATTTAAATTTTTGATCGCAACCACTATCTTCGGTGAAAAACTAAAAAAATATAATATTTTACGAATAATTAAGAGAGAGAGAGAGAGAGTACCGCCTTCGACACAGGCTAATCCATTTTGGTTCAGCTTTATTTCGATAATTATCTTGCGCGTTGGGGTCTTGAAAAGTGGTTGGCCAGGCGACAATACTACCTGTCATGTATAAGCTGGCAGTGGAACCCAAATCAATGATAGACCGTATGAATTTACGCGCTAGGCGCAAACGAATTACTGATACAAAATATATTAGTCTAGTTGACGTTAATATTGTTATAGAATTTTAATAATACTGAGAGCTAATTAACTCGCATCGATGTCACTCAAGCGAATATTTACCGCTGATCAATGTGAGAAACGCATGCAATGCTTCATGACGATTGTACTTGAAGAAGTGGAGCCTTAGGCTGGTTTTAGAAGAAGAACAAAATCAGTTCCTAGTCCAAAAATAAAACCTACACCTACAATGATCATTGACGTCTTGTTCAAACCATTCTGCCCGGATCACAATACTATGAAGCGAACTGGTATTTTCTATTGCTTTTCGAGTACGCTTTCACTGGCATGGCGACCAAAAGATTAGGATCTGCATGATGATCCAATGATCCAAATTTTCACACTGTAAGACACAGTTACACAGCTGGTAATGATGATGATAATACTATTATGATAATATTGGGATAATATAAAAATACATTGTAATCAGATTTCTCAATATCTCATTAAGCAAATGAATGAGAGATGTATAATTATAACTGAAGGCATATCTAATCACTGCATTCCTATAATTATCATCCAAGATAGAAGCGGACGTAGTTGTGGAGGCGTCATTCATTACAAATGCAACCTGTGGTCATAATTTTAAGCTGCTTATGGTTTTTAATTTCACATACTTTAACAGTGTAGCGAGGTGTGATTATTTGTATTCCGGTAAATCTCAAAACACGGTTCAAATGACAAAGAGTGAAAATTGTTTTGTTTACACTTACACAAATAATTTGACGACATCCATGATGAAAATCATCTGAAGCCGCTTCTGATACGTGAAATTTTGAGGAAGTGTGTCTATTCTTCCCGTTCAATCAAATTTATCCCAAGCACAGCAACATGACAGCCCTTTGTGTAATTTGGGGTCTTCCCAAAAACTTTGGACAATGATTTAAGGTATTAAAAACGGTAAAAGTCTCCATAGAGTATTGTTTACATTGAATCAATGCCGATAGCCTCGTGTGTCACGCAATTAGTCTTGTACAATATTCTGCTATGCACTGATTAATTGGGCATAATAAAATCGTAAGTCATGACGTAACGAACGTAAGGTAAAGATATTTGGTCCAATGTGGAACTGTGTTTAAAGTGTAATTAAATTGTTAGGTGGTTAGCTATTGGCCATTATTTGGAACAGAAAATTACTTCCATAAAAGCAGTATGTATGAAAATCTACTGTAATAAGATGCCTCGATGTAAAAGTTAAAAATTGCGCGACCTTAACACCACCGTAAACTTAGGAGTTACTTTCAGGACCTGAGGAGAGAGAGAGAGACAAACTAGGTTATTTCGGGACTAACATATGATTCAATTCTATTTCAATATATCGCTTTTGAGTAGACGTCTTTAGCAGTATATGATTCAGATCAATATATTAATAAATTTACAGAAATTATATTATGGGCAAATGGTACGATAACAAGCTATTTTTTTATCAGCTAATAAACATCCGCTTCCCAAGCCAAGAATAAAACAGTAACAGATTTGCAACTTCAGTATTATATGTATTGTTGGTCGATTATACGTATCTGTGTCTGCTGTTATGGACACATTTGGCCAACCTCATTGTTTCCGTTTTATCATATCCTGGCTATCAGGTAGCCTGACAGAATTCTTGTGCGCGGGGCAAGGTATGCTTATCTTTCATGACGATCTAGTCCCACTCTGTTGTGACTTTATTTTGCACTCTGTGTTTTGACATCTTCTAAAACTCGATTTTGCTTGTAGTTTTTAATTAGATTTATATACATAAAAAAAGGTATCGCAACATGCTTTTCATGAAGTAATGGTTTCACTGGTATGTATGGAGGACAGACTACGTTAAAATGTTCATTTATTAATTTCGTTTTAGCGCATAAACATTCGGGTGTTGCGATACTTTTTTTTGTATACATGTATGTATCGTATTGTTTTCAGAACAATATTTCTTGTTAAGATCAATTCTAGTAGTCTGCTACACTAGAAAACGTCTTGCCGAGTTTCTTAACAACTCTAAATTATATAGAACATTACAAAAACAGCCCTGGTGTCATTATTATACGGCCATTCAGTAATGTCAGCACGGGTTTATACCTTAGACTTTTATTTATATTTCGTACACGAACAGACTATAATTTCGAAAAGTTTAATGATTCGTAAATATTACTAAGAGGTGAATGGTCTGTGTAGCTAGTGGGAAAATAATAACACTACCTCTAATAATAAGCTCTTATCCACATAAAACATAATAATGACATTATTATAAAACACTTCACTGGTTTATTAAGTTCGTTTTTCTTTGAATGGGACTCAGCATCAATAATGCCCGTAAAAGATAAACATTTTAATGATGCCCTCTTTGGCAAAACTGGCCGGTGCCTATTCTAGAACATTAGAAGTGGGTGCCAAAGGTGAATTTAAAATACTAAGGTGCTCAAATGACCAACATCCCTTGGCAAAAGCTCGAGGAGGAATCGTTATTAGTCTCGATCATATTTTTACGCAGTAATTACCTCCCGTTATTCCGTATATTAACATTGAATTGAATCAAGGCCGTCTGATCACCCTTGGGTTCTTTTGACTGAGATTAGTTTTCATTTTTAGCTAATATCCCCATTTTTACAACATCTAAAAATAGTACTTTTATGTTACAGCAAGATTAATCTTCAGAAAATGAAATCATGTAGATGTTGGCGTAACCTGACGAGTAGTTCCACCAAACTATCTCTGCTATACGTTTTCAAAACATTTCCTAAAATTAAAAATTCTGCGGAAGCTTGAAAACACTTATCTCTTTATTTGTGTCTGTAAATATAACACTGTAAGCTTGGTGAATTGGTAGTCACGTTTATCACGTCACCCAATTTAATACCATAATTCCGAAACCCAGTTAAGCGACCTTAAGTTCAATATTTTGTTTGGACGGACGTGTTCGACAATATCAAGGAACTAAAGCTTTTCGAAACCCAAAGGGTAAGTCCGAACTTCTATTGTATACGAAGAAAGCAGAAAGAATCAAGTCTACTTTTTTCGACGTTTAGATCAAGCTTTATCTTAAGTCCTTATGTATTATACCCCATGGTGTAGAATGTGGAATTACTGTGTGTTATCCGATTATCTGAAATTTGTGTTCTTTATACTATGCAGATGTAGCCTTTGGATATCATCATTCTTTTTTTATGACGTTTCCCACCTTGCAAATAGAGTTGTTGGGATCTAGTCCACAAGCCATTAAGCGGCATAGTGATCACATGTTTATCAACATCCGGAACTTTTTGTCAAAGGTTTTACATTGATTTATATACCAGGAATGTTAACTATTAAAAAAGACTGATACCTTAAAGACCACGTCATTGACATGCAATGTACATTCAGTTGACCCAAAACTTCTGATATTAATGTATTTCGGCATTATTGCCCTACTCAAGAATTTATTTTATTCAAAAAATACATTGGTAAATCAATCCTGCCAAGCTCCATTAAGATATACAAGCAATTCTCCCGTCATACTGGATGTAAGAAGTTGTAATACCTGTTGCATCTACAATAATGGTGATATCGTGAAGATACAGATATATTGGATATTCATATGTGCAATACCAGATATATATGATGCCAAACAATCTGGTAACATTAGATTGATTGGCTCTTCTACTTCTACCAGGTAGTGTCCACAATCATGGTTGATCATTTGGGCACGGCGTGGGTTGCGCATGGTCGGCCTGACGATGAAAACTTAAAATAGGGATGAAATGTTAAAAACTAGATTAAAGTGACGTGGTGTCGAGGCTCACAGAGCTTGTCTGTTGTGATGTTAATGAGGTTTTTGTGGATCATATAAAGCATAATCAGCCTTGCTTGTTTACGTCTGATGTCCAGCGGAGTCCATGCTAAACGACTTAGTGTGTCTGTTACACAAGCTGTTTGTGTGTAGTTGATAACGACATATCGATTCTTTTGATAGGTGGGGATCCCAAGCTGCGCTAGCATACTCAACTGAGGGCCTTACAAGGTTTATATATGCTTTCTTTTTAATCTTTGGCGATCTGATGTTGATATTCCTTTTTAAGAAGCCCATGGTCTTGATGGCTTTGCTGCATATGCTCTAGATGTGTTTGCTCCAGGAGATATCTGAGCTGATGGTACATCCTAGGTATTTGGCACGGTCGAGAGATTGTAATGGATCTGTCCTTGGTGATAGAGATGGTCTGACATTTCTGTGAGGGAAAAACCACCCTCCATGCTCTCTACCAAGTTGCTAGTTTCAGCAAGTCCTCTTGAAGTCGTTGGGGGTCATCGTCATTTGTGATCGTGAGATAAACCATGGACCATACCGATACTCTCAATATCTTTTGCCATAGTATCCCACTGTGCTCCTTTGTGTAGTGGTATCTTCCTTGGATGCTGCTTGAGGGCCCTTGGTGGCTATTTTACCGACTTTTCGTCTAATATTTTGGATGTAGCTATTGTCGCGCCAGACAGGGTAAGCTTACTTTTCCGGACACCTGTTACCACTGTTTGTCGAGTATTTTGTACATGGTGAGAAGGTCGCGGTGGCTAAGTGGATAAGGCATTGGCCGAGAAAGTTCATCTCGATTTTCCGGCGTAATTTCCCCTTGTCAGAGATGCAGAAGGGGGGCCTGACAAGGACAGCTGCCTAGTCGTTCGGATGGGACAAAAACCGAGGTCCCGTGTATACATTGGAGTGCACGTAAAAGATCCCTTGGCAGTTGGAATTCGATATAAGAGTAGGTCGTAGCGCCGCTGCCCGGGCAAAATTTCCCTCATAGCACACTGTATGGCGTATGCCCGTCTTCCATTAGCCGGGGTTAGGTGCGAAAGAGTAGGACGTTAAACCCCATTTCATTTCATTTGTACCTGGTGAACAGTCCATTTGCTGATTACACTATTTTGCCTATAATGTTTTTTTTTAAAGGACTATTGTCTAATGGTTTGGATTGTTCGTACTTGGTTTTATTTTACCCAGTTCACAGTATATTGCAAGGGGACTGCGCCACAACAATTTTACACAAAAACAAACATATGGACAAGACATCATACTCAGGGACCACAAACAAACAATTCAAAAACAGTGAATGGATCCGGGGGCTAGCCGTAAGCGTCCACTGCGCTGTACAGCCCCGGGCCTGTGGTGACACAGACTTCAACCCAAAAGAAATAATTGTATAATGTCAGCATGAGCCATGATCTGTCATATGTTGCAAGAATTACGAACGCAAGCATATTGTATTAATTCCGCTATACAAGTAACGCGACACCGGTGAAATGTATCAGAGCAGTAGTTCAAAAAACCAAATGCACTAAATCAATAAAGAAACAAGGGAATCAAAGTATATTGAATGCATTTAGGGCACATAAACAAACAAAACTGAATACAAGGAAGCAAAGGCATGTAGACTGTCTCGGAAGATAGCCGTAGTAAATTAGCCGTTACAGCGGAAATGACGTCGTAGCTTAGAAAGTGACAAAGATAAGCCGTTACAGCGGAATTGACGTCGTAGCTTAGAAAGTAACAAAGTTTCCAAATGAAAAAGGGCGATAATCCAGATAAAATAACGTTAAAAACTATTTAGTTTTAGCGACCAACCGGAATTATTAAGTTATGTAATTTAATTGTACAAACCATAATATATATATTATATAATCTGAGACTCCCGGAATTACATTGATGCCAGGGAAGCTTGATGGTCTGTTAGTAGCTACCAGATCAAGGATGCAGTTCGCTCGGGTAGCTTCTTGAACTAGATGTGTTAGAACGTTGTCATCAAAGATGTCGCCTATCTTGTAATGGAAATTTGCAGGTGGTGTGCTTGGTTTCAGTGTCCTCATCTTCCAATCCCAGCCTGTGAAGTTAAAGTCTACGACAATAGTGACAGATTTGTTAGGCTCGTTACATACTTGTGATAAGCTTGATTCTAGATCGTTAGATGTGGGTGGAAGAGTTGGGTTTCAAGATATGATTTTATATTACCAAGACTGGTTTAAGCATCTCCAGGTAGTGTGTGTTTAACACGCTAATTCTCAGACCTGGTTCTGAGTTCACAAAGCATTCTTACACTAAATTGAACCCAAAATGGAAATTCTCTGGATTCTGATTGGTGAAAAAACCGGTGTCGAATGAGTATAGCGGTCCTCTAAATTAAAAGTCTAATCACTGCGTATTGTTAAATTTCTTTATCGCTTTTCATTTCTCAAAATGTAAGTCACTTTCGCACTTCACTATCGAACATTTGATGAAATCTTTCCTGATATTGAAGAAACTATTCCAGCAACTCCAGATAATTATGTACCACATATCTGAAACAGAATTGTAAAAGATTTAATTATATTAATTTGAAAACTAGCATTTAAAATTTTGCTGTATTTTGAAAAGTCATTGTGAAAAATTAAATTTCCATAGTAAGCTCAAATGAATTATGTTTGTTTCCTTTCAGAAAAGTCACACCCACATAAATATTTCTATGTGTGTCATCCGACACATCAATAACATTATTCAAGTATTATTTGGGTTTTGGTTTAAATCTAGATAGTAATAGGCCAAACAAACCCATTAAGAAATTGTCAACGGTGACCGGCCTTAGCAACCGATTTGCTACCATAGACGAACAACAATTAGAGGCATTAATCACAGAAACTAATTCAAAATCAACGGGAAAAACACGTCATAGGGTGTTCGTTTGTTCAAACGTAAGAGATTTGAAATAAAAATAAAGAAATGCACTTAGCTTCTATTCTTTCAACTCCATCAGCGTCTAAAAATATAGCTTTGTTATCAACATCCTGTCCGAAGAATGTAAATAAGGCTTTACGTCATCCAATCAATCGGCCATCATCGTAAAATATGTTGGCACTAAGCCAACAACACAACCCCCCTTCAGTTTCACTCCTTTTTATGGATGAGTGGTGTGATTATTAAACTTTTAAATTTCACAAAAAAAAACCTTGATTCAACAACTTGCAACAATGCAGTAATCTTTGAATTGAGGATCTCCTGCACATTTGTAGTCATCTATTCCCCGATCCTGACCAAAACTGAAGAATAAAATCCTTTTCGAACTTTTATTCTTGTGTTTTGGTGTGTTTTTTTTAAAAGAGTAATTTGTATTTTTTTTTCTTCCAGAGTGGCTCATTCACCGATACAACACTGAAGATTTTGAGAACGTACCAGCAAATCTCTTAAATGAAAAATTCCGCATCTTCAGCAAATGGGGAGATGTATTTCAGGTCATCTTTTGTTGGCTTGAGGGCAGCAATACACGGGCACCTCCTTATGAAAAGAATATTAATATCCTTACTGATCGAGAATTTCACTCCGCAAATGTTTTTTTAAGCGTTATCAGAAAATTAAAAAAGAAGGTCTTGATAAGTCTTCACACTATATATCTATTTCTGACCGCGACATGATAAAAATTCGCCAGTATCTTTCAAGTTTGTCGCCAAATAATTTACTTTACAAAGTTAGGATTGATCTTATTTTAGATTTTGCCAGTCGAGGAAATAAAAACCAAAGATCTTTCGATAAAAATACTTTTGATATTTCAAAAAATGACACCGTTCTCCGGTATATTTCTCAAAGTCGTGTTTATATTACCAAAAGTCATCGTGGCGATTTAAATGATTCTGTTGAATCGAAACGTAGAATATATGCTACAGGTGGCCCGAATTGCCCAGTTTCATCATTCGAGCTTTACATTTCAAAATTAAATCTGACAATAAATGCTTATTTCAAAGTCCGAAAAAACATGTGCAGTTTGAAGATGCAATATGGTGTGTAAGAATAAACCACTAGAAACCACCACTTTAAAATGCATGATGAAAACCATTTCGAAGTTGGCTCGGTTAACCAAATAAACACTAACCACTGTGTAAGAGCTACAGCGATAAATTTATTGTCTCGTGCTGGTGTCGAGGCCAGGGAAATTTGCAAGTTGACCGGTCACAAAAATGAGCAAAGTTTAAGCTCATATAACTTTGATTCTAGTTCCAAACAAAAAGGAATATATTCCTCTAATTTACAAGGTTTTGCTCACAAACAATTGCACGTTCTCCGCCTCTTCCTTCACCTAGTTTCACATCAACACCATCACCCCAACATTTTCAATCACTAGAATCAAATATACAATTCCAGTCTGTAGGTAAATGTCTGCAATATTACCGAGTCGACTGTCACCAATTAATTTAAATAAAGAAGTCATTTAGGTCGCTTTTTTTGTTACGATCTATGTAATATGTTGTCACTTTGTATTGTTTTACTAAATTAGGCCTAGGTGTTTATCTCTTTAGTGAAGAATTTTATCAACTTTTAAACATTGTTTAACATAATAACTCTAAGATCAGATATTAGCCTGTTTAATCGTTAATTATATATGTAAAAACTGTACTTGGTTTCTGGAATCTCTTGAGGTCAAAAGCCGATCTATGCGGTCTCGCCTGTGTATCTGTTTTTAACAATTGTGGATGTCAGTGCTTGATCTCTTGTATATTTATATGCTGGTCACCTGTTCATAAATGATTGGTTTTTTTTTTAGAATTTAATTGATAATCTTTCGACTTGTGGCCTGATGGATTTGTTTGATTGGAATGTCTTCCCAGTAGATAGTTGGTCTTCAGAGAATGTATTTGTATCTCCTCTATTCTGAATAATTAGATAATGCAGTGTTATTAACCCAATTGCATCTCTAACGTCCTCGGATTATTGGAATGGTGTATAGATGGGTGTGTTTCTAATCAGTATAAACATTGTGGTTTCCGACTTTTATTCAGTCGAGGAAGCACTTAAACATGTAGCTCTCGTGAATAGTTCTTTGTTGCCCGGGTACGGGAGGCGTGTAAATTAAGAACGGTTGAAACAATTCAAGATTTTCAACACTAACATAAGGTGGCCATGTTTTACTGACAAATGACAAGGTGATTTCTTATGGATATTAAACATGTTTTTGAAAATTCTTCCGACGGAAGAAAATCTCATTATGGTAAAACAAGTCAATGGGTGTTACATGACAGATCAACCATCGTAAAATAATTGAAATCATTTCACTTAGAAGAATGAATATTTGCCAAGTCTAAGCTGAAGATAGTTTTCGAAACATAGTAATAGACAAGTTTTATAAGTTCAGCTCTTAAGGTTGTCGACCGAAATTTAAGAAATGGACTTGCTGAAACTGACGAAAGAATGGTTAATTTGACTAAAGGAAAGGATTATATTATGCTTACATATAGATATCATCATAATACCTTACATTGTACACACTAGGAACAGAGAAGTGTTCTTGACTCTGATTTTAAAATTCCACATCACACTGAGTTTGTCTGGTGACCCAGTTTCATTATCACATATGCGAATTGTATCATACAATGGATTGAGGCGATAATTGTGACCGATTTATGATTATCTTTATGGTACTACAAGGAGCAAAATCTGTCGTCGTTGAAACCTGAAATGGATCTTAAAAGCAAATATTAATGTAATTATAGTGTAATCAATCTGATTTAAATTCACTTTTTAAAACCCTTATTATAATTTCACGGTGGCAGTCAAAATGGAAGGGTAGTCGCTTCCGCTCTGATATTTAGTTTCGTTCATCAAGTCGCCACATTACAAATCACGCTCCACAGAATTGACTACACACCCGTGTGTATTGGATTTAAAATTGTTCACTTTATCTTAAATATATCATAAGCTAACCAACATCCCTAGTGATTGGAATCGTGTTTGTGATGTCGAAGACTTTGCTCTGGATAGTATTGAGTTAGACCTATACACCTATGTATATGTATAAAATAGGACCACAAAAGTATCCTGCGTGTATATATAATCTCACCTATCATTGCATCATTATTTGTATTGATGTTCTATTATATTTTGTACTTTACTTATATTACTGTAATAGTAACCACTAGTAGTTTTCAGGTTAAGCTCCCTGATGTGGGTCGGACTAACTCCCCGAATGTACCACCCTCATATAATAATTCTTACTTTTCATTTTCTTTCGATAAGCGAATATTTAATAATTTAAGTGAATGGAATGCACGTCTTTAATAAATGACACTTAAAATAGACACCCTCTCCTATTATCAGCACAGAGCAGAGTATTTATTCGTTTTGTTATAAATTCTTCGACAATTCCATATTTCAGCACAGAATGAAACATACTCGGGAAATAAAGAAATCTCGATCATCAGGTCGTATTAAAGTTCCAATTTCACATTTTCTAAGAAAGTCAAAACATAATTATTTCTATGTCTTTTGCTCAAAAGGTTGTCAACTCACTATTATACGGTCCTGGGCAAAATTTTTTGGGCATTATAAAGGGTGACACAGGGTGATTGAGGAAAAGTTACTCAATTACCTCCCTTGTTTTCCCATTCCTCTCCATGGACGGCCATCTTCAAACGTTTGAATTTGAAGTTGAAAATGATATTTTTGCCAATTTCTCAACTGGCAGTACTGAATTATAGGATTAATAGGATTATTCTTTAACAAGGTAGGACTGTTTATAGGTTCAATCTATTTTTGGGCTTTATTTTAATACATTTTAAAAATATAACTTAAAAAAATGCTATTGGAGCTTTAACGCACCTTTTTGAACAATGTTGTTATCAGCCCGTCCAATAATACCATGTGTACATTTCAGTCCAAATGGAAGTAACTTTGAAAGTAGCCGTAAAATCTTGGCATGTAAACACACCCACAGTCTCACGAAAATTAGGGGTGGGGTTGGGAGGTGGATGGCCGAATGGTTAGATCTGTCATTGAGGTAACCGGTGTGGTTTTGATTCCTCGGTTGTACTTGACAAGGTGTTGGGTCGTCAGTCCAACCTCGTGGTTTTTTTTCCGGGTTCTGAGCCTCCCACAGCTAAAGACCCCTACGCGCAAGCGAATTTTTGAAATAAAACTGAACCCTGTGTTAGAACCGAAATGACCTAGTTTGTGTCGTAGACGTTAAACCCACATTTCTCTCTCTCTCTCAATTTGTCTTGATAAACTGTAATCTAATCAACGTAATTTTACGTTTAATAAAGAACCCCAAATTGCCCAAGTGTAAGATAAAAAAACCCATTTACCTGATAGGCAAGATGTGTAGAGCAGCATCCTATCTATTTACCCACGTACAGTGGTACTTTCAATGGAGTGGGGTTTGCCAGAATAAAGAGAAAAGGAAAGGGATAATCAATATTAGAATTTTTTTACGGGGGTGAGATGCGCACAAATAATTCATTCTTTAAAAGTAAACTTCCTGTTTGCGCCACTGGACCCTTCTACTTACTCCAGGAGAGCTGATGTGTGTTTACTCTTTCGAGACTAACTGATTTGAGAGCTCAAAGCTAACAACTATCGTTGTTCAGTTACATTTGAAAATCCACAAGCTTTTATTTTTTGTAGATGCACCAGATGTAAATCGGTTAATAAACCTCGTCCTTGGATATCGAGTTTAAATATCAGTCATTTGTCTGACTTCATATTTCCAACGGACAGTGCCCTAGAACATTACACCTGATCCCAAGCTTTTATCAATACTCATGCGGAGATTCACAGCTTAATCAGAATTCTCGAGTATAATCCCTACTATAATGTATGTTTGTTGTACTCATTCACTCGGCTACTGAACTAGGACCGGTTCCTCCAAACACACTTATGTTTAACGTATCGTTTATTTGTTAACGGTCTGTTTCTGGAAAGTCATTTTTATTAACCGTTACCGGACTGTTTAAAGTTAATCCAAGTGAATGTTACGAGGTCTGACTGAATTTAAAATATTTAAATTGAATCTACTTGTATATCAACTTCATAGAAGTTAGGATTTGCAAGAATCTGAAGAAAGTGGGACAGCTGTTGTGCAGTTTTATCATAAAACTTGTGTAAAGATAAAAAGATAACATATGCTACACCCCCCCACCAAAAAAACCCCAAACATCACTATAACAAATTACTAAAGGGAGCGGGACTATCCAATTCCATATAAAAATGAAGCAGGAAAAAAAATTATAAGGTTTGCACTAAAGAAACGGTATAATATTAATTGTGGCTCTTATTTCCTACAGGCTCCCAAAATTCTGCAGAATACTATAGAATTGAATCCTATAGAAATTGGGACAGCCCATCCTAGAGAATGTTCTATAGAAAACTACCCTGGTGATCTGTGACTTTTGGCGATGGGTATACTTCGAGTTATGACATCTTTAAACAGATAACGGGGCCTAACACCTTCGTCAAATATAACGGCAAGTTAAAGGGCACGATAAAGTTAACAGGATTTCCAGCAACAGGCTTTCTCTCCGTTAAAGATAACGACCATTTAACTCCAACTATTATGGGTTCTTCACATCATTGGATAAAAGTAATCTGGATTTAAACTTGAAAAATAGGTTGCCAGGCAACGAAACATACGCCCACACAGCAGCCAAATCGTCCGGGCAGTCAACAAGAGCTGTTGCATTTTAAGTAATCATCAGAAAATCATAATTCAAACTCACCCATAACTACAGTGTAACTGTGATATAATCAAACATTTTTTTTTAAATCAGATAATAATTGTGACCTCCAGAGGGACCACAAGCTAAAAAGGGTGATTTTTCGTACAATCAGGGGACATAATTCAGGAAGTAATGATCCGATGGGCGCAAATATCGAAAGGAACCAAGATCTTTGGGTTATAAACATACATGTCAAGTTTCATCAAAATCGATTCAAAATTGTGACCTTTATAGGGTCCACAACCTTGATATAACATATTTTCACACTATTCGTGTACAAACGGCGGCCATTTTGTCCGTCAATTCTAGTCCGATTTTCACGAAATTCAAACTCTCTCTTCACTACCATGTAACGGTGATATAGTCAAACGTTTTTTTTAAATCAGATAATAATTTTAACCTCCAGAGGGACCAAAAGCTAACAAAAACGATTTTTCGGACAATCCGGGGACATAATTCAGGAAGTTATGATCCGATGGGCGCAAATATCGAAAGGAACCAAGATCTTTGGGTTATAAACATACATGTAAAGTTTCATCAAACTCGGTTCAAAATTGTGACCTCTATAAGGTCAACAACCTTTATATAACACATTTTCACACTATTCGCGTACAAACGGCGGCCATTTTGTCCGTCAATTTTGGTCCGATTTTCACAAAATTCAAACTCAACCTTCATAACCATGGAATGGTGATATAATCAAACGCTTTTTTTAAATCTGATAACAATTGTTACCTCCAGAGGGACCACAAGCTAAATAGGGGGCTTTTTCGGACAATCAGGGGCCATAATTCAGGAAGTTACGATCCGATGGGCGCAAATATCGAAAGGAACCAAGATCTTTGGGTTATAAACATACATGTCAAGTTTCATCAAAATCGGTTCAAAATTGTGACCTCTATAAGGTCCACAACCTTGATATAACATATTTTCACACTATTCGCGTACAAACGGCGGCCATTTTGTTCGTCAATTTTTTTCCGATTTTCACGAAATTCGAACTCAACCTTCATAACCATAAAACGGTGATATAATCAAACGGTTTTTTAAATCCGATAACAATTTTGACCTCCAGAGGGACCACAAGCTAAAAAGGGCGATTTTTCGGACAATCAGGGGCCATAATTCAGGAAGTTACGATCCGATGGGCGCAAATATCGAAAGGAACCAAGATCTTTCGGTTATAAACATACATGTCAAGTTTCATTAAAATCGTTTCAAAATTGTGACCTCTATAAGGTCCACAATCTTGATATAACATATTTTCACACTATTCGGGTACAAACGGCGGCCATTTTGTCCGTCAATTTTGGTCCGATTTTCACGAAATTCGAACTCAACCTTCGTAACCATAGAACAATGAAATAATCAAACGTTTTTTTTTTTTAAATCGGATAACAATTTTGACCTCCAGAGGGACCACAAGCTAAAAAGGGCGATTTTTCGGACAACCAGGGGCCATAATTCAGGAAGTTACGATCCGATTGGCGCAAATATCGAAAGGAACCAAGATCTTTGTGTTATAAACATGCATTTCAAGTTTCATCCAAATCGGTTCAAAATTGTGACCTCTACACTGTTCACAAGCTAAAAAACGTGATTTTTCGTACAATCAGGGGCCATAACCCATGAAGTTACAGTCCGATACATGCCGATATCGAAAGGAACCGAGATCTTAGGGTGATAAACCTACATTTTAAGTTTCATTGAAATCGGATAAAAATTGTGACCTGTGTAGACTGTTCACAAACAATTGTGGACCGACGGACGTCCGGACGAACAGGGGCGACGACAATATACGTCCACATGAAAATGTGGGCGTATAAAAAACCGGCATCTATGTTTCTTCATAAATCATACAAAATTATTTAGATAATGAAGTTCGTTAAAACAGTACTATAAATTAAATTTACACCAAGATACACACGGATAATGCAAACAATTTCAAGTAACGTCTGACATATGGACTAGTGCAATTAAATTTAGGAATTTGGTGTTACCATCTTGTGCACCCGCTTGAAAAAATTCGATTATTCCGTTGACCAATTTTGCGTTAATGTTTTGTTTTTATTAAACAGAATTAAGGGATGAAGTGGAGTTGAATAAAGGACATACGTCATGCAGTGAACTTCGAGCCTATGTTATTTCGAGTTCAAACTGCCAATGGTAAACGCCGACCTCGGATTTTGTCAAGCCCCCAGGTATAATAAACATATCCAGGTATAATAAACATATGTTCTATGTATAAAAGAAGACGCAGGCTCTTTGTGATAACCGCTTAATATTATTTCTTCATACACTATTGATATCAATAAAGGCATGCGATACGACAGGTAATACGGGTCTTTATTTACACATCCACACATAAATTGATAGGTAATTAGGATTAAATACCACTCGAGCCTCATCAATTCTCCATATACCCCCTTGTCTGCTGTTTTAGCACCTGTCACTACGGTAACCCGGTAATAAATTGAATGTGATGACGTCATGTCAATGACAATCAGAGGTGCGAATAAGCATTACCATCTGTTGTTGCTTTATTAAATTAATGACTAATTTACTCGCCGTATTTAAGTAAGCCAGGCACAAATAAAATCCGCAAATTGCCTTTTTTACGTACCGGAAACCTATATGAAGATCTAGACCAGGCATCCCGAAATGAAATGAAATGGGATTTAACATCCTAACTGTATATACCAGCCAAGCCAATAAAGCTGGGCATAAAGCAATATGCTATATATGAGGATAATCTTGTTCAGACGACAACGTTTCTTTCAACCCTTCATCGAATTTCAAGTGTTAAGGACACTTTTGCTTGCATACAAGTTAAGATGTGGACGGGACTCCCCAACCTGCACCACTGACAAGGAAAACCAGGTTAGATAATCCCGAGGATCTTACATTTGCTTAGTGAGTTAGTGCTTTTACTCATTCATCTCAACAGATAGTTAGATTGCTACACATTTTTCACCGACCTGAGCCCGATTAGCCGGTATTGGGTGCATTTGACATAAATTGCGACTATGCATTGTTTCTTGTTCACGGTACGCTAGTATTTATCAAAACACTGTACATATGCATAAATTTATTTGAACAGTAAGACAAATTTCCACTGTACTATACAAATGATGAACATATTAATATCTTAAAAATCACGATGAAAAAAATACATCTTCTTTTGCTGACGTAAATATTTTATAATTGTTCATTTATCAATAGCCAACAAATGGGCACAATTTTATCAATCGTCATGAATGGAACTGGTCATAGAAGGTTCGGTTTGTTGTGAACAACATACACTTGGGTTTGTGTGAACCTAAAAGAACACTTGACAGTTTGAATTCGAAATAAAAGAAGACCGTAGTGCTGCTGATCAGGTTAGTGATCAGCTCATAGTATGGTAGTTGATGGGCCAAAAATGAATAATTAATAAGAATGTCTATTCAACAGGGACGTTACGAGGGCTGGCTCAAAAGGTCGATGGTTTCCATTAGTTTTTGTACATATTCGCCTTCGAGGTGTACATACTTTTGCCAACGATGTTGCAAGACCTGGATGCGGGTGAGGAAGAAATTTCCGCCGGCCACCCAAAATACAAGTCATTCACGGCTGACATGACGTCATCCCTACTAGGAAAATGGCGACCGCCGAATTCCTTTTTCAAGAGCTTTGGCACCCAGTTTGCAAAAACTTTTGTCATTCCTAACTCGTTGGCAATAATGTGCCCAACCCTCTCACGATAGATGCCCGCATCATTGGCAATAAGCCTTGCATCCGGATCATGTTGCCTTGAATGATTGCCTTCCGGGACGCGGGTCATCCTCAATGCTATATCCACGCTTAAATTCCACTGGTCCACTTCTTTACTGTGTAAAAGGAATGGGCAACACCTTGTAAAGTGGAGACCATGGCATGTATCGGTATTGGGGATGGTACTTTCAATTGCAGGTACTTTGCGACTCACTGTTGCCGGTTTATCAATTTCTAGTGATTTTAATTGGTAGTTTCCAAAGATGTTCTGGTAAGAAAACCATAATAATCCTACATTTGCAGTTCTTATTTCTATGATTCAATGAATGGTTATACTTGTTGTTGACAAAAGTTGGTTTCAATCCAAATGATTATTCTTTTCGGGCTTAGAACTACCTTTATCAGACGGGACAATTGGTCTTCCGTGCTACCTCACTGACACAGGATAACCACGCCAGAAAAATACCGAAGAACTGTCTTGGCCAATACCGCAATCGAACATCCAGCGCCTTACTCAGTGAACCACTTACAGTAGCTCCCGGCATTTCCGAGCTCTGTCAAGTTTTTTTCAGCCCACAATGTGAATCTAAGTAACCGCTTATTTATTGTAACATTGCAGAAGCGCCCTACTAATATTTAGCATATGTTTATCACACATCTTGTCATATTAATGTTATCAACACCTCTGATTTATTAATGTTATCAACGCCTCTGATTTATTTGACGAAACTGGATTATTTATCACAAATCATAGGCGTGCTAAACAAACTGCTACACAGAATCAAGTAATCTAGTTTGAATCAGAACACCGTTTAATGTTTATATATTTCATCCAGTGGTTCTGTTACCTCAATTTATAGCAATAATGTTTGTTGTATTTTTATTAAAATATATATCGCGCTACCCACGAACAATGAATGCTTGAAAACTAAGTTGATGGAATGACTCGACTGGGATAATGAAGCCGGACATATGCACTTACAGTGCTATGGTCTACTCTTATGTCAAATGGTTCTTTTACTTGGGATCTACTCCAGGACAATCCTAGTTTGTTAGCCAGCCCCTTGCTCAAAAGCCACCGTGGCCACAGGCCCACCTGAAGGGCATACGGGATAATATGGTATTTGACGGTGGGTGTTGCTCATCACCAGTAACATTACGGGAGATAAATATTCCATATTTATATAATCTACTAGAAATGATGTTTACGTGTATCGTTATATAATTCAGATCCGATAGCGATATCCGATTAACCGGAAAGCAGGTTATCCCGATATAGTCTGATGTTTGTATAGGATGTCACGACACAAGTAACAAACTCCATACTCCAGCTCAAGACCCAACTAGTTTAATGGCTGAACTGTCTATATAAGATCAGTTGATAATGTATCTTTGGTGGTAGGAGAAAATAGTTTAACACGAATGAATTAATTAGGCTAATGAATACCCCCTCCCCCCACACAGCGTCTTTGAACTCGTCAAATATTCGTGATCAGGATAAACATTAACAAGGATATAATACTATTGCTTTTCTACTACAAACCAAGCACTCCATATCACTTCTCTAACGAGTCTTGTTCAAGCGTAATCGAAACCCCTAGTCAACGTGTCCAGTGGATTTGCCACCACAGGGGCGGATCCAGTAGACGTGGTACAAGGGTTAATCAGTGAACTGGATGTATGAGATGTGTTGTTGACGTTTGGGAAAGTAGGTCGAGGGGAAATGTGTAGGGAGTGATAGTTAGATGTATTATGAATTGTTACAGTAACAGTGGCTGTGGTGTTACGTTGAAATACTATGCCGCTACCGTAACACCACAGCTTTATGATTTGTTCGACAGGATTGATACCGTAAGTCCGACAATAATAAATAAACTATTTCTGATTTTAATGTTGTCTTTTCCCACCGGCACTGGCCGTACGCCAGCAACTGAAAATAGCTGACGAAACAGCTAGGGCGTCGATTGTTAGTTCGCGTACAACTTGAAAAACCGAATGTCGTACGCCATTGTGAAACTGAAAGTAGCTGACGAAGACAGTTAGGGCGCCGATTGTTAGTTCGCGTACAACTTGAAAAAACCGAATGTCAGTATGGTATTTCTGACATAATTGGTTATCGGTGACCTGAAAGCTGGTAATCTCGACTCAAAGCGAGTAATCTCGACTCAAAAGTATAGTGTATAACCTACTTACTGTCTACAGTCGTCGCTACTCATAGTTCATTCATGATTTTTTGTGGACGATTTACTACTCAGTAAGAAAGCCTGTGCCCAAAAAGAGTTCTCGTCTGTTATTATTAGTATAATGACTTCCTCACGTGCGGCAGGTTCGTTTGTTTTTAAAAACACTGTTTTTCGTTCCAAAAAATAGAAAAGTAATTTTTTACCAGATGATCATGGTTTTTCACCGAAACTAGATAATTTCTCTCGGTGTAAGGATATTACCCCTATGAAAAAGTTCATACACTGTTGAGAAAATAGTCCCATTGGTTTTCTTAGCTGCAAATACAGCGAGAATAAACTCTGTACTGAAAAATTTTCGCGTGATCTATATAAACTGTCTTCACACACTCGATTTATAATTAGCGATATACAGGTACAGTGACAAGTGTTATGCTTCTCAGGCTAATACCTCAAAAGTACCTCCGCGCAAAACCCTCGATTTTGGTACATGGAAAACAAAAAAAAATAGTGCCCGTGCGCGTGCCAGTAATAGAAAAACTAAGAGTTCGCGCATAAAAAATGCACGAACGTACCAGGCGCGATGTCATCCAGGGGGTAGGGGGGGGGGGTCCAAACCCCACCCTGCTCAGCTACATAAAAAAATGAATGCCTTGCATAAATAGAATGAAATCGCAATGTGATCCTACATCGGTATAAAAATGATTTCTGTTTAAAAAGCTCAATTTGTATGTATGCCTATGTAATTTAGGGACGATGATGGCAGATTTCCTTAACTGTAACCTGGCAAACCCCCTCCTGCAAAAATTCCTAGATCCGCCCCTGCACCAGACGTCGAATCTAAATATCTCTTTACGTAGAAACCCGGTCAAATTATAAGTGCTAACATTAAAACGATGTTATGAAACCCAACTTATTGGTCGACGCAGTGTTTAAAATAGTAATTTTGGTAGAAAAATGAGCGTGGCATCTCGGAAATAATATGACGTCAAATACAAACCCGTAAATCGATGCGGAATTGTCCAAGGAACTAACGTGTCGCGTTCCATGGAGTAGCCTGGGGCCGAATAACAAGATGAGTTGCGCTTTGCGACCACTTCCTGGTCCAACAATGTTCAGGGTATTATCTGGCCATTGATTAGGCGTACATACATGTACTTGAAGAGAAAGGTACTATTGCAGACCCTTACGATCAAACTTTCTCCTCCTGGGCCTTGCTCATAAAAGAATTTTACTTGAAACTTAACCCGCTGCCAATGAAACGGCTGTATATATTTCAGTATCGCCAGTAAGGTTTTTATTTGGCATATTTATTACAATTAGACTGTTGATGTATACAGTAATCTAATCCAGTCGTTTTAATAAATTCGGTTAACATTTTTTCCCGAAATAAAATATATTCCGCTTTTTATTTCACTTGATTTACAAGATGTTGACAGGTTAGAGCTATCAGTACATCTTTGGGGATTCTGATGTTTATTTAACTATGAAACACCTGTCTAATCTTGTACAGTAGATAGCATGAAGAACAGACGGATTCCTTTTCCCCGTTGGAATGACTGCATAATCACCCACATTTGGCGGGTATTAACACACACTGATTTTCAAGAAGAGATCTTATTGGGGATTAGGAAGCCGTGAAAGAAGAACTGTTCTCAAAGGCAAGGCATAATAATATCGTTAACTGGTATAAGTAGCACCGCTCTGCTACCAACTGGGTGTGAAGTGTTAACTATCCACCAGTTGTGCTAATAGCGCTAAGTTAATTAAAGTCGGAAACATTTCTGTATACTGCGACTGTCAATTCGTCTGAAATCTTAAAGATGAAGGGAGGCGGTATGCAGACCCTTCGGGGAAATTAAGAAGAAATTGAAACCATGTTCAGGTCTGAAGCGCACGAGAAGGCAGTATTTACTAGGCACAACTGTCCGCTGTGTAATTTTGTGTGTAAGATTCTTGTGGATGATCAACAGTGTGTTATGTCAGTGTGCTCAGATTTGCTTTAAAGGTAGTTCACTTCAATTAGAACTGCAGTTAAAATGACTCATTTAAAAAGACTATTAGATGAATAAATGTAAGTAGAATCGGAATCGTGTGAAATTAATTTACATGCCTGTAAGCGTTAATGTGCGCCAGGGGACGCACTATAAAGCAAGAAGTTGATTTAAGGAATATATTTTTTAAAAAGTTGTTTGTCTAAAAACTGACTCGTATTAAACACGTATATTTAATTCTATAGTTTATCAGTGATTGTTATTCAGGACTTATGTAAAAAAAAGACAACCATGCATTTAACTTGATGTTTCGGGGAGAATGCACCAGGGAATTGCTGGATACAGTACTACAGAATTCTCCGCCATCACTAAAAGCAGCACTTGACACCCTGTGTGGGATATGTATATCGATGCTACGTTCACATGTTTGCCTTCTTTGTCTGTAAACTTTTGTGGAAAGCATTAACGAAATTTACTGAAAGGACAGGAACAATGCAAAATAACACAGGACAAAGACTGGACAATTGTATATCTAAGCTGATTTTAATATAATAATACAAGTTATTGATTTTTTTGAAAAACAATAGCAAATTATATATCTATACGCAAGGCTACACCTTTGTGTTAAAAAAACCATTCCATAGTTGTTATTGTGAATCTCACGATCTGTTATATTCAAAATTTACACCAACTTACGTTTTCAATGAATGCTTTTGTTAGAAATTTTTCGGTTAACAAAGGTCTTTGACATTTGATGGTTCTTTATCCATCTTGCTCTGGTGAATTCGTTCAATTTTTTTTCTACTCGATTGCCCAAGATTAATGGAATGCTAGGTGGTGAACTTAAATGTTGTTGATGCATTCGCAAGTACCTGATTTGAATGAGTGGAATTAGAATAAACTAGCATTTGGGCCATTGACATAGAAAATACATGCTCGTCAAATAGATTAAGATGTAGCTAGTTTTAATTCCAACGAACACTCGATGTGTAGAAATGCAACTAGACACAATTCCAACTTATAATTAAAGGGTCGCCTGAACAGAAAAAATGTTAGAGTTTCCAGCACAAGCCAATGAATTTTCCTTGGACCAATTCCTGAAATACCGAAACGACAATGTGGCAGCGGATCCTATTTACCAGGTATTTTTCACCTATTTTAAAACCGGCGTTTTCCGCTATTATTAACGTAATATAAATACATATTTTTGTTCTTAATGTTTATATATATATTATTTATAGGATACTGAATGTTTGATATTGACGTTTATTTTAAAGTCTTCAAACCGATTACATGGCTATTAATTGATAAGTGAAGGGGTAAAAATATACCACATTAACGCGAAAATGTTTAAAAATAACTTAATCAGGAACATTGAGTTTTACTACTTTTGATAAGCCAATTAATCACTAGGTGTATATTAACAGCGAATTTATCTTAACTAAAGTGCTGAAAGCCCAGTGTTTAGTCTATTACAACTAATGGCCAAGGTCAGCCATATTATAAAAGGTTTTTGTAAAGACACCACGAACAAGTCATTCTAAAAGTATCGATTTGTAGATCTGGAAACATTTTGTGAATCATCTTCTGTTGACAAAATGTAGCAATGGTCACCGCTAACGTAATTAAGGCATATCCGCTTTTACTGCTCCCACGCTAAATATTATAGATGATTATGATGAGTACAGGTTTTATAGCGGGCTAATTAAGAAAATACCCATCCATTAATGAGAATCGAAAGATTATTAGATAGCCACCATATAAATGTATAATCATCATGCTGGTCAAAGAATCCGATATGGTATTTCTATGATTTATGGCTTGCTTACTTAAAATAGTATCTGCCGTTATATCATGGTGATAAACAAATTTTGCAGTGTCTGTCGTTCTTAGATACCACTTATATATCGTTAAGGTTAATTCTTATCTGGTTGCTGGCCATTAATATCACTGTCTGCTTTCCTAATTGCTGTAAACATTTAAAAATCTAAATGGTTACACTTAACTTATGTACATTTTTATTTCTTTGTGGAAATATTATCCTTGACTTAAAAGCTGTAAGTGGTGAACGCCATGCACGATAATCTAAATGTCTGTTTAGACGGAATACCGCTCCGATATCTTACTCGACAGCCGTCAAGACTGGTGACATCGTTTGTCTACTAACTCTCCTAATTTTCTCATAAATTTCATTATATAATTCTGTTTTAACCATTATCGGTTACTTCCCTTGTTTTAGACCTTGCCTATTGGCCCATGTAATGAAAGCTTCGGCTGTTTTTCTACAATTTAGATTAGTGTTTTCCAACCTTTTGTCACCATGCGCCGCTTTATAAGAAAAATCTTGTGCCCCAAATTTTGCCAAAGCGACGTAATACTGACATGGAAACACATTGTGATCGAATATAAGCCAATTTCAATTATTTTTCTCAACACCGACACCAATCTTGAAAATCAACCCACGAACAATAATTCTATGCATTCGTGGTTTTTTTGGGGTTGTTAATTTTTTTTGTGTTCCATGAAGAAAGCGCAATATTGAACAACTATTTGCTTGCCCTGTGTGATATATACGGAAAACTAGAAAACATTACATCAGTAGACATTGTATCAACCGATCATGTGTCGAGATCTCGTGATTAACACCATAATAACACAGAAAGAAGTCTCAGAAATTCTGTTTTTCATAGACTGACCTGACTGCAGTCCAGGTTGATCATGTCTAGAATGACGTCACGATGGTGATAGTAAACAACATAATATATGGCATTCCCCCTATAATTCTTATTATTGGATTCGAGACACGAGGTTCTCTTTACTAATTTGAACTGTCATATTTGACCACGCTTGATAGAATAATTGCGAAGAATTCATGTATATCTAGAAGGTAATTTGCGCTTGTCCATTTAAAGGATGTTATTTATCTATTGACATATCCGCAATCAGAATTATCGGTTTTGAGCACTATTGCTTTGACGCATCGGAACTAATACGTCCAAGAGTGACATAGCACGTCACCATCATACAACCATACCTGACAAGCCCCGGAAATATCAATTATGTGCTTCTGATCAAAAAGAAAATGCTCACGTCTTCTTTTTTTTTAAATTTCATATCAAAGACATAAGTAGAGTGATAATTTTATTTTCCTCAAGGGGTTATATTTTGTGTCGTATAAAATTCGGTTAGTTCGTTGAGCTTTGCTAGTGCTATTAAAGTTCTAATAAGTTGATGCAAGATGGAATAATTTTGTCGTCATGAAATCAACATTTAATTATACCCTGATCGTCTTTTGGAATAATGCTGATTGTAACAGTTATTTTAGTAGCCTACCAATTTAAGAAGTCGAGTTTGTAGATGCCCATAATACAGCATGTTTAACTCCGTGTAAAGGCTGGTTGTTTGCAGTACATTAGAGAAAAGGGTTTTCAATAAGAAATTATTAATATAATACAATAGTATACTCCACGACGTAGTTGTCACAGATGGATTGAGAACTGCGATACATACCTCACAATAAATTAATTATTCAATCGTGGAAGATATCAATACAAATTACTCATCGAAATGAAATAACATGGGGAAGGGGGTGGTGATACATCCAACGTTTTGGTACCTAATACAATCTCTGAGTATCTACTGCAGTTAATAGATTCACGATCCACCCAATACCCCGATCAGAGACAAATCTAGACAACGATTTTTAAAAATAACATACAAATGATATACGGACTGATATACGGACAAATGAGTTTAGTACAAGTATAACAGCTTTGATCAGAATCAATTTTACCAGTATTCTTTGCTCTCGATGCTTCAACTGCTTTGAAGTAATACTTTGTCGACAATCCTTTTTATGTGTCACACAGGATCTTGATGATCCAAAATCTGACAGGATGAATAATCCCCGAATCGTTAGAAACTGAGAGCTCGTCTTAGTGTCTGAAAACGGGCATAATGTGAAACGATAATTTCTTTCGGAACAGCACAATAACAGCACGAAATGGCAATAAAGCGACGACACCGACCACATGGGTCTAATTGAAACCTACGACAAACCTTGAATTCTAGATTTTTTTGAATATTCTAGAAAATTCTCTTCTTTTCTCAGACCCCCCCGCCTCCAACCTTCCATTTACTTCTAAACACTTCCCAGAAGTTTCATGATTTCTAGAAGTTTCCAAATGACGATTCTAGATTGTGTTTAATTATCATGAAGTCATGGTTTCTAGAAGTTTCCAAATGACGATTCAAGATTGTGTTGAATTATCATGACCTCATCACAGACGAACAGGGCTAATGAAGACGGGCATGTATGCTACGAGCATATCGGATTTTCGTCCATATGACGGTAGACATTTTCTCAAGCCACCTCAGGTCGGCTTTCCTACACCAGTGACAAGTGAAATCAAGGAAGAAAAAAAATCCAAGTTTTTTTTTGAGCAGTCGAAAGGACCCAGGGAAACCCAATCCCTGCCATCCATAATTTTCGACTAGAAACTACGTCAATGACAGATCGATCGTGTGCACCAAAGTACACACGACCTCACCCACCAAGCCCGGGACCTCCTGGTTTATGCCATCTTATAAAAGTCACCGTTATTGTCAACTAAAATATTTGTCTATAAAGTGTGAAACTCAAATGGGTACATTTAAAGCTTAAATCCAGTTTCCAGGACGTCTGTTTAGTGCTTCCACAGATAATTTGATACATAGGTCATAAATGCGAATATCGGTTCTGACTGATAATTATGATAAAAAGTGAAGCGCTTTGAAGAGCCATTAGTTGGATATACGTGCTTGTTCTTGTCACTTTACTTTAAATTATATCTAATATTCCGTGAAGAAAGTCGTCTTGACTGCGGGTGTGGGTGTTGCCAGCTATATATAATTTTACATAAGTGTTATGATAATCCTATCATAAGTGCTCGTTTTGTGAGAAGTAGAAGAGTAAAATACCCACTAAAGATGCTTGAAGGCGCCTCATAAAGGTCATTTAGCCAGTTCATTAACTTGGTTCACGTCTGATGAATGCCACTATATATCACCCTTGTATCTCGATGCTTGCACGAAATGCGAAATTATGGATTGTCAGCCCGAAAATATATTTAGTTGAAAATTCTTGATTATATAAATCGATATGAGTTCAAAAATAATTTCACTGAAACTGATTTCGAAATAAAAGCCATGACATACATGAAATGAGATAAAATAGTTTCCACGCCTTGTCATGACAGCGAATTGTGATCACTCAAACTTGTAGTGGCGTGCAAAGGAAGAAAAGGTCACGCAACATTTCGTCACATGAAAAAATAAAATCTTTATTTCAATTACATATTGACAATTGAAACATTTTTATGTGGACGTATATTGTCGCCCAAGTCTGTCCGGGCGGGCGTCAGTCTACAATTTGTTTGTGGACACTCTACTCTACAGGTCACATTTTTTTAAATACGATTTTGATGAAACCTCGAAACATAGGTTTATCTGTCAAATATATCAGTTGCGTTCGATATTATGTATGGCACCGTAACTTCGTGGATTATGTCCCCTGACTGTACGACAAATCACGTTTTTCGCTTGTGAACACTGTAGAGGTCGAGACTTGAAAACTATGTTTATATTCCAAAGATAGCGATTTCTTTTGAAATTCGCACATGCTCGGACCGTCATTTCGCATGCACATAGTGTGTATGTAAATACCAAAGATGTGGACCCTCTGGGGGCCACAATTTTCATCGTTATCAATGAAATTTAAAAGATATATTTGTATCCCACAGATATGGGTTCCTTTTGATACTTCGGACAGTAACTTCTTGGATTATGGCCCTTGATTGCACGTATAATCGTTTTTAGTAGCTTGTTCTCTGTCTATCTCTTGCGCAATGCGGATGTATCTTGCACGACAACCGGTTGTTATATTATTTTATGAGATCCCTTCATCGGGGGGAAAGTGATGTGGGGAAATACTTAAAGAAATATCGAATGAGCTTTTCTATTTTTAGCATATCCTAAAAGCATTATTTGTTTTCAATGTACGATGCAACCAAAAACACAACCGAATGAGTTTCTGTATAATTGTCACTTTTAATATATAAAACTTGTGTCCCCATTAGACCGTAATACAACATGGTTTACCCCCCAATTTGTATGTCCATATTATCACTTACCGGAAATAACAACAATGCAGTGTGAATTTGGAAAGTCCAATAAATATACGTTATGTACATGAGTCCACTATTCTTAGGTCTTCAAATAGACTGTAAAGTCTTGTCACGAATATTTAATGGTAACAGTAACAGTCATGAAATTCGTTGACAAATCGTTTACCACCATTCTGTTCATTGACTTTACAAAATATATATATATCTCATTTCGTCGCACCTAAAGCTTGTTCGTTTCCTGTCTTACAACAGCCGCCGGCATCAGTATCCTAATTATGTTTCTTTATCATATTTTGGTGATTTATTGGTGACTAGCTATTCTGTTGCCGATAGCTTTGGAGATCAAGAGGCAAACATTCGGTAAATTGCGAAATCCATATCGTATATCAGCCATGAGGGAGAAAGATGGGGCTTAAAGGACAATATTGGTGCCAGTCATTATCACATATGTGATAGAACTGATTAAACACTTTCCAAATATAATATTAACACAGAGATCATCGCTACCATAGAGGAGTAATAAAGGATTCATGAATCGGAAGTGACGAACGCCAAAGGAAAACACGAGTTATTCCTCTATATAACTAACTGAAGTGACTAGTGATAACAGATACATGGGCGAATATCTGCTCACTAATAATTCCCTCGAAGACCTAAAGTTGCTGTGTGACTCTGTGAGAGAATATCTTACAATTCATAAAAAGAATCGACTGCCACTAGATAAGAGAACAGGAAAAAAAAACAGATTAAAAGTCCGTGCATTACCATGTTTTTATAAGGTAGGGGAGACCGGGGCACATTGAACCACCATGGATATATCCTTTAAAAATAATACTATACAACCGAACACTATACAGAAGTCAGATAACTTCTTAGACCCATTTCTCCATCAATAAGCCACATGCTGTCAATTATTTTCTTAGGCAGTGGATTTTTCAAAAAAGCGCCTAAAAGAGAAACATTTTCCATACATGTTAACTTCTTAGCCTAGGAAATTCTTGTACTTAATTTCATATATGTCTAATCTATACAATCCAGATAAACCGGGGTTTAATCCATATAAGAGTGCATATTGATTTTTTTTTTGAAAATTTTGATCATGAAATAAAGAGATCTTCTAATAAAAACATTTGGTATGAAATGAGGACAAACATGTATGTGAACAAAGTGGTTCAATGTGCCCCGGTCTCCCCTATAGAAGGAATAAAAACAAGGGGCTGTACGGAGTATTTCTATTTTTCCCCGTTTTCTCTTATCTTATGACACTTAATTACTTTATTGTATCGTCAGATAACCTCTTGCGGTCCCATATAACAACTTTTTGTCTTCGAAGGAATTATTGGTGAGCAGAAATTCGGCCGTTTATCTGTCATCACTCGTCACTTCAGTCATTCACATAGAGAGATAACTCTTGTTTTCCTTTGGCGTTCGTCACTTCCGATTCATGAATCCTTTATTACTCCTCTATGGTAGCGATGATCTCTGTGTTAATATTCTATTTGGAAAGTGTTTAATCAGTTTTATCACATATGTGAAAATGACTGGCACCAATATTGTCCTTTAACGCACACTCGACACAAACTATGCAACTTCGGGACCAAAATATGTCGTGAGGGAGAGAGATGGGACTTAACGCATACTCGCACAAACTATGCAACTTCGGGACAAAAGATGTTTCAATTTTATTTCAATAATTCGCTTGGGCATAGGGTCTTAAGCAGTGGGAGGAAACCGGAAAACACGGAGAGCCCTCCCCCCAAGTTGAACAGACGATCTTACTTATATCAGCTGTATATTTATGTGTAAATAGTGTGATGTTTGTTATTGTTGTCACAAATGAAGGCGATTATGTAAGATTTAGATAAAAAGAAAAGCTGACCGTTCATACTATAATAGTTAAAAATTGAAAATGAAAACGGGATATGTTGCAAATTTCAGTCAAATTACTTCATCCTGAGACGAGTTATCGACGTAATAAGAAGACCGTAATCTTGGTAGTCATTGCTACCGTTGGAAAGATAATAAACAAAGCCTCTATTATCCATTCTTTGTAAATTAAATCATTTGGACAGTTTTAGCTGCCAATCGTATTTGAAAATCTTGAGTATCCGATGACATCGATAGTTGATTATGGTCTTGGTAAGTTAATTTATAATTTACATAACATTTAAGGCATAAATAAAGACCCGCAATGGGCAGATTTAGCTTTTGAATAATGCCCCTTTAAACGAAATGAAATGTGATTTAATGTCCTGTACTTTTATGCTCCGACATGCTAACGAAGACTGGCATATGCCATACAGTGTAATCTGACGGACAGCGGCGCTCCGCATACTTTTATATTGAATTCGATCTGTTCCGCATACTTTTATATTGAATTCGATCTGTTACTTTACGTGCATGCCAATGTGCACGGGACATCGGGTTTTCTCCCCATCCGAACGAACATATTGTGTGACAAAGGGGCGCCGCACTAAAAAAAGAAAACGGAGCGAGCACGGGATCTCGCCTGTTTTTATTATGCCCGTGTATAAATTATAATAAGGACAACCTTGTCAATGTTTTCCTTGTGGCATCTCCAAATCGGGTTGACTACCGAGGGAACGGTAATGTGAAGCGTCATTTTCGTGGATCGTGAATACTTTCAGTCAATTGTCATTTGTCAGGAGTTAAGCCCATGGGACTGTATTTATTTGTTATTGTAGGATATAAAAAATGTGATGTCAAAAGTGGATACATTTACTTTCTAAATTGCTATTGGATTTCCAGATCGCGCGGTGGATTACATTACATTTCCGAATTCACAAGTTGAAAATGAATTATTTTAAATTGCATTAGTCCGTTATAAGAATGATTTAATAATGATATAAGGATCTTAAACCTGGGTTTCCAGATACTTATGAAACGAAAAAACTGGGTATCAATTTCTGGGGCCATCAAATCAAAGCGTGAAATATAACATTATCGTAGTATCCTTATTCCTGGACAACCGCACCTTTCTCCTCTCGTGAACATGTGTCATATTATACCATCGTCACTCATTTAGCGAATATCGATTTACAATATCATACGACACAAACATCTTGTCCAGTGGAATAACAGGAAATATTAATCACGTGGTCACTGTTTGCTTCATGAATGAAATTGGCTATTGATTAAGCTACGGTTGCTTGTTATTTGAAAAGATCAAGAAATCATACGTATGCCAAAATCGCAACTGCCAGTTACCGTAAAGGGTTGTTAAAGCGACCTGTTACGTGGGCTCTTTTTTTTGGTCTCGGATGATAATTATATTGTTAGCGTCAATAGCGTAACTGTGAATCATCTTTATCACGGGAAATGGAAACTTCAGTTATAGCTGCTTCTTTATTAAAACTAAGATGTGTATAGATCACTGAGGGTAAGGTGTTAATCAGGACGTAGAAACAGGAAACCAAACACGGTCTTATAAAATAGTTATTTAAAGAAAAAAAATGGGAGGTGCGTACGAGTCCTTGAAACTTTGAAGAAACAAACTGTGTTGGAAACTGTTGGCTCGTACATGATTAATTATCCTTGCAGATCTCATTGAGTGAAATGCAGCAGTGCAAAAAAGCGAAATAGGCTGTCACTTCAAAACCTTGCTGTGTTCCTGTCAAATCCGGTGATAGAATAGTGAAGTCTCTGGGAAATTTATCTGTTTTCGCTGTTACAGTATCGATTTAAATTGCTGTTCAAAATGATTAATGAATATATTTCTAGCTATCATGATTGAAACTATTTTATGATAAATGTAATCGAAGAGATAAAGAGAGGGGCGTATAATCCATTATTAGATGCTGCTTGGCCATCATGTCATTATTGAGTTGTATGACGCGGCACGGGATCTCCATATGTCATGATGGTATGTAAATACCAAATTACACGTTCTTCCTTATAATTTTATGATAAACGATAATCCACCAGAAAGATATTTTTATTTCTGGAATGTAGATTAAAAGATAGGATAATATTTAGGACTTTGCGCGGGTGTATATATTTAGCTTCCAGTGTATATGACTTCAGTATATTGACATGATGTCAACAATAAATAGTGACGTAGAACCCATAACACGTGCTTAAAAAGATTGGTGATATTCTCGGAAGCCAGAAGGCTGATCGTATACTATGCTTATTACATGCGGAAACCGAGGAAATATGAATTCTGTTATTTCCTTCAAGTAAATGCCAAGTTAGTGCAATGCAATTTTGTCATAGAATAATTTTATTTAAAATATTTTAATTGAGTGGTCATATTACAGACAAAATAGAGTTTATAATGGATCGTAATTATAGCTAACGTGGGAATTACCAATACAAACAGAAAAATAACAATATTGATTGTATCTTTAAAGCGTTAATTACGGTGCGATTACGTTCCTAATTGCCAAAACATTTTTGCTCCTTTACATTTGAATACAAGAGCAAGAGCGGCAAAACAAATTTTCCATTAACTAGAAACATCATTGTTCATTTGAATTCCATATTATCGGTTTAGATACTCGTAAGGTGTTTGTTTATACAAGGTTATATATAGGGTCTGATGTTTTCAAATAAAAGATGTACAGCTATATTTGCTGATATACAAAACAGACTCTGTGAAAATCGATGAGAATATTAGACAACAATGGCAAAGACAGTGTTGGTTATTTTGTGTGATGAATAATTTAAGAGGTCTTTATTCGTAATCCAAGCAAAATGGGACATGAAGAATTTAACAACGTGGTGAGTTTTTTGTCTTTTATTCAATTTTTGTAAAAAGTTTTTTTTTTCCAGGGGCTAGTTACACCAAATGTTTGTCCAGTCGAAATTATATCCCGGTTGTTTTCAATTAAACTTCATCTCTCACTATTACATTACCTTTTGTAAATTTATTCACCATTTCTAGAACATGTGTTTTGTTCGAATGGTAAGGACATCTGCGCCATACCTCTTTGATTTACGTATAAAATACACTACTGGATTGGGTTGATAAATTGCTGATTTATTTAGGCGGTTGTTCTTCCATACGTATGTGTTATAGATTTTGCTCTACCCATTTACTAAATGCCCCTAAAAGATTAGGATTGGGTCGATTTGGTTGGTTATGTTGACTTGGGTTAGTGGGTTATGTTGAGTATGTGCCGTTTCCCGTTTGTATTGTCAGTTTAAGGGGACACCGGTGTCTTTAAGTCGACAATGGAACGTAGAATCTGTCATATCGGAACATTTGCGTTATAGACTTTAATTTGTCATTGAAGGATGGTTGTCATCGCCCAAGAAACATATGAACATATAAAAATTTAATGAAAACAATTGTAATTTTTTTCCCAAATCAAACTGTTCAAGATTCTCGTTGGTAGGTAAAACAGAAGCTGAGATATTTATTTTTAAAACACAATTGGATATTCTAGCGAAGGAAGCATGTATCTAGTCACGGAACTGTGTAAATTGGTTTTTGTCTTAGTGACGTACGAACCTGTGATGACATTTTGCAATAATAACTAATTATGTAACAGTAACTTATTATGTAACATTAGCTATTTTTGTATAGTGTAGTTCCTCTGGCATTTGGTATTTAATATAAGAGTAGGCCGTAGTGTAGCTATCTGGGTAAAATTTCCCTATAACACGCTCTATGGCGTATGACCGCCTTCATAAGCCCAGTCGTTAAATAGACTTTTAAAATACCATCTTAACAATATAACCGAGGTATATAAAACCTTTAGTGTATAAGTCTCTTTAGCTTGGTGAAATCCAGAGGACTTTTGGTAAATATGACTTTTTGGTATGTAATGGCATATGGGTTCATTATACAATTCTCACCCCGCTCACAATCTACACATACGAAACTATTTAGAAAAAACTTAATATTTCATTAAAAATGAATATTATGACATTTCCAAGGATACACATGCATGATAATATAAATAATGATAATATTATATTCATAGCTGTTTCTGGTCAGACATTTGTTCTTCTTGTAACATTCTCGAACCACTTTTTCCTCTGTTGGTTAGATGCTTTCTATTAGAAGAATTACATTAATAATTCATAGTGTGAACAATTAGATTTTATTAAAAAAACCTTTGTTCTTACTAAAGGTTATTGTAGCCATCGATTGCCGAGAACCAGTAGAATAATGAAAACATAATTAAAAGTCCTGAACCGTATGCTTTTCTAAAAAAAAATGAGAATATTATTATATCAGTCGATACTATTATAAGCTGTCAGTTAAGTTACATGAACCATCGAAAGACATCAAATTGATAGTTAATTCGATTTTATACCGGTCGATTGAATTGCATATAAAACCGGTCTGAGTTTTTTTTTATTTCTCTGATATTCTGTATCGACGGGGCTATTAAACCCCGTGAACTGCCTTTGGTTGTTTTTTTTCTCTTACAAAATGAGGTCAATTTGTTTCAAGTCAGTTAAAAGCTTTGTTAAATAAATGTGTTTTAAACTAAATGGTAGATTATTCCACAAACGGGGACTTGAAAACTAAATGAACGCACCATAATAGACTATTAGAGTGTTTGGGGTTTTAAAGTGGTTAATCTGGTGTACGTCATGTTTGACCAGGTGTATAAAGTTCTGAAAGATCTGAGAGGAAAGCATAAGCTGGAATTCAATATTGGTAAATCTCAAACATTGTTGATGATGATATCTTGCCGTTAAAATATGGAATCCCAATATTAAATATTTAAAGGTACATTATGGAAGATAAGATAAAGCGATGGCAGTTCTCACTATAATTGTTAAAAACTAGATAATGTAAAGGGAATTTGCTGAAATTTCAGTCAAATTGATTCACTCTGAATCGAGAATTAGCGATCGAATTTTAGGCCTTGCCTCGATCATCATTACTAAAGTTGGTACGATTAAATCATGAATGGAGGTTGAGCAGCAAGTCGGATCCTAATCCAGTAAATATCGTAGGACTAAAGAAAGACCTGCAATAGGCAGATCAGATTTAGCTCTTCAATAATTTATGTTTAAGACACAGTGAACACTGTATAATCAGTACATGAGTCGATATTTTGTGGTTTCGGGAACCATTTGTAGTGAAGAAAGAAACAAACACATATTTTACAGGGCAATGGGAAAGTAATTAGCAATGGTCGACAAAATAATAATCCAAAAAGCGGCGTAGAATGAACCAAGGTGGCGTAAACGAATGTCATTTAGTTTGGAGTATTCACGTATTTCACGGAACATGATTGATTAAAAATTACAATACAAATTTTAAAAAAATCACTTCATACATTCATATTGCGTTAATAAGTGTTTAAGACCCATTTTCTTATATTTTAATTCGTCAAAGAGAAGAACCATGTGCCCTTTAAAGGAGCTAAATGGCTAATATTTAGGTCCAAGAAATTGACACAAATGGTTCGCAAAGCATATAATAATGTAATATGAATGTATATAAACTGACTTACATTCATTCCCCAGTTGATTTAATTTAATAAATAAATTGTGTTTTCAATGTCGAAGATTTTGGGTGATATTGAATTAGAGATTTAGCAACTTTAAGCTTATTGTTTTTCTCTCTAAACATCACTTACTGTAAAACATGATAGTTTTCAAATATGGAGATTTATAAGATTCAATAAATCTATTGATGACTATTTGGCGTATTTTCATTAATTAATGACAATATTGCTACTTGAAAGAGACTATGGACTACTCGAGATTATGCTACGATACATCGTATGAAATGAACTCAATGTTGGCATTAAAAGAAAAAAATAGTATTGTTGTATATGCATTTCTGTTTTTGGTTATATATTGATTTGAACTATGTATATGGCGAATTATATACGATAATTATACATTGATTATACTTATCGTTTCAAAAACCTGTATCGAATAAAGGCTTAAAGCTGCTTAGTCTTTCTTGTGTCAAATTAATTTTCTTCGCGCCATGTACTTCTTGTCAGATTGGGATTTTTGATCGAAACTCTGTCCACACTATGGAGGTAAATTGCAAGTGATCAAATGTTAAGAATTGTGGCTAACCGGACCGGACCAAAAGTGCTCATAATGGTGAAAGAAAATCTCTTCTCGTATATATCTCATTAAATTCACCAGCGGGAAACTTACCTTCAATACAGTTCCGTTTATTGAATTCTAGGTCTCCAGTGTACACGAAATTCGCAATTTCTAAAGAACTTCTGTTATAAGGGAAAATTGTCAAACAGTTCTTAGTTACATGGCCATATTTGGTAGACCAGTATTTAATCTAGCTTTGATTTTTAGAGTACTAGATTGGCAAACATTTCTCATTTCCCTGGCCTTATTTAATTAAGCTTTTACTTGAAGAGAGCGAGATTGTCAAACATTTCTCAGTTCCGTTTAATATTTAGTGTATTTAATCTAGCGTTGACTTTAACCGTATCTAAAGTTTAACATTTCTTAGTTCCTGATTTGGGGGGTTGGGTGGCCGAATGGTTAACGTGTGCGCGCAAGCGAATTATTGAAATAAAATCGAACTTTTTTAGTCCCGAAATGACCTAGTTTGTGTTGAGTGAACGTAAAAGCCCATTTCTCTCTCTCAGTCATATAATATTTAGTTATTCAATCTCGCTTTGATCTTAACAGTGCTATTCTATGAATATCCAAATTCCCTTCCTTTTGATAAGATCAGACCTATTTTGTTTAATTCCCCCTCCCCCCCAACAAATCATTAATAAGCCATATTGTTGGTATTGTTCGACGAGTATTAAAGAATAATCCTATCAGGACTTAGCGGAGTTAGTTGTGCCTTTCAACAAAGCCGCAACCTCAACGGCTTTCATTGTTTTTAAACTTGCTGAGACATAATGGACAAAGTCAATATAAAGAGAGCTTATAAACTGTGGTACATTTTAAGACTAATAATGGAGGTATTGACATCAACATCCAAACACGAAGAATTATACAAGCGCCACCTCCAAAGCTGTCGGTGGAATTCAATCATAAAGTCAATACGAGTCATTTGCATTTCTCGAAAAATCTGAAATATTCAACAGTTTAATGCAAGTAATCTTATATTCGTATGGAAATGGTGGTGAACATCCATAGACTTTTAAAATTACATGTCAATGTTATTGCAATTGGTGATCAAAATCCATAGACTTTTAAAATCAGATTTCGATTTTATTGTATTATAACTTACGTTATTTGCAATTATACATTAGTGGTTAGTATTACAATAGGGGTTAAGAGAAATTTTATTACATTTATTACAATAGGGGTAATATTACAATAGGGATTAAGAGAAATTGCATTACATTTATTACAATAGAGGTTGCAACAGTGCTGACTTTCGACAATATCCATTTTATATCGTCTGCAGAGGATGTCGAATGTTGAGAAAGTTTCTATACGTCATATCTTTCTAAATACTGTACAGAATTAAACCAGTTCTACAATATTACAAGATTCAACAATACCTTCTTATTTTATGCGTTCTTAATAATGATGATTCAGAAATTAAATCTCGCTAGTGTGTCATTAAAATGTTATTAGTGACTGAATAACACTCTTTTTAAAACAAAATTTAACATTGTGACATTTGAAAACTTTGTAATATTTCTTTCTTCACACGTGTTATAAGACAAATCTTATGTGTATTTCACTATATGTTAGATTCTTATAATCTCGCACCATAGTCATGTGCAACTATCTAATGCTCCGTGGTAATTTTCAAAGAAATACATGCCTGTAGTCCTTATATTCAAATCTGTTTAAGCGACTGGATCATGACAACTATTTGGATTTTTAGGCAATATCTAATTATTTAAGGTTTAATCCACGCTAATATTAACAAAACATTCATGAAGCAGAACTACCCAAAAGTTGGTCAAAGCAGTCATAGATTGGTTACAACCGACATAAAAAAATCAAACTGACCAACAATAATAGAAGCCAACCAAACCAACCAGCACCACCACCTGTCCCATTAAATTTGTGGTGAGCAGAGTAAATGTTATATGTAAAACTTTTACTATCCCAAAATCACTGAAAATGTATCGACGTCATTGTTCCCTCAAATCCCACAAATTTGAACTCTTTCATAGAGTGTCTGTGTATTGTTGTGCAGGTATATACATATCTTGTCAGGTATATACATATTTGATGAACATTACCAATTTGATGACAGCCATAGCATAATCATCATAATTTTTTGTCGTTTTAAGAGATTTGACGCATGTTTCAAATCGGTCTATTTCCAGAGACAATTTAATGTCTATAGAGATTCTATGTCTAAAATCGATACGCAGACGTATGGTTTACAAAATTTGGACGTAGTGCGAGGTTATTTATATAAAAGCTGCTATCGGACACCGCATGATGCTTTTTATTTGTCTAAATACGCGCGATAAAACCTTTCCAATTTATGGATTCTATCTGACGCATCCATTGATTTGAGCTCATTAGGAACTCAGGCATCACGCATAAAGTGTGCGCCATGTAGATAAACCATGTACCAACGCTTTCTATAAGTGTATAATTTCACTTTTATAGTCAGTTTTTCGTTTCGTTTTGTGGCTCACATCGTTTCGTCATTGTCCGAGCAAAGGTTAAATTTGTACGAAATTTCCATTGGTTGATTTCTGACTTGACAGAATTACAAAACGCACTACTGAAAATCATATTTTGATATCTATGAAGATTAAAGGTTCCACAGAGCAAACCTGCATCATTGTAGATCCATCGTTGTATTTTGATTATGTGATATTATTAGCGTAGAAGTCGATGTTGTTGTTTTTATAACAAAATCAGCGGTATAAAAAAGAATTTGAACTACCCTCGTACCATCAAAATATTAATAACAGAGATCAACACGGTTTAAAATACAATTCGAATATTGTATAATTTATGGGCACTTTGGGTTTATATAAGAAACCCCTGATGACGTTTTTGGACGGACATTTTTACATATTGGATTCTTTCGCTTTAAATCCAAAAATGTTAGACCATGAACCCAAATTAAGTTAGCATTTTCCGACAATTATTGTTCGCAAATTTTGAAACGAGTTTACCCCAGTAATCTGTAGCGGACGGCGTCTCAAAACTAGCACCGATATCCGCCATCTGGTCGACCAGTGTATTATCGATTAAGCTCTTGTCCAGACCACGGAGACCCAATTCTTACTCAGCGACCCCAGCCTATTTGGGCATTGTCCATATGGCTTGTCCACCCCTGCTAGTATCCCAATCAATCCAGATCACTGGCTTCATCGTATTGTTAAAACGGGCCATGGTTTTCATTATATCCCCTTTTATATAGGAAACACATCAGCGTGAGAGAGAGAGATGGGGATTTACGTCGAATCGACACAAACTCGGTCATTTCGTGACAAACCAGGGTTCAATTCTATTTCAATAATTCGCCTGCGCGTACGGGAGGAAACCGTAGGACCCGGAGAAAACCCACGAGGTTTGACAGGCGAAAATTTTCCTTGTCACGTACAACCGGGAATCGAAACCACGCCAGTTGTCTCAAAGATATACCTTATGATACAACGCGCACGTCCTAACCATTTGCCCATCCATCAGCATGCACTTAAGATAACCAGTTGGTATTGGAAGAAGAAGTAGGCGGAAGCCCTGGGGTCTGTATTCAATTAATATCACATGTTAGTCTCCAAATAATCTCATTATGAAGTTGACAAGGAGGCAAATCTCCATTCAATTCTTTCTATATATAAATAGATCGAACGGTCGATTTCTGTCTTGAATTAGATACTATTTAGATAATCATATCAGATTTTTCCAATCGTGTCAAATGAGAAAATCCCCAATAAATACCAAACTAATAGATGCATTTAAATGGGTTATAAAAAATGTGACGGAGACACGAGTCTAACTAATCCCATTACGACCAGTGTATGTCTGAGAACTGTATTAAAAGTACGCGTACTCTCATCGTTTTTGTCATATACTAAACTCTGAAGCTTAGTAATTAATTCTGGTAAACCTATAACGTCAATCATGTTTGAATAATATCTCTTGCTATGGGATCGGATAAATAATAGAGCCGCATCTTCGCTGTACTTATATAAAGTTCAGACATCACAAGGAATTATTATCAGTGGTGACATGTAGTATCTATAATTATACAATATGCAATATAGAAATATGGGGTTTATAGAAAGAAAAAAACTAATCACATCTTGGCGTTATTATAATACATAATATATAATGCGCATGACAATAATGATATCAAATATATATATTTTAGAACATAAAATAATATAAAATAAGTATTTTACCATTGGTACACGAATCCGCGTCATTTGTAAAAACGGACTCGGAGAACGAGGCTAGACATATTCCACAAGTCATTCCAAACGGTGACGGCATATTCTTATCTGGAGAGCATACACAATAAATACCTTCGGTGTATAGACTGGAGTAATAACCAGATGCCAGACATTACCATTCTATTGCGACTTTTTGCGTATATCGCCGAACATAAGTGAATAGAAATAAGGGTAAAAATGGAAACGATTGAATGTAAATCAGTTTATATACATTCATATTAGATTATTGTATGCCTTGCGCCCCATTTGTGGCAATTTCCAGGTCCCAAATATTAGCGATTTAACTCTTTTAATTTAGAGTGATATTTTCTAGTAAAATGCCGTTCTTCATTTTCTAGCAAATTATTATTCGACCAGTTGAGTTTATATAAGGGGAATATAAGTTACCCCGTTCCATATGTATCTAAGTGCAGTTCGCATTGTGGAATCATTCTATTTTTGGGATTACCAATGTGGGATCTGTGTAGGTTCGTCCTTATGTTGAGTTGTGATTTGGTTTTGCCTATATAATTTTAATTTCCAACTTGGACATATCAATATAAAACATTTGTCCTTTTACAAGTCAAAGATTGATTCCATTTCCATTTATTTTTACTGTTTTCCGTTCAATAATGTTGTCATAGGTTTTACATCTATTGTTTTGCTTTATTTAATCTAACAGCTTTTGTTTCTGGATTAGATACAATAGTGCAGTCCCTTTTAGCTAGATTAAAGGGTATATTTCGTTTTGTGTGTGGAAAGTGACATGGATTAAAATTTAAGGACTGGTGTGTATCTGTTGGCTTGTAACATATTATCGCCATTAATTGACACTAACATTAAAGACATGTTACTCTTTTCAATAGTGAAGCAAATATTTTCACCTAGCTCGCTGAAACGATCTCTGCAGTTTACCACTTACTTTCTGGGCGGCTTTTTAAAGCTATTAAAATGACAGTCGTTTAAGAATCTCTTCCATGCTGGTTTAGGTATATATGGACACAGATCACCAAATATCCATGGGCCGTCACGAAACAAGGGCGAAAGTTATTTTTAGCCTTTATCTCCATTTCCCTTTTCCAAGGCGATTTTTGTTGAGTTTTTGGTGTAGAATCGAAGAAAAGGGTTTGAAAATACATTTTCTGCCAGATTTTGGCGAATATTCATGATTTTGAGGCGGAAGGATACAACAAGAGTTGAAAGGGAGGGCCGAAAATTGCATGGTTAGCTGTCTCTACTTCCAGCTTGTCTATCTCAAATTGAAAGGGAGGGTAGACAATTGCATGGTTAGCTGTCTCTACATCCAGCTTGTCTATCTCAAGTTTTTCATGAAAAACCTCATACATGCTTTTGGGCAAGAGTTCGCCCTATGTTGCTCCATCTGTGGCAGAAAGCGTTTTACCCAACGAATATTTTGGAAAAAATTACAACCTTTCTAAGAGACGAGAATTAACATTAAAGTCAACGGGGCAATAATTTGTGTTCTGTGGCCATATGCTACATATTGAATACAGTAATATGACATCAATATGATTATAAAAAAAACATTTTTTTGCCGTTTATAGGGATATTTGCACCTAAATTTTATATTGCCTCTCGGTATGTTGTGGTCATAACGTTAACATCTAGAACGGTGGTTTTCAACCAGGGTGATGGGGTATGAATCATCTAAGCAGGAGATACGGGATATAGTATGGAATTTAATACTGTATCGATTAGTAATATGCCTGACTGTGTAAGTACGGTTGTACTTAAAAAGACTGTATTCGGTGTATTGGTATGTATACCACACATTGTATAAATAAAATTACATTGTATTTCATATCAATGATTATAATTGCATTTATTTCCTTTAGTCACTTTAGATAGCGGGTACGGGGAAATATTATGAAAAGGGTACAAGGACATAAAAAGGTTAAGAACCAGTAATCTGGAAGACAAAATAATAAGTACCCTTGGGACATAGTATGCTTGAGACACAAAATAACAAATCTGCTGGTGTGGAGTTGGGAGAATGGTTAGTGCTTGGGGTCATTTCCATACGAAAAATTCAGATATTGGGAAATCTAGGTGAAGAGTTACGATTGTGTGTTATAATTTTTCACAAAGACTAAACGCAATTCAATGGATCACAAATATTCGTTGTTTTCAGAAATAACATGCCACGTATTATTTAACTAGCCCACTGAAGACTGGAAAGAATATTAATTGCACCATTATCGTGACTTAAAGGCACACTACGCCAGTGTAACAAAGTTGTCTATACCTTTCATAAACTGAACATTCATTTTGGTACAAAGAACTGTATGACAGCTCTGTTAGTTTTGATATATTATAGTGGACGTTTCTTTTACTCTCTAAACTTATTTAAGGCACGATCTTATTAACTATATAATTTATTCAATATGTTATTTACAAGCTAAATACGATATGTGCAAACACACCACATAACTTCCTTATTTGATGATCCCTCCTGTCCATCTTCCCTAAGTGTTGGGGGCTTTATATACAGTAGTTTACTCACAGTTAGCAGACAAGACGAGACAACCAGAGAGAGAGAAACGGATCAGGCGGCAGATACCGGCGTATGGACTCGCTCGAGTCCAGCCGCTGCATTGGCAGTGGTGTAGAATGGTAGATACAATATAGTTAGATGTGTTCCTGTCGTAGTAATTGTTCCAGTATAGTAATAGTACTAGTTTCTGTAATGTTGATATAGGCCTATCTTTGTACCTGTTTTAAATTTAGATTCTGTTCCCGATGTAAATAAACGATATATTTACGAAGCTGACTCTGTAATAACTAAAATACTGTTACACCAGGTTGTTCAAATTGTATTTTAAAAATTATTTTTCTTTTAAAATAAAAGTTGAAGTACGTTGGATTGTTTATGGTTTTCATGTCATATCTTGCCTTTATCTTCTTTTACAAGCCAGTTATTTATAAGCCTATCTTTTGGATGTTTGAATTTTAGACATGTCCATGAAGATGTAGCACGTCCTTTCTGAAAGTAAGTATTTCGTTATACGGGTGTACCAGGGGAGTAAAAGGCGGAGGTGGCACAAAAACGACGACCTGTGTATACATTGGTGTGCACGTAAAAGATCCCTTGGCAGTTGGAATTCGATATAAGAGTAGACCATAGTGCCCCCCCCCCCATAGCACACTTTATGGCGTATGAACGTTTTCATGAGCCCAGTCGAAGCAGAACAGTAAGAGGCTAACCCACATGTTCTTTCGATTGTTTGATCTCGTAGATACGCGTTTGGACTAAAAATAGTCAATGAAAGATGATCTTTAAAGAGACTAGATCGTCCTGGAAATTTAATGGAAATTTGTCGTGTCACAACCTAGACCGATAATTATCAAGCCAGGAACTAAATTTATTTTATGATAAATTAAATGTTCGAAAATCATCATCTTTCATCAAAATTGCTTGCAGACTGTGACACATTGATTACTTTTAACACTAATAAATATATAAATGTAGCTTATAAACTTTCCCCAGGGAGACACTGGAATTGGTGTAAATTGGGACGCACCAATCTTGTCATTTAATAATTGGCAATAACCCTTGTAAATGTTTATTTTTATCACAAGCATGAAGACGGTTAATTTGTGCTGCACCATGAACATAATGCCGATATAACCGTAGGACTGGGGAATAATTCTTCATACTACTTACTGTTTGTGGTAAATGACAAGGCACTTATTGGCGCAATAAAATGTTCAGATGCTACTCAAGCAAAAGTTAATAGCTGTAGTCTAGAAGATGGTGTGTGGAACACTATCATGGTTATTTAAGCAGTAATCTGGAAATTTAGGCGTAAATAGTGCTAATGTAAAGATGCATTGAAGATAGGGTAATTAATATGTTTTTGTAAAAAGAGATTAATGTTTAGTTGTAGTGACATATAAATTTGTACTTAGAATGAAATTTATTGCTACAATGAAATGCACTATCGTCTAACTGGGCTACTTAAAAACAACACTAACTTAATTATCTTAAACACTGTATATGAATTAAGATAACTTGCCCTAAGGAGAGGCTGAAAATAGCGAAAGATTAGGATACGCCAATTTAATTAATTAACGTCGGATGTGGCTAGGCGTTGACTCTTATCATTCGTTTATTCAGTTGCTGCCAGGAGTAGAAACCTGCAGAGATAGTAGTCATTTTACAATTTCGAGTGTACCGAATTTCTGATAAACCAAAGAATTGCCCAGATGATTCTTATCATATTCTTTCTTTTTAATCGTAGAATTTAGGAGTGACATTTCTCGACTACGTGATAACTACTAGTAGTAATTATTTTTGATCAAATAATCTTAAATTTATCAAAGTACAAAACGTGATCATCGACAAATTTCAGCCATTATGGTATTCCATTCCCTAGATAAAATATCTTTTGATATGTTAAGGACATCAGGCGGACGCAATAAACACACACTGGTTGTATCGCTTCTTTCAGGTCTCGACATGCTTCTAATAAAAAAAGCCCTAATCTATATGGTCACTGTCGAAAATGTCAAGCCCCTCGCCCCCGATATGTATAGGTGTACCGACCGTGACCTAAGTATTTTATGCATTATTTAAATCCAGACCAGTAATCCGCCAACTTTCTTGCCAGTGCTAATTGTTACATCATGTGTATTCCGCCATGTCTATGATAGCGTGATGGTAGCGCATAGATCCGTGTTCTTAAAAAGACCAAAACAAGAACAATATATTTTGCCAAAGCTAAAACCGTGAAAAAGTAATTGTTCTTATGGTAGCGTTAATATATCTTACTTATTTAATATTTATAATTATGTGTAACACATTAAATGTATGTTAAAGGTTACAACGAGTTTCATTCTTCTGAATGATGAAACTTCGCACTATAATATAATAACCGTCTGATTAACAAAGTTTATCCAGTCGACGTTTTACGATGACATCCACCACCAGCGAAATACCGATGACCCCTCATAGTGTGCAATTTAATTTGGCGTATAGCTTTGGTTTTTTCTAATCTCTGATGAATACAGGTAGACTAATCAAACTTGTGTGTGCTTTTAGATCACATCCGTCCGAGGAAAGATTTTTTATTGAACAATGGTTCGGCGAAATTAGAGACAATCTGGTGATGTCTTCATATAACACCAACTAATAATACTTCGTTATATATACATATATGATATACAACGCGGAATCAGTCACAAATTCTACATAATAGATACAGGTGCTCATTAATCATTTCCCTTTCATGTTCTAGAGCAATTCGATCTGGACAAACAACCTTACTATCGGTGGTTATTGTCTCAATTCATACCAATAACATGATCTAAAGAAACCTAATCTAAAAATCTTGGAAGCAACAAGTGCATTATACATGTCTCATTTGATGTATCATCAATCACCCTCTTAGATTCCTATCTTATGAAACATCTCCTGTGATCCAAGACATTGGGTTTCTTATGATTAATCTCGATATGGAATGGTAAAATAGGATGTCACTATTGCCCGGCTTATCCACTTGCCGTAATAGCACGTTATTTTCCTATTTATCAGTTTTGCCAGCTTAAGAAATCTTAGCAGCTACATTCTGGAGATGGTTGATACAATGATTAACTGCGGAGCTAAAAGCACTTCCGGTCGTATTTGGATATCTGGATGAGAAAAAGTTATTTAAGACACGCCATATGTTGAAGATCATATACCTGGGCGGAAAACAGATGTACTTTTGTTATGAATGGTATAACGTCACCCCCTGTACAATACTTGAGTGTGTGAGTGGGCTAATGGAGGCACTTTAGATCAAAATGTCTGCAACTACGTCAAGTGGAGTGGGTTCGTTCGTGAGCTTATACGTGACAAGGAATAGGGTCCCTCCGTTTCCTCTCTCTTAGACTAAACGGGACATGGACGTTGATCTTCAGTTATGTTTTTATATTTTTATAACACAGAAGAGAAAGCGGAATGATTTTCAGATTCCATAAAACGCAAAAAAATGATCTCGCCCAAGGACAATTATAGTCATTACGTTTATATCACGAATATGATATTACCTTGCCAATATTACATTATTATCTTTTATACCTTTAAGGCCATGCCTACGACTGGAAGGAAGGGAGCACTTTAGTTGGTAGGAAGCAAATCGGCTTAAAGCAAGACCTGGTTAATGCGATCATTAACCTGCTATACATAGATCTTGCTCCACTATTTATACTCTCATATATCTGCTTATGTCATTGCTATATTAAAAGCCTTCATATTCTGACATCAAAGATCGGTCTGTTTTCCCATTATAGAATGAAACATCTAATTTTTCTGAAAACAGTTGTGTTTATATGTTGTTGTTTTCCGGCTTCTGTACGTAACAAGGAAGTGTGGCGAGCGATAAATATAGCCAGAACACTAAGTTAACTTCCATTTAGGATATTCAACAGAAATTGCTATACATACTGGCCTTAACGTTTTGTTTAAAAATATTTTTAAAAAAGCATTGCACACAATAGAAGAATTCCATAAAAAAGAATTGTTCTATCTGAAAAATTCCCTTGAAATGATTGAGTTTAAAGCACTCGGCCTTTACGTTTATAGCTTGTTTACTAGTTTTAGTTGGAATCTTGTCGATTGCAAGAACCGTCACGTGGTTTATTAATGTCCCCTCCGGATGGATATTACTAGTAAAAAAGAGAAAATTATTAATGTAATTTTAAGCGTCTAAAATTGATATTCATCCATTCGTAAATAGACTAATGTACTGTTACGTCAAAACTAAATTACGTGCTATTAGCTCTCTAGGATGACACTGAAGCGTTATAAAATGATTTAAATTACATTTACTTAGGAATTAAAATAAAAAAAGAAACGATCCAAGAATCAACCAGGTGTTACCAACACTTGTCATTCAGTGTTATTGCCTTTGTAAACCTTTTGTAAAACAGACCGGATTAGTTCCGTCACATTACCGTTACCGGAAACATTTATTTTTCGAACTGATTATGCGGATGTTATTTTCAGTTTCAGTTTTTATATTTTTTGAATAGATAGCTAAATGGTGTACATATATGCCCGGTTAATGTATTGTCCTTAATATATAGGGCACCATCTCCTTTCAATGATCCACATATACAACGGTCATTGTCAAGTATTGGCCTACTTAGAGCAAAGTTTAAAATTAATTTTATAAACCACTAAACCCTACAATGTGGAATTTGGTAATGCATCTTTAACTCAGTGATAGATTGGTCGCAAGGTTTGCATACAACCCAACCCAACCTGTCCATTCTATGGCTTAATAAAAGCTTTTCGTATTCTACCAATTACTTAAAAGCGAGTTAAGCTTACTCCACAGGTAGCCCTTCGTAGGTAACCATGATCAAAATAACCCATTTTCCGTTTGCCCCGTGACGTCAGCATGTCTTCCTCTAGAGGAAATGAAATGTTTGTGACACAAGTCTAAGGACCAAGATACTGATAAGTGAAATGCTAAATATGTACAAGGGACCATCGATTTTCATCAATTTTCGGATATTTCGTGGAAATCGGAATGTGTTGAAAAGTATATATGCCAGGGAGATACACAAGTCAAGTGTAAATATTCAAGCGAACGACCTATCAATCCATGTAAAATTTGATTAGTAATTTTCATGGTGTGACTAAAATATTTACGATATTACAATAAAATTATGATTCATAGATTTCTTTGTCATTCATTTGCTCTTTTTGCTAATAGAAAATTAAAAAAAAAATTCCATTATTAACAGAAACTGTCCGAAAAAAGTATAAAATAACGGATAGTATGTGTCTTAAGAGGAAAGGGTTAGTAAGTAGTATTAACGATTACTTATACATTCTACCATATAATGGATTAACTACACAACGGATAACATCATAAGACTTTATGGGAAAATTTACCACTATTTCTTAGAATTTCTCATTACTTTATCTACTAAAATACGTTCCCAGTGTCAGTTTTTGGCACATTTAACCAATTTCCCCAAATCGGGGCTCTCACTAGAAAGAAGTCCCGCAGCTCACCAGCTTAAAAATTTAAGAGGCAATTTGGGAGCAGTAAAACTCCAAATAATACGTTAACTGTATATATGAATATTAATCAATTATTAACAGTCGATTAAAGCATAGTTGGCCTACTTAAAATTATCCATACCCTGCAATGTATTCATATCCTGTAACTCCGAGCTTTCCAATTTGATACCCGGAATCTCTTCACCCGACCCTGTACATTCCACTGAATTTCAAAACTGTAGATATCTAAAATGTCTTCTATTGAATTGACTCAATTATTAGTGTCATTGTGAAAAGTGTTAGTCATCTCCGTGAAGTATCACAGTCTATGCAGATCGTCAAACTACAAATTTGAAAGTTTGAGATCTTTGAATAAACGATCGCGTGGTACTGACATTAAGAGGCCTTATCGAAATGCACCACGTTTGTGTTTCTAGTTAAAGGGAACGTGTATGATTCTTACTTGCGGAATAATAAAATATAGTAACACCGTTTCTTTATAAAGAGAATCCACGTTCATGGATGATATTTTACTGCAACGTGATACGATTGGACATTTAAAATCGCATTTCTGTTTGACATCAAGGTGTCCTTTTACAAAATGCGCAGACGGCTTTATAGGCCTACTATATTTTAATTTAGTCTTAAATTTGTCAGAAGGAATTTCAATGTTCAGTATTAACAACTATAAATGTCTTAGTGGAAGCGACAGAAAACAGTGAATGGGCGCCTAACATGTTTATAGTATCACATTGTACCCCACTTTATAGCTATAAGAATATTGGTGTTTTTTAAAAGGGAGTTTGAAGCGCATCAGAGGGAACATGCCATAATGATAATTCTAAAAGACCGATCTTTGATTTGTTACAGTTGATTTGTTTGGCCGATTTGTGTACGCTTTATACCATAAGGCCCGCCTAACCTCGTGGGTCCCGACGCCCACTGATTCTAACACAAATCGTATTTGATTTCGTTTTTATAGTTCAAAATTTCGTTTTAATTGCCTCCACTACACTAGGATTTGGAAGTGGTTTTATATAACCCACGCTCTGATGTATGTGAGATTTAACCAATGAAATGGCCTGTTGTGGCAAGTTCTTGGTGTGAGGTGCGCTAAACTCACTCGGCAAATCTCGACAGATTCCGGAACGTTCCGGAACCTACATCTAGTATCGGCTGTATGCCAATAAGTGATATGTACCTACGCCCATACATTTGCGATTCGGCTACCGGTTTACTTTAACAGGAAAACTTGACGCTATTACAATTGTAACAAACAAGACTCCATGGGCGCAGCTGTGTTTCATCCGGGACCTTTAAAATAGTTCTAAGACATCATGGGCGCAGCCAGGTTTCATCCGGGACCTTTAAAGTAGTTCCAATATGGCGGAATTCGTCATACAGCCGAGACTAGGTGTCGAGGATTGCCGAGTGGCGCTAAACTGTGGGGAGACATTTGCAGTAAAGACAAAACTACAACTGGTCTGATCTTCATGTTGCGGAGGCCATCGAGAGTATAAAGAAACGAAACGAAATATAGATCTGCATTTTAATCAGATAAGGTGGAGTAGTCTCGATATGATCTAAATTGTGTTGAGTCGAACTTAAGTTCAATCTCTCTCTCTCGCTCTTTCAATTTTTATAAAAAAAAATAAATAATAAAAAAAAAACATCCCGTAGTTCTGCAGTCTTCAATGTTTGGTTTTCCCTTTCTACGCAAGCAAGGTATAAAAGTATAACCCGCACTATTTTTTTTACTATTATGTATGTTATTGTAGAAATATTTAGGTACACAGATTATGAATTACTAATAGAAGATGATTTTATACCCACCTCCTTTAGCCAGACGTCACTCTTTTAATTGTTTCTTGGGAACTAATTAAATTGTAAGTTATGACCACCATTTTTCAGATAAAAAAACCAAACCAATTAGTACAGTTATAAACGATTCCGTCTAACGTGGCAGACGTAAGCTATTAATGTTAATTGTAAAAATTGTAGAAATGGTTTAATATGTAAAAGCCGAAAGACGTCTGTTAAGGGTATGTTTGACAGTTGTCCCAAGCTAATAGTTAAAACAATTAATTAGTAAAGATGTTATTTTTAAAACTGTAGTTTATACATCCATCACGACTAATACCTTAAAGCAGTTAACAAAACCGTAGAAATAATAATGGCATCCATTAACTTGGTAGGCAACATTTTATTTGCATATTGGGGATTGAGTGGCCTAAAGGTTAACACGTGCGCGCTGTATCATAAAGCCTGTCATTGAGTCAACTGGCGTGGTTTCGAATTCCCGGTTGTACGTGACAAGGAGTATGGTCGCCTGTCCACCTCGTGGGGTTTCTCCGGTTCCTCCACCCCCTCTACAACAACCCTTACGCGCAAGCGAATTATTGAAATAAAATTAAACCATATATTAGTCCCGGAATGACTTAGTTTGTGTCGATAGAGTGAAACTGACAATCATATTCTGGAAAGTAAGCATAATAATTAGGATTTAACTATGTATGTTCTGTAAAATATATCACGGATTTTGTTGGTTATGCATGGTCGCACAATGTCCATTTATTGATATATGTTCAAATTATTCAGTCAATTTGGTATATTTTAATCAGCAGAGGACTTCGAATGGATGGCTTCCGCCACACGAAAAGCATGTCTCCTCTTCCTGTATGGGTCTACCAAATCCCAATCTTTTCAACGGCGGTCGGTTCTTAATTGAGGCCGATAACGATGCGCGGTCCATTTTTCAATTGTCTAGGTTTGTTAATGTAAAAAGAATCTTTGAGTATGCGGAAACGATGCTGTCCTGGCCAAATACAAAAATTGAATAGTACGGAGTAAATCGGAAACTGTCAGAGAATATTATTATTGTTTAATGGATGAGGGAGCCGCGGTAGCTCAGTGGGTAGGGTAATGGCCGTGAGATCCGGACCCGACAAGAAACATCGTATACCGTGTGCGTTGGTGTGCACGTAAAATAGCCTTTGTCAGTTGGAAACTCCATTGTCCGGACGGCAAATGTTCCTTTGTTTGGTGTATGTTCGTCTTCATAAAAGAAAAGTAGGACGTTTAATAATGATTGTATATTAAAGCAATGGATTATAAATCGTACAAAAACAAAATGTTACGATTGCACGGACAGAACAATCCTGACTAACCGAGGGGCCAAAGTCTACTTTCACTTTGGTTGATATCATAACGTCTGGAAGAAAATTGGTTGGTTATCTGTATTGGCTGTGCGATACATATTACAGTTGCACACGCACGACATCGTAGATATAAGAATCGGGAATTTACTTGGAATTCATTGGTGTCATTCCGCCGGTTTTTCTTCTATCCCCGAAGACTAAATATATTCAAACTTATTTTGAAAGAACTTGTTTGACATTACCAAACTAATTCTCTTTGAAATAGGACAGCCATAAATGATTAGGTCTGATCAGACCACATCCGTCAAAGATGATTCTATTTGGCAATAAATGTTTCAATATAAGATCATTCTATTGTCGTGTTCTGACAGCCGTCTTCAGGCAAATACTCAAAGCCACTACTTAGTGAAAATGGCTCTCAAAATATATTCGGTTAATATCTTTAAAAATGGATTTATGTGGTCCAAGATAATTATGTTAGCAATACACGTTTTAAAATAGAAACAATGCTGTCATTCTTGGTATTTATTTGACAGCCTTTTCCTGTCAATAACTAAATTTACTACCTTGGTTTAAAAGAATATACAATACATATAGATTTCCGATAAGTAAATATACTAAAATGGGTGAATTATGTACAGAAATGGGTTAACTGAAATATTGCGATTAGTGAGTGTCTCCTTATTGGACGCATGACAATTTTATGCCGGATTATGCCGGAAACCTACTTAATTACATATCTTTGGTAGCATCATATAAGTAAATACTAAAAAGGATAATTAACCTGCAGAAAAGGGTTAACTGAATTACTCCAATTAGTGTCTCATTTGGACGGATTTCCTGCGAATACCATTCTGTTTCGGATATTGACGTAAATATTATTAATTACCAAAATGTTTTATAATTTCGCAAAAACAAGTATTCATATTTGTTTTCCTTTAAATGATAGTTTTTTTTTCATTTATTTAAGCACCAGGAAATTTAAGTATAATTTTTATTGGGCCGGATAAAATATGTGGCTTGATTAACAATAAGGACTAGAATGCCCCTGGAGTGCAAATCCCGTTGTAGGCCGAAACAAGTCTTGGCAATTTTCAAACATGGTTCCAACTTTCATGGGCCGACAAGTACGGTATTGGCTATTCCTTCGGGTGGAAAGAAAAACCGAGGGCCAACCGTGTAAACACAATTCCTCAAATAAAAAAAATATATTTTCCCTAGCATTATGTACACGTTAGATTATATGTCTGTCCTATCATGTAGTTGGTTAAAATATTTAGAAATTTTAGGATTTAAAGCTTGAGAATTTATGTTTTCGCTGTAACACAGACAAAGGGGCTAAAGGCAGGGGATGTCTATACATTAAGAGCCTGGTAAAATATCGGCTGTGATCGTCAGGGCGCTAGGGAATTCTCATGTTCACTACTTCCGCCATCCGAATCATAAATCGTAAATATATAATCGGCAAGGTGTTCTTTTTGAGCTATACAAGAAATCGGACTGTCGGGAACAATATCAGATACAACTTTATGGGATTTAAACAAGAGAACGATAATTCGGACTATGTATTCTAATTATGTAATGGTGGTTCTATTACAGGGACGTGTGGCTATCAGCCTCGAAGAACAGAAATCGGCTGTTAACTCAGAAAAACTCAAATGTTATCAGAAGATCGTCTTTGGCCCGTCAACACACGAAGGTAAACAGGCGATAACTGTGTTTATCTTGATATTACATTTGACAGTTTATATCATTTTTAATTTAATTAAACGGAGATAACATCTTTACAGAAATATTTGAAAGAATTTAGTAAAAACAAAAACAGCAACCGCACACGAAATTTATGTAACATTTCGCATAGGCTAAAGGTACACTATTTTAAAAAAGATGTAGGGAGCCCCAAAAAGCGCAGAGGGTTTGGCACAGGCTCACTAATCAGGGGATCCTAGTTTGTTTCCAATTTTGGTTTGGGAAGTTCCTTGCTATTTGCGTGACTGTTTCCGGGTGTCCGTGATGCAGTGCCAAGTGCCTGAAAGGCAAACGCGCCTATTCTATTGTGATTGGACTGAATCCCGGGGGTGTTTACCACTGAAAAAAGTGACAAAATGTTACTTAAAGCACTCTGAATGGCGTATGCGCGTGTTCATTATCTCGGGGGTGGGGAGAGATGAATAAGGCATTACAAAAAGGCGGCCAGTTTCGACTATTTCTTACAAAAGATGGAAGCATCTGGTCTATTATCTCCCGAAATATAGCGAAAAATTGGTTATCATTTTACTGAATCTGTCACTATTAAAAGGTATACTATTTATATAGATATAGAAAATATGAGTGATACTTATTATTCTTAATTTCTTGCAGGCAATTATTGCAACACAACGTGGGATGGTATTGCATGCTGGGACAGTACACATGCTGGCGACGTAGCCCAACAACAATGTCCGTCTTATATCCATGGGTTTTATACTACAGGTAGTATATATATATATACTTATTATATATACTTACATGTCATTCATTTTTACTGATATCAATCTGTTAAAGGTGCATTATGTAAGAGCCACATCTGAGCACTGTAGCTCTTTTTTCTAGCTTAAAAAATTATATACATTATTATTTAGAAATCAGTCCACGCGAAACGCCCATAACCAACCCTCTAAGCCATCGGATGAATTATATATTAAATGGATAAGAACCATTTCGCTAAACTAATATAGCAATAACGGTCCGATATTATCTAAATCTTACATGATGTTTCTTTAATACTAAAGATGCCTATCGTATCTTAGAATAATGCCCCAATACTCTTGTAGACCAGGGGCCTATTTCACGAAATTTTAACTAAGATAAGATCCCAATTTTAGTAATTTGATTGGATAATATTAGATTGATTTTAGTGCTTAGCCAATCAAAATTGAAGTATCTACTAAAATTGGATTTAAGTTAAAATTTCGTGAAACAGGGTCCAGCTTAACATGAATGTATACAATTTGTATTTTGAGTTAACTCCACATCCTACTGGCGTCCAGTCGCTTTATTAAGTTTGTTGTTGTCGCTGTTTTGTAACTATAAGCACTAAAACTATTCTATATTTGGTCTCTACGTAATCAGATTATGTCAAATAACTCTTGATAATGTATTTATTATTATATAATAGATCATTATTAATATAAAAATTTCTTTAATATGGTCACAAAGGCGAAGTTCTTGTAAACAAATATTATGGGAGAAATGGTATCGAATATTATAGTTGAGTGATACTTTCCAGTAAGATCAAAAGTATGAAACAAATGTGGAAGATTTTTATATGTCAAAATATGCATTATTAAATTGTTTGGCCTTTATCCCCTTTGTAGAAAGTGTATATTCACCCTGCTTGCAATTCATACGTTTGTTTAAACTACGACGTAACCTTTTGAAAGTTATGCACTTTGTAGATCTTGTGAAGGCTCTATCGATAATAGTTAGATTATTGAAACGAAGAAAACTATGGAATTGCAATCATTGGATCTTGCCAAAACGCCAATGATATTGTTTTTTGTTTACGTAAAACATGACAATGTGAAAACAACCTTTGGGGTCTACCCGGACGACATAGCGGTTGTGGGAATGTGTTGCGTTTCAATGCAAAATAATTGTGTCGTTGTTTGGTATGTTGAAGTTAATACCGTTGTGTGCAACATAATTATATTTGCTCAAATAATAAACTCACTGTATGTATAATACACTCAACAAACTGTCTCAGTAAACTATATCAATATATTCCAATATCCAAGCTTAGTATTCAAGTTACATCTGATAAACATGGGACTCGCAGAAAAAAGACGATTACTAATGAAATCCCAGCCTCATAACGTCTGAATTATATTTTCAAATCATGTGTATTTCTTGAATAAATTTAGTATTATTCTAGATCAACAGACGAGTCTTGGAAATTGACGAAATACCAATATTGACAGATTCATTCTTCCATGGTTCTATTTTTATTCTCGACGTATAAACCAAATTACGCATATCTTGATTTATGCATATGGCGGAATGAGAGTTGTTTATATTCAATGAAGCTTATGCTCATATAATTTGATTTAATTCTTAATGATGAACTTTGACCCTATACTGAACAAATTGAAATATAGTCGAAAATTTAGATGCAAGAGACTAGGATACATATTTCGAAGAGCCTTACACGCAGAATTTAGCGTCTTGCTTCACCAAAGTATATGTAGACTGGGATACATATTTCTAAGCGCCTTACTGGACCTTAATAAATAGACAATGTACTACTAACCTGGACCAGGTACCGATTATGACACCATTGCATCCGTCTTGAAATTGTGTCGTCATATCAAAAATCGATGCATGCGCAGTTAACCAAAGAACAAGCATACCAAGTTTCATATCAATCTTTCTTGGATTGGCATTGACTTGGACTTTGTTCGAAGAGCATCGCCCCCTGGACCAGGTACCGATTATGACATCATTGCATCTGTCTTGAAATTGTGTCGTCATATCAAAGAACAAGCATATGCATATACCAAGTTTCATGGATTGGCATTGGCTTGGACTTTGTTCGAAGAGCATCGCCCCCAAGAAGGAGAGTTGGCGGGAGAGAGAGAAAGAGAGAGAGAGAGCACAAGAGAGAGAGAAAGAGAGAGAGGGCTTAAGTCTACTCGACACAAAGTAGGTCATTTCGGGACTAACCTATGGTTCAATTTACTTCAATAAGTCGCTTGCGCGTAGGTGTCTTTAGTAGTGGAAGGAAACCGGAGTAAACCCACGAGGTTGTCACGTCCGACCTGGGAATCGAAACCACGCCGGTTACCTCAATGACAAACTTTATGACATAGCGTGCACACGCTAACCATTCGGCCATCCATCCCCGCCACCTTAAAGATACACTATGTAAGATTTAGATACAGAACTAGTCATTCTTGCTATAATAGTGGGAAAGCAGATAATGTAAATTGAATAATTTGAAAATTGCATTCAAATTACGCTATTGCGAGCGAAGATATTAGCCTTTGAAGGTTTGACAGACGTGCAATAATTTCTACCACCGTACTGGTTGATCGAAGCTAATTCTCGTTCCTCCGTATATTTGATTAAAATAAGCTATTGCTGACCCGTTTTAATCTATTTAATATCGGAGAAATCTGATGCCATCGAGAGTTGATTAAGGTCTGGATAATTAATACTTTAGAAAACATTTTAGGCCTAAAGAAAGATATGCAATAGGCAGATTTTGCTCTTGCATAATGCATGTTTAAGGGGAGATCGAGAAGATATGAACACGAAATAAACAAGAACAAAAACAACAAGAAGAACAACTTGAACAAGAACAAGTTCCTTCTCCGAACATTGCCGATACATGACACTATATGTACATAAAGACAAACTGGGACATTTAATTTAGGTTCACAACGTTCATATAGTTTCATGTCTCTTAAATAGAATGAAGTGCGTCAACATAAACATAGAATTTAAAAAGGGGTAATCAATATGGCATGAAATGAATGAGCACTAGGAAGATAAATTGTGAATTTGATATGCAGATTTTTTTAAAAGCACAAACACAATTTGACAGTAGTGTAACAGGAAGGAATCCCTATTGGTTACGTCTGTCAACACCACATATTCAAGTGTTATTAATTTACACAACAAAACAAAAAATCGTTTTTTCTGGACTGTCAATAACAGTTGCATTGTAATGCTTAACGGGATGTCATGGTTATAAATATTAGTTGTTAGCTTTAACAGATTATTAACATCCCCGAAGCCAACTACATAATATATTTGTGATCAAGTTTCCTCTGCTCTTAAAGGACAATATTGGTGTCAGTCATTATGACATATGTGATAGAACTAGTTAAACACGTTCCAAATATATCTGTGACCAAGTTTCCTCTGCTCTTAAAGGAAATTTACCTGTATCTGTTATCACTCGTCACTTATCATAGTCAGCTATGTATAAGGATAACTCGTGTTTTTTCCTTTTGTGTTCGTCACTTCCTTTTTTAGAAACCTTCATTACGCATCTATCGAAGCAATGATCTCTGTGTTGAAATTATATTTCGAACGTGTTTAATGAGTTCTATCACATATGTGATAATGGCTGACGCCAATATTGCCCTTTAACATTTACAATGGTTTAACAAGAACAAGTCTTGACAATCAATCGATTGTAAAATCGCATATTTTGCTGGATGGTCAATATATATATCTCGAAAATCTGATCAAAATCGAAGATAGTTTACGTCAATCGTTTATTTCTAGTGACTTATCTTGACAGGATCTATCTTCACCCATTTCTCAGAATGTCACTGATGTCTGTGTTTAGTGTATTTGGAGTGACCCTGAGTCAATAACATTCCCTATTGAACGCAACCCATTTCTCCGATTGTGTTCGGTCTGTTTAACTACGACTAATCAACGATAGTACGTAAGAACTTTAAACATTTATATTGTTTTAGTTGTGTTAGAGCAAAATTTCGAAATCAAAACATACATCCAAATACAATTATAGATACAGAATAGTGCAAATCCAGCCATGTGTGTGAATCGTGGCTGATCTCATAGTGTTACAGATTATATAACACAATGTTAACACGTGCCTGCCAGCTCTTTTGATCTACCCTGATTGTTTACAAGTGAAGATTCTTCTGTTTGTGTGTATGTGATGGTGTGTGTGTGTGGGTGTGTGTGTGTGTGTGTGTGTGTGTGTGTGTGTGTGTGGGTGGGGGGGTGGGGGGTGGTGGTTAGCGTACGCGCTGTATCATAAGGTCTTTGAGTCAACTGGGGTGGTTTCGATTCCACTGTTGTACGTGACAAGGAGTAGGGTCGCTGGTTTCCTCCCACTGCTAAAAACATCTACCTGCATGAGCGAATTATTGAAATAAAATTGAACCATATATTTGTCCCGATATCACCTAGTTTGTGTTGTGCGGACGTTAAACCTCATGTGAAGAAAATGATGTAATCAGCTATATACTAAAGTATGGTGACTGTGAAATCTCAAGACTAATCTTCTATTCATTTACGGGTGGGGTGGGTGGGCGTCGGGTGGGGTGACCGAATGGTTAGCACGTGCGTGCTGTATCATAAAGCCTGTCATTGAGTCAACTGGCGTGCTTTCGAATCCCCGGCTGCACGTGACAAGGAGTAGTGTCGCCTGCCCAACCCGTGGGCTTACTCCGGCTTCTCCGGTTTCCCCCCACAGCTAAAGGCCCCTACCCGCAAGCGACTTATTAAAAATAAAATTGAACCATATTTTAGTCTGGAAATGACCTAGATTGTGTCGAGTGGACTTAAGCCTCAACCTCTCTCTCCCCACACTCTCTCCCCTCCCTCCCTCCCCCCTCTCTCTCTCTCTCTGTCGCCCGTTCTTTGTTTAATTGCGCATGCATCGATTTTTCATATGACGGCACAATTTCAAGACGGATGCAATGATGTCATACTCGGGCTATTAGAAATATGTATCCCAGTCTAGATATACTTTGGTGAAGCAAGACGCTAAATTCTGTGTGTAAGGCGCAAGCCAATTTTTGAATAGTTTGTGTCGAGTGGTCGCTAAACCTCATTTCTCTCTCCCTCTCTTTATTCACTTACCTAGTTGTAACCACTAATTGCTGTGTTTACTTGCTTTGGAGTCTTACCTTTCCGATATCCAGTAAAGCATCAAAATTACCCTCTTAGTCGTTATCATGTGTCTGTTGCTAGGATACATTTCAAGTTCCTAGTCATACAATGACGTTATCGTTTCCTTACGATTGCTTAACCCAATATCCCCGGTCCTATTGAGCGTGTGTTAATCCATAAAATTTCCCGCTCTAAGGTATTACGGCATGGCGATTATCCCAAATAAAGAGTTAGACATACATATATTAACTTCATTTGTGTAAATACCAAAGATATATAGAACTTAACCTTCAACGATCGTCTAATTTAGGGTAAAAATCGTCGACAAATGTAAAGGTTTATTCGTGCTAAATAGACAAGGCAATTTTAAAATGTCACTCCTGAAGCAAAATTTCTTCTCGATTACAAGCGGTTTCTTGCCTAAGGTGTATTTCAAAGTTCTTAACATGACACGTAATCGTGTATAAACGATAAAAACATATTATTTACACTCGCTTGGGTGGAATTGAGCTAGTACCAACGGGCAATTTTGTGCAATTCGACCTTCGCTTCTAACGTTTCTTAAAATACTGATTAATTGTAACACGATGTCAGTGAATCTCAAACTGTGTTTGTAATCGCCTGCCTCAAGGACCAGCTCGCCAGCTCTTGTTATTGAAAACAATAGCTATATTTAATTATTGCACGGAGTGGGCGTTGCGCACCGGGCATAAAATTCATATTCATCTTTAACAATGGTATTCGTTCATAAGTGTGTTATGGGTTCAAGGGACGACTACATTTGCATCCATTGTCATTTGTTTAGTGTACAACAACCAGAATTAATCATTCCGTTCCGACTTTAATTAGCCATTTAAGTAGCTTGCTTTGTGGGAACTGATCTTGTTTGTGATATCACCCTAGGTGGAAGTGGACGTTAAATCCAAGGAGCGAACGAACGGAGTACTGCCAGTCATTGTATATAAGAAACATCCCCTATCATGTAACATGGTTTCCATAGACAATGACTGATAGTTCCCTTAAAACACCCCAGCCAGCGCATCTTGATTTACAAAGAATTTGTATTATGCTTTTTAAAAAAAAAATATTTCTAATATTTGAGAATACTGTTCGAAGTTCTCATACGGACGGTTTCCTCCGGGCACTCCGGTTTCCTCCCACTGCTAAAGACCCCTACGCGGTAGCGAATTATTGAAATAAAATTAAACCATATGTTAGTCCCGAAATGACCTAGTTTGTATTGAGTGGACGTTAAACCCCATTCCTCCCCCTCTCTCTCTCATACGGACATTTTGCAAGAGCTAAATCTGTATATTGCAGGTCTTTCTTTGGACCTAAAATGTTATTCAAATTGTTAAGAAAGTAATACGAAATTTTAAACTATAAAAACGAAACTAAATAGGATCTGTGTTTTAATCAGATTGATAACCGACATGTTACATAATAAAATAAAACGAAATACCACAGTAGTTAAAGTGGTAATTTCATATTTTTAAGTTATATTTTTAAAATATACTAAAATAAAGCTTTAAATTAGATGGTAACTATAAACAGTCCTACCTTGTTAAAGAATAATCCTATTAATTCACTATTGCCAGTTGAGAAATTGGCAAAAATGTCATTTTCAACTTCAAATTCAAACGTTTGAAGATAGCTATTGCATGGGGGAACACATAAACAAGGGAGGTAATTGTGTTATTATTTCCGGTGTTAGGTATTTATAATAGTGGGAAATAATGCCTATGATCGTATAAAAGTGAGTTGACAACCCATTGAGCAAAAGACAAAGAAATAATGTTTTGACTTTCTTAGAAAATATGAAATGCTCACTTTAAGGTTGCTAAAATTGAGGTTATTACCGTTGAATAATTAAACATGCATTATACAAGAGCAAAATCTGCCTATTTCAGGTCTTTCTTTAATTAATTGATCCAGGCCTTAATCATGGCATCAGATTTCTCCGATATTAAACAGATTAGAATGGTTCAGCGACCCTTTGATTTAATCAAATATGGAGGACCCAGGCATGGCTTTGATCAACCAGTACCGTGGTTGAAATTATTGCACACGTCTGCAAAACCCTCAGATGCTAATATCTTCGCTTGCAATAGAGTAATTTGAATGACATTTTCAAATTATTCATTTTACATTATCTACTTTCGAACTATTATAGCAAGAATGGCTAGTTCTTTATCTAAATCTTACATAGTGTATCTTTAATAATGCAAATAAATTTTAAAACGCGACTGTGTCGCAACCCATGCGTAATATTAGGCCCTATAACACAAACCCTACATTTAATGTTTCCGTGGACAGTAATCTCCATTAACTAACATTAATTTTTAATTCTTGTGACTTTGTTTGTTATAGGATTGGCTACAAGACGATGTATGTCCGATGGTCAATGGTACGTGAATCCTGAGTTTAATAAATCCTGGACGAATTACACTGGTTGTACGTCATCTGTGATACCCAATCCTTCACATTTTATTGAGGTAAACACGAATGAACTTGGCATACAGCAAGACATCTGTGGCATTAATTAATAAAATGTTTGAACATCACAGGGTATATTCCAAAGTACAATCAAACATTATTAGCCATGTGAACTCATAAATGAGTGGAGGTATCGGGTGGTCTCAAAACAGACACTTTTTATATCTAAATGTAGCGAAGGCTTTACAAAATACATTAGGCCCTAACACTGAGTTACATTAGCAATGTAAACTTTATAAAACGCCAGCACACCAGTAAACTCTTAAATGAGTAGAGATATCGGGTGGTCTCAAACAGATACTCGTCATTTGTAGATATATGTAGCGAAAACTTTAACCTTTGTTTCGGACGCCATTGGTTTGGTTAGAAAATACAATAATACTGAGATACATTAGCAATATGTACTTTATAAAATGCCAGCACATCAGTCAACAACAATAATTCAAATCACTAGAAATTCTGATTTTATTTGTGTCGTAGATTTGGTCATGGGTTATTTGTTCTTTAACACCCGCTTGCAATGCCACTAGAGATCTTTTACAGTTTCGTCTACCCAATATAACGATAATAATTCCAATCAGAAAGCATATTTCCTTGCTGTACATTAGACAGAAATCGATAGATATAAATCTCTGTTTTAGATTTTGTCATGTTTTTTTGATCATTAATTGTGTTTGTTTTATAGCTGTAAAATTTGATTTGGCATTTAATGATAAAAACGATTGCGAATTAATATATTATTTTGCATAGAGCAACAAGAAATGATGATTGACTGTCTGAATTTTATAAATGAATAGATTGTTCAAAAAATTGTTATTTAACAAAAAAGGTTTAATGTGTACACGAAGCGTTTAAGACAGGAATTTTTTGCAAAATATGACACAAAATCCTGTAAAGAGTCTGGGAGGTTTCCATCACCGACCCGCAGTATGGAAATATTAATTAAACCAAGATAATTATTTTCATAATTACTAAGCAACATGCCATTTACTTGTGAACATGCTCTTTATATCCAAAATATTATCTATTTAAAGGTAATTACATCTAATTTCAGAGTCATCTAGAAAGATTGGCGTTGATGTACCATACAGGATATGGAATATCTTTGATATCTCTAATTGTGGCCTTTGTCCTTATGATATATTTTAGGTGAGTTCGTGTATTTTGGTTTCCTTGTCATTTTATCAAAATTCACTTTAACAACACACCAAGTCAACATTAAGCCCAGTTCAAAAAGTATAAATGAGTGAAGTAAAGATTTAGTGAAGATTATAAATACTGCCATTAGTGTGGATATATTATACTATCGATATCACGCCCGTGTCACTGTATACAAAATATATAATACTAACCAATACTGACCAGTCGACATTGTAAATGTGTACACGTTTTGGTTGTCTTATTAATGCGTTCTATTGAGCAGTTTAATTGGAAGAATACCAACTTATCTTCATTAAAACATACTAGTTTAACGGTAAGATTACCACCCCATCTTAATTCGGAGGATACCAGCCCACTAGCATTAATTAATTCAAAGAGTACGTCCTTAATTCATCTGAATCCGATGGAACTATAAACCAAATAATACCCGTCGATGAACAAAGACAGCAACTGTTCTAAACATTTACTTAATTAAAATGAAAATGCAAACTGGGAGAGAGAGCCACAGAAAAATCCGTTAAACATTTAAATAATTGAAATCTGACTGCAACTGGGAGAGAGAAGGGAAGTCACCGAAGAGGACCTTAACGTGAATTTGTATTCAGCCATAGACTGTGTATATTATAGTACCCATGACTCAACTAATTACTATTTGATTTCGTATTTTGCTCGATGGCTAACTGGTTAAGACGCTGACTCGCTAGCTTGGAGGTCGGGTGTTCGATCCCTGCACTGGCTGAGAAAGTTCATCCAGCTTTTCCAGCGTGGTTTCTCTTTATCAGTGATAAGGACAGCTGTCGAGTCTTTCGGATGGCACGTAAAAGATCCCTTGACAGTTGGACTTCGATATAAGAGTACACCGTAGTGCCGCTATCCGGGCTGAATTTCCTTCCTGGTACACTGTATGGCATTAGCCCAGTTTGGAGCAGAACAGTACGACGTTAAACCCCATTTCCCATTATCACTTAAGGAACGTGCTGTTGGTGCAGTGTTGTAATACACGCTCTAGAAATGGTGGAAATTAAGCCGTTGGTTGGTCTTTTTTATTACCGACTACATGAATGACCCCGTTATTATTGCAAGAAAGTGACATGTATTATTATTTAAAAAACGAGTATTTCCTGTCTATTGAAGGTGCATTCCTCACTGAATGGTCACATCGGCTAAACATTTTGTAAGGTTCTAAATACATCTGATTCACAAGCTTGGTGGTTTCGGATGAAGATTGTAGTTGGAATTCTAATCCATTGCGGTGTTTAAAGGACAATATTGGTGCCAGTCATTATCACATATGTGATAGAACTGATTAAACACTTTCCAAATATAATATTAACACAGAGATCATCGCTACCATAGAGGAGTAATAAAGGATTCATGAATCGGAAGTGACGAACGCCAAAGGAAAACAAGAGTTATTCCTCTATATAACTTACTGAAGTGACTAGTGATAACAGATACATGGGCGAATATCTGCTCACTAATAATTCCCTCGAAGACCTAAAGTTGCTGTGTGACACTGTGAGAGAGTACCTTACAATTCATAATAAGAATTGACTACCACTAGATAAAGAGAACACGAAAGAAATACAGAAAAAAGTCCGTGCATTACCGTGTTTTTATAAGGTAGGGGAGACCAGGGCACATTGAACAACCATGGATATATCCTTTATAAATAATACTATACAACCCAACACTATACAGAAGTGACATAACTTCTTAGACCCATTTCTCCATCAATAAGCCACATGCTGTCAATTATTTTCTTAGGCAGTGAATTTTTCAGAAAAGCGCTTAAAGAGAAATATTGTTCATAGATGTTAACTTCTTAGCCTAGGAAATTCTTGTACTTAAAATAAGTCCATACGTCTAATCTATACAATCCAGATAAACCGGGGTTTGATCCATATAAGAGGGCATATTGATTTTTTTTTTAAATTTTGATCATGAAACTGTGATGGGGCAGATTGAACTACGGTCAATGGGATACTTTGAAACACGGTTCAATGGTCCCCAGTGAAATTATAGACTATATATCATTTAATAATTTGTTTAGCCTAAGAAAATCTTGTATGTGTAATCTACAATCCATATAAACAAGGGCTTGATCCATTTTGAATTTTTAAAAAATATCTTTGAAAATAAAAACAAAAGATTTAGAATATTACTTTATGCAGCTCTGTAGGCCTATCGTATAAAAGGAATTAAACTTGTTCGAAACTTGGCTGGGTAGCTCGTCAGCAAATCAGGCTGTCTGAATATTGGACCAACTTTTGTTTGAATCACTACAAAAGTTGAATTGATCCCACCAATCTGCCAACCTATGTGCATTTTACGGCGATTTGTAGGCGCCTAGGGAATCCCGACTCCTGCTTGTTTCGATCGTTGCACCGATGTCAAATCTGTGGATATTTGTTTTTAACTATACACTGCTGATTGTTTGCAGATTCATTAGATCACTACCAAATAAGTGAGTAGGTTTAAGATCTAAATCCAAATCTATTTTAACATGGAATTTTTATCGGTGTTCATTTTCCCAATTATTTGGTTAAACCTGCCCCGACTATTTTGTAAGAGGGATACACTGAACCATTACGCTTAAGTGGATTAAAATGTTTCGTTTTTATTGGGGGGGGGGGGAGAAAAACAAGTTAAAGATTAATTTAATTGAATCTGATACACGGTAGCAACTATGATATGTCTTTAAACAATACAATAAAATAAAGAGATCTTCTAATAAAAACATTCGATATGAAATGAGGACAAACATGTATGTGAACAAAATGGTTCAATGTGCCCCGGTCTCCCCTATAGAATGAATAAAAACAAGGGGCTGTACGGAGTATTTCTATTTTTCCCGTGTTTTCTTATCTTATGACACTTAATTACTTTATTGAATCGTCAGATATCCTCTGGCGGTCCCATATAACAAATTTTTGTCTTCCAAGGAATTATTAGTGAGCAGAAATTCGGCCGTTTATCTGTCATCACTCGTCACTTCAGTCATTCACATAGAAAGATAACTCGTGTTTTCCTTTGGCGTTCGTCACTTCCGATTCATGAATCCTTTATTACTCCTCTATGGTAGCGATGATCTCTGTGTTAATATTATATTTGGAAAGTGTTTAATCAGTTCTATCACATATGTGATAATGACTGGCACCAATATTGTCCTTTAAGACAGTCGTAGAGATTTTAGAGCTTAAGATATTAGAAGTACTTTAAGATCTGGACCTTTTACATCTTCAGATTATGGCAAATTGGTAGAAACGAATAATAGAATTTTGCATTATAAAAAGACCGCAAAGAATTTATTTTCGTCTATTTATCCGAGCATCCATTAACCGATTACAATAGTCTGAACTATCTTTACAGAGGGAACTTCTGTGTCTATTTTGACGTGGGTAGATCTATTTTCTGCATCCGTCATGTCAGTCTCGCGTCTGCATATCCTTTATCCATCATAAGTACAAAATGTTATGTGTATCTTTGAATAAAAACCTTTTCCCTTTTATGTTGGCCGTGAAATGTCATATTGATTTTCCGGTGTGGTTTCCCCGGACGTCAGTGGTACAAAACGGAGTGCCTGACTTGGGAAAACGTTCGAATGAACCGAAAAAGCGATTCCCGTGAACCCTTGATAATTGAAATAAGAGTAGGTTGTGATGCTATCCCGTGTAACACTATATAAACAGAGATCAGTTTCGTAAATATATGATATATTTACATCAGGATCACAAAATTTGTGTAAAACAGCTACATAAATACAAATACGAACATCTATCAAACAGGAACTAAACTACACCAGGAAACAATAACACGGTACATTATAGACAACCATTCCGCTCCTCTGCCCATTCAGCGTCTGAACTCGGATGAGTCCATATGCCCCCCCCCCCCTGCCCCTAACCATGTCTTTCTCCTCTTGCCCCTTCTCGTCTCATTTTCTTAAGACTTATTTGCATAACCAAAAGTCTTTACCACCAGCCTGCGATCTTCTGTGGGGCCGAAAACACAAAAGTGGCGCGTAAGACTCACACACGGAATTACTGAAATTCCCCCGTAGTCTGCCCGTAGTAGCAGTCGTGAACTAGACTTAATATAGCTGTACAAATCATATTTAAATAAGTGCACGTGGAAATTATTACGTCCGTAATTAAATACATGTATAGTGGACAATATATCTTATATCGTAGACAATTAATGTATAGGGGTTCAATGGGTTCGTGCATTTTGGGTTCAAATTGATTCTATGTAGTTAAATAAATACTTTACTCTTAACACGATACAAGTTATGGGGCACCTTGTCACATTGGGCAACATTCCCCTCGAAGCACACTGTATGCCTGTATTCATTGACCTAGTTGGGTATTAAAGAAAGGCATCAACCCATTTCATTATGTGTGTATGATATTCTAATTAAACTCAGATTCTCTGGAAGTTTTTACGGTTTAACCTCACCTTCCCCCACATTTGATTATTTTGATAAAGGATTAGGAGGTTACCAGGCTGTGGATGCAGGACTATAGTCTGTTCTTATTAGTATCACTGGTGCAATTATTGTTACTGGTGAACATCACACACTTTCCGTAGATTGGCGAAATCAGTTTGCTAATAAATGTACATTGTGAGCTGGTTTAATGTAATAATTAATTTGAAATAAAAATAAATAAACTACTGATACTTATTACAACTTATCAGTTCATATACATAGCTCCTCTGAATCACAAATGGTTATTCCAAAATGGCGAACGATCTGGTTAACTTTGATATTATTCAAATTCTGGAAATGGTATAATATAAGAATCCATATTATATGTATTTTTTTACATGTAATCTCTTTCACTGATATTATTTAAATCATTTTGTTGAGGTGTCACAAATTTGTTACAGACTATACTTTAACCTCAATTTGCTGATTAATTGGTCATGGCCTGGTGGACCGAAACTCTAAACAATAGATGTGGGGAAAGTGATGGCTCTGTTTATACCTATATTGCTATTTAAAATATTGCTTAATCGTTATTCATATTTTTGTGTATAAATAGTCACACTATCAATCTTTCAATAAATTTACTCTTTTTAGGCGACTTCACTGTCCAAGAAATATTGTTCATCTAAATCTGTTTGCGTCCTTCATATTCCGTGCTGCACTTTCCTTTTTGAAGGATAATCTACTCGTCCAAGGTGTGGGACTCCCTGATGATGTATCGTTACCATCACTTGGTGCCATATTTTTTAAAGAAGGAGGACCGGTAATTATTTTCTAATTGATTTATTATAATCGGCAGTCACTAGTGTACAATTTATTCGCCATTTCCAACTGCTTGTATGACGTAAATGAAATTGTATGACTAAAAAAACAAACCCTTCGAATTCATGTGTTGTTTGCAAATTGTATTAATAACCCCAACATAATCAATTTTGATTTAAACATACATTATGCAAGATCTAATTCTGCCTATTACAGGTCTTTCTTTAGGCCGCCTGAAATGTTATCTAAATTATTAATTAGACATTAATTAACTTATTCAGACCGTAATCAACTCTCAATGTCAACGCTAGACTGCAAAATTTACTGGATTGTGATCCGATTTGCTGCACACCTTTCATTCGCGATTTATTCATGAAATGAATAATCGAGACTATGGTTTTTTTTATCGCACCTGACATTAATAATGATATTCGGGGTTCATAGTCAATATACCTGAGATTTACATTATCCAGGCCTTTATTTAATCTCCCATAATGTATCTTTAACAAATCTTTCATTTTTCCTATTTTTTAAGCATTGGGAGTGTAAGCTGCTGTTCACAACGTTTCACTATGTTCTATTAGCCAACTATTTCTGGTTGTTTATCGAAGGTCTATATTTACATACGTTAATAATAGTAGCGGTATTCTCCGAGAAATCCAGAATCAGATGGTATCTGCTTATGGGATGGGGTAAGTGTTTTTATTTTATATCATGCTGTTCAAGCTAAGATAAATGTTGTCTCGAGTGCAGAGTCGTATGGTTTCTGCGAGTGTCAAACTGTCTGTTCCATGATCCTATGAAAGAAATGAGAATGGCGCTTAGCAATAAAGATTGAAGGTTGGATTAGATTTGATAAAATTGCACGAACCAAGTGGAATACATTCACTTTTCAATCTCCTTAATTCTGTCAAAATAAGAAAAAAAGAGAAGAAATTACCTTTTTTCCTATCTTAAATATTCTAATGGAAAATAAATGTGTTGCATTATGATTTCCTTTTATTCCCTGGGATATTTAAATTCGATTTTATGTAAGAGATAATATCTATGCCTTCATGTACATGTAATTTATCTTTTTTTGCCTTTGTCTATACACGTATTTAGGATACTGTCACATAAGCCAGCGTATAATGTATGCCTTCAGTTATATTAATACAAAAAAAGATAGTTCTCTCGTGATATATGGAATCCTGGAAATAGTAATATGTCTTCCTTCTGACGTTTTCACGTTAAAAAGCAGTCAATCATTATATTTGTGATGCCAAGTTAAGCTGGTTTTTAACTTATATCGGTCAGGAAGTAACAGTCGTAATGACTTATTATGTCATATCCGGCAATTTAAAATAGAACTGGCCCTAGAATACGATTATCTTCCTTTTGTCCCGAAATGTAACATTATACATTTTATTCACACTACTCTCTAGAACATCGGATGGTTGTGATATTGAACGGATTGAAACACGATCGTCATTTGATAATTTTGTTACATAATATATCTTTAAAATAACAATGCATACACTTATATCAAATTTATAACTGTAAATTGACCCATATCTAATGTTTAAAAGACAAACAATAATTCGTATTTTAAGACTGTGTCTCTAGAACAAATTCAGGATGCGTAATGGTGACTGTAAATTAGATGTAAATGTAACACAGTCGACGCACTAACAGAAAATATTGAAATTATAAATTAAGATTATCTATATAGACGATATATTTATTAGAATTAGGTGTACTAATTGATATCCATAAGCACCTAATGTCCCCGACACTCAAGGTCTAAGATAAGTTTATGCTATTGGAGATCGAACAAGAAATGTGGTATAGCAAGTCCTGTCACTCCCCAGTGAATTAGGGCCTTCTATCATGGTTCATTTTTGCGAAGCCAAAACGTTAGATCTCGTCGTTTTCGTTTACCTTGTTGACTCCATTGTAATGTTGTATGCCATTCAGCAATTAAATACTTAAATGAGACATAATTATGTTCTTCTTTTTCAGTCGGGCCGTTAGTATTTGTAATACCATGGATGTTTGTCAGACTCTTTGTTGAAAATACGCTGTAAGTAATTTTTTCTTGTTTTTCGACCATCCTTTTGATATTCTTCGTCTTGTTGTCTTTGGGCGACGCTTTTCGAAGAATGCCTAGGGCTCGCGCATTCAGTTACGATCGCATTTGGATAAATTGAGCATGGACCGATGAGCATCCAATTTAGAGGTCCGATCATAATTTCAAGATGGCTGCTATTAAGCCATATATCAACAAGCCAGGGCTTATATATTATTCTTATTACGGACTGTTTTTCTGAATGTTGGCCCGAAAATGGTATATAAAAATATCGCTAACCTGGAGGTCCCGTGTTCGATCCTGGTGTTGCCCAAGAAAATTCTTTGGAATTTTCAAGCGTGGTTTCACCTTGTAAGTGGTGTAGAACAATAGGCCTTCAGAGTAGGCCACAGTGTCGTCGTCAGGGAAAAATGCCCCCCCCCCTCTTTAGCACACTGCATGGCGTATGTCCCTTTTCATTATCCCAGTTGGTACACAACAGTCGGACATTAAACCCCATTTCATTTCATTTCCGATCCAAATGGTTCGAAAGTTAGTGCACCTCGCCTTAGGATAACAAAAGGCTTATTGCGTATTAAGAATGATCGATGCTGATATAATTGTTTGATATTTCAGTTCTTCCTGGGCTTATTATATATTTAGATAACTTCCGCAATAGATAAAACAATTCCACACATTGCTTCTACTCATACTCTATGATAATCCCGCAGTATGAATTCAATATGATTCACTATCCAACAATATAAGGCACGATTACGCAAGTCACGGTGGCCCAATGTGTAAGGCACTGGCTTAGTAATCAGGAGGTCAATCAAAGTTCCTAGTTATTTGATTTTACTGTGTGGTTCCCGTTCTCAGTTTTGTGAGGACGGATGTCTGGCAGGGAACAACGTATAGTGGTTCAGATGGGACGTAAAACCAAGGTCCTGTGAGTGAAGGCGTGCGCTTGCACGTAGAATAATTTTTTTGCGGTTGGAATTCGATAAAGTGTAGACGGAAACTTCACGGTACATCTTCATTCTTCCGGTTGGTGCAGAAGAGTAGGACGTTAAACACCCATTTCGTTTCGTTTTTAACTATTACGCAGCGGAGAAAATGCTTTTATTCAAAAGGATTAAAGTTTATCCCACTTCAGTAACTATGTTCTTGAGGGCTTGTGGATCAATTTGGCTAAGGCTATCAAACTCGAGAATTAGATTGTATTCAATTTTTTACAGTTATCATATAAAGATATTTCGTAAACATGGCTGTTGAATAAATGTAAATAATTTTCTATAAATATCTTCATATAAGGACAAAATAATTGATGCCTGCATGGTTTTCGCATTCGCGAGTAGTGGAACCAAACCGGTACAAAACCCAACTGTCACGATGGGCTTCGAAAATCTCAGTTTAAAATTGGAAACTCTTAGGATTTGAACCTTGCGAACAACTTGACTAACGCAGGTGCTTATTAGTCCAAACATTTATGGTTACTGAACGTAAGATGTCTGGGCGAAGATCTGATGCATATTATCATTTTATAACATATAATACGAACGTGTCTTTAATCTAGTACGTCATTCACGAGGAAATACACACGTGTTTTGCGCAATACGTATTTATCTTATCATGTTAAACCTTTTCAGGTGTTGGAATACCAATCCTACGCCGGCTTATTTCTGGATAATGAGATCAGCCATAGTATCTTCAATCATAGTAAGTGAATTTTTATTGTATAAAACACCTATACAATACAGATAAATCATTATTTCACAATCATTTATGTTAACTAATTAATCTTATCACATTCACAGCAAGTACTGATAAGACTTTGGACATCATGCTTCATCACGATAGTAATACCGTAGAGCAAGGCAGATGGCTTAAAGTTTTTAATGTAAACTTTTTACTGTGCAAACCAGGGCTCTCGATTATTAAAAAGCTTTACAAAAACGGGCTTACAGGAACGAGATAGTCAAAAATCTTATTTAAGTCTCATTGTCTAAGACACATAAAGATGGAGTGAAATTCACCAAAAGCAATGTTAACTTCACATGGCCATAATTCAATTGGTTGATTTAAAAAAAAATTGACACAAAATAATAATGTTTTTTCTTTTGATTTTATTTTAAAAGGTTTTTTTTTTCGCTTGATGAATTATTTTATTCACTGGTAAATCGGGGAACTTTTGATGGTATATTATAGTCTTAAACTGTAGCTGTTTATCCGTAGTACCCTGCAATGTTTCCTGATATGAGTTTCGAGAAACAGGAAGTAATACAACTCCTAAATCGAAATTGATCGATGCAACGCCACCAAGGACATATCACTTCCGGGCTCTTATATTTCAAAAATGAAATGAAATGAAATGAAATAGGGTTTAACGTCCTACTATTCTGCTGCTAGCCTGGGCTAATGAAGACGGGCATACGCCATACAGTGTGCTATGGGGGTAATTTTTCCCGGCAGCGGCGCTACGGCCTACTTTTACACCAAATTCCAACTGCCAAGGGATCTTTTACGTGTACACCAATGTGTACACGGGATCTCGGCTTTTCGTCATCCGAATGACTTAACAGCGCCCTTGTCAGGCCCTCCGTCCTGCATCACTGTCAAGGGGAAACCACTACGGAAAATCTGGATGAACTTTCTCGGCCCATGCAGGAATCGAACTCCTTACCTCAGGGTAGCGAGTCAGCGTCTAACCCACTTAGCCACGTGATCCCCTCTTGTATTTCAAATTTGCTGCCCATGACAATCAAGCGCGAAACAGCCGCAAAAATGGATAGATGCTGGAGCTTTAAAGAACGTGCATTAGTTATCCTTTATTTGTTAATTTTTTTGCAGATTAACTTCGCCTTTTTCTTAAATATTGTTCGTGTTTTGTTCACCAAGTTAAAAAGTTACAGTACACCGAAGTCGAGAAGATGCCGTCACAGGTACAGGTAAACAATGTTTTTCAAAATATTTATATTCATTAATATTATTCTTAAATTGAACATATCCACACAGACCTAAGCCGTGTCCCCTTTACAAATGCCAGTCGTTACAAAAACGTAGGACGTTAAACCCCATATCATATCATTTCTTTTCCATACCCTATTCATATGCCTTAACGTATTGTTCGCTGACTGCTGATGGGTATAGTAGGGGGTCACAGACGCGAGGGTTCCGGTGAATGTTAGTGAGAGTCGGTATTGAAATGCCCAAAGGAATTACCATTTGCAGTTGGTGCCGGTCCTCAGTGGTGCCGTTATAGTGAGCCTGACCCGGAATGGTCGAAAATTATACTGCCGAAAACCCATTTTCCTAATACTCCAGGTCGTGAACAAAAATAACTTTAAAGTAGACCAATACAGCCTTCTATTTCTGGTCTTGCAATCGAAATCAAACATGCGATTTCCTGCTATTCCAACCCGCGAGTACAAATGATGAAACAAATAATATGATAAGCCCCAGATTTCTCATCTGTAGACCTCGGTAACGTTACGTTTGGGGGCGGGGCGAATAAAACTTGAAAATTATACAGCTGCAGACACCAGTTGCATCCAGTCGCGCACAAGTTACTTGTCGCTAGTTACCAGTTGCAAGCCCATTGCAGTCTGCGTATAATTTGCCGAACTACAAATAATTAATTGATCTGCGTATAACTTGCCGAACTGTGTATAATTCATCGCATGTATTATAATGATTACTTATTCTTTACAGGAGACTGGCGAAGTCGACACTTGTTCTTATTCCATTGTTTGGCGTCCATTATATGGTTTTTATCGGCCTTCCTGATGATGTGTCAGCAACCTTGGAGCTGATCCGCCTTTATTATGAAATGTTCTTTAATTCCTTTCAGGTAAAATTATTTACATTAAGAAATCTAATTCTCTGTGGAAATATTCTTCTCAGTCTCTAAGTGTTAATATTTGATTTCCATTATCTATTTCTCATGAATTACAAACAATAAAGTGATATTCAAAAATCGGACTCTAAAAAATTGTAGGTTAATGGTATTTTTCATTTGAGATTTTTTCCAAAAAAAAAAAAAAAAAAAAAATAAACATGACGTTCAGTATTATAAATGAAAAATATTTTACTTCATTAGCAAAACAAATACATTATAACTGTTGATTTTAACAAGGTAGGCGTCATTACAGATTAGTTTTCGCGAAACTGTTAATACTTTTTTTTTTCGAAAACAATGCCTACGTAGGTGTACATTATTGATTATTATTAAATCTAGCCTACGTGTTTATTTAAACTGTTTTTGTTATAATTTCAGGGATTTTTTGTAGCTTTACTGTATTGTTTCCTGAATGGCGAGGTAAGACAAAAGATTTAAAGGGATAGATTCTAGACACACCACCACTACAATATTTTTCTATTGGAAACTTCGGAAGGAATCAATTTCTCAAAAGTTGAAACATTTAGATTTAAAAACACTCTTCTCTCCCAGGAAAAACTGACATTAGCCATATTTGCGAAATCATTATACACATTTAAGGCCAAAATAGTTATTTAGCATATATAATAACGTATTACAATAACTCTTTTCGTTCAATTCGTCCACATTATGGTTCGATTGATAACAGGCAGTAATTCATTGAACTTTGCTTTATATCCATCATTATTTGCCTCGTTATAGTCCAAATATTGTTTAGACTTCGTTGATAATATTACGTCTTCAGAGAAAGTGCTGAGGTAAAATAACCGATTTCGTGTTCCACTGTCGGCATAGCTTACTACGTTGCCTCTGTGAGTAGGGTACTGGCTAACAAACCAGGGGAAACTATGGCTAGATCTATTTTTAAGGTCAACCTAAGATTTTGTCATGGTCGCTGAGATCTGAGATGTAAATAAGACTGGTACGAGATTGTTGGCTAGATTGTAGGTTAGGGCTGTGTTAGGGCTACGGTTAGCTTTAAGAGTTTTGGGAAGAGGGCCGGGGGAGGGGGGGGGTAAGTCTCCACATACGCACTGGTCTGGGATGAGGGAAATTTAGTTCGTGTTATTTCCTAGTTATATACAAAAAATACACAAAATACATTAAATTTATATACAAAGTTGGCTTAGGGCGCTGTTAACTGTTTTGGTTGTAGTGACGCTGATGGTCTTCTGTGGGTGGCGTTGGTGGTCTACTAGTTTTATTTCTGAAGAAAAGAAAAAAAAATTAAATTGAGGCTCTCGCGTTATGATTAGGAATTGTTATATCTAATAGATTTTAGGTGGTTTCCATGTAGATTATTGGTGAGTAATTTTTAACCTCTGCCGGATTTTTTCCTATAATACTATGTTAACGAAAGGGTTCTTTGGAAGCGATCGGTTTCTTGCGAAATGCGCTCTATCGATGTTGTTGTAGGGATTGGAATAAATTTAAGTCAAGAATGTTAATAGATGCTATGAAATAGATCTAACCGTAAAACCAAATTTACAAATAAAGAGAGACAACTCGTTACAGGTTACCAATGTGGATCCAGACTAGTGATTCTCTTAAGGTTGACTTCAACGTTAACACCTTGCTATATCTTGGCCAGTAACATTTCTTTTCTCTAACATACCAGTGTTCTTATTCTTTACGATTTCGTAAAGTCGTGTATGTTTACGTTCTGTTACCTTCGTCTCAAAATAATGACTATACACCAAAGCCTGGCAAAAAGGAGTAAATTCAAAAACGCTTCTTCGATTGTAGAACGAAAAAAACTAACCAAATTGGCTTGTATAATGTGGGGTGGGGTTGGGGTGGGACCGAAAAAAAAAGAGTATTGCTATAAAAAGAAGAACTTAATTGGTTCATGAAATCAAGGGAAGGAATTACTTGTCTTGGTCATGAAATAAATTCAACCGTGCCTCGCTGTTACTATTAGTTTATAACCACTGGTATTGTGTAAACCTGGTTCTCTTTAATCGGGAGCCAAGGTAGCTCAGTACGTAAAACGTTGACTCGCTAACTTGGAGGGTTAGGGTTAGGGTTAGGGTTTTCAATCTTGGCCGAGAAAGTTCATCGGGGTTTTCTGACGTGGTTCAACTTTTTCAGTAGTACAGCACAGTGGGCCTGGCAAGGGACAGCATATAGGTTTTCGCAAGATACAGACAACCGAGGTCCCGGGTACACATTGACGTGTACGGGAAAGATTCATTCGCCGTTTGAATTCGATATGCCGCTGTCCGAGCAAAATTTCCCTTATTGCACATTTTATGGCGTACGCATATCATTATTAGAGCAGTCGGAGCAGAGCAGTAGGACGTTAAACCAAATTTCGTTTCTCTTTAATTATTTAAACATATACTATAAAAAATGTTTTGTGCACTTGCTCTCTGTCTGGATCATCTTGCATTTTCTGAAAATAACCAATCATTATAAGAGTTGACCATTGTAGTGTTTGACAGATGTGACTAATATCCAACTGTTTTTTTTTCTTGAACAGGTGCAGTCAGAAATCCGTAAAAAGTGGATTAGATACAAACTGAAAACCAACTCCAGAAAGTTTCAGAAAATTTATTGGCAGACGTCGTCATTTAAATTCGGTAAAAATCCCAGCCAATCACATTTAGTGAATTCTATTACGTCAGAGCGTCGGGATTTTCGAAATCCTCAGCTTCAAACAAGTTCAGAAGCCAGTTCAGAAGACGAACGGAAACGAATCCAAATGAGTGATGATCCAATGCATAGTAATGGATACAGATTATCGCCTACACCAAAGACAATTGAGAACACGAGGCCTATAATATATCTTAAACCGACCGATTAGTTCGGATGAAAAGTTTATCGAGTACTCAAGACGCTGTTCGTTTTATAAATATTATTATTTTTCTATGAACTATGTACTAAACTTGTGTTATGGAAGAATTTCTTTAAAAATCGAACTCAATTAAAACTTTAAGCTCACAGTGATCTATGGCGCCCAACCACGCCCAATTGCCATTGATGTTGCAAGTGATCATGTTCAAGATTGAGCTGTGTAGTTTAAGACACCACATAAATGTGCCAGTTTCTGTCTAATTTCCGATTTGATTTTGAAAAAGAACCGTATTATTTTTCTACAAGTTATTGCTTAATGCCAGTGTATTTACTATGAATAACGATTTGGAGAAAATTGAACAAAATCACGTAAGCTTAGATTACTGTAACCATAGTGTGTACCTTTTACAGACGATGATATTTTTCTTGGATATAAAATTTAATATAAATTTGACGACATGCATACCTTTGGAATACCGAAGGATGAGACAAATGTTGTCATGAAAAGTGTATAATAAGAGTGACGACTGTTCATTTGCAGTATCAACTTTTCAAGCTTTGTTTAAGACAAACTAATGTGATATTAACTAATCTGAGGTTGTGATTTATAAAACTTTGAAGAGGGCAAGGCTTTTTGTGTGTTTTTATCAGTTCGTAAATTATTTATATTAATATTATTATTGCCAACATTTTCAATGTAAAATAAAAACTTAAGCATACCTCGAATGTGTGTGTGAAATGGTACCGGGAAATTGTCCTTTAAATCTCCGAAAATAGCCTATACTTACATGTAATAAAGGGAAATTTCCAATATACGTTCCGGAATTGAATCATCTCAATCCCCAATATAATGGACGGGGGCATATAACAATCTACCGAGAACAAATTGCAAAAGTATTTCTTTCACTGGAATCTATTTAAGGATAAACCTCGGTTACCCTTGAGTATTTTGATAAATTCAACATGGCGTCCAAGACGGTCGTCATTTCATAGCTGTGCAGTCAAGTCGGCCCAGTCTAACCTAAGGATATAGGGAATTTAGATATTATGAAAATTGAGATGCTGTGTTCCTTATACTATAAATGAAATTCAGATTACTATTTCAGAAAAAAAGGTAAAGGCTGAATGTTTGAATTTTACGGTACAAATATTTTTTCACATTTTGAGCAGCTTTTCGCCAATGTAGACTCAAGACATCTCTTTACATCACTTGGTTATAAATTAGTTTTCAAGCAAGCAATTGATGCACCATCGGAGGTAGCTCCCTATGTAAAACGCTAGCTGACTAACAATCATACATGGAGAGTTTCGTGCGTACTTTCTAGTCGGATAACCAACTCAGATCCATGGCCATTTCTCGCGGAACAAAGTTTCTGATAGATGAAACCCCAGTGAAGACATTTGTAGTATGCAACCTCTGAAAACTACAGGTGAGCCGAAAATCCAAAATGGCCTGAAATGAAACGTGGGTTAACGCCCTACGGCTCTGCTCCGACTTGGCTAATGAAAACGGACATACACCATACAGTGTACTGTGAGGGAAACTGTGCCCGGGCAATTGTGATGTATGTGGTTCAACATGAAAATCTTGCGATACACAAAGTATAAGTAGCATATACTGGTAAACATGTAATCTTCAATTCTACCCCTTAACTCGGTTATCCGCCCGCCTTAAAACCATGATTACCTTCTAATCTTAGAGACCCTCTATTATGGACACACACACTGGGATAACGGTAATAATACAAGGCAAGATTTATTGGGAATGAAATATACTGTTGCAGGCCTTTTTTCAGGCTTCAAATACATAATTTGTATTTGCACATTTTACACGTTACGACCAGAATCAACTCTCTAGCCCATCAGATTGCTAATATCCGCCATGTCTATGTAAAACTTTATTATGAACGTTACCCACCGAGAACCCCTTTATTATCGTGGCAATGATACTTGAGACTTTACACGCTATTACTTGTCACGGCCATTCGCCGAAAATAAACTAATCTGACTAAAATTGTCAATGTATTAATTTATTATTATCTATAGAAAACTATTTAAACAAAAGTTGCAAACTCTTGATCTAAATGTTACACAATGAATCTGCGAATGGCGACTTACAATGTTATTATTATAATAACTATACATATCCATTACATGGTTGAAATATTTAACAAAAACCGTAAGCTCTTGATCTGATCTAAATTTTACATAATGAATTTGTGAATTACTAATTACAATGTTAATATTATACATAAGCATTACATGATTAAACTATTTTAACAAGAACTGGAGGCTCTTGATCTAAATTTTACATAATGAATCTTCGAATTACTAATTACAATGTTAATATAATAACTATACATATCCATCACATGGTTAAACTATTTTAACAAGAACTGCAAGCTCTTGGTCTAAATCTTACATAACGTATCTTTGAATTACGAATTACAATGTTATTATGACTATACATATCCATTACATAGTTATAGACTAGAAAATAGGTTGCCAGGCAACGAAACATACGCCCACATAGCAGCCAAATCGTCCGGGCAGTCAACAAGAGTTGTCGCATATTAAGGAATTATCAGAAAATCATTAGAATTTGTTTGGTTTTTATAATCAAACGTTTTTTTTTTAAATCAGATAATAATTGTGACCTCCAGAGGCACCACAAGCTAAAAAGGGTGATTTTTCGTATACAATCAGGGGACATAATTCAAGAAGTAATGACCCAATGGGCGCAAATATCGAAAGGAACCAAAATCTTTGGGTTATAAACATACCTGTCAAGTTTCATCAAAATCGATTCAAAATTGTGACCTCTATAGGGTCCACAACCTTGATATAACATATTTTCACACTATTCGTGTACAAACGGCGGCCATTTTGTCCGTCAATTCTAGTCCGATTTTCACGAAATTCAAACTCTCTCTTCATTACCATGTAACGGTGATATGGTCAAACGTTTTTTTAAATCGGATAATAATTTTGACCTCCAGAGGTACCAAAAGCGAACAAAAGCGATTTTTCGGACAATCCGGGGACATAATTCAGGAAGTTATGATCCAATGGGCGCAAATATCGAAAGGAACCAAGATCTTTGGGTTATAAACATACATGTCAAGTTTCATCAAAATCGGTTCAAAATTGTGACCTCTATAAGGTCCACAACCTTTATATAACATATTTTCACAATATTCGCGTACAAACGGCGGCCATTTTGTCCGTCAATTTTGGTCTGATTTTCACAAAATTCATACTCAACCTTCATAACCATGGAATGGTGATATAATCAAACTGTTTTTTTAATCGGATAACAATTTTAACCTCCAGAGGGACCACAAGCTAAAAAGGGCGATTTTTCGGACAATCAGGGGCCATAATTCATGAAGTTACGATCCGATTGGCGCAAATATCGACAGGAACCAAGATATTTGGGTTATAAACATGCATTTCAAGTTTCATCAAAATCGGATAAAAATTGTGTCCTCTACACTGTTCACAACCTTGATATAACATATTTTCACACTATTCGCGTACAAATGGCGGCCATTTTGTCCGTCAATTTTGGTCCGATTTTCACGAAATTCGAACTCAACCTTCATAACCATGGAACGGTGATATATTCAAACGTTTTTTTTTAAATCGGATAACAATTTTGACCTCCAGAGGGACCACAAGCTAAAAAGGGCGATTTTTCGGACAATCAGGGGCCATAATTCAGGAAGTTACGATCCGATTGGCGCAAATATCGAAAGGAACCAAGAATTTTGGGTTATAAACATGCATTTCAAGTTTCATCCAAATCGGTTCAAAATTGTGACCTCTACACTGTTCACAAGCTAAAAAACGTGATTTTTCGTACAATCAGGGGCCATAACCCATGAAGTTACAGTCCGATACATGCCAATATCGAAAGGAACCGAGATCTTAGGGTGATAAACCTATGTGTTAAGTTTTATTGAAATCGGATAAAAATTGTGACCTGTAGACTGTTCACAAACAATTGTGGACGGACGGACGGACGAACAGGGGCGACGACAATATACGTCCACATGAAAATGTGGGCGTATAAAAATCTGGTGACATGATATAAAGAATGCATTTGAAGAGTACACGGGGAAAAACGGTCTAAGTCACTTTTTCAACGAATCCCAGTTAATGGCGCCAACTGGTGGCAAACTGTATAAGCTTTCGGTGGAACAATCAATTTTAGGTAAAAACGATCGGAGTCACATCGAATCAAAGCCCGTCTGAATTGCCACCCCCCACCCCGCACAAATACGTCCATCGTAACCTTTATTTGACCTTAATTTGGCTGAAAAGTTGAAGTCAGTTGCTGTACTGGTATAATCAATCATATTACAAATAGTTTTAAAGCAGTTATTAAACCCACTCGTTGTTCTCTTCGCGTCAAGTCAGGCGCGGATCCAGAGGGGGGGTTTGGGGGGTCCCCCCCCCCCCTGCTCAGCTACATAAAAAAAAAATAATGCCTTGCATCAATGAAATTACATCATAAAGTGACCCTACATCAGTATAAAAATGATTTCTCTGTTTAAAAAGCTCAATTTGTATGTATGCCTATGTAATTTAGAGACGATGATGGCAGATTCCGGTAACAGAAACCTGGCAAACCCCCTCCTGCAAAAATTCTTGGATCCGCCCCTGCAAGTATTTTCGTCCAAAAGTTTGTTTCGCCTTTTATGCGGAAAGATAAAAATGTGACTTAGATCGTTCTTCCCCTGTACTCTTCATTTGAATACAATGTATTACCTTAAAACAATATCATGGTGTTTACTTCTTATGGAAGACTACAACGTTATTTTCCAACAGTTAATGTAAATATTTAAAAAAATATGGCTTAACAGACCAAGCGGCTTATATTTGGTTCACGCTCAGCAGTTCAAAATATTGCAAATTTGGAAGATGAAATTTAATACATATATATATGAGCAGTATAGGACTAACTGGCCTGATACATCTTAAATACGCGTTCAAACCATTGCACCATATGGAAGTTCAAATAAAATACATATATACATACTCTTATAAGACGAACGAACTGGCCTGACAAATACAAAATAAAATATACTGCTACCAATTTTGTGGTAATATAACAGTTGTGGTGAACCAATAATTGAACATTTAAAGGACAATATTAGTGGTGTCAGTCATTATCATATATACGTTCGACACTTCCGTATGTTGAAACCTTTATTACTTATCTATCTATATTTGGAAAATGTTTAACCAGTTCTTTCACATATGTGATAATGACTGACACCAATATTATCCTTTAAATCAGTCTATTCAATTTAAATATGAGTAAAGATCAAACTTTATAAAGACAATTACAAATATCATCATAAAACAAACTACTGATTCAAAATAGTAATTTGGTTGCACTGGAAGATTAGAATAAACCCATTCTGTAAATACAGCTATACATTTTTTATCACTATTTTCATTCGTCCAGTTTAATAATTTATATATTTCTCCAAATATATCACGAATGTCAAATTCATCCTTTTTAATAATGAGGAGTTTTTTGGACTTAGCTATATGTAAAATTAAATTCATTTCAAATTCATTTAGAGCATTATTTTCAATATATTCATTTGATGCTACCACAATGTATAGGGAACTCTGGGTAATAGCTGTTCCCAGATTAGGGTTGACTGGAGTGCCGGGAGTTATGTCGGTATTTGAATCAAAATAAGTCATATCCATTTGTTTCATTATCGGGAGAAGTTTTTCTTTAACAAACACCCTATCACTCTCACTATATGACAGATAAACATGATATTTTATAGATGCTTCTACAGGTATACCGGCAAAATTACTAATAGGCACCACTTTACGCACTGGATTAAAAATACGCAGCAATATCTTGTAGACGATGAATATGAATAAACTTATAATCATAAAAACTACCATTGTTATACCAAAGAAAAAATAGTCCAAGTACTTTACATTATCTGCCATGGTTTCGATAAGAGTATAAACAGTTCTGCAAATAGTTGAAGTGTTCCGATCTCCCGAAAACCAACAATCAAGATCAAATACCTGAGACGATTGTTCAGCCCCGAAAAAATCAAAAAGATTTGATTGTTGTGGCTTGATAACTAATTTCATTGGAAAGCTATATTCATATTCAGACGTTGCATTGTGAGTTTCGTTAAAATAAGAACGCGTAATTACGATATCGTGTTTGCCATACAAATTAGGCGAGATGCATTGATTCATAACGGAAAATTTACCCTTCCATTCATTTTCATATGCATCAGTAGAATTTACATTGAATATCAAAAGTTCATATAAACTGATCACCGACAATAATGAATTTATCCCGCCACCCTTTATGAAAATAAAGTACAGCAGTACGAAAATTGAACAGCCCGATTTTTCGTTCGTAGGCGTCATGTCTTTAATCGTATAACGCATGGCTATATCGTCTTTCTTGCCCAAATGTCTATAGTAGGTTCCTACTGAAACAAACGTTCCCGGTGCAACAAAAATGGTCATATTTTTTGTTGTTTCTTTAATAAGACGGAATTCGGCAGTCCACACTAAAGCATTGTGTTGAAAGAACATTTGTTCCATCTCTTCAAAACTAATTTTCCTGTTTCTCTCAGATGGAGAAAAATAACACTTGCAATAGCATTTTTTGCATGTCTTCGTCCGTTTCTTAAAAGTGCATTTAGGTCTTTCCTTCGCGGCCTCCTTATCATTTGTTTGTTTGTTCGGGAATATAATAAGGTAGTCTGTTCTTTTAGAAACATGACAATTATAAACTCCATAATCTGCATCTTGGATTAACATTATTTCTAAGACGCTAATGACTTTAAAACGTTGGAGACCACCTGCTTGAATCTCACTTTGATTAAAGGGCTCAAAGCTCCATCTGATGCGATGCCGATCGCTGGGCCGAAGAAGCTTTCCATCTTTGTACCACAAGACTTGGTTGATGTGTGGAAAGGATGTGTTATATCCCCAGACGTTATCTTCACATACAAATCTAGCATCCTCTCCAATATAACGCGTTTGATCCCCTAGCAAAATTGGATAATACTGGCCATTCGTTAAAGGATGAGGCCGTATCTGGTTATAATGTATAATTTCGGGTTCATAATGTTGAATACTGTTATTCAACTTGGTCATAAATTGTCTGCCGATGGGCCCAAAACGTGACTGGCTCAAAGATTCAAGTAATATTGAATAAAGTATGAACACAAATGCTACAAATATTGTAAATCGTATGGCCGATTTAATTAAACGAGCTGCTCCACTAGCAATACGAATACTAGCAAAAATGCAAAATCCAAATATATCAGCAATGGCTGATACAAAATAAGACCTTAAATCAATTGCCAGCTCCATTACATAACCAAATTGTTATCGCCATTATTGTGCCCAAAATCATCTTTCCGGTTAAATGTATCTGAAAAAACAAAAAAAAATGTTTAAAGATTGGGCTGAACTTATTTAGTATTTTCTATTTGTAAGTAAAATTGCTGAACATTTCCTCGGTATCATTTGACATGAAATGAAATGAAATGGGGTTTAACATCCTACTCTTCTGCACCTAACCTTGGCTAATGGAAGACGAGCACGCCATTCAGTGTGCTCTGAGGTAAATTTTTCCCGGTAGCATTTGACATGAAATGAAATGGGGTTTAACGTCCTACTCTTCTGCACCAAACCTGGCCTAATGGAAGACGGGCATTCGTCATTTAGTGTGCTATAAGGGAGATTTTGCCCGGACAGCGGCGCTACGGCCTACTCTTATATCGAATTCCAGCTGTCAAGGGATCTTTAATGTGCACATCAATGTGTACACGGAACTTCGGTTTTTCGTCCCACCCGAACGACTAGATAGATGCGCTGGTCAGGCCCTCCGTTCTTCATCACTGACAAGGTTACCCGAAAAATCGTGATGAACTTTCTCGGTCAATGCAGGCATCGAACACCCGACCTCCAGGCTAGCGAGCCAGTGTCTTACCCACTTAGCCACGTGATCCCCCCAGGTAGCATTTGACACTGACAGCGATAGCTATCTGCACGATTTTGAGAACCGGGCCATCTACTATTCAGTTCAGTGACATAACAAAGAGGTCTAGTCTTTCGGATTGGACGAAAAACCCGAGGTCCCGTGTACTCATTGGCGTGCACGTAAAAGATCCCTTGGCAGTTGGAGTTCGATATAAAAGTAGGCCGTAGACAAAATGTCCTGCATAGCACACTGTATGACGTATGTCTGTCTTCATTCGCCGTGTTTACGAGCAGAACAGTAGGACGTTTCATTTGTTTACAGTATATAAAAGTTTAAAAGGATTACGTTGTGTAGGGCTAAGGCGGCTCCACTGCCTAGCAACCACAACACTGAGAATGTAGTTAGGTATTTTGTTCCTGCAAGTGATGGCTATATCGAATAGGTCGACTTCCTGTAACGTCAGGATGCCCCAGATGACACTTGTACGTGTAACTTGTTATTTTTACCAGCCCCTTAACCTTTCTCCTTGCCGACTCATGGAGGAAGAGCGTTCGATAGTCGTTGGGATGGGATGGTAAACCTGAGGTTTCGTGTACGTACATTTCCCTAATAGCAGCCTTCACAGGGAGTGAGAGAAAGGGCGAGTTTCTATTATGTACTGGTGGTAGGAATACATTTATAAATATAATACAAGGCCTATAATAAATACCGGTACTTTATATGTATCGTCTGTAGGCAGGCTTGGCTATGCGTGACCAGATTATTCTTCAAATCAAAAACAAAATTCAACACGTGCATCTGTGGCATCAGTGTAACAGCAGACGATCAACATAAACTATATATAAATAGAGCTGACGATATGTACAGGATATTAACCTACCCAAGCCCAAGGTTGATATGATAAGAGAACACGCGGGCGCAGCCCAAATGTTCTCTATCGTATCAATCCGAGGGAGAGTAGCTTTATATCTGACATATACAACGGGTTCACCTTTAAATTTAATGGGCTCTTCTAAAAAAGGCAACAATGATTGGATAATTGCCCCAGTTTCCTCCAAAAAGCGAAAATTACCGAAGCTGTCACGTGCAGATGTTTATTTATACGTCGCCATTTTGGAGAAAGCAAAAACAAAAGGGATAGTAAAACGAAGCCAGACGAATAATCAATCCATTTTAGTCACCATAATGACGATACAATTGATGTGAATGCAAATATGATGAGGATCTATCCAAAGCCTGAAGAAAACTTGGAGTGTGTGGAGAAATAATGTGGGCGGAAAGCTGCGAGAGAAAATATTTACATGATCATTAAAGTAAAAATTGCCATTTCACATTTTACACAAGCTATTTGGAGACATTGCTATGGAAATAGATTTCACTGATTGGTAATGAATAACAAATATGACTTTAAACCGTTTTGTATTTTGTTTTGACTAGAACCGTTGGTCGTTATGACTGGAATGCTTGGCCGCTTTGACACAACAAAATATGCCCGTTATGTCTATACCTTCGGCATAGTCTCGTATATCAAGAATACTATACCAACAGGGCATCAAAAGAACTTGTTATTCGAGTTTCTTACTCAACATGGAGTCTGTCTCGACCTTAATTAGAGTATCTTTACCAAGTTACCTGAGAAGTTTGCCAATCCCTAATACACTTGGGGGTTTCGCAAAATTATCTGGCAAGTCTGTTTTTTGTTTTGGCTTTTGTCAGTCTCGTGCGCCTGTCACTCTCTATAGCGGTGGCATTGTCATTGTGATTTCGGCACAAGTGAAGCTAGGCTGTGGGTCAAACGTTTATTTAATATTAATAATATTTATGAGTTTATTAACAACATATTATATTATTGTTATGTCAACTATTTTTATTACATATTAAACCTATTATTATCTTGGCCATAGGGCAGACAGTTAGTATTATGGAGCCTAATATCTTCATATATTGTAGTATTAAATACTAATGAATATCATAGGCTACCCTTCGTCGGACATAGGTTCTGGGACCATTAACTTACGTAATTAACATACATGTACATAACAATCATAGTCCTTCACTCAGTGTGGTTTGATAATTATAGTGAACATCCGTTAATTGATAGCAAACATCCATAACTTGATAGCCAATCTTTCCGGCAGTCCGTTTCTCTATCCTATGCTGTAGTCGATCACCAGCACAATAATATGTATTGAACAACAAAAAACATACAGATAAAGTCAATGGAAGTAATGAAAAGTGGCTGATCCACAAATCATAAAATCCACCCAAACAAATAAACGTGTAGAATGGTGTGCCATTCAAATTGGAGAGCTCACATATTCAGCAAACATAATTGAGTAAAGAATTTCAATAAAAATTAAAGGTTTAAATCAGTTTATAAACATTCATACCAGTAATGCATTAAAATAAATGTCCTTTTCAACTCTTTTTATTTTGACAATTTTAAGGCTTCAAAGAATACAGGGGGTTTGGTATGGCCTAGTGGTCTAGAGTGCTTGCGGCTGTGGTTTCGATCCCTGGTGTGAGCGTATGTGACATGGAGATAGGGGCGCCTTCTCAACCTTGTGGGTTTCCTCCGGGCACTCCGGTTTCCTCCCACTGCTAAAGACCCCTACGCGCAAACGCAGTATTGAAATAAAATATGTTAGTCCCGAAATGACCCAGTTGGTGTCGAGTGGACATTAAACCCCATTTCTCTCTCTCTCTCAAAGAATACAGCCATACCTATATATCTACACTGATTACCAACACCCCAGTCTCTCTCCTGTCATATATCATTATCACATGCTTGTACACCATTCAAAAATACCTTCTTTTGTTTTTATTAAAATGACTTGTTTTTATTAAAAAAAAATAACTTGTTTTTATTAAAAAAAAATAATTTGTTTTTATTAAAACAAATAATTTGTTTTTATTAAAACAAATAACTTGTTTTTATTCAAATATACTTTGTTTTTATTCAAATATGCATTGGTTTTTTTTTTTCCAAATATACATTTTGTTTTTCAAAAATACCTTCTTTTTATCCAAAAAATTCCTTGTTCTTATTCAAAGAGATGTTCTGTTAATTATCTCTCTCTTTCAATAACCTCACTATTGAATGAAACAGCAGAACGTCTTCTATAAATTTCAAAATATTATTTTAATATTGGGTTCAGGGGCATGTTTTATTAGCATACAAGTCTCATCTGTACTTAATTTTCTTTACAGGACAAGAATGGATCGCCCTTGTACCTTTTGTTGGCACAGTATCACTTCTTGTTTATGTAACTGTTCAAGCTTTTCTTCCAAAACCTGAACCCAAGCCACCACTAGTTAATCTCAAAGTTCAGAAAGAGAGCCAAAAAGTTGTAAATATGGTTGATATTGAAGATCTTGGAGATAAAATTAGCTATTGTCGTTGCTGGAGGTCAAAGAAAGTAAGTAGATTTTTTTTGGACACTATAAATGTCAGATATTCTCGTTAGTTTCCACCACATACTCATGCATATAGAGGAATATATTCGACAACATTGAATGCTTGAAAGAAAACAGTTTTTTGCGGGGGAAGGGGTGGGTCGGGGAACATTTGTGTTTTTGATTCTGATAGAGTATGGGTAGTGATGAAATTTGGTGTATTCAGTAGTGTCTTTACATCACAACCATGACATAGTTGTGTTGAGGATTCTGCAGAGACTTGGCAGGGTTAAGCAATTTGTTTGTTCCACTGACACAATAACTTTGCTTCAAACTTACTATAGATCTTCATTAGTATATAGGTTCATTTGATTGTATAATGATAAAGAGCCTTCAAAATTTGTTTACGATATTTGGTAACCTAAGAAGACTTAGGGTTACCATACGTCCCGGTTTTACCGGGACAGTCCCGGTTTTGGGGGTCCCTTTTGTCGTCCCGTCCCGAGGCTTCTCATGTGCCTAAATGTCCCGGTTTTCAAATCGGGTGTTTTTTCAATTGAAAATAATAACACATAACATTTAATAACTAGTGATTATTAATGTATAAAAGTAGTGTTTGCTGCAAACACTCTTACTTCAACACGAAGGCACACCACTTCTGATCTAAATATACTGTAGTTCAGTAGTCAGTACACATACATTCGGCATACATCGGCGTTCGTAGATTAACCGAGGTGTTCCGAATGTGCATAAATATAGAAATTGAGGTATGATCTTGGGTATAATTTTATTGGTTTGTCTGTTATAGTCCCGGCTAATGAACGGGCCCTGTTCAATTGACACCGTATAATGTGTTACGGTCATCAGCAAAAATACTACATTACTAACACGTGACAATCGAAATAATGCCCGTCAATGCCCATTCAACAACATATTTTTAGTGTAACTACCGTCACAAAAATGGCTGAAAACGCATCTCCCGACTTCTAGAAATGAAAAAAATTCTTGGGGGGGGGGGGGCATGCTCCCAAACCCCCCTAGTTAGTTCACGCCTTCGGCGCTCAGTGAATCGCGCCCACAGGGTGTTTATTTTGTCGCGCCATGCGGGCGCTCCGTGCCGAGTTATCCTTTGGTCTTCGCAGGAAAATATGTGTCCCGGTTTCTTCTATGACTAATCTGGTAACCCTAAAGAAAATTCTGAAAGATATCTTAGATGAAGTATGGATAACCGATTTAAATATGCCGATAAGTACGCCGTCTATTTCGTTACTGAATGCTACAAACTGTACTTCAACAATGTTTTTTTTTTATTGTCAAAAGAATAAAATTTTATTTCTGTGTTCTTTGTATTATTTCGATCATCTACGTCATCAGCGGTTGATATGAGCCGAATATATCGACATGGGATGACGTCATCAGCGGTTGTCATGACGTCATCAGCGGTTGATATGAACCGAATATCAACCTACATGTATGATGACGTCATGAGAGGTTGTTGTGAGATATAACTGCTATGGACATCAAAGAAAAAAAACTACACCCAGTTTATGAATAGATACAGCCAGCTACTCGGTGCGCACTAGTCTCTGCGCATTGTACTTTGCAACTCGTCCATGTTCCATGCATTTGCCGTAGCAGTAAGCTCGACTTCATTAGCCAGGTTAGCTTACAATGAATTCTGACATGGACAAATCTGTGGATCTATGTCTCTTAAAACCCAACTCTTCGCTCCCGTTAGCACCTGCTGACCTATTTCAGAGAGACGAATCTTATCTTGTAATAGTGCACATGCCGTCTACATACTTTGACAGACGTAAAAAAGTAGAATGACAGCTATTGATTCGTTTTGAAGACACAATAACTAATTCATTCATATTGATTATAAAGTGCTTTTACGATTTTACAAAACACAAGTGAGTCGTGGTATGTGCTAAAAATAGCATTACCTATCTCGCCAGACTAATATTATTTCAGTAGACAGTAATGTTGGACCTATGCTGTTTAAAAGTTAAGAATCGGAAACATGTATTTATTTCTCATACAATAAAATATCAAAATGCAGACAAACCTGAACATTTGCAGATCATCTTGAGTTACTCTTTATCTCGGGACAACCGATATTTACAAACAAACTTTATATAGGTTATGCGTGGTGGCGTAATTCTATTGGTTAGGAAATTATGGTGTTCCCTTTCTGCCACTTCGGAGAGATCGCAACTGTGTAAAGACAACTGTATGTTCTTCTCGGTGTGATGGCCACGTGTATTGTAATATGAAATAATTGAATACAAAACACGATTTGATTTTATTTTGTTATAAATTATGTTTAGTAAAGAAGGATGAAAGGGGTGATCAAGGTAAAACAAGACTTAGTGCTTAAAAGCTAGACGTTGAAATATAAAGATACGGTAACACGTTCACCTTTATTCGTCATAATGAGAGAATGTGTTAAACACTTTCATCTTCAAATAGTAAATGACATTGTTAGCCTACTCATTTCATTTCCGTTTACGGCAACAAACCCTGTATTTATCAATCTATGTATTACTGATTCAGTTCCACTAAAACAGGCATCTGTCTTAATGTATTACTGTCTGTTCCAGGTGATACTCCAACTCGAAAAATGCTTACCATGCCTCCATTTTTTAATTAAAATGGCTAAAACTTTGTGACATACCTGGAATTGACGTCCCTTTGATTTCTTCCCTTGGCCTAAATGACTAGAAGTCCGATAAAATCCAGTATTCTCTTGTAAATTTCACATATTTAGACATTGTCACTTTCTCAGAACATCAACATTACGAATGCGCGTGCGTTAAATGGAGCACATGCATTTCGCATTAGGGAAGACAGGTACTTTACAAATTTGGTGCATTCGGTTAGAAATGTGACACATGTCTAATGAACGAGAATTCGCCCGTCTTTTTCGCGACAATAATACTTGTTAGGTTTTCACACATTGAAGCTTGTGTGAAACAATGTTGTTTTTGTTCAGATTGATATGGTTTTTTTTCTGTTTCCACCTTGCTTATTTCGCACAAAAATTCTCATTGGATAATTTGGAGTGACTTAAAGATTAAAACTATTTTGAAAAGTGCCCTTACCATGCGAACTCTCAGAAATAAGTAAATTGGCGTAAAAGGTTGGCCTTATTTAAAGTTTGAATAAATATGTCTGGTAAAATGATTCCGAATTTTGTTTTCTGCGACTTTATAGCTATGTTTAACTGGATATAATAGTGTAAAATTATCTTATTTTTAAGATGTTACGTGCATTAATGAAGAAACTGAGTTCGCCACTTTGAACTAAAGGCAGACATCCAATCGTAGCTAAAAACAAACACATCAGAATATCTCAACGTTTTTAGCTACGTTCTCGTAACTACTTTTGAGTATGTCTTGCAGCCTCCTTCCACAATTTCGTTGATAGCGGGTTAAAATTTACATGTAGCTTATATCGATATCAAAAAATTACAACCCTCGGACGGTTGGCGACTAAATATTCAAGTTAGTGGGACAAACAACCGTGGTCTGGGATTCAGTAAATAGCTCTTTCAAAAGAGTTATATTCTACTGGAACGAAACAACCAACTGTTAATCAAAGTAGGGTGAAACGACTTAAAGCACCCCTTGTCCAGTTAGGCTCGTCCAGATAACTAGGCCAAACATGGCAGGTTCAATTAGTAAGATGTAAACAAATAACGATTCATAGGAGAAAGGACATACAGCATGACCTGAACTTAGTTCTCACAAGACAGAAAGCAGTGGGATGACCATTCCAGGTATTTCACGAAGTTTTGGCCATTTTAATTAAAATTTGAATAAATGACAAGCGATTTTCGAGTTGTAGTATTACCTGGGACAGACATTAAATGTTATATAAATTATAAATTTTAATTAACTTACAAGACCATAATCAGCTCTCGATGCCAATGGATACTCTAGATTTCAAATGATTTAAATACGATATGCGGTTGATGATTTGACGTAAAAATGGACAATCGAGACTTTGTTTATTATTGGAACAACGGTAGTGATAATCAAGGTTACACTGTAATTATATCAGCGATACCTCGGCCCAGAGTGAAGTAATTTAACAGAAATTTTCATGTATTCTTTTTTTTTTTATTATCCATTGATTAAAACGGCAATTTCATATTTTTTAGTTATATGTTTAAAATATATTACAATAAAGTCCTAAAATAGATTGTACCTATAAACAGTCCTACCTTGTTAAAGTCTCTTCAATTAAAGAATATTCATAATATTATCAATAATAAGACAATCTGCTTGTCGTTATTTATCATTCATGTTTTAAAATTACTGCTTTTCAATGTGGCTGATATAGAGCACCATAATAAACTGTGTAATGTAGAACAACAAATGGAAATACCAAGAATTATGACGTAACTTTAAAACCTATCCTACTCCTTCAAATCGTATACTACTCTCAAGTGTAGGGTAATACTAAAGGTAGACAACTCTATCTAGTTAATAAAGATGGATTCAAGCCACTTTATTTTTTTTCACTTGGAAGTCAGAAAATCAAATACTATGCTTAACGTCAAGTTAACACAAAGGAGTCGAGCCACTTTATTTGTTTCATTTGGAAGTCAGAAAATCAGGGGAAAAATATTATGGTTAATGTCAAGATAACACAAAGACGGTACAACAATTTATTAATTCCCCCTCCCCTCCCCACAACCTCCTTGTACACACACGTACACACGTAGATCAGGAAATCTAGCTTAATTAATAAGTAAGATTCAAAAAAATATAGCCTCTTAACATACAGTAATTGTAGTGCTGTTGACGTAGCCACAGTTACAACCTTAGAAAGTTATAAACATACTATATTAATGAACGCATGTTCCACATTACTAACAATTGGAAGAACATCACTCTCGGCATTTGTGCAGCTCAATCCGAAACTCTCGCTTAAATCAATATAGTATAGGGCGAATTGAAGTTGTGGCTTAAAGCAAGAAGTGATCACCCGTTTATCGTAGCTTACGTCAGTCTTTGAGTATTGCTTTCAAAACCCTTCCTTACAAAATTAGGAGCAAATGGTGTAAAACAGTTCTTTATAAACTTAGGAGGAACTTTATGTTTATGAATATATGGTCAATTTTTAAAGGGAAGAATTACTTTATTATTTCCACTCGTTCGCATATGCTTATTGTCTGTGACTCTTGTTCCAACGATGTTGTTTGAGTTTCATCAGTTATGAAGAATGGTATATGTTTATCAAATCGATATTCCCAATATGGCGAAAGTAGATGCAAACAAATTAAAACAAATACTGTTGATGTCCTATTTCTTCTAAAAGTAAGTGCAGGAGGAGCCCACTACACACAAGACAAAAATCTACAAGATAAACCTTCGGACAAGACAGAAAACAGACATTGCCAAAAATAAACAAAATATCAAATCAAGTGAATGGATCCGGGGGCCAGCCGTAAGCGTCAACTGCGCTCTACAGTCTCGGGCCTGTTATAGTACAGGCTTCACTAAAATGATTTACAAAAAAGACGTAACAAAAATAATGCAACCAATCTTGACAGTGGTCGTCTCTTAAATGCCGATGGTCTGCCAGATAACGTCAGGTGTTAGAATGTCAAACAATCTCGGAAAACGCTAAAATAGTTAGTGTAGTGAGCATACATGAGCATTTTTTCTATCTACCTAAATACAAAGTACACGGTTTTCAAATGTGCCGATTTATTTATAAATCATTATTGATTTGTTATCATAGCGACTTACAAAATGACATCATTCCATTAGTCACATTTTAAAACAAACATACAATGTCATTACTATTTCATTATTCTGTTTTACACGCGAATATGGAATTCGTTACCTTACAATAATTTACAAAACCACCCACATGAGAACATGAATTTATTGATGAATAGTTATCGTCAAAACCCATGTCGTATTTACTAATTATAGTCGGAATTATTTGTTTTTCGGGTTGCGCATTTTTGAAACTGTTTAAATATTAGACAATGAATAAAATATAATAAAGTGACAATAGTTGGAGTTCACCTTTAAATATGTCCTTAAATTATAATGCAGTGACCAAAATAATAATAATAATATAACTTCTAATAGATTAAAATCAACATTTTACAGTTCACTGTACTTTAATTGTGAGAATGGCATTTCTGTTTTATGTATATCCCGGTTTGAACTTCCACTTGTTTTACCTAGCAACCAGAGTCAACTCAGTGTGAATTACTTCATGGTATGCCGACCAAAAAGCTCCAGTATTAGATCTATTTTGGCGAATGTTTCCATTTGGGTTGCATCCAGAGCAGTCAGTGTTAAACCACCAGCCCGCATTCTGCTGTTCAACACAATTTGCAGTGGGGTTCTCCATTGTACTGAAATTAGTATTTCTGAGAGACGAAAGACAATCGCCAAGATGCCACTGGGTATCAAATCTGGTGTTGGTAAATGTGAATTTGTAGTTACTCTGAACCTGGAAGTTCTCGTAAACAATAGAAGCATTTGAGTAACTCGGAAAAGCGTGTAGTGTAATGTGAAGATCTTGTGGGCGCCCATTAGTAATCTCATAAATGTGTTGCAAACCTATCCAGTGGCCTTCGTTGAGATCACCGAAACCATCGACATATTCTTGCCATGACCTGTTAAATGATTCCAAAGGTTGATTTCTTCCCCAAATAGAATTCTTCTGTATGAACGTGTGCCTGCCATCCACCATGTAGCAATGGACATCAAAGGGTGCTGACGAATCTGGCTGTATGGTGAAAACAGAGTGCGCTTGGTCGTAAAATCCAGATGTAAATCCTTCAGAACAATCTACAAGAATAATAAAATCCAGTCTCTTAACAGGGCCCTGTTTCACGAAATTTTAACTTAAATAAAATCCAAATTTTAGCAAGTACATCAACTTTGATTGGCTAAGAACTAAAATCAATCTAATACTGTCCAATCAAATAACTAAAATTCAGATCTTATCTTAGTTAAAATGTTGTGAAATAAGCCCCAGACCTGTAAAAATGTCATAAGATATTCCGAAAAGGGCTAAGCACGCCTGGCTTTCTGAGGAAAATAAAAACACTCGATTTTTAATTTGACGTAAAAGAAATGTGTTTTTCTTTTCTTCGGAGCTTTTAAATCAATTTGCAATAACATTACCATTTCAATTACCGGAAATCGTCCATGGAGACATTTAGAAAGTTTGGTTTTACCTACCTTGCATTAGACGTTGACATTTATCGCCAACATAACCATCCACACAAAAACATTCATCGTCCACAGTTTTATTTCCTCCATGCAGACATTCGAATTTTGTGTTCTAGAGATTAAAATTTTAAAACATTTACGTGATTGACAAATGAAATGAAATAAAATGGGTATTAACATCCAATGTTCAGCTCCGACCGGGATAATAAAAATCATATCGAATTCCACCTCCCAAGGGATCTTTTTTACGAGCAAGCCAATGTGTATCACGGGATATCGGTCTTTCGTCCATCCGAACAACTGTTTTTGCAAGGTCCCCGCCATGTACAACTCACAAGTGGAACCACGTCGGAAAACCACAACCCCAGACTAACGAGTCTGAGTCTTGCTCACTTAAGACATCGTGGCTTTAAAAACTTTGAATGTATTATATTATCAGGCAAATCAACTATATTATATATGTTAAATAACTCGGTCGAAGTTAATTTGATTCTCGACTTTGTGGGTGCGCTTAATTGAGCCGCTTAAGTGATCAATCTGGTTGATTAAATGCGAAAGTTTATTGATATTCATCATAAGCTCGTCCTGCTTATTGCGCCATTACCGAGGAACAAAAATGTGGAATTCTTTTTTTTAAAAAGTTTGTTTAAAGTTAAAGAAATCTTGAGCAACAAGCCCTTATGCACCACAGAGATCTTTTACTAGATTCAATACATTACGCATGCATTGCTCTAATATTGGCATTCATGCATAACTTGTCAGTAGGAATAATATCCAGGCTATCCGGACACCATTCCCTCTTTTTCGATTAGAAACGTGGCTATATAAATCATAACCGATATACCAGTCCCAAAATTACAAAGGTAATGTGTTGACGAGGCGTTAACCATCATTACATTACCTGTACAACTGGCTAGCTTGCTCAATAATAAAGAGGAAAACTATGACAGCACGCATTGTGTTGAAAAAATATCAAATACAACGACCAATGACATAAATTCCTTACCTGTCTCTGAAAATATCTGTTGCTATCTTTAGTTTGGATTAAAGAGCAGTTGGGGTTCACGGGGTCTATAAACACTTGACATGTTTTCATCTCTTCGTCAAAGAATATAGCGCTACAATTGTTAATCCGCGAACAGATTCGGGCGCAGTCCACAAGCCATCCAACATTATTCTCAGTATGAGAATTTTCTTGTGAGGTGAAGGCGCAAGAACTCTCATAAATATATTCGGTTGCTTCTGTTGACTGAATTATTAGTGTAGCCAGGAAAAGAACACTTCCTAAAGTTACCATTGTCGCAGTAGCTTCCCAACCAATACTGAAATGATTTCGGTCTAGTATTAAGGTAGTCAGCAGAATTAAAAGGCTTCCCAAAGCTACCAGAGTTGTAATTCTGACCAACCAATACTGAGTTGATTTCCTTTGCTGTTACGATCGATTTTTTTAAAGTAATAGTACCACCAAACATATGTATACGGCTACATTATAGGTCTTAATTGTGATGCGAGGGGGTTATTGGAATGGCATGACAAACATGTAGCCGTACATAGCCTTCAACCTAATCATTCAGACTTGTGTTCGCGTGCGTCATGTTTGAAAATTATCTCCCGTGTGCACAACGACCTTTTCCGATATGGTTAAACAACCGATAGTCACTGGCATTGGTAATCCTCTTTTTGAAGTCGAAGGAGCCCTTTGTCCGACTGATCATTGAGTTTGATTTTTGTAATTGATTAAAAAATGTCAGCGATGCCTGTAGTCACAGATAACTCTGGGCGTCAAGGGTAGTTAATGACAATGTTTTATGCAGCTAATTCTGTTTGTTTCACAATTCGGATGACTTTAATTGCTAAAAATGTATTTCCCATATACGTTCAGTCTGATAAAAACATGCAGCCATGATTCCGTTACCTTGGGAAGTTAATAAAGCAAATGACTGATCAGACACCTGGGCCCGATTCCTAGAAAATTCTTAAGCACGTTCTTGTGCTTATATTTTAAGTAGACTTTGTGATTAAGTAAACTTATCTTATTTTGTGTTCCCAGAAAATTCTTAAGAACGTTCTTGTGCTTAGATTTAAGTAGACTTCGGTGTAAGCACAAGCACGTTCTTATGTGTTCCAAGAAAAAACTTAAGCACAACTTCGTTCTTACAATTGTCAATCTAAGCACAAGTCCGTTTACCAACTTTAAGCCTGTTTCTGCTTCAAACAATATGGCTGACCACGTCTTTTGATACCTAACAGACATTTGGAAGAAAGAAAATCCTAAAGCAATATATTCTCGACAAGAATGCTATAGAATATTTCGCTTCTACACTAAAAACATTTGATTTATTTACAATTTGTGAACAACACAAACGCGGGCCACTTTAAAGGAGATAAATTGCTAACATTTGGGACCTAGAAATTGACACAAGTGGGTCGCAACGCATATAATACTCTAAAATGAATACCTAACAGACATTTGGAAGAAAGAAAATCCTAAAGCAATATATTCTCGACAAGAATGCTATAGAATATTTCGCTTCTACACTAAAAACATTTGATTTATTTACAATTTGTGAACAACACAAACGCGGGCCACTTTAAAGGAGATAAATTGCTAACATTTGGGACCTAGAAATTGACACAAGTGGGTCGCAACGCATATACTACTCTAAAATGAATGTATATAAACTGATTTACATTAAATCGTTTCCGTTTTTACTCCAATTTCAATTCAGTTATGTGCGGCGAAATAAGCCAACAGTGTCAATCGAATGAAATTTTTTAGCGTCTAGTTATTCCAGTCTACATGCGCCGTTTGATTTGGTGCAATATTTCTAGCCTCGTTCCCCGAGTCTCTTGCTAGAACTGGACTGAAACGCATTATGGCACACAATTCGTGTACCAATGGTAAAATATTTATCTTGTCTTAAATATTGCATATCAGAAGCCCATATTTTTCCGTTAAGATCACATCATCAATTTTGATTTAAACTGACAAATAATTCGTGTTTTTAATGTCGAAGATTTTGGATGATAATTGAGTTAGAGACTTAGCTACTTTAAAATCAGGCGCTCTCTCAATCATTCCGTCTGTTTGCATGGGCTTGCGTTTTGGGTTTTTTTTTGGGGGGGGGGGGCTTATAGACCTATGGGGGACATGTCAAAGGCATCAGGGGATCACGTGGTTAAGTGGGTAAGACGCTAGCCAGAGCCGATTCCTAGAAAATTCTTTAAAGTAAGCACAAAGTTATGGTTCACTTTTGCTTACGTAAGAAAGTTTATAAAATGCCGTCTCTAGAAAATTCTCAAGATCATTCTTACGTAAGCACAAGTTAAGTATGAATCTAAGCAAATTGTGACTGGTAAATTGAGAGTACGATGCTCTCTAACGTCATAAAAACATTTTTAGTATGCGAATTACACCGTAAATTCGTCTGCATCACAGAGTTTCTATATATATATAGCTTTATGGTCTGCATAGGGGGGTTGGGATGGCCTAGTGGTCTAGAGTGCCGCGCTTCGACCTCTAGCTGGTCGGTCACCTCTGGCTTGCGGCTGTGGTTTCGAGCCCTGGTGTGAGCGTATGTGGCATGGAGATAGGGGTGCCTTCACAACCTCGTGGGTTTCCTCCGGGCACTCCGGTTTCCTCCCACTGCTAAAGACCCCTACGCGCAAGCGAATTATTGAAATAAAATTAAACCATATGTTAGTCCCGAAATGACCTAGTTTGTGTTGAGTGGACGTTAAACCCCATTTCTCCCCCTCTCTCTCTATGGTCTGCATAGAGTTATAAATAGACCAATGACATTAACTTCCCGGCACATAGTCGATTTAGATGTATTTGATAAATTAAATGAAATGAAATACGGTTTAACGTCCTACTGTTTTGCTCCTAAACTGGGCTAATGAAGACGGACATACGTCATATAGTGTGCTATGAGGGAAATTTTGCCCGGGCAGCGGCGCTATACGGCCTACCCTATCAAATTCAATCAAGAGATCTTTTACGTGCACATCAGTTTGTACACGGGACCTCGTTTTTTCGTCCTATCCGAGTGACAAGACAGCTGTCCTCCGTCCTGCATCTCTGACAAGGAGAAACCACGTCGGAAAATTTGGATGAACCTTCTCGGTCAATGCAGGGATCGAACACCCGACCTCAAGGCTAGCGAACCAGCGTCTTACCCACTTAGCCACGTGATCCCCTGATGCCTTTGACGTGTCCCCCATAGGCCTACACATATAAAATGTACCACAAACTAAAAAAAAAAACCCAAAAACAAAACGCAAGTAGGCCTACATGCAAACAGACCGAATAATAATTGTGAGAGCGCCTGATCTTTAAATACCGGTAGCCCGCGTGTGTGTCGTTTACCAATTTGGAAATAAATAAATTGTGTTTAGGGTAGACGCGAAATTTTCTATAGCATTCTTCTCGAGAATATGTTTCTAAAGGATTTTCTGTCTTTCAATTGACTTTTAGGTATCAAAAGATGTAGCAAATGCCGTCGAATAAATCCACGGTCAGCCATATTGTTTGAAGCAGAAACAGGCTTAAAGGTTGGTAAGCTGGGACTTGTGCTTAGATTGACAATTTTAAGAACGAAGTTGTGCTTGGAAAACATAATAACGTGCTTATGCTTATTATACACTGAAGTCTACTTAAAATCTAAGCTCAAGAACGTTCTTAAGAATTTTTCTGTTAACACAAAAAAAGATAAGTTTACTTATTTGCAACGTCTATCTACATGTAAGCGCAAGGACGTGTTTAAGAATGTTTTAAGAATCGGGCCGAGGTAGTGTGTTCGATCCCTGTAATGGCCGAGGAGGTTCATCCCCTTGTCAGTGATACAGGCTGAGGACCTGACAAGGACAATTGTCTGGTCGTTCGGATGGGACGGAAAAATAAGGTCCCGTGTAAAAATTGGCGTGCACGTCAAAGATCCCTAGGCCGTTGTAATTCGATATAAGAGTAGGCCGTAGCGCCGCTGCCCGGGCAAAATTTCCCTCATAGCACACTTTATGGCTTATGCCCGTCTTCATTAGCTCAGTTTAGGAGCAAAACAGTAGGACGTTAAACCCTATTTCATTTCATGTCATATTTGTCAAATACATCTAAATCGACTATTTTAAGTTAATGTCATTGATCTATTTAAAACTCTATAGGCCCCTATGCAGACGAATTTACGGTGTAATTTGCATCCCAAAATTGTTTTTTATGACTTTAGAGAGCATCTTAGTCTCAATTTACCAGTCACAATGTGCTTAGACTCGCACTTGGCTTGTTCTTATGTAAGACCGGGCTTGAGAATTTTCTAGAGACGGTATTTCATAAAGTTTCTTACGTAAGCAAAAGTGAAGCATAACTTTGTGCTTACTTTTAAGAATTTTCTAGGAATCGGGCCCAGGAATTTCTCCTGAAGAATAATACTTCGACTTACATATTTTCATTCTCTCCTTTTAAGTTTCAATAGTCATTCGGGTTGAATTAAAAATTGAAGACCACCCTAGTGCAGACTAGACACATCATAGCTCCCCGTTGGTCTTATGCCTGACAATTTGTAGTAGGCTTGAAATTTCTCGCCACTTTTCCCGCCTAACTTGGACAGGTTTTTTTTTGTAATGCAGATTCATATTTTTCCATGCCGGGACGTAATGTTCCTTTAATTATTTGATTTTGTTAAATATACAGAGTCATGTTATTTGTAAAGTCTAAGAACAATAATGGAAGCATGCCACTTTATGTTCTAAAAAAAAACTATCTTAAGATATTTTATCGACCTGTAGCGATTCTATCTTTTGTATAGCAAGGGGGGGGGGGGGAAATCAGTGGCAAAACCTTATGGATTAGAGTAGATCTCGGAACCCAAAGGCGGATTCGAAAAATTGAACAAATAATATTTGTAAATCAAAATAAAGTACAAGGTATCATGAGACGGATACCGAAATATATTATATTACAACATGCGCGTAATACCTAACTTTGAAGGTAAGGTGGCCGATGGTTAACGTTTGATCACAGGGGCATGGTTTCCAATCCCCAATTGTACGTGACAAGGGGTCGCTGCCAACCTCGAGGGTTTCTGCGGTTCCCCCCCCACTGCTACGCGCTATCGAATTATTGAAATAAAATTGAACCATACACGCGTAATACCTAACTTTTAGGGTTAGGTGCCCGAATGGTTAACGCGTGAACCCACCTCCCTCTCGTGTCTAAATATTATGTATCAAATTCAAATAAATACAACCACACGTCAAAGCAGTCGGGGTATAAAATGTAAGCTAATGTTACAATAATTTAAAAATTGTGACAATACAGAAAGTTGGACATTTCGCCCAAATATCCATGTTATTGCTAAGCTTGTAATAATGACGCAATTGCCAAATGTCCCATATTCCAAATTAACTAATCCGAATAAACGGCGCATAGAGTCGATCAGTTCTTGCCGTCGCGGACCCCCCCCCCCCCCCCTTGGCTACTCTGGAACCGAGTAAACGCTATTAACTTCTACTTGACAACGGATGTATTTACGTATTATATGTAGTTAATGTTTTTGAAAGTGGCTTAGCTTTACATCCAATCCTACATAAACATAAAATACATGGTTATGGCTGTGATTGTTTATTCAGTCTCCAATGCCATTTGCCATACAAGTAGATTTATTTGAAGTCACCAAGTATAAGGGGTAATTAAACCTAGTCACAATATAAAGCAGTGAATATGATAGCATTAGTTTTAATGTCTCAAGTCAATGTTATATTGATTGGTATCTACAAAAAAACTAGGGTTTTATGTTTACGGCTTCAGTTACTTCATACTTGCCAAAGTTATGTTAGTAATTAGTTGATCGTAGCGATTAGAAAGACATGTTTTTATACCATTGAACGGCGCAGCTTTTTAAAGATACATTGTGATACATTGGTAGTTCTCACTATAGTAGTTTACGATAGATAATGAAAGGGAATGTCCTAAAATTTTCTGTCAAATAAATTCACTTGAGAGTCGATAGAACCCCATTTTAGAAACATCTACCCCCGATTTCCATCGTTACCACTGTAACGATAGTAAAGGGGGGGGGGGGGATCATCAATGGCTGTTGAACCACCCGATCCGCCTATTATTAACCTGCTATAGTGAAATTGTTAGTCATATTTAGATGCTAGTAGCAGTGTCAAGGGCGACCCCTGCGCCTTCATCCTCGGTTATCCAGTGTACTCATTCCGTTCTACTCCACTATACCCTGGGTTAATCCATAGGGTTTCCACGATTTCAAACTATCTGATTGTAGTTAGAGTGTACGAACCAATCAAAAAACAGTTTACAAACCAGTCTTATATACACTCTTTAGCGTCATTTTTTACGCCATAGAACTTTATTGTTTGCAAACAATATGGCGGCTTGTTTGATCGATATGAGAAAGTTTGAAAAAGATAATGTAAAAGAATTGACATGCACACAAAAAGATGGCAGGCAAAGTTCTGTCATGAAATTCTTAAATGACACTGATTTTACTACTACTAGTACTACGCGGTAGTTATTTTCCCAGTATTTGCAAAGTGTGCAAGAACGGACTGAGGTATCCATGTTTGTCGTATTCTTAAAGTTTCTTCCCTTCGCCTATTACCTTTCCAAGTAACGCTTTATGGGATTGGACGATAAAAATATCAAAATCCACCCGGGCAGATAATTTGAAATCTGTTGAATGGTAGCCCCTCAAACCAGTAGAAATAGATAAACTCCTAGTGGATTTTAAAGTGTCCTTCCTCAGTAAATGAGTTGGATGGAGCGAAGCGTGCGATATTTATACAAGTCGATTATGACGTAGTAAGATTAGGAATGTATTTGAGTAATTTGGACTAATCGTGATCATCTGGAAGTGATCATGATTATTCAAGAAGGTTTACATGATAATACATGTAAAAAATGAATTTAGATAATGAAATTTGGAAAAAAGTTATACATACCGCTCGATTCGCGGTAACGTGATGGGATGATATGAGTTTAAGGATGATTTGAACAAATTAACGAAATAACCTTATAAACAAGTTTTATAAAAATTAACTAAAAAAAGTTCTTGAATTAAAACGGAACGATTCTTCTTGCGATCTTCAAAAGGTGATGTTGTATTCTTCCAAAATTTTGTTAAAATCCAACTGGTGGTAGTCGTTGGGTGTTACGTCGTGATACGACGGAGTGGGTTCTAGAGGTGTCTCTATAGTGGATGCTGCTACGGAGTCTTCCGAGCTGTTGAGTTTTCGAAAAAATTCATCTAAGTCTTCCGCTGTGTTTTTTTCTTTTACCGGGTTTATAGAGATGGCTGTGGCCTCGGTGTTTGAAATGATACGGTTGGTGGTTGGAGGCCGTAGACGAGCCTCAAATAGGGGGACCCAATTGCTCGGCTTCTCCGGCACGCAAATGGAGGGGTGTCGCGCCGGATCTTGTTGAAATCGTGGAAACCCTATGGATCAACCCAGGGTATAGTGGAGTAGAACGGAATGAGTACACTGGGTAACCGAAGATGCTGCGCCTTTGGTACTGAAATCGTGGAAACCCTATGGATTAACCCAGGGTATAGTGGAGTAGAACGGAATGAGTACACTGGGTAACCGAGGATGCTGCGCCTTTGGTGTGTGCTGTTAGCTGCTACAGTAACAAATAACAAAGGCGACCTTTGTTATCTACTAATACCAGCTAACCAGTAGACGTGGTACAAGGGTTAATCAGTGAACTGGATGTATGAGATGTGTTGTTGACGTTTGGGAAAGTAGGTCGAGGGGAAATGTGTAGGGAGTGATAGTTAGATGTATTATGAATGGTTAGAGTGGCTGTGGTGTTACGGTGAAATACTATGCCGCTACCGTAACACCACAGCTTTATGATTTGTTAGACAGGAGTGATTTAATGGGTGTCAACAACTGGGTTTCTGATTTTAATGTTGTCTTTTCCCACCGGCACTGGCCGTACGCCAGCAACTGAAAATAGCTGACGAAACAGCTAGGGCGTCGATTGTTAGTTCGCGTACAACTTGAAAAACCGAGTGTCGTACGCCATTGTGAAACTGAAAGTAGCTGACGAAGACAGTTAGGGCGCCGATTGTTAGTTCGCGTACAACTTGAAAAAACCGAATGTCAGTATGGTATTTCTGACATAATTGGTTATCGGTGACCTGAAAGCTGGTAATATCGACTCAAAGCGAGTAATCTCGACTCAAAAGTATAGTGTATAACCTACTTACTGTCTACAGTCGTCGCTAGTCTTCCTTCATGATTGTTTGTGGACGATTTACTACTCAGTAAGAAAGCCTGTGCCCAAAAAGAGTTCTCGTCTGTTGTTATTAGTATAATGATTTCCTCATGTGCGGCAGGTTCGTTTGTTTTTAAAAACACTGTTTTTCGTTCTAAAAAATAGAAAAGTAATTTTTTACCAGATGATCATGGTTTTTCACCGAGACTAGATAATTTCGCTAACAAAAGTCGTTTTTATTTTCTCAAGTTTCCGATCAATCGGAATAAAATATCATTAGTTCTAGGTAAAATCGTATTCTAATTACTTTATTTCAAAGCGAGGAACAATAATCCCAAAACTAATTGTGAAAATAGTGAACAACTCTGACCTGTAGCGCGTTTACTCAAATTGTTCAAGTGGTTTGATGACGTCCGGTTAAAAATCATTCCAAAAATGAAATAAGTCTTTTTAAAATATTCATGACCACCAGGGCAATGTTGTTGAATTATTATGGAAATTAACACAGTACATGTCGAGTTACTGTGGTAAACTGTAGGTACATATATTTGCATCCAGTTCCAATTGCAAACCGATTTGTAGCCTGCGTGACCAGCAGTAACTATTAAATAAAATTTAGACGATTGTTTTGGTTCGTTGTTCTTTTAGACCCGAGGGTCTTGTAAGAACAGAATTTAGGCATTCGGGTGGAAAGGATAAACGAGATCCCGCGTACATATTGACACCAAAGAACCATTAAGAGTTGGAATATAAGAGTAGGCCGTAGCGCCTCTTATTGATAGTTGTTTCGTCGTTCGGATGGTCCCAAAAAATGAGGGAATGTGTACACATTCGTACGAAAAGCAGGCTGAGGTGCTAATGTGCGGACAACCCCCCCCCCCCCAATAACACTGTACGGCGTAGGCCCGCCTACATTAGCCCTCGCGACGCACAACCGTAGAACGAAGGTTACCCCCCCCCCCTCTCTCCTTATTATAATTATTAACGAGCGCGTCGCTAACGCTGCAATATACGCCCACATTCCTGCTTTGATTGATATGGTACTTTTTAAAATGAAGAGAATGGTATATGAAATGGCTGTAATATCCCAAGAATTCTATGCGTTTGGGTCTTTAGAGTATAAGGAATAAGTATACTAAGATAATCTATTCAGACTTGTGGCTTTCGGGCGCTAAAGGCAAAAAGTGGGTGTGGCTCTGCCACTGGGGGTCGGGACATTCACCAAAATCAATAGTTGAGGCCCTCAGACTATAAGGAATACAAATGCCAAGTACCAAGCTGATTCATTCAGAATTGCGGCCTGTAAACGACATACACAAAAATTTGGCGTGTTTTGCCAATGGGGGTCGGGTTCAAAGACGACCCATTAAGAATCGGCAACACACACGGACACAAAGTAAAAACGGGTATGGCTCTGCCCCTGGGAGTTGGCCAATCGCCAAAAAAAACAACAGGGGTCACCCCCAGGGCATAGGCCTAGGTATGCAAAGTTTCCAAAGGTTCTGTTTAGAATTGCGACCACAAGACACATAAACATTGGGTGTGGCTCTGTCCCAGGGGGTCAGGCATGCACCTAAAATAATAGAGGGCAGCCTTAGGGTATAAGGAATAAGTATAAATAAGTTTCAAGATGATCGATTAAGAATTGTGGCCTGTAGGCGATGCACAGACACACAAAAAGATAATGGGTGTGGCTCTGCCCCAAGAATAAGTATGCAGTTTCAAAATGTTATATTAAGAAATGCGGCCTGTAGACGACGAACAAATGCAAGAAATGGGCGTGGCTCAGTCCCTGGGGGTTGGGCATGAACCCCAAACGACAGAAATGTTCTTTAGGGCACAAAGAATAGATTTGCAAAATTTCAAGATAATACGTTAAGAAATGTGGCCTGTAGACGAAAAACAATCACATACAAAAAAGGGCGTGGCTCTGGCCCTGGGGTACGAGCACGCATCAAAACCAATAGGGAACAACCTTAGGGTATAAGAAGAAAGTATGTAAAGTTTCAAGACAATCACTTAAGAATTGCGGTCTGTAGGCGACACACAGACACCCCAAATACAAGGGCGACGGCAATATACATGTGGGCGTATAATAACATGCCGACGGGGCTACTGGTGAGTTATTAGGGATTTACTTTGCCACAATTCGTTCGATTCCATATTACTTCAAATGGTATCACAAACAGTGACTTTTATTCTAGTCAAATGTTTATCGACGTAATTGACTATGTCAGGGAATTAACTGTTATCCTTTAAAATTCAGTCAGACCCTGGTACTACATTTTTGTCGCATCATGGTTCCATAACATTGTGATTTGGTTAGTGTATATTTTCTCCCGAATAATTCACTTTCAGAATGCCATTCGGTTACAGATTTATCAATTATTTATCATCTAATGGTCTAATAGATTAACGTGGTGACTGAAGAGTTCGTAATAAATCAACCGGGTTGACTACAGCAGAGGAAGAAAATACGGTTCTTGAGCATGTTTGGAATATGGATATAAACTTTGTTTCCAAGCATGCTCAGGTCAGTGAAACTGCAGGTCAGTTGAACCTGGGTACACTTTGTGTACAGGTAGGTCAATGTTACTAGTAATTAAGTCTGTAACTCAATATCATTAAAGGAGCTAAATCACTAATATTTGGGGCCTAGAAATTGACACAAATGGGTCGCAAGCCATATAATAATTTAATATAGGTGTATATAAACTGATTTACATTCAATCGTTTCCGTTTTTACTCTTATATCAAATCAGTTATGTTTGGCGATTTACACCAGAAGTCTCAATTGAATCACAATATATATAGCGTCTGGTTATTCCAGTCTACATAGTATTTATTGCGCATGCTCACCGTTTGAGATGTTATGTGGAGTATACCTAGCCTTGTTCTTTGGGTCCCTGGCTGAAAATGAGCCTGAAACGCCGTATGGTACACGATTCATGTACCAATGTTAAAGATATTATTTCGTCTTAAATCAACCTTAATGTTGTGGTCTTACCTGGAAATGATGGGCTAGAGACATCCAACATTTAAGACAAAATAAACATTTTCCCTTTGTACCATGTCGTTCACCGTCATTTGTAATAAGGAACTCGGAGAACGAGGCTGGACATAGTTCACAATTCATGCCAAATACCATCGGTGTATACTGGAAAAAGCAGACGGTAGAGATTACCATTTGATTGAGACTTTAGCACAATTCGCCGAACATAACTGATTTGAAATAAAGAGTAAAACCGAAACGAATGAATGTAAATCAGTTTATGTACATTCATATTACATTATTGTATGCGCTGCGACCCATTTGTATCAATTTTTAAGTCCCAAATAAGTTGAATAAATATGTAGCCTACCCCTTGGTATCTTAAATTAACCCTTTATTCCATTATGTTTTAACATCAGATCTAATTTTGTTTAAGTTTTGGGATAATTTTAAATACTTTGTATAGTTTACCAATTCCATATACGTTTGTGATTTATTTAGACATGGATTGGCAACAAAAGGTCGAGAGACAAGGGAAGGCTGCCGTATGTAAAAAAACCCCAAAAGTATGCAGGGACCAAATGGACATAGCTACTTTATAAGTAAGCACAAGAGAAGCAATCTACTTTATAAGTAAGCACAAGAGAAGCAATCAATTTTAACCCCCTTCCGGATACTTTCCATATAAGTGAGTCAATATTTTGTAAAAGAATTATCTGTGAAGACACTCCCTTAATAATAAATTAAAAAATGACTCAACTTAAGATCAGTTATTTCACCACTTTCCCCAGCATAAAATAAATGGGCACCAGATGTTTTTAGAGGCTAGAAATTGAATGAAATTAAATAAAGGAGAATGTCCTTCCCTTTTCTTTTCCAACTGGGCTAATGAAGTGAGGTCAACAAATTGGAAAGGGTCAGACAATTATAGAAAATACTTACAATAGTCTGATCACAACTTGATCAGAAGAGTAACATGTAAGGGTGAACTTAATTTAGAATTTATTTTTTTTTCCATTTTAGAAGAAAATCTATGCTAAATAAAGTTTGTTTTCTATAAGGATTTATTTATAATATATGTATTTTGGGGAAATGGAATATAAATAAAAAATCATTCTTTCAGGATATTGGACAGAAATGTCGTTGTCTGAACAGCGCAGAGAAACAAAATTATATTGATGCTGCAGACTTTAGTCGGAAAACACAGAACAAAAGCTTAAGCCGAAATCAAATAGTCCGAAGAAATCTTGATATCATTTCTAAGGCTCTTAGTAATTTCTTTATACTTTCTTATTGTGTGGGGGTTGGGATGGCCTAGTGGTCTAGAGTGCCTCGACCTCTAGCTGGCCGGTCAACTCTGGCTTGCGGCTGTGGTTTCGATCCACGGTGTGAGCGTATGTGGCATGGAGATAAGGGCGCCATCTCAACTTCGTGGGTTTCCTCTGTGCACTGAACTAGTTTGTGTCGAATGTGGACCTTAAAAATCTCTCCCTGTATATATACCAGAACTGGTCACATATGTGTTGATAGAATAGGAGGGGAAAAAAACCTTTTATATATAGTGCTAATGGAACTTATTATAAGTTCTTCCATTCCCATGTGGAAGAATTTGAAAGTAAATTTCAAGTTTTGAGTAAACTGTATTTTAATCTTTTGTTTGATAAATGAAACTTCAGAAGCGAATAACTCAAATTTTGACATGTTACCAATATTTATCAACACCTTGCAACATTGCATTCACGGAATTGTCAGCTATGCTGACTTTTTACTCCCACTTGTCATTCTTTTAGATTTCAAAGGCATGTAAGTTAATTATCTGTTCTATTGGAGTCACTGGGCGGGCAGCACATTCTAGTTGATCCTTTAGGTTATCTATATTACAATATTATATGATGTTGTCATTCGCATGTCACAGTTATTAAATAAGTAAACCATTAAAGCACTAGTTGATCCTTTAGGTTATCTATATTACAATATTATATGATGTTGTCATTCGCATGTCACAGTTATTAAATAAGTAAACCATTAAAGCACTAGTTGATCCTTTAGGTTATCTATATTACAATATTATATGATGTTGTCATTCGCATGTCACAGTTATTAAATAAGTAAACCATTAAAGCACATTCTCACTAACCAGAAAGTCTGGGCTTCGATCCCTTGAGTGTTGGCCGAAACAGTTCCTGGAATTTTCCAGCGTTGTTTCGGCTTGCCAGTGGTGCAGGAGTAGTACGTGGCTACAACATTGTCTAGTCGTTGGGATGACATGAAAAACCGACCGCGTGTACACATTGGTGTGCATTTAACAGAACCTTTGACAATTGGAATTTAAAGTAAGAGTTGGCTGTAGCGTCACTAACGGACAGGAAAACCCTCCGGAAAATGGTTCAGGCGAAATTTCAAGAACCCTGGAGTAAGTTTTTAGTAGCAAAATGCATTCTGAATATAGATAGAGCTAGTCTACGTACATTATTTTAGCATACTTTATTTACAGACATTGACTTGACTTCTATCCTAGGTTGTCGAATTGAGCTAGAATGTTCAAACTTGGTGGGGGTGTTTATTAGGTCAGTGCATTGATGAAGTTGAGATGAGCATTTTCTACTTAAGGTAAGCAAAGATAAGCAAATTGATTGGTTGATCCGTTGGAAAACTACAACTTCAGGTCTGATTTTAGTCAGAGGGGTGAAACTTTGTATGTAGTTTCATTACATCAACAGCCCCGTAGCTGGGAGAGAGAGAGAGAGAAATGGGGTTTAACGTCCACTCGACACAAACCAGGTCATTTTGGGACTAACATATGGTTTCATTTTATTTCAATAATTCGCTTGCGCGTAGGGGTCTTTAGCAGTGGGAGGAAACCGGAGTGCCCGGAGGAAACCCACGAGGTTGAGAAGGCGCCCCTATCTCCATGCCACATACGCTCACACCAGGGCTCGAAACCACAGCCGCAAGCCAGAGGTGACCGGCCAGCTAGAGGTCGAAGCGCGGCACCCTAGACCACTAGACCATCCCAACCCCCCCCCGTAGCTGGGGTTGGTCGTTGATTTCGTATTGCGACCAGTGGAAAGGGCACCTAAGGCGCCCATTAGAGTAACCGATTCGATTAGTGTAAAGGAATCAATTGGGTGTTAGATTTGTTCGAGGGAAGCCAACTGCCTTTGGAACACAATAACTCTCCTAATGAGGTCAAATGTTCTAACTTGGTGTAGGCGTTCATTGGGTCAATGTCTTGATGGAGTTCGAAGGTGAAAATTTTCTGCTTAGGCAATCAAAGACGAGCAATCCGATTGGTTGATTCTTTCAGGCAAAATAACCTTGGTTATAATAGAGCGAGAGCGACGAAACTCTTAATATAGATTCATTATACCATTACCTTGACTAAGTTCGATGCTGAGAATTTTCTGCTTAGGCTAGGGAGCGATAAACAATTAATTGATCAAGAACATGCTTTTAATTGAGGTAGAATGTTCAAACTCGATGTTTATGTGCATTAGATGAATTTCTTGACTGAGTCAATGATTAAAATGTCAAGCTGAAGCTAAGCAATCTCATTGGTTGATGCTTTGGGACAAGATAATCTTGATTCGGTATGATAGAGAGTGATGAAACTTACTGTTTAGTTTAATTGCTCGTATTTTGTAAATGTGCGATTAATTAAGATGTATTTCTCCCGTAATCTGGAAAAACCTAGCGAGTCAAATGTTGGTGAAAATTGAGTTAGACCCATATTTGGACTCAGTACCCATGTATGTTATAATAGGGTTTTTTTTATCCTTCACCGAATGGGCTTCTAATCATCTTCAGAATATGGTGTTGCGCAAATCATAAATAAGGGGAAGACAGACATATCATTTTGAAATAAATCCATTTTTCATTTCACAATATAATGTTGAGCAAATCATACAAAAAGAGGAAAAAAAATGGAAATAATCAATATCTACTCAGGTGGAAAGGGTTTCCTCCATCATGTGATACATGGGAAAAGGCCAAAAACATGAATTAACATCTCTTGAGAATAGACCGTATTACCCCTTTTAGTGCGCATGCGCGCCTTCTGGCGAATAAATGTAAACAAACCCGTTTCGGCTGCTGTCAAAATGGCAAATTGTTGTGTGATCAATTGTTCAAATTCGTATTATAAACTACAACGGTGGATGCAGTCTTTTTGTGAGGTACACAATTCTACTAAAGAACATTGTAGCTGCCAAAAACCTTTTGCTTTGTTACCATTTCCCAATGAAAAACAGGCCGATACAAGGAAAACATGGATTAGAAACGTTAATCGCAACGATGGTCAAAATGTTTGGTTACCCAAGTCACACAGTAGGATATGCACAGTGCATTTTGCCGATGGAAAACCTACATTAAAAAACCCATATCCGACACTCGTGATGGGACACAATGACTTAAAGACCGCAAGAAAACCTCCGCAAAACAGAAAAAACACCGGTATTTTAAAAACTCAGGTCCAGGACACCATTCAAGTTGAAGTCGATCAAGATCGTCCAGACCTGAAAAATTTAACACCCGCACAGCTAGCAAAGATTATTAGTATTGACCACACATATAAATTTAATTAGGGTTTCACACTGCGAAGCTTGTGTGAAACACTATTGTTTTTGTTAAAATTATTAGGGTTTCACACTGCGAAGCTTGTGTGAAACACTATTGTTTTTGTTAAAATTATTAGGGTTTCACACTGCGAAGCTTGTGTGAAACACTATTGTTTTTGTTAAAATTATTATTAGGGTTTCACACTGCGTAGCTTGTGTGAAACACTATTGTTTTTGTTAAAATTATTAGGGTTTCACACTGCGTAGCTTGTGTGAAACACTATTGTTTTTGTTAAAATTATTATTCTTATTATTATTATTATTATTATTATTATTCAGATTCCAATTTGAGTAGATCTCAGCAACTACGTGTCGCATCGTTACGATTTCTTCGGTTTTACTGGGAAAGTGGGTGTGACTTAGAGGATAAAGCTATTTTGAACGTTCTGCGACAATGCGAAATGTCCGAAATCACCGAAGTTATCGTTTTTGAAAATATTGCAGTAATTTTAACAATAATCATTGGATTTTAACTTTCGATACATTTTGGCATAGTCTGAGACAGGGCACATAGCTACGCTACTTTCGATTTTTGATTCTCGGCAAATCTTCGAAGTTATTAGGCGCCAAATTTGGAAAATTTGAAATTTTACAAAAAACTTTTTTATTTATGAATATTTTTTAGTCGTGTTGTACACAGAATTAAACAGTCATCTGATTTGCGCAAAAATGTTAAAAATTTTTGTCTCAGTAATTTTCCTTGGCCGCCATTGGCTAATTCAGTTTTTCAGTCCTAGATTATTTTGTTATTGTTCGATTTGTATAAAACAAAGTTCATATGCTTCGTTGTCTCAATTGTCATTTTTTTTGTTACCGATAGTGTTATCTGTCGGCACCGGAAGTTGCATAATTTTACCAAAAATTACAATTTTGACAGTTATTTACGATCTTCATAAACAAATATTATTTTTTTGAAAAATTATTTGACTCAAAGAGTGTGCCCTTTCAAGGCGCAAAAAATGTCGGAAGCAGTTTTTTTAATTTCGATTTCATTTTCGAGCAAATTCGATTAAGAGGCTAAAAATGGTGTAAAATTGACCTATTTACAACCTATTCAGGCTTTTCAGATTTTAAATTATTTCTTCGTAACTTTTATAAACTTGTAGCTATAATCCATACGAAGAAAATGTATGTTAAAATTAGTTTGTAATATAAGCAGTTACCAAGAAATGGGCAGTTCTGTACAAGTCACTGTTTTCGTTATTTTGCCTGTAAAATAGTCAATTATTATTGGATTTTTATAAAAGTGACATCATTTGATTCAAAAAGCATGATTACAATTTAAAATTGACACCGGAAGTGACGTCATTTGGTCAAAAACTGCATTTTAAACTTTTTAAATCAATGTTTTATTCAACCAAGAATAACTTAATATGTATTAATAATTTTAACTTTTGGTTTAAATTCACATATAAACACAACTCATATGGTCATATTGATATCATAAAATTCTTTCTAACTAGTTCGGTTGCCGAGAAATAGACGGTTTTCTACAGGTCACTTTTGAAGGTTTCGGGGCCATAAAAGTGTCAATTATTATTCGATTTTCATAAACGTTACACCATGTTATACCTAATGCCATTTGGGATTTCATGCAAGTAATGTAAGATTTTCATTATCACCGGAAGTAACGTCATTTTGGCAAAAACTGTATTTTTAGCCTTCAAAACAGATATTTTATTCAAATGAGTCTGTTTTGAAATCGTTTTCAAATTATGGTATTTGATGCCAATCAACAAATAGAATGAACCCATACGATCATACAGATACCACAAAATGGTTTCTAACTTGTACGGTTGCAGAGAAATAGCAGATTTTCTACAAGTCACTTTTCAAGTTTTTGGTCTTTAAAAGTGAGAATTATTATTCGATTTACATAAAATTTTCACTATATGATATCGTATGCCATTTCTGATTTCATAAGACTAATTGAACATTTTCATTAACACCGGAAGTAATTTAATTTTGTCAAGATCATTTACAAGTAACAAATGTATAAAATGACTTGATATTGCTGGATTGATTGGTGGATTCTGCGTCCATTTTATTTGTGTGCAATGTTAATTTGGAAACCTGTTTAGTGGTTTCGTTGGTACCGGAAGTGACATATGTTCAAGGGTAACTTGGCACCGAAAGTAACATGTTTAAGGGTAACGTTGCACCAGTGAAACCCGTCATTCCTGCATGCAGGTCTAGTTATTCTTATTATTATTATTATTATTATTATTATTATTCAGATTCCAATTTGAATAGATCTCAGCAACTACGTGTCGCATCGTTACGATTTCTTCGGTTTTACTGGGAAAGTGGGTGTGACTTAGAGGATAAAGCTATTTTGAACGTTCTGCGACAATGCGAAATGTCCGAAATCACGGAAGTTATCGTTTTTGAAAATATTGCAGTAATTTTAACAATAATCATTGGATTTTAACTTTCGATACATTTTGGCATAGCCTGAGACAGGGCACATAGGTACGCTACTTTCGATTTTTGATTTTCGGCAAATCTTCGAAGATATTAGGCGCCAAATTTCGAAAATTTAAAATTTTACAAAAAACTTTTTTATTTATGAATATTTTTTAGTCGTGTTGTACACAGAATTAAAGAGTCATCTGACTTGCGCAAAAATGTTAAAATTTTTTGTCTCAGTAATTTTCCTTGGCCGCCATTGGCTAATTCAGTATTTCAGTCCTAGATTATTTTTTTATTGTTCGATTTGTATAAAACAAACTTTATATGCTTTGTTGTCTCAATTGTCATTTTTTTTGTTACCGATAGTGTTATCTGTCGGCACCGGAAGTGGCATAATTTTACCAAAAACTACAATTTTGACAGTTTTTTACGATCTTCAAAAACAAATATTATTTTTTTGAAAAATTATATGACTCAAAGAGTGTGTCCTTTCAAGGCGCAAAAAATGGCGGAAGCAGTTTTTTTAATTTCTATTTCATTTTCTAGCAAATTGGATTAAGGGGTGAAAAAAGGCGTAAAATTGACCTATTTACAACCCATTCAGGCTTTTCAGATTTTAAAATATTTTTACATAACTTTTATAAACTTGTAGCTATAATCCATACGAAGAGAATGTATGTAAAAATTAGTTTGTAATATAAGCAGTTGCCGAGAAAAGGGCAGTTTTGCATAAGTCACTGTTTTCGCAATTTTGCCTGTAAAATAGTCAATTATTAATGGATATTCACAAAAGTGACATCATTTGATTCAAAAAGCAAGTGTGCGTTATATCATGTTGATTACTATTTAAAATTGACACCGGAAGTGACGTCATTTAGTCAAAAACTCAATTTTTAACTTTTGAAATCGATATTTTTTTCAACCAAGAATTATGTCACATATAATAATAAAATCAACTTTTGGTTTAAATTCACATATTAACAAAATTCATACGGTCAAAAAGATATCATAAGATTGTTTCTAACTTGTTCGGTTGCCGAGATATAGGCGATTTTCTAAAAGTCACTTTTGAAGGTTTTTGGCCCATAAAAGTGTCAATTATTATTCGATTTTCATAAAATTGTCACCCTTTGAAGCCTAATGTCATAGACGATGTTATAAAACTAATTTAACGTTTTCATTATCACCGGAAGTCACGTCATTTTGGCAAAAACTGTATTTTAAGCCTTCAAAACAGATATTTTATTCAAATGAGTCTGATTTGTAATGTTTATACAATTATGATATTTGATTCCAATCAACAAATAGATTAAACCCATACGGTCATATAAATACCAAAAAATGGTTTCTAACTTGTACGGTTGCCGAGAAATAGACGATTTTCTACACGTCACTTTTCAAGGTTTTTGGTCTATAAAAGTGGCAATTATTATTCGATTTACATAAAATTTTCACCATGAGATGCCTTATGCCATTTCTGATTTCATAAAACTAATGGAACATTTACATTATCACCGGAAGTACTGTAATTTTGTCAGGATCAATTACATGTAACAAATGTATAAAATGAAATGATATTGCTGGATTTGTTTGTTTCTGTTTCCATTTTATTTGATGTGTGCAATGCTTATGTGGAAACCTGTATATTGGTTTCATTGATACCGGAAGTGACATATGTTCAAGGGTAACGTGGCACCGAAAGTGACACAAGTTCGAGTTCAAAGGTAACATGGCACCAGTGAAACCCGTCATTCCTGCATGCAGGTCTAGTTCTTATTATTATTATTAGGGTTTCACACTGCGAAGCTTGTGTGAAACACTATTGTTTTTGTTAAAATTATTATTAGGGTTTCACACTGCGAAGCTTGTGTGAAACACTATTGTTTTTGTTAAAATTATTATTCTTATTATTAGGCTTTCAGACTTTCGTCTGAAAGACTATTGTTTTTACTAAAATTATTATTATTAGGCTTTCAGACTTTCGTCTGAAAGCCTATTGTGATTACTAAAATTATTATTTATTATTATTATTTTATTTTTCGGGGGAGCCTATTTCTCAGTGTCTGTAACAGATACAGATCTGGGACATAATTTTCTATCAGGAAACCATATGGTGGCTATCCCTTCCACTGTATTTGAAACTTCTGCGCAGACCGGAAGTGGCCGAATTTCGTGCGGTGCCAAATATTTAAAAAACGGCCGTAGATTCGTCAATTCTGTATCTATTTTCATACAAATTACATTTTTGGAAACCCTGAGTCTTTTCTCGGACGATAGCCGTTGAAAATTTTGCAATTTCGAAACTTCGCCGCTGACTTCTAGCGTTCGAAAAATGAAAATATGTTGTTTAAGACACATTTTTTGTTATTTTTCAAAATTTTAAAATTTGACCTACATTTTTGGATACCTGAAGGCAATCCGGTTCCAGTAATATAAGTTTCATTCAGAGTTATCGCCCTTTATTTTTCGATTTTTTTCGAATTTTCTTCACATTTTGTGAGCTTAAGTTTCGTTTTACGGCCAGATCGACGCTTCTGAAATTCCTGGAACATGAAGTAATATGGTCAAACCACCGTTTAAAGCAATTTCAACAACAATCCGTAAACCGGAAGTAGTCGAAATAATATGCGATATTTTGAAAAAAAAGTGAAAAATGGGTGTTTTGGGTAAAAACACGATTTCTCCGTCCGATATCAACGGATTAAACGAATTAAGGTATCATTTGGTCGGGCGCTGATTGGACCGCTGAATGATACCCAATTCGTAAGGATACGATTAACAGGAAGCAAAATATGGCACGCTGAAAATCAAGTATTTTCTGATTTTTAGCATTTTTGGACGCCTGTATCTCGAAAACTTAACCGCAACTTTTTTTTTAATTTTTTCTATCGAGAGTCCTTTCGGAGGTTTTTTGCATGAAGCCATCCAATAAGACTTTGAAATATCTGGAATAGGTGAAATAACGGACTGAAAATCGAAAAAAGTCGAAAAATCGTGAAATTTTGGAAAATGCTCTACTTTTTTTTTATTTTAAGAGATTTTCAAAAAAAGATTGTATATTCAGATAGCTGACCTAATTACGATTCTAATGATGTATAATATGTATGTAGTTTTTGAAATTTAATTTTCGATATTTTAATTTTTTTGCATTTTTGGCACTTTTGAACATAGGATTTCTCAGGGGCATTTTATCTGATCAGATAATGTAATATGTCATTACAGAGCCCTGTGGTTATTTTAGTGCCCAAACCGCCTATTAAAACTATTCCGACAATAATAGCCATACCGGAAGTATTCAAAAAATGAAAAAATAATGTTAAAAACATTTTCGCACTTGCGAAAAACTTGATTTCTCCCTTAGGTAATAGCGGACCAAAAGAACTAAAGTGTCGCTGGATAGCCCTATTAATGGACCATCATATGGTGTCTAAATAATACGATTTCGATGATTAGTAAATAAATTATTGTATGCCAAAAATCTAGTATTTTCCGATTTTTTAACATTCTGAGACGCCCTTTTCTCGAAAATAACGCCGCAGATTTTTCTTAAACTTTTCTTACTCAAAGTCCTATCGGTTGTCTATATAGTGAATCCAAAATGAAAAGCATTGAAATAATATAAGAGGTCCAAAAATGGCCTCAAACTTTGAAAAAAATTGAAAAATCGTTAAATTTTTGGAAACGCTCTTTAATTTATCTTTTTTTCCAAAACTACTCAATGGATGTTTCTGACACTTCTGGTACAGAAAGTTAAGTATCCAAAGAACATCGTAAAGCTGTCACGACAATGATCGTAAAACCGGAAGTAGTCGAAAAAATGTCCGATATTTTGAAAATTGTTTTTTTTTTTTGCAAAAACCTTTTTTATTTATGAATATTTTTTGATGGTATTTTACACAGGGTTAAAATATCATCCTACTTGAGCAGAAATGATAAAAAAAATGTCTCGGTAATTTGCGTTAGCCGCCATCGGCTCATTTAGTTTTTCGTAACCAGAAAAACTATTTATTGTTCGATTTGTATAAAACAAAGTTCATATGCTCCGTGGTCCCAATTGCAATTTTTTTTGTTCCGGTGAAATTTTTCTGTCGGCAACGGAAGTGACGTAATATTAACAAAAACTACAATTTTGACAGTTCGGTACCACTTTTTGAAAGCAAATATTTTTTTTTTTTAAACTGATATAACTAAAAGGATACACCCTGCAAAGGTGTATAAAATTTTTAGCTCAGATTTTTTAAATTTCATTTTCGGGCAATTTCGAATAAAATGTAAAATAAAGTGTAAAATTCAATTATTTACAATTCATTCAGCGTCTTCATATTTTGAAATATTTATTTGTGATTTTCATAAACTGGTAGCAATAATCTAGACGAAGAGAATGTATGCGAAAATTAGTTTGAAATATGAGCAGTTGCCGAGAAATATGCAATTTTGCATGCATCACTATTCACGTTATTTTGCCTATAAAAGAGTGAATTATTATTCGATTTGCAATATTTTTTTTCCATTTGATGCCTAATGTCAATGTGGACTAGTTCAAGCCAATTTTACATTTTCACTGTGACCGGAAATGACGTCATTTCTGCAAAAACTGTATTTTTAACCTAAAAAACAAATATTTTATTCAAATGAGTCTGCCTTATAATATTTTTAAAATTATGATATTTGATTACCATCAACGAATAGAATGAAACCACACGACCACCACAAAATGGTTTCTAACTTGTACGGTTACAGAGAAATAGGCGATCTTCTATAAGTCACATTTCAAGGTTTTTGGTCTATAAAAGTGTCGGGGGGTTGGGATGGCCTAGTGGTCTAGAGTGCCGCGCTTCGCCCTCTAGCTGGCCGGTCACCTCTGGCTTGCGGCTGTGGTTTCGAGCCCTGGTGCGAGCGTATGTGGCATGGAGATGGGGGCGCCTTCTCAACCTCGTGGGTTTCCTCCGGGCACTCCGGTTTCCTCCCACTGCTAAAGACCCCTACGCGCAAGCGAATTATTGAAATAAAACTGAAACCATATGTTAGTCCCAAAATGACCTAGTTTGTGTCGAGTGGACGTTAAACCCCATTTCTCTCTCTTTCTCTATAAAAGTGTCAATATTATTATTCGATTTTTATCATTTTTTTACCATTTGATGCCTATCAACTAAGTTAACATTTTCAATATCATCGGAAGTAATGTAATTTTTGCAAAAAACGTATTTTTAGCCTTCAAAACAAACATTTTTTTGAAGGGATTTATATTTATTATTTGTTTAACTTTATAACGTCTGACTCTAATGGGCAGTAAGATTGAATCAATACCATCATATTGATATCAAGAAAAGGCTTCTAAAAGGGTCACTTTTAATTATTTTACCTTCTTAATTTCAGTTTATGGGTTATAGGTTAATTTTCCATTGCCCGATATGTATTAAACAAATTTTGTATGTTGCAAATTTTCGACTTATTTTTCACCTATAAAAATTTCTTTCGGCACCGGAAGTGACGTAATTTTGCCATAATTTACAATTTTGACCGCTCTTTTCGCCAGCAAATATTACTTTTACATATGGTAGAGGGTGTCACTGAAGCAAAACAACTAAAGTTTAGTTCGGTAGCTCAATGGGTTGGCTATGGTATAATAAACTTCCTGTATGATTCCTGAAAGCCGGTTCAGTGCTGCTTGCAGGTCTAGTTTATTATTATTATTTTATTTTTCGGGGGAGCCTATTTCTCAGCGCCTGTAACAGATACCGATCTGGGACCTAATTCTCTATAGGGAAACCATGTGTTGGCTACTTGATAAACTATTTTTGAAACTTCTGCGCAGACCGGAAGTGGTCGAATTTCGTGCTGTGTCAAAAAATTAAAAAACGGCCGTAGATTCGTCAATTCTGTACCTATTTTCACACAAATGACATTTTCGGAAACCTTGAGTCTTTTCTCGGACGATAGCAGTTGAAAATTTCGATATTTCGAAACTTCACCGCTGACTTCTTGCGATCGAAAAAGGAAAAATTTTATTTGAGAGACAATTTTTGTTATTTTGCAAAATTTTCAAATTGGACCTACATTTTTGGATACCTGAAGGCAATCCGGTTCCAGTAATATAAGTTTCATTCCGAGTTATCGCCCTTTATTTTTCGATTTTTTTCGAATTTTCTTCACATTTTGTGAGCTTAAGTTTCGTTTTACGGCCGGATCAACGTTTCTCAAATTCCTGATACATGAAGCAATATTGTCAAACCACCGTTTAAAGCAATTTCAACAACAATCCGTAAACCGGAAGTAGTCGAAATAATATGCGATATATTGAAAAAAACGTGAAAAATTGGTGTCTTGGGTAAAAACACGATTTCTCCGTCCGATATCAACGGATTAAACAAATTAAGGTATCATTTGTCCTAGCGGTGATTGGACCACTGGATGATACCCAATTCGTACGGATACGATGAGCTGGAAGCAAAATATGGCACGCTGAAAATCAAGTATTTTCTGATTTGGAGCGTTTTTGGACGCCTGTATTTCGAAAACTGCTCCAGCGATTTTTCTTAAACTTTATCTATCGATGGTCCCTCCGGTAGTCTTTAGCATGGATTCATCCATTAAGGCTATTATATAATTGGAATAAGACAAAAAAGGGACTGAAAATCGAAAAAAGTCGAAAAATCGTGAAATTTGGGAAAATGCTCCACTATTTTTTTATTTTAAGAGATTTTCAAAAAAAAGATATATATTTAAAAAGCTGACCTAATTACGATTCTAATGATGTATAATATGTATGCAGTTATTGAAATTTAATTTTCAATATTTTGACATTTTGACATTTTTAACACTTTTGAACATGGGATTTCTCAGAAGTATTTTATTTGATCGTATAGTGTCGTATATCATTAGAGAGCCCTGTTCCCATGCAAACTCCAAAACTGGATGTGAAAACTACTCGACAATGATTCGTATACCGGAAGTAGTTAAAAAAACAAAGAAAAATGTAAAAAAGATGAAAAAAAATTGGAGCTCTTGCCAAAAGTTCGAATTCTCCGTCACATATTAGCGGACCAAAACAATTAAAGTGTCTTTGGATAGTTCCATTAATAGACGATCGTATAACATCTAAATAACACGAATTTGATTCTTAGGAAATGAATTATGGTACGCCGAAAATTAAGTATTTTCCGTTTTGGAGCATTCTGAGACGCCTTTTTCTCGAAAACGACGCCTACGATTTTTCTTAAACATTTTTTACTCAGAGTCCTATCGGTGGCCTAGCGTGTGCATTTAATAATAAAAGCGTTGCAATATTATAGGCGGTCCAAAAATGACCTCAATCTTTGAAAAAAGTTGAAAAATCATTAAATTATTGAAAATGCTCTTTTATTTATCCTTTTTTCAAAAATTACTTAATGAATGTTTCTGATATTTCTGGTACAGGAAGTTAAGTATCTAATCAACTTGTTAAAGCAATTCCGACAATGATCGAAAAACCGGAAGTAGTCGAAAAAATATCCGATATATTGATTTTTTTTTACATTTTTACAGAAAACTTTTTTATTTATGAATATTTTTTGATGGTAGTTTACACAGAGTTAAAGTATCACCCTACTTGAGCATAAGTGAGAAAAAATTTTGTCTCAATAATTTTCTTTAGTCGCCATTGGCTAATTTAGTTTTTCGTACCTAGATTAATTATTTATTGTTCGATTTGTATAAAACAAAGTGCGTATGATTCGTGATGTCAATTGTAATATTTTTTGTTACGGTGACATTTTTCTGCACGCAACGGAAGTGGCGTAATATTAACAAAAACTACAATTTTGAGAGTTAAGTACCACTTTTTGACAGCAAATATTATGTTTTTCGAAAACTGATATAACAAAAAGTATGCGCCCTGTAAAGGCGCATAAAATGTTTGGCTGAGATTCTTAAATTTCAATTTCATTTTCGGGCAATTTCGAATAAAATGTAAAAAAAAGGGTAAAATTCAGTTATTACAACCCATTCAACGTCCCTATATTTTGAACTATTTATTCGTAACTTTCATAAACTCGTAGCCATAATCCAGACGAAGAGAATGTATGCGAAAAATAGTTTGTAATATGAGCAGTTGCCGAGAAATATGCAATTTTGCATGCATCACTTTCTTTTCACGTTATTTTGCCTATAAAATAGTAAATTATTATCCAATTTTCAATAATTTTTTTTCATTCGATGCTTATTGCCAATTTGGACTAGGTTAAGCCAATTTTACAGTTTCACTGTGACCGAAAATGACGTCATTTTGCCAAAAACTGTATTTTTAACCTAGAAAACAAATATTTTATTCAAATGAGTCTTGTTTATAATATTTTTAAAATTATGATATTTGAATCCCATCACCGAATAGCATGAAATCATACCATCATACAGATACCACAAAAAAGTTTCTAACTTGTACGGTTGCCGAGAAATAGACGATTTTCTACAAGTCACTTTCCAATCTTTTTGGTCTATAAAAGTGTCAATTATTATTCAATTTTCATACAATTTTCACCATGTGATGCCTTATGCCATTTATGATTGCAATGATCTGATTTAACATTTCCATTATCACCGGAAGTAATGTCATATTTGCAAAAAACGTATTTTTAGACTTCAAAATAAAATTTTACTCCAAAATTAGATTTTGCGCGATCCGACTCAAGATGGCGTGTTCAATGACAAATATTACGGGACGCTGAAGATCTAGTATTTTCCTTTTTGGACTTTTATATGATATCAGAATGATACAAATTCGATGGTTAGGCAATAGATTATGAGATGCCGAAAATATAGTATTTTCCTCTTTTTTTGGAGCCTTTTCAAACTCGTTTATCTCGAAAACTACTTCTATTTCACTTCTTAAACTTCTGTTACCCCGAGTCCTATCGGTCGTTTAGGGTATAAAGGTAAATTTAAAAGCATGGCAATGATCTAAAGGACCCTGAAAGCCGATTCAGCACTGCTATGCAGGTCTAGTTATTATTATTCTTCTTTTGTTTTGAGTAGATCTCAGCAACTGCTTGTCGCATCGTTACGATTTCTTCGGTTTTACTGGGAAAGTGGGTGTGACTTAGAGGATAAAGCTATTTTGAACGTTCTGCGACAATGCGAAATGTCCGAAATCACCGAAGTTATCGTTTTTGAAAATATTGCAGTAATTTTAACAATAATCATTGGATTTTAACTTTCGATACATTTTGGCATAGCCTGAGACAGGGCACATAGCTACGCTACTTTCGATTTTTGATTTTCGGCAAATCTTCGAAGATATTAGGCGCCAAATTTCGAAAATTTAAAATTTTACAAAAAACTTTTTTATTTATGAATATTTTTTAGTCGTATTGTGCAAAGAATTAAAGAGCCAACTGCCTAGTGCAAAAATGTTAAAAATTTTTGTCTCAGTAATTTTCCTTGGCCGCTATTGGCTAATTCAGTTTTTCAGTCCTAGATTAATTTTTTATTGTTCGATTTGTATAAAACAAAGTTCATATGCTTCGTTGTCTCAATTGTCATTTTTTTTATTACCGGAAGTGTTATCTGTCGGCACCGAAAGTGGCATAATTTTACCAAAAACTACAATTTTGACAGTTAGGTACCATTTTTCGAAAACAAATATTATTTTTTGGAAAAATTATTTGACTCAAAGAGTGTGCCCTTTCAAGGCGCAAAAAATGGCGGAAGCAGTTTTTTTAATTTCGATTTCATTTTCGAGCAAATTCGATTAAATGGCTAAAAATGGTGTAAAATTGACCCATTTACAACCTATTCAGGCTTTTCAGATTTTAAAATATTTCTTCGTAACTTTTATAAACTTGTAGCTATAATCCATACGGAGAAAATGTATGTTAAAATTAGTTTGTAATATAAGCAGTTACCAAGAAATGGACAGTTCTGTACAAGTCACTGTTTTCGTTATTTTGCCTGTAAAATAGTCAATTATGATTGGATTTTTATAAAAGTGACATCATTTGATTCAAAAAGCATGTAGCGTCATATCAAGTTGATTACAATTTAAAATTGACACCGGAAGTGACGTCATTTTGTCAAAAACTGCATTTTAAACTTTTTAAATCAATGTTTTATTCAACCAAGAATTACTTAATATGTATTGATAATTTTAACTTTTGGTTTAAATTCACATATAAACACAACTCATATGGTCATATACATATCATAAAATTGTTTCTAACTTGTTCGGTTGCCGAGAAATAGACGGTTTTCTACAGGCCACTTTTGAAGGTTTTTGGGCCATAAAAGTGTCAATTATTATTCGATTTTCATAAACGTTACACCATGTTATACCTAATGCCATTTAGGATTTCATACAAGTAATTTAAGATTTTCATTATCACCGGAAGTAACGTCATTTTGGCAAAAACTGAATTTTTAGCCTTCAAAACAGATATTTTATTCAAATGAGTCTGTTTTGAAATCTTTTTCAAATTATGGTATTTGATGCCAATCAACAAATAGAATGAACCCACATGATCATACAGATACCACAAAATGGTTTCTAACTTGTACGGTTGCAGAGAAATAGCAGATTTTCTACAAGTCACTTTTCAAGTTTTTTGGTCTTTAAAAGTGGCAATTATTATTCGATTTACATAAAATTGTCACTATATGATATCGTATGCCATTTCTGATTTCATAAGACTAATTGAACATTTTCATTAACACCGGAAGTAATTTAATTTTGTCAAGATCATTTACAAGTAACAAATGTATAAAATGACTTGATATTGCTGGATTGATTGGTTGATTCTACGTCCATTTTATTTGTGTGCAATGTTAATTTGGAAACCTGTTTAGTGGTTTCGTTGGTACCTGAAGTGACATATGTTCAAGTGTAACTTGGCACCGAAAGTGACATGTTTAAGAGTAACTTGGCACCAGTGAAACCCGTCATTCCTGCATGCAGGTCTAGTTCTTATTATTATTATTATTCTTCTTTTGTTTTGAGTAGATCTCAGCAACTGCTTGTCGCATCGTTACGATTTCTTCGGTTTTACTGGGAAAGTGGGTGTGACTTAGAGGATAAAGCTATTTTGAACGTTCTGCGACAATGCGAAATGTCCGAAATCACCGAAGTTATCGTTTTTGAAAATATTGCAGTAATTTTAACAATAATCATTGGATTTTAACTTTCGATACATTTTGGCATAGCCTGAGACAGGGCACATAGCTACGCTACTTTCGATTTTTGATTTTCGGCAAATCTTCGAAGATATTAGGCGCCAAATTTCGAAAATTTAAAATTTTACAAAAAACTTTTTTATTTATGAATATTTTTTAGTCGTATTGTGCACAGAATTAAAGAGTCATCTGCCTAGTGCAAACATGTTAAAAAAATTTGTCTCAGTAATTTTTCTTGGCCGCCATTGGCTAATTCAGTTTTTCAGTCCTAGATTAATTTTTTATTGTTCAATTTGTATAAAACAAAGTTCATATGCTTCATTGTCTCAATTGTCATTTTTTTTATTACCGGAAGTGTTATCTGTCGGCACCGGAAGTGGCATAATTTCACCAAAAACTACAATTTTGACAGTTAGGTACCATTTTTCGAAAACAAATATTATTTTTTGGAAAAATTATTTGACTCAAAGAGTGTGCCCTTTCAAGGCGCAAAAAATGGCGGAAGCAGTTTTTTTAATTTCGATTTCATTTTCGAGCAAATTCGATTAAATGGCTAAAAATGGTGTAAAATTGACCCATTTACAACCTATTCAGGCTTTTCAGATTTTAAAATATTTCTTCGTAACTTTTATAAACTTGTAGCTATAATCCATACGAAGAAAATGTATGTTAAAATTAGTTTGTAATATAAGCAGTTACCAAGAAATGGGCAGTTCTGTACAAGTCACTGTTTTCGTTATTTTGCCTGTAAAATAGTCAATTATTATTGGATTTTTATAAAAGTGACATCATTTGATTCAAAAAGCATGTAGCGTCATACCAAGTTGATTACAATTTAAAATTGACACCGGAAGTGACGTCATTTTGTCAAAAACTGCATTTTAAACTTTTTAAATCAATGTTTTATTCAACCAAGAATTACTTAATATGTATTAATAATTTTAACTTTTGGTTTAAATTCACATATAAACACAACTCATATGGTCATATACATATCATAAAATTGTTTCTAACTTGTTCGGTTGCAGAGAAATAGACGGTTTTCTACAGGCCACTTTTGAAGGTTTTTGGGCCATCAAAGTGTCAATTATTATTCGATTTTCATAAACGTTACACCATGTTATACCTAATGCCATTTAGGATTTCATACAAGTAATTTAAGATTTTCATTATCACCGGAAGTAACATCATTTTGGCAAAAACTGTATTTTCAGCCTTCAAAACAGATATTTTATTCAAATGAGTCTGTTTTGAAATGTTTTTCAAATTATGGTATTTGATGCCAATCAACAAATAAAATGAACCCATACGATCATACAGATACCACAAAATGGTTTCTAACTTGTACGGTTGCAGAGAAATAGTCGATTTTCTACAAGTCACTTTTCAAGTTTTCTGGTCTTTAAAAGTGGCAATTATTATTCGATTTACATAAAATTTTCACTATATGATATCGTATGCCATTTCTGATTTCATAAAACTAATTGAACATTTTCATTAACAACGGAAGAAATGTAATTTTGTCAAGATCATTTACAAGTAACAAATGTATGAAATGAATTGATATTGCTGGATTTGGTTGATTCTGCATCCATTTTATTTGTGCGCAATGTTAATTTGGAAACCTGTTTAGTGGTTTCGTTGGTACCGGAAGTGACATATGTTCAAGGGTAACTTGGCACCGGAAGTGACATGTTTAAGGGTAACGTGGCACCAGTGAAACCCGTCATTCCTGCATGCAGGTCTAGTTCTTATTATTATTATTCTTCTTTTGTTTTGAGTAGATCTCAGCAACTGCTTGTCGCATCGTTACGATTTCTTCGGTTTTACAGGGAAAGTGGGTGTGACTTAGAGGATAAAGCTATTTTGAACGTTCTGCGACAATGCGAAATGTCCGAAATCACCGAAGTTATCGTTTTTGAAAATATTGCAGTAATTTTAACAATAATCATTGGATTTTAACTTTCGATACATTTTGGCATAGCCTGAGACAGGGCACATAGCTACGCTTCTTTCGATTTTTGATTTTCGGCAAATCTTCGAAGATATTAGGCGCCAAATTTCGTAAATTTAAAATTTTACAAAAAACATTTTTATTTATGAATATTTTTTAGTCGTATTGTGCACAGAATTAAAGAGTCATCTGCCTAGTGCAAAAATGTTAAAAAATTTTGTCTCAGTAATTTTCCTTGGCCGCCATTGGCTAATTCAGTTTTTCAGTCCTAGATTAATTTTTTATTGTTCGATTTGTATAAAACAAAGTTCATATGCTTCGTTGTCTCAATTGTCATTTTTTTTATTACCAGAAGTGTTATCTGTCGGCACCGGAAGTGGCATAATTTTACCAAAAACTACAATTTTGACAGTTAGGTACCATTTTTCGAAAACAAATATTATTTTTTGGAAATATTATTTGACTCAAAGAGTGTGCCCTTTCAAGGCGCTAAAAATGTCGGAAGCAGTTTTTTTAATTTCGATTTCATTTTCGAGCAAATTCGATTAAATGGCTAAAAATGGTGTAAAATTGACCTATTTACAACCTATTCAGGCTTTTCAGATTTTAAAATATTTCTTCGTAACTTTTATAAACTTGTAGCTATAATCCATACGAAGAAAATGTATGTTAAAATTAGTTTGTAATATAAGCAGTTCCCAAGAAATGGGCAGTTCTGTACAAGTCACTGTTTTCGTTATTTTGCCTGTAAAATAGTCAATTATTATTGGATTTTTATAAAAGTGACATCATTTGATTCAAAAAGCATGTAGCGTCATATCAAGTTGATTACAATTTAAAATTGACACCGGAAGTGACGTCATTTGGTCAAAAACTGCATTTTAAACTTTTTCAACCACGAATAACTTAATATGTATTAATAATTTTAACTTTTGGTTTAAATTCACATATAAATACAACTCATATGGTCATATAGATATCATAAAATTATTTCTAACTTGTTCGGTTGCCGAGAAATAGACGGTTTTCTACAGGTCACTTTTGAAGGTTTCGGGGCCATAAAAGTGTCAATTATTATTCGATTTTCATAAACGTTACACCATGTTATACCTAATGCCATTTGTGATTTCATACAAGAAATTTAAGATTTTCATTATCACCGGAAGTAACGTCATTTTGGCAAAAACTGAATTTTTAGCCTTCAAAACAGATATTTTATTCAAATGAGTCTGTTTTGAAATCTTTTTCAAATTATGGTATTTGATGCCAATCAACAAATAGAATGAACCCATACGATCATACAGATACCACAAAATGGTTTCTAACTTGTACGGTTGCAGAGAAATAGCAGATTTTCTACAAGTCACTTTTCAAGTTTTTTGGTCTTTAAAAGTGGCAATTATTATTCGATTTACATAAAATTGTCAATATATGATATCGTATGCCATTTCTGACTAATTGAACATTTTCATTAACACCGGAAGTAATTTAATTTTGTCAAGATCATTTACAAGTAACAAATGTATAAAATGACTTGATATTGCTGGATTGATTGGTTGATTCTACGTCCATTTTATTTGTGTGCAATGTAAATTTGGAAACCTGTTTAGTGGTTTCGTTGGTACCGGAAGTGACATATGTTCAAGTGTAACTTGGCACCGAAAGTGACATGTTTAAGAGTAACTTGGCACCAGTGAAACCCGTCATTCCTGCATGCAGGTCTAGTTATTATTATTATTCTTCTTTTGTTTTGAGTAGATCTCAGCAACTACGTGTTGCATCGTTACGATTTCTTCGGTTTTACTGGGAAAGTGGGTGTGACTTAGAGGATAAAGCTATTTTGAACGTTCTGCGACAATGCGAAATGTCCGAAATCACCGAAGTTATCGTTTTTACAAATATTGCGGTAATTTTAACAATAATCATGGGATTTTAACTTTCGATACATTTTGGCATAGCTGGAGACAGGGCACATAGCTGCGCTACTTTCGATTTTTGATTTTCGGCAAATCTTCGAAGATATTAGGCGCCAAATTTCGGAAATTTAAAATTTTACAAAAAACTTTTTTATTTATGAATATTTTTTAGTCGTGTTGTGCACAGAATTAAAGAGGCATCTGACTTGCGCAAAAATGTTAAAAAATTTTGTCTCAGTAATTTTCCTTGGCCTCCATTGGCTAATTCAGTTTTTCAGTCCTAGATTAATTTTTTATTGTTCGATTTGTATAAAACAAAGTTCATATGCTTCGTTGTCTCAATTGTCATTTTTTTTATTACCAAAAGTGTTATCTGTCGGCACCGGAAGTGGCATAATTTTACCAAAAACTACAATTTTGACAGTTAGGTACATTTTTTGAAAACAAATATTATTTTTTTGAAAAATTATATGACTCAAAGAGTGTGTCCTTTAAAGGCGCAAAAAATGTCGGAAGCAGTTTTTTTAATTTCTTTTTCATTTTCTAGCAAATTGGATTAAGAGGTGAAAAAAGGCGTAAAATTGACCTATTTACAACCCATTCAGGCTTTTCAGATTTTAAAATATTTTTACGTAACTTTTATAAACTTGTAGCTATAATCCATACGAAGAGAATGTATGTGAAAATTAGTTTGTAATATAAGCAGTTGCCGAGAAATAGGCAATTTTGCATGAGTCACTTTTCACGTAATTTTGGCTGTAAAAGAATCAATTATTATTCGATTTTCAATTTTCTTTCGCCATTGGATGCCTAATGCCATAGTGGACTATGTCAAACCATTTTACACCTTGCGCTGCCACCGGACATGACGTCATTTGCTCAAAACTTAAATTTTAGCCTTCAAAAAACAATATTTTATTCAAATGAGTCGTATTTGTTATTTTTTTCAAATTGTGATATTTGATTCTATTGATCAAATAGATTGAACCCATACGATCATACAGATACCACAAAATGGTTTCTAACTTGTACGGTTGCAGAGAAATGGGCGATTTTCCTTAAGTCACTTTTCAAGGTTTTTGGTCTATAAAAGTGTCAGTTATTATTCGATTTTCATAAAATTTTCACCATATGATATCTTGTGTCATTTATGATTTCATAGAACTAATTTAACATTTTCAGTATCACCGGAAGTAATGTCATTTTGGCAAAAACTGTATTTTTATCCTTCAAAACAGACATTTTTTTCAAATGAGTCTGATTTGTAATATATTTCAAATTATGATATTTGATTCCAATCAACAAATGGATTGAACCCATACGATCATATAGATACCAAAAGATAGTTTTTATCGTGTACGGTTGCCGAGAAATAGACGATTTTCTACAAGTCACTTTTCAAGGTTTTTGGTCTATAAAAGTGGCAATTCTCATTCGATTTACATACAATTTTCGCCATTATGCTGCCTTATGCCATTTCTGATTTCATAAAACTAATTGAACATTTTCATTATCACCGGAAGAAATGAAATTTTGCCAGGATCACTTACAAGTAACATATATATAAAATGAATTGATATTGCTGGATTTGGTTGATTCTTCGTCCATTTTATTTGATGTTTACAATGCTTATGTGGAAACCTGTTTGATGGTTTCGTTGGTATCGGAAGTGACATATGTTTAAGGGTAACGTGGCACCGAAAGTGACGTGGCACCAGTGAAACCCGTCATTCCTGCATGCAGGTCTAGTTATTCTTATTAGGGTTTCACACTGCGAAGCTTGTGTGAAACACTATTGTTTTTGTTAAAATTATTATTCTTATTATTAGGCTTTCACCATTTTTCAATGGTGAAAGACTATTGTTATTACTAAGATTATTCTTATTATTATTTTTTTTTTTATTGGGGGAAGCTAGATCTCAGAAACTATAAGAGATAGAGGTCTGAAGTTTGATTTTCCCTCGGGAAAATGGGTGGTGGTTACTCCTTAAAACTATTTCCAGATTTGTGCGCATAGCGGAAATGCGTGAAATCTTTAGCGTGCACAAAAATTGAAAATCGGCCATAATTCAGTTAATTCTCAATCGATTTTTCAGACATTTATATTTTTGAATAGCGGGAGACATTTCGGACTAGATAGCAGTTGAAAAACGTTGAATATAGAAACTTTGTCGCTCTCATTTTTTTGGTGAATACTGGAAAATTTTCAAAAAATTGCTAAAATGTTTATTTTTAGGAATTTAGAAATTCTAATTACACTTTTGGATAGCTGACGTCGATCCGATTCCAACAATATAAGTTGTGTTCTGGAATGTTAACTTTGATTTTTCACTTTTTTTCGCATTTTGGTCAAAAACGGTAAGGCTTATTTTTTTAAAACCACTTCAACGATTTTCCTGAAACTTTGGTAAGATGAACAGAGATGTCTGAATTGTTCCTTAAACTATAAATGAAAATCCTCTAATCACCGGAAGTGGTCAAGAAAGGTATCCAAACTTTGACAAAATTCAGAAAAATGGGTGCCTGTGCGACAAATAAGATGTATCGATTGGTTGTTTACCGAGTAGTTAATGCATTATATCGTTTGATAGCCACGTGAATTACCTACAAGATGGTACTATAGCGACAAGTTTCTATCAAAAAATAAAAAAGTTATCTGAGTTTGAAAAGTAAGGTATTTTGCTATTTCGGTCAACTTTAGACGCGTATTTCTCGAAAACGCCGCCTACGATTTTTTTAAAACTTTCTCATTCGAGAGTCTTATAGGTGGTGTATTGTGTGAAACCATTGTACAATTTCTCTAAATGTCATGAGTAGTCGAAAAACGAGATTGAAAATCCAAAACGTCGTATTTTTACCATTTGGAGCATTTTTAGACGTCTTTTTCTCGAAAAGTCAACGTAATTTTTTTTTTGAACTTCTTCTACAGAGAGTTTTATCGGTAGTCTTAGGTATGAAACCATTGCGCAACAGTTAGAAATATCAGGAGTATGAGAACAAAGGGATCGAAAATTGAAAACGTCACCTTTCATTATTAAGCAAAACATGCAGTAAGAGTTGATACAATCTGTACGTATTAGCAACGTTTAGAGCATATTCAAAAGTCCCGTTTTCTCTCACAGTGACGATATTTGGGCAAAAAGTATTTCAACTTTGAGTCTTTACTTCTATTCAAAATAAGGGTATAGTGACCCTGTAGCAGAAATATTTGATTTATGTGTGTAATAATTAGTCTTTGAATTAATATTGTTTCTCCTTGGCCAAAATTACCTCATAGCCGTAATCATCTCGACACAAATCGACGGCTCGCGCTGTTTATAAGCAAATCCAATTTTTAAGAGGTTACAGTTGTATCTTGCAGTAGTATCGTGCAGAAGTACGAATATTGCACCGGTCATAGAAAGTTTAATGTAGTTAGAGCATGGACTCTGTTTCTAATAAATATCGATATTTTATATGTGGGTGACGTCAAATCTTTAACGTGCACGAAATCCGAAAATTGGCGATATTTCATTGAATATAAAATCAATTTTTGAACAAGTTACATATTTGGGTAGCTGACATGAAAACGCGATTCCGAAGTCCCGTGTACACATTGGTGTGACATCGAAAAAAGTCCGAATTGGTCATAATTGGAACGTTTTGCATACGTATAAAGCATATATAGAGAGATTTTTTTAAAAGTGGCAATATTTGAACTAAGGGTGTTTTAATAGTAACCAATATCTGTTACTGGTGCTTCTAGAGTGAAAATAATTCGTTTTGGTAAATAATAGTTACCCCTGAAATTAATATCGCAGGATTTTTGTCTCCATGACGTCGCCATTTGATACCAGTGAAAATAAACCTCTCTGTTGAAGCTATTTATAAGGAAGGTACTCTTCTACATAAATGCAGAAAAATTAATGTTGAATGTAGGATTCTGGATTTTGGATATTATTTGACACTTACGATACTTTTTTGTCTTAATCGGAAAACTCTTTTTTTTTATTCTCGTGTAGATCTCTGAATCTGAAACAGATGGAGTTTTGAATATTGATTTTGCCTATGTTTTAAACATTTAGTACTTAGAACTATTGCGAAGTTGTGAACCAGACCGTAAGTGATGTAAATCTTTAACGTGCACGAATGAAAATAGGTTTTAATTATGTCAATTCCCAACCGATTTTCGAAAAAATTATATTTTTGTACAGCCGGGAGTGATGTAAATCTTTAACGTGCATGAATGAAAATCGGTTCTAATTATGTCAATTCCCAACCGATTTTCGAAAAAATTATATTTTTGTACAGCCGGGGATTTTGCGGATGGGATAAAGGTCGAATTGAGATAACCATGTCGTTCTTAGTTGAGATAACCAGTTTGAGCATGGACTCTATCTGTAATAAATATTAAATTTTTATATGTTACATGTAGTGACGTCAAATCTTTAACGTGCACGAAATCAGAAAATTGTAGATATTTCATTGAATATTTAATCAATTTTTGAACCAGTTGCATATTTGAGTAGTTGATATGGACGTGATTCCAGAGTCCCGTGTACAAATTGGTGTGACATTGACAAAAGTCCGAGTTGGTCATGATCGCAACGTTTTGCCTACGTATAAAGCATTATATAGAGAGCTTTTTTTTTTGAAAGAGGCAATATTTGAACTAAAGGTGTTTTACTGGTAACCAATATCTGGTAATGCTGCTTCTAGAGTGAAAATAATTCATTTTAGTTACTCCTGAAATTATTATCCCAGGTTTTTTGTCTACATGACGCCATCATATGATACCAGCGAAAATGACGCTATTTACCGAAACTATTTATAAGGAAGGCACCCCTCTGGACCAATGTTGAAAAGTTGATGTTGAAAGGTATGATTCTTGGTTTTGGTTATGATCTGACACGATCTTTTTTTTGTCCCATTCGAAAAACTTTTTTTTTTCATTCTCTTGTAGATCTCTGAAACTAAAGCAGATAGAGTTCTGAATAATGATTTTTCCTATGTTTTAAGCAGTAAGTACTTAGAAGTATTGCGAAAGTTCTGAACAGACCTGAAGTGAAGTAAATCTTTAACGTGCATAAACGAAAATAGGTCCTAATAATGTCAATTCCCAACCGATTTTCGAAAAAGTTATATTTTTGTAGAGCCGGTGATATTGGGGATTGCAATACCACGCTGTTCTCCTTTTTTCCTAAAAATTTGAAAATGTATGAAATTGTAAAATTTTTTTTTAGAATTTTTGAGTTTTTGATTACGTATTTAGATTTCTGACGTCTGTAGGATTCTACCGATACAAGTTCATAATGTTGTAAATTGTTCAACTATATTGTTCACTTTCCTTCTAACGTAATGCGCATGCAGAGAAAGTGTCAATATCTGAGTTGTTTAAGTGTGTGTGTGTGTGTTTTAAGGGGTGTGTGTGTTTTAAGGGGTGGGTGGTGGGCATTTTGTGCTGCATTGGGCAAGGTGAAAGCCTTCAGCCTTGCAAGCAAGTCTAGTTATTATTATTATTCTTCTTTTGTTTTGAGTAGATCTCAGCAACTACGTGTCGCATCGTTACGATTTCTTCGGTTTTACTGGGAAAGTGGGTGTGACTTAGAGGATAAAGCTATTTTGAACGTTCTGCGACAATGCGAAATGTCCGAAATCACCGAAGTTATCGTTTTTACAAATATTGCGGTAATTTTAACAATTATCATGGGATTTTAACTTTCGATACATTTTGGCATAGCTGGAGACAGGGCACATAGCTGCGCTACTTTCGATTTTTGATTTTCGGCAAATCTTCGAAGATATTAGGCGCCAAATTTCGGAAATTTAAAATTTTACAAAAAACTTTTTTATTTATGAATATTTTTTAGTCGTGTTGTGCACAGAATTAAAGAGTCATCTGACTTGCGCAAAAATGTTAAAAAATTTTGTCTCAGTAATTTTCCTTGGCCTCCATTGGCTAATTCAGTTTTTCAGTCCTAGATTAATTTTTTATAGTTCGATTTGTATAAAACAAAGTTCATATGCTTCGTTGTCTCAATTGTCATTTTTTTTATTACCAAAAGTGTTATCTGTCGGCACCGGAAGTGGCATAATTTTACCAAAAACTACAATTTTGACAGTTAGGTACATTTTTTGAAAACAAATATTATTTTTTTGAAAAATTATATGACTCAAAGAGTGTGTCCTTTAAAGGCGCAAAAAATGTCGGAAGCAGTTTTTTTAATTTCTTTTTCATTTTCTAGCAAATTGGATTAAGAGGTGAAAAAAGGCGTAAAATTGACCTATTTACAACTCATTCAGGCTTTTCAGATTTTAAAATATTTTTACGTAACTTTTATAAACTTGTAGCTATAATCCATACGAAGAGAATGTATGTGAAAATTAGTTTGTAATATAAGCAGTTGCCGAGAAATAGGCAATTTTGCATGAGTCACTTTTCACGTAATTTTGGCTGTAAAAGAATCAATTATTATTCGATTTTCAATTTTCTTTCGCCATTGGATGCCTAATGCCATAGTGGACTATGTCAAACCATTTTACCCCTTGTGCTGCCACCGGAAATGACGTCATTTGCTCAAAACTTAAATTTTAGCCTTCAAAAAACAATATTTTATTCAAATGAGTCGTATTTGTTATTTTTTTCAAATTGTGATATTTGATTCTATTGATCATATAGATTGAACCCATACGATCATACAGATACCACAAAATGGTTTCTAACTTGTACGGTTGCAGAGAAATGGGCGATTTTCCTTAAGTCACTTTTCAAGGTTTTTGGTCTATAAAAGTGTCAGTTATTATTCGATTTTCATAAAATTTTCACCATATGATATCTTGTGTCATTTATGATTTCATAGAACTAATTTAACATTTTCAGTATCACCGGAAGTAATGTCATTTTGGCAAAAACTGTATTTTTAGCCTTCAAAACAGACATTTTTTTCAAATGAGTCTGATTTGTAATATATTTCAAATTATGATATTTGATTCCAATCAACAAATGGATTGAACACATACGATCATATAGATACCAAAAGATAGTTTTTATCGTGTACGGTTGCCGAGAAATAGACGATTTTCTACAAGTCACTTTTCAAGGTTTTTGGTCTATAAAAGTGGCAATTCTCATTCGATTTACATAAAATTTTCGCCATTATGATGCCTTATGCCATTTCTGATTTCATAAAACTAATTGAACATTTTCATTATCACCGGAAGTAATGAAATTTTGCCAGGATCACTTACAAGTAACATATATATAAAATGAATTGATATTGCTGGATTTGGTTGATTCTTCGTCCATTTTATTTGATGTTTACAATGCTTATGTGGAAACCTGTTTGATGGTTTCATTGGTATCGGAAGTGACATATGTTTAAGGGTAACGTGGCACCGAAAGTGACGTGGCACCAGTGAAACCCGTCATTCCTGCATGCAGGTCTAGTTATTATTATTATTATTCTTCTTTTGTTTTGAGTAGATCTCAGCAACTACGTGTCGCATCGTTACGATTTCTTCGGTTTTACTGGGAAAGTGGGTGTGACTTAGAGGATAAAGCTATTTTGAACGTTCTGCGACAATGCGAAATGTCCGAAATCACCGAAGTTATCGTTTTTAGAAATATTGCGGTAATTTTAACAATAATCATGGGATTTTAACTTTCGATACATTTTGGCATAGCTGGAGACAGGGCACATAGCTGCGCTACTTTCGATTTTTGATTTTCGGCAAATCTTCGAAGATATTAGGCGCCAAATTTCGGAAATTTAAAATTTTACAAAAAACTTTTTTATTTATGAATATTTTTTAGTCGTGTTGGACACAGAATTAAAGAGTCATCTGACTTGCGCAAAAATGTTAAAAAATTTTGTCTCAGTAGTTTTCCTTGGCCTCCATTGGCTAATTCAGTTTTTCAGTCCTAGATTAATTTTTTATTGTTCGATTTGTATAAAACAAAGTTCATATGCTTCGTTGTCTCAATTGTCATTTTTTTTATTACCAAAAGTATTATCTGTCGGCACCGGAAGTGGCATAATTTTACCAAAAACTACAATTTTGACAGTTAGGTACATTTTTTGAAAACAAATATTATTTTTTTGAAAAATTATATGACTCAAAGAGTGTGTCCTTTAAAGGCGCAAAAAATGTCGGAAGCAGTTTTTTTAATTTCTTTTTCATTTTCTAGCAAATTGGATAAAGAGGTGAAAAAAGGCGTAAAATTGACCTATTTACAACTCATTCAGGCTTTTCAGATTTTAAAATATTTTTACGTAACTTTTATAAACTTGTAGCTATAATCCATACGAAGAGAATGTATGTGAAAATTAGTTTGTAATATAAGCAGTTGCCGAGAAATAGGCAATTTTGCTTGAGTCACTTTTCACGTAATTTTGGCTGTAAAAGAATCAATTATTATTCGATTTTCAATTTTCTTTCGCGATTGGATGCCTAATGCCATAGTGGACTATATCAAACCATTTTACCCTTTGCGCTGCCACCGGAAATGACGTCATTTGCTCAAAACTTAAATTTTAGCCCTAAAAAAACAATATTTTATTCAACTGAGTCGTATTTGTTATTTTTTTCAAATTGTGATATTTGATTCTATTCATCAAATAGATTGAACCCATACGATCATACAGATACCACAAAATGGTTTCTAACTTGTACGGTTGCAGAGAAATGTGCGATTTTCCTTAAGTCACTTTTCAAGGTTTTTGGTCTATAAAAGTGTCAGTTATTATTCGATTTTCATAAAATTTTCACCATATGATATCTTGTGTCATTTATGATTTCATAGAACTAATTTAACATTTTCAGTATCACCGGAAGTAATGTCATTTTGGCAAAAACTGTATTTTTAGCCTTCAAAACAGACATTTTTTTCAAATGAGTCTGATTTGTAATATATTTCAAATTATGATATTTGATTCCAATCAACAAATGGATTGAACCCATACGATCATATAGATACCAAAAGATAGTTTTTATCGTGTACGGTTGCCGAGAAATAGACGATTTTCTACAAGTCACTTTTCAAGGTTTTTGGTCTATAAAAGTGGCAATTCTCATTCGATTTACATACAATTTTCGCCATTATGATGCCTTATGCCATTTCTGATTTCATAAAACTAATTGAACATTTTCATTATCACCGGAAGTAATGAAATTTTGCCAGGATCACTTACAAGTAACATATATATAAAATGAATTGATATTGCTGGATTTGGTTGATTCTTCGTCCAATTTATTTGATGTTTACAATGCTTATGTGGAAACCTGTTTGATGGTTTCATTGGTATCGGAAGTGACATATGTTTAAGGGTAACGTGGCACCGAAAGTGACGTGGCACCAGTGAAACCCGTCATTCCTGCATGCAGGTCTAGTTATTCTTATTAGGGTTTCACACTGCGAAGCTTGTGTGAAACACTATTGTTTTTGTTAAAATTATTATTCTTATTATTATTATTATTCTTCTTTTGTTTTGAGTAGATCTCAGCAACTATGTGTCGCATCGTTACGATTTCTTCGGTTTTACTGGGAAAGTGGGTGTGACTTAGAGGATAAAGCTATTTTGAACGTTCTGCGACAATGCGAAATGTCCGAAATCACCGAAGTTATCATTTTTGAAAATATTGCAGTAATTTTAACAATAATCATTGGATTTTAATTTTCGATAGATTTTGGCATAGCCGGAGACAGGGCACATAGCTACGTTACTTTCAATTTTTGATTTTCTGCAAATCTTCGAAGATATTAGGCGCCAAATTTCGAAAATTTAAAATTTTACAAAAAACTTTTTTATTTATGAATATTTCTTAGTCGTGTTGTGCGGAGAATTAAAGAGTCATCTGATTAGCGCAAAAATGTTAAAATTTTTTGTCTCAGTAATTTTCCTTGGCCGCCATTGGCTAATTCAGTTTTTCAGTCCTAGATTATTTTGTTATTGTTCGATTTGTATAAAATAAAGTTCATATGCTTCGTTGTCTCAATTGTCATTTTTTTTGTTACCGATAGTGTTATCTGTCGGCACCGGAAGTGGCATAATTTTACCAAAAACTACAATTTTGACAGTTAGGTACATTTTTCGAAAACAAATATTATTTTTTGGAAAAATTATTTGACTCAAAGAGTGTGCCCTTTCAAGGCGCAAAAAATGTCGGAAGCAGTTTTTTTAATTTCGATTTCATTTTCGAGCAAATTCGATTAAATGGCTAAAAATGGTGTAAAATTGACCTATTTACAACCTATTCAGGCTTTTCAGATTTTAAAATATTTCTTCGTAACTTTTATAAACTTGTAGCTATAATCCATACGAAGAAAATGTATGTTAAAATTAGTTTGTAATATAAGCAGTTCCCAAGAAATGGGCAGTTCTGTACAAGTCACTGTTTTCGTTATTTTGCCTGTAAAATAGTCAATTATTATTGGATTTTTATAAAAGTGACATCATTTGATTCAAAAAGCATGTGGCGTCATATCAAGTTGATTACAATTTAAAATTGACACCGGAAGTGACGTCATTTGGTCAAAAACTGCATTTTAAACTTTTTAAATCAATGTTTTATTCAACCATGAATAACTTAATATGTATTAATAATTTTAACTTTTGGTTTAAATTCACATATAAATACAACTCATGTGGTCATATAGATATCATAAAATTGTTTCTAACTTGTTCGGTTGCCGAGAAATAGACGGTTTTCTACAGGTCACTTTTGAAGGTTTCGGGGCCATAAAAGTGTCAATTATGATTCGATTTTCATAAACGTTACACCATGTTATACCTAATGCCATTTGTGATTTCATACAAGTAATTTAAGATTTTCATTATCACCGGAAGTAACGTCATTTTGGCAAAAACTGAATTTTTAGCCTTCAAAACAGATATTTTATTCAAATGAGTCTGTTTTGAAATCTTTTTCAAATTATGGTATTTGATGCCAATCAACAAATAGAATGAACCCATACGATCATACAGATACCACAAAATGGTTTCTAACTTGTACGGTTGCAGAGAAATAGCAGATTTTCTACAAGTCACTTTTCAAGTTTTTTGGTCTTTAAAAGTGGCAATTATTATTCGATTTACATAAAATTGTCACTATATGATATCGTATGCCATTTCTGATTTCATAATACTAATTGAACATTTTCATTAACACCGGAAGTAATTTAATTTTGTCAAGATCATTTACAAGTAACAAATGTTTAAAATGACTTGATATTGCTGGATTGATTGGTTGATTCAACGTCCATTTTATTTGTGTGCAATGTTAATTTTGAAACCTGTTTAGTGGTTTCGTTGGTACCGGAAGTGACATATCTTCAAGTGTAACTTGGCACCGAAAGTGACATGTTTAAGAGTAACTTGGCACCAGTGAAACCCGTCATTCCTGCATGCAGGTCTAGTTATTATTATTATTATTCTTCTTTTGTTTTGAGTAGATCTCAGCAACTACGTGTCGCATCGTTACGATTTCTTCGGTTTTCTGGGAAAGTGGGTGTGACTTAGAGGATAAAGCTATTTTGAACGTTCTGCGACAATGCGAAATGTCCGAAATCACCGAAGTTATCGTTTTTACAAATATTGCGGTAATTTTAACAATAATCATGGGATTTTAACTTTCGATACATTTTGGCATAGCTGGAGACAGGGCACATAGCTGCGCTACTTTCGATTTTTGATTTTCGGCAAATCTTCGAAGATATTAGGCGCCAAATTTCGGAAATTTAAAATTTTACAAAAAACTTTTTTATTTATGAATATTTTTTAGTCGTGTTGTGCACAGAATTAAAGAGTCATCTGACTTGCGCAAAAATGTTAAAAAATTTTGTCTCAGTAATTTTCCTTGGCCTCCATTGGCTAATTCAGTTTTTCAGTCCTAGATTAATTTTTTATTGTTCGATTTGTATAAAACAAAGTTCATATGCTTCGTTGTCTCAATTGTCATTTTTTTTATTACCAAAAGTGTTATCTGTCGGCACCGGAAGTGGCATAATTTTACCAAAAACTACAATTTTGACAGTTAGGTACATTTTTTGAAAACAAATATTATTTTTTTGAAAAATTATATGACTCAAAGAGTGTGTCCTTTAAAGGCGCAAAAAATGTCGGAAGCAGTTTTTTTAATTTCTTTTTCATTTTCTAGCAAATTGGATTAAGAGGTGAAAAAAGGCGTAAAATTGACCTATTTACAACTCATTCAGGCTTTTCAGATTTTAAAATATTTTTACGTAACTTTTATAAACTTGTAGCTATAATACATACGAAGAGAATGTATGTGAAAATTAGTTTGTAATTTAAGCAGTTGCCGAGAAATAGGCAATTTTCCATGAGTCACTTTTCACGTAATTTTGGCTGTAAAAGAATCAATTATTATTCGATTTTCAATTTTCTTTCGCCATTGGATGCCTAATGCCATAGTGGGCTATGTCAAACCATTTTACCCCTTGCGCTGCCACCGGAAATGACGTCATTTGCTCAAAACTTAAATTTTAGCCTTCAAAAAACAATATTTTATTCAAATGAGTCGTATTTGTTATTTTTTTCAAATTGTGATATTTGATTCTATTGATCAAATAGATTGAACCCATACGATCATACAGATACCACAAAATGGTTTCTAACTTGTACGGTTGCAGAGAAATGGGCGATTTTCCTTAAGTCACTTTTCAAGGTTTTTGGTCTATAAAAGTGTCAGTTATTATTCGATTTTCATAAAATTTTCACCATATGATATCTTGTGTCATTTATGATTTCATAGAACTAATTTAACATTTTCAGTATCACCGGAAGTAATGTCATTTTGGCAAAAACTGTATTTTTAGCCTTCAAAACAGACATTTTTTTCAAATGAGTCTGATTTGTAATATATTTCAAATTATGATATTTGATTCCAATCAACAAATGGATTGAACTCATACGATCATATAGATACCAAAAGATAGTTTTTATCGTGTACGGTTGCCGAGAAATAGACGATTTTCTACAAGTCACTTTTCAAGGTTTTTGGTCTATAAAAGTGGCAATTCTCATTCGATTTACATACAATTTTCGCCATTATGCTGCCTTATGCCATTTCTGATTTCATAAAACTAATTGAACATTTTCATTATCACCGGAAGTAATGAAATTTTGCCAGGATCACTTACAAGTAACATATATATAAAATGAATTGATATTGCTGGATTTGGTTGATTCTTCGTCCATTTTATTTGATGTTTACAATGCTTATGTGGAAACCTGTTTGATGGTTTCATTGGTATCAGAAGTGACATATGTTTAAGGGTAACGTGGCACCGAAAGTGACGTGGCACCAGTGAAACCCGTCATTCCTGCATGCAGGTCTAGTTATAATTGTAACTGTTCTCCACAATGTGACTGTTTTGGATGTGTGCAAAAAGAAAAAGAAATCTTCATGCTGAAAGAAAGGATTCATTCCCTAGAAGAAAAAGTCAATTATTTACAATCAGAAATTGTGGCTTCTCATAAAACATTTTCTCACATAACATTTACCCGCAGTGATAAAAATGTAAGACAATATCTTGGACTTCCAAATAAGCACACGTTTCACACGATAGTTAAACTTGTAATGCCGAAGTCAAGGCTTTTAAGATATTGGAAGGGTAACAAAAGAGTCATTTCTACTAAAGTCCACAAAGTAAATGAAAAAGCTAAAAAACGTGGTCCAGAAAGGAAATTAACAGTAGAACAAGAGCTCATTATGGTTTTTTTAAAACTTCGTCTCAACCTTCCACAAGTTCTTCTAGGTGATATTTTTGGAATTAGCCAAAGTCTGTGCTCACAGATAATAACAACGTGGTTAAAGATCTTATCCAGATTATTGAAGAACTTAATCATCAAACCATCAAAAGAAGAAATTAAATCCTGTCTTCCCAAGTCTTTCCAGGAGTTAGTTCCAACAGCACGGTCTATAATTGACTGTTCAGAATTCTACATTGAAACATCCAATAGCCTCGACATCCAGGCAGCTACATGGTCTGACTATAAACAGCACAATACTGTTAAGTGTCTTGTTGACATAACCCCAAATGGATGTATCCAGTTTGTATCTAAAGCATGGGGCGGTAGAACTAGTGACAGGTATATTGTTTTGAATTCGGGGTGGCTTGATTCCCTTGAAGCGGGAGATACTGTGTTGGCAGATAGAGGGTTTCCGATTGCGGAAAATTTACTATTACAGCAAGTTCGCTTATATATTCCTCCAGGTGCAAGGGGCACAGAACAGATGAGCCGTGAAAATGTATTAAAAACAAAAACTATTGCTAATCTTAGGATACATGTAGAGCGGGCTATAAATAGACTCAAATGGTTCAAAGTACTATCAAGTACTATTCCTATTTCGTTAGTGCCATTGACAGATGACATACTGATTATCTGTGCTGCCATATCAAATTTATTCCCACCCTTAGTGAAATAAAAACTATGAAGCTGAATGTGTGATAGTAAACAGTGTTTAATTACTGTGAATAGTGTTATTATAGTTTATTGATTTTATTACATCTAATATATAATCTGTTTACAAAGACCTTCATTGGTGATGAGGCAAACAAAAGTAAAAGCTTATTCAAGACCATTCATAATAAAACATATTAAATACTAAAATAACACCACTGTATCTGCACTGTATCATTGATGTAAATTAACAAATTTTAAATTAATGTGGTGATTATATATAAATACATGTGTATATACTGGTATATATATGAAGCAAAATCATATAAGATTTTAGCTTGTTTTGTATCATATTATTATAATTGTGCTGATATATTTGATATTTTATGAATAAATATTGTTTAAATAACATATAACCTGGTACATATGTTCATAATAAATGAAATGGATTACACTACATCAATTGTTTTTTTTTGTTATTTACTATATTCCATACAATTACTACCCAGTTCAGCAATTTAAAATTGAACTCCAATAATCATTTTATACAAAAATTTATGCATTCTCAGTTTGCATGCATGACTGACAAAACCATGTGTCATTATTGTCGTCAGAATCATATACGACACAGGAAAAATGAAACCATATACCACATGATTCACATTGCACACTAAAGTCATTATCGGAAGCTATATCATCAGGTTCCATGCAAAGCTGTGAGCAAACTCCACAAATATACAAAGGCATAATGGTATTTTTTCTCTTTTTACAAGTTTTTTGTGGCTTACAATTTGAATTTAATCTTCTCTTATAAGATTGGACAGTATTTTCAGAATTTTCACAAGTTGCTACACTTATGTCATGTGGATTGGCTAAGTCAGAAGTTGAACAGATATTATCTACATTCTGTTGGTCACTTATTACAAGTTCATTTACAGGTTGTAACAAAGATTTTTTTTTTTTCAAAATAAAAGGAATTACATAATTAGTGTAAAATGAATCGGCATGAGATTTCAATTCATTAAAATATACAATGTCAAAGGGAACCCTTTCTAAAAAATAACCATGTCTAGAATATATAAAAAAATGGCACCATGTCTTATTACAAACACCCATTTGCCACTGAATTTGAGAATAATATCGGTGTGTATGACTTAATTTAACTAAGCCATTGTTTTTATGTAAACATTCCTGGTTCATTTCATTTGGAGTAGTATGTGATATACTTAAGGGACATTTTATTTCTAATAGACCTGATGGACAACAAGAGCATGATACCATTGCATCTGGAGATGCCCCAAACTGTGGCATATTTTGGAAAATTGTAAGGCCTGTTTCATTTACTGAAAGGTTTTTATGCTTTGGGATCATTAATCGTTTGTAAGACTCCCTGGCTTCAGATTCCATTTCTGAGCCATACTTCAATGCAGGTATTGCAATAGAGTGTCTGGACGTTATCCCTACAATTTTTTTAATAAGAGGGTTGGGATCTTAACTTCTCTTCTTAGTTGCTAGGGATTGCATTTTTGTGTACACATCGTGAGCAATAGATGCTGTAATTCTGTATTTGCGATTTAATATCCAAGTATCATTATCAGCCTGCCCCAGCGTTGCCCTTTCTAATGCACAGATTTCTTCCTGCGAAAACTTGTCATCTAAAATAGCTTTAATATCTTCTAAATTGTTGCTATTTTGAATGAGTTCATACAGTGATGGCCTAGGTGATGTGCTAACAGAAACTTCATAAGCAATATCATGAGGGGACAAATGACTAGGAGTACAGGCTTTAAAACCAACAGCATTAGGGCAACAATCGTGTAATGCATCAAATAATTCCTTAAATGAAAAAGGTTTATCAACATGAGAATTTATAGATGCAAACGTTTTCTCTTTTCGTTGTGGTTCATTAGCAACCTGTGACATTCCGAATCCTGGCTTTCTAAAATTAAGATCAGACACTAAAACTGGTCTTAAATCTGTCTTTTCAGCTCCATATCGATTCCAGCTACATGGCTTGTCAGTACATGCTTTATTGGTGATACCCTCTCTCCAATAAAAATCCATTTTAAAAAGTATTGCTGCCACATGATTACATGTTGACCCCAATCTGAAATAGTAAAAGAAGGGTTAAGAATACTGCAATTTTATCTCCTGAATTAACAAGCTTAAAATATTCCAATTGAAAATAGAAGAATTTATACTGTAATGGGGTTTAGATTAATAAAAGATCAGGAGGAAAACTGTCTCCAATTCCGAAACCTGGTTAATGAATTTTCAGTTTATGATCAATTTATATGAAGTTCTTTTGACTCGGTCAAAAAAGATAAACTCTAGTGTGAAAACAATTAAATATTGATCAGAAGAAAAACCAAAACACTTACTGAACAGGTTACATGCAAAGAAATTCTGTCAACTTTTTAATTCAACGCACAACACAGTTTAACAAGTCTAACTGTAACAAAAACAAATAACAGTTAAGTCTCATGAATAACAAATAATGTTTTGCATGAACATAAACACTAAAATTCTATGTTCACAAGTTTTAAACATGAAATAAAAATAAAATTTCAACATGAGATAAAATAAAATTTTAACATGGGATAAAATAAAAATACAAAAATACAACTCACCCAGCAAAACATGTGCAATAAGCTGATTGAATCTCACCACTTGATTTGCGCACCATTACCCAAGCTCGATGTGGAATATGAGATATTTTCTGTGATGGTGTACACATGGCTTTTAGGTAGCAAAATGGACTGTCATTATTGATCTGGTGATAGAAAACCTCTTTTAACCAACTGCTGTCAAAATAACTGTATGCTTTTCCTTCCTTGTAACTATTCATAGCTCTCTTGGTTATGCCTGAAAAATAGAATACGAAAGTATAAGAAATAAGACAGTAGTTGTTTGATTACATAGCAATTTCTATCAAACAATATTGCCTACCATATCTATAAATAAGACAACAATTATTATATTAATGAAAAAGTTGTATTCAGTAAGCTACCGTAGTTAAACTGTAGGCAGATGTCTATGTTATATTTATTTGATATTTACCAGTACGGAGGCCTACCGCCTAGGCCTTGGAGATTCTTACTTGTGGAAAATATTACTCCTATTTGGGGCTTATTTAAAAGAAATGACATTTGAAATGTCTCTGCTGTAAAGTCAAACCAACACATGAAGATGTCTAGACAAACTAAATTAGGCCTATACTATTGGCTATGCATTACTAACGTATTTAATCTAAATCGTACTGGTAAAAGTGGTTATAAATATAGCCCTAAAGTCTCACGTCACGTGTCGTCACGTAGCGTTTTGTTAAATAATATAATTACCTTTGTTAATGTGACCATTTAATGAATGAAAATATCCACAAATGTCACCATACATCGTTGGTGGCCAATAAGCAGTCCCCACTTTTTCGCCAACCCATCCAGTTGTCAGATCATATGGGTCCGGTTGTTTTCCTGACGACTGTGTACATAATAAATTCTGGTAAATAACTGCCTTCTCTTTCATTTGCTCTTCCATGTCCATAACATCCGGCAAGTCTTGTTCCATAGCAATAAAAACACGAGCAATCAATTCTTCTTTACTTCCTTTTATCTTCATACCCTTCTTCTTACAGAAAGACTGTAATGACTTTACATTCCATAATTTTATTTCGCTAAGACTCGACATTCTTTTCGCTTCACAAAGTGGCCGTCTGCTCGAGACGTCAGACTGGTTTGTTTACATTTGTGTCTTCCCAGAATTCCAAGCGCGGCGGAAAGGGTAATACGGTCTATTGTCCAATATATCTCACGATATAAGTCATTGTAGACCATATTACACTATTAACCCATTCTACAAAATATTACATCATTAAGTCATAGCAGAACATAATTATTTAAACACCATAGAACATACTACAACATTAAATCGTTGTAGAACAAGGTACATTAAAAACTGGTCATATTCCTGAAGCAATGGCCCGATAAATCCCTCTCTCGCCATTTCTGGATTGGCTTCTTATGTATATTCTTCCCGTTCAATCAAATCTATAACAAGTACAGCAACATGGCAGTCCTACGTGTAATCTTGGTCTTCCTTAAAATGTTGGACAGTGATTTAAGGAATTGGAAAAACGATGAAAGTATGTGAAATGAAGGTTGTGGACTCCCTAGAGGTCATAGGTTTTGACCGATTTTCATGAAATTTAAAAGATATCTTTATATTCCAATGTTCTCAAACCTTTTCGATATTCGTGAGTTTCAGACATTAACAATAACAAATAATTTCCACCTGCTCGGTTTAGTTCCGACACATGTCCAATTATACGGATTATCGCCTTGATGTATCGAGATAAAAACACTCTCAATGTCATGATGTTTGACACTAGATGATATCAGTGAAGTATATTTATAGAGATAAGACATTTGGTTTATTATAGTTGGATGTAATTATTTGAAGAGATGCACGGACAAAAGGCTTTTGTAGTTGTTGGTAAGTTGCTTAACTTAGTTATTTACAGTATTTTCAGTGGTAGGCCTACAAATAGAGTCACCCTCTTGGTTTTTTCATGCTACAAATGAAGGAAATATATTCTTATGTGGCTCACCATTAATGGCTAACTTGTGGAGTACTGCTGTGTTAACAAAGATATTTTCTGTGCTCCAAAATACTATAAATATATTTAAATGCCAATCTTGCGGTGTGCTGGTGTTGTCTTTAGGCAGGAACCAGAAGGGTACAAAATGTATGACCCAAATTAAATCCTCCAAGAAAACACTGATATTTGTTTAACCGTTTAAGTATATTAAATATGTATTGTGTTCGGGATGGATAGGCAAACTCTACGCTACCGATTTACTTTGTTATTGTCCATTGCACACATGTTGAAGAAGGAGTTAACGCATGTGCGTTAGATCAGGTTTGTAATTGAGCAAAGTGGCGTATTTTGGTTCCCCGCTTGTACGTGACAATTAAGTAGTAGGCTCGCCTGTCCAGCCTCGTGGGTTCTCCGGTTTACTGCCACTGCTAAAAAAAACCTACCCGCAATGGAATTGTTGAAATAAATTTGAAACATATTATTATCTTAGTCTAGAAATGACCTAGTTTTTGTCGAGTGGACGATATATAAACCCCAATTCTCACTCTCCGGTTTCTTTCCAGAGTAAAGATACCTACGCGAAAGCTTATTGTCCCTAGTCTTTCGAAGAAAGTTGGGTGACTATTAAAATGGGTTCGTCCGTCTGTCTGTCTGCCCGTTACTCTTTTTGAGACACAACAACTCTCTTTCTAATTGAGCTAGAATGTTCAAACTTGGTGTATGTGTTTATTATGTCAATGCCTTGATGGTTGATGCTTTGGAACACTTGATGTAGATGTTCATTAGGTGAATGTATTGACTAAGTTCAATGATTAACATTATGAGCTGAAGCTAAGCATAGCTAATCACTTTCATTGGTCGATGCTTTGGGAAAAGATAATCTTCACTCTATCTGATAGAGAGTGATGAGACTTAGTGTATAGTTTGATTGCTCCATACTTTTGAAAAAAATAAATGTGCGATTTGTCGGCGGGGGACATCAGCCTCACTCACTGTTGGGTTATGTAAATTAAATTGAACCATGTGTTAGCCCGGGAATGATTTCGTTTGTGTCGAACGTGGACGGTAAAACCCCATTTAAATCACGTTTAAAAATCAATTTATATTTTCATTAGCTTCATACCATGTTTTATGGTTGAACTGTTTAAAACGTTTTAGGTGTGTTTGCTTACATTGTTTAACGCCATCTGAAAACATTAATCAATTGTGCAATTTTTCAGTGTTCGACAATGACAAATAAACACAAAGCTATAAATTCCTTGATATTTAAAGGAGTTAAACTGCCAATATTTGGACCCTAGAAATTGACACAAACAGGTCGCAAGACATCTAATGTTGTAATAGGAGTGTACATGTATATACACTGCTTTACATTTAATCGTTTCCGTTTTTACTTTAATTTCAGATCACTTATGTTCGGCGAAAAACGACAGGCGTCTCAATCGCATGAAAATCTCTAGTTTCTGGTTATTCTAGTCTACACCCATAGTATTTATTGCATTAGTCCCAAGGAAAGAATATGACATTATCGTTTGACATGACTTGTGAAATATGTCTAGCTTCGTTCTTCCAGTACCTTGTCACAAATAGCGCTGAAACACATTGTGATACACGATTCGTGTACCAATGGTAAAATATTTTTGTTTTGTCTTAAATATTGGATATCAAAAGCCCATCTTTTCAGGGCAAGATCACAACATCAATATTGATTTAAAGTAGCCAAGTCTCTAACTCAATATCATCCAAAATCTTCAACATTGAAAACACGAATTATTTGTCAATTCAAATCAACATTGATGCTGTGATCTCACCGGAAATGATGGGCTTCTGATATCCAATATTCAAGACAACATAAACATTTTATCATTGGTACACGAATCTTGTACCATAATGCGTTTCATCCCCAGTTCTAGCAAGAGACTCGAGGAACGAAACATTGCACCAAATCAAACGGCGTCTGTAGACTAATAACCAGACGCTCGAAATATTTATTCTATTGATCATGAAACTTCTGGCCTATATCGGCGAACATTAACGATTTGAAATTAGGGTAAAAACGGAACCATTGAAAGTAAATCTGTTTATATACATTCATATTACGGTATTATATGCGTTGCGGTCCACTTGCGTCAATTTCTAGGTCCCAAATGTTAGCGATTTAGCTACTTTAAATCGACAAACAATTTGTGTTATCAACATCAAAGACTGTTGAGGATATTGAGATTAGCTACTTTAACTTAGATATAATTTATTGCAATTTAATATGCTTTTATTCTCTTTTAGTCTTAATGATGGCTGTAAATCTACTAGGGACATTTAGTACGGGTAAATATATTTTGGAATTTAATGAACATCCGGAAAACCTAAACCAAATTAGATAATTTGACGGACATATAGCCATCAGCGGCGCGTTATTTTGAAGTTTACACCATGATTAATTATATATAGATGACCAAAAGTCGCAATTGTTAAAAAAGGCTCGTGAAAACACTGGTCTGTAAAATGTGCACTTTGTGGGAACTAATAATCAAAACCACAATAATTGCTTACCCATTGCTTACATAGTTTCTGTTGTCAGACCAATAACCTCAGATACAATAATTGTTCACATAATTTCGATGACCGGGGCAATATCTCCACATACAATCGAAATTGAAAAACTAAATACCCTCTTTCCCCCCAATATCACTATGTATTTTATACATGTAGGCTAAAATTGTTGTTAGTGTACACGTTCAATCCGAGGCTGTATCTACCTTAGTGATTCGAATGTTCGACATGTTTGAAACCTGGTTGCCAGGTAATGTATTTGTTGTAATGGAGAGTTGTACGGATGGGAATATAAACCTAGGTTCATCTATGTACATATGTGCGTGTACTTAAATAAATAGTTAAAAGATGAATTTCGATAAATAGTAGAGGTGGACCACACACCCTCCTGTAGCATTGCACATATGGCTATTTACAAAACTCCCACCAGTATTTTAGACTCATATTGTGTTGGCGATAAACGCTATTTCATTTCTCTGTTTTGGGGGTCGGTTGGGTTATTTGCCGTCTGGCACACGCTATGGCTTTACAATACACGTATATTCTTATACATATCATATACCTTAGGGAGTGTTTGATCAAAATCTATTTTCTATTAAGAAATATCACCCTCTCGTCGGTGGATAAGTGGTACGTGGTCAAGTTCCACTGGTGGATCAATTGGTGGAGGATGGGGAAGTACGTCAAGTAGCAGCAGCTTTTCCCAGACCGGAGGTTACAATGCAGGGGGTTAACGTAGTGGGGGCAGTAACCGGTACAACTCAAATGGATTTTCTGGATGAACGTATCCGTCTAGTGGATTCTGAGAATGAACCTGAAATAAATATATCCGAAAAAATTGTTTTCGATTAATTAATTTTCACCCAGCATTCACAATTTTATAAAGTGTGTTCAGTTTGATTTGATGAAGTATTCAAATCAAACACCTTAATTATAAGAATTCTCTCCGTTATCTTGTTTATGAGTTTTAAAAACAAGTCCATGAATGATTAATTTGATTTGTACACTGGGAAGCCTTGTTCACAATTATTTAAGGTATCAATTACATCAATTATCACCGGGCTTTAGATAATTGCTCTGGACTACAATGGGCGTTTTAAAGAGTCACGTAGAATCGGCCAGATTTGTTCACTAAACGATATCTGCCTCCGCCCCTTTAAGTGTGACCTACCGGGTCATTGGTGAATATGATTAGTGGAATCGCTCGAATTGATCGAATTCCAAAACATGAATACCTTTTCATGAATACTTAACGAAAACGGGTAGATGTAGCCAAATTGGCTTAATCCTATTTGTTCTTGATTCCGGTAAAAATATTAACAGTCATATACCTGTTTTCAATGTGTTTCAAATAATCCACGTTGACTACGTTCAATTTCAGGTTTTTGTCAAAACCAAATAACTAAAAATCCATGTTAACATGGGTACTTATATGAAATTCGCATTCTGTGATCACGTGTTATATTATTACCATATTTATCGTTATTTCAAGTTATAATAATACCACATTTAATTTCAACACGCGTTGTGTTAGTGCCAAAGTGGACATAACTCTGTTAGGAAAAGTCGCGAAACGCTGAATATGCATAGGGTGAGCCTTACCGCTTTCTCAACTAAATTGTCGACCTACCGACGGACAATATAACGACATCATAGTAATACGTCCACACTGAAATGTGGGAATATGAAAAATAGCCCAAAGTAGATGAAATAAATAACAAGGCTTTCTGAAATAAAAAAGAAGATAAATATATATTGACCACACATCGTAACAGCAAAAAAGAGACTTAACATTCTCTGATCTAGGCAATTAAAATACGGGTGTTGCTAAAACTTAAATGTCTGGCAGATTACGCCCTTATCTTTGCAATCATATTTTGTTACTAAATAATTATACTATAAGAAATATGTTGGCAATACTTTTCTGTGTACATCCATCTGCTAAGCATTCCACCCCCGTTCCATTTCTCGTACCGTCCCGCGTTATAGCATCATCATTAAAATAAAATAATTTTTTGACAAAAAATAAGAGAGAAGAGTTCGGGGGGTTGTATAATTATGTCAAATCAAAAGAAACATTCCCGGTCGAACAATGTACATCAAATTTAATGATATCCAACTGTATCGAAAACCTGAGATGGTAAAGAAAAGACCTAACAATAAAAAGCTTAAAATAATAACGAAATAACTATCAGATTGGGGAAAAGGTTGTTAATTTCTGAATAGGAGGTGTTGAAACAGATCTTTCGCGGAAGAAATGCATCGATATTGTTTAACTGTGTTAATAATACATATTATTTAGCATTGAAACAAAAGACGTGAACACAAGCGTCAAGGTAACAAACATTAAGGAGGTGGCTTCACCAGTAGAGCAAGCTGGTGGTGTGATATAGCTGAATATCTGTGTGGAAATAGTTCTTGTAGATGTACACTCGTCCAGACCTTCACTTTCAGCTATACATTCACTGGCGTACTCACCAGTCCTGAAATATGCAAACTAATGTTAACTATTGAAGCATGGGGGAGGGGTGGGGAGGTCTCGTATCCCGTCGGAAAGCGAAAGCCCAATCCGGCATACGATTTCAATGATTATTAACCCATTGATGCTAAAAAGAAAGTATAGTGTTACTGGTTTGAATACTTCTCGTATGGCTACCTGCCTTCTGGCATACGTACAAAGTCAGAATGAAGCAGAAAGTAAGTTCCCGCTTTAGCTATATCGGTGGTGGTATAACATAGTTTGTAATATTGTTAAAGACGAATTATGCAAGATTTAGATAAAGAGACGACGGTTCGCGCTATAACAGTTTTAACCAGAGAATAATCCTGTAAATTGGGAATACAAAATTAATTTTCTACAGAAACGAGTTACTTACTTGCATATGAAAATTTTCCAAGCACTAAAGCCAGAGTTGGCATCTACTTCGGACATGTTACTACTTTGCCGTTTTGCAGTAAGGCATGAATTCACTTCACCAAAACTATTCAGAAGGCACGTGGCCTGGAAATCTAAAATTTGTAATGGGGTTACTTTTAAAACATAAAATGGTTAATTGATATTACAAGCGATGGATCATTAATATCAATCCATGATTAATCCACGAGTTGGGTCATAAATTAATGAATGATTAAAACACGAGATTAATATTGATTCTGTTTGTCTGAAGCAGGTTAATAAATCTGTGTAGCCATTATGTTAATGGACTATCACCATAGATGTTATAAAATAACCGATGTAATGATTCCATAGTTACTTACCCTGCCTATTTTCGCAGAAATATTTAAAGGCCGTTTTGTAGCTTTCAGCAGTTGCTAAAAGAGTTATCAGACTTTCGTCGGAAAGACATTCGGATGTGGCCTTTGTCACACAATCAAGCAAATTGGGGAAAAACTCGCTCCAGCCATCACTTAAATATAATAAATTTTGCATTGTCAATAAATCTATTTTATACTGGAACTGGGTATGTACAAAACGCAATTTACAGTTACATTGATAAATACAATTACGTTTGCTTGTGTTAAACGTTTTAGATGTAGAATTCATTCAAAACATATATATGTATTATGTTACTCTTTTAGAACACCAGCTCTTAGTTATTTGCACTTAAATGGCGCTAAAGGACGGTGGTGTTTTAGGGACATTTGTAGAACTGATAAGAGTCGTAAATGAAAGGTGTTTAGACTATATGCAACAATTATGGCTTTATCGAATTGCAGCGCGAGTAAACTGTCCCAGATATAATCTTTTGACTTTCTATTTTTCATAAAAGTTCACAGATTCACATTGTAACAGTGCTTCATGTCAATGCAGAATTACGTGGAATGTGCATAAAAGTTTATACGTTACTTACCTGCACACCAAAGACGAATTCATTAAATAAAACGAAGTTGCTTGAACAGCGAAATCCGTATTGACTTCCACAGGTGTTTCAACGATGCAATTATTTATATTCCCAAGAAAGGACGCGCACGTCGATACATCCACAATAGTCTGACACTCAACAAGACCATTGCCCACTAAAAAGAAATACCAGTATGAAGTGAACGAACCGAAGGATGAAATCTCAATATTTCATTAAATCAAATTCTGTCCAGTATAGTATCATTAATTTAATATTGATTTGACCCCTCGATGCAAGCCCCCACCCCCCCTTAAAAAAACAAAAAAATGTTTTGCTAATTACAGTCGATTTGTTGAATCCAAAATAGATATGATACTAATAATGATATTTTATGATTAATACAATTAATTTAATATTGATTTGACCCCCCAATACAAGTTTACCCCCCCCCCCCCAAAAAAAAAAAATATAAATAAATAAAATACACCAAAACAAAATACACGATAGTTAAATATATTTTACAAATTACAGTCGATTTGTTAAATCCAAAAAAGATATGATACTATAAATGATATTATACAATTATATGATTAATGCAATTATTAAACTTACCACAAACCAGAACTCCAACAATTACATACGTAAACATATTGAGACTAATAAAGGAATAATCCACCCACTACTGCCGCTTGTGAAGTAATGGCATTCGGACGGGGTTTAGTTCGTTCTATTTGGTCTTATCAACGGTTACCAGGTATGGTATTTCGTAAACAATCTTTCAAGGGGACAGTGAATAATATAATAATTACAGTATCTGACTATGAATGCCCAGGTATTTGGTGTCTGTGGAGATCTCTGGGTTATAAACATGCATGTCAAGTTTCATCAAAATCGGTTCAAAATTGTGACCTCTACACTGTTCACAAGCTAAAAACGTGATCGAAAGGAACCGAGATCTTAGGGTGATAAACCTATGTTTTAAGTTTCATTGAAATCAGATCAAAATTGTGATCTGTAGACTGTTCACAAACAATTGTGGACGGACGAGGACAATATACGTCCACATGAAAATGTGGGCGTATAAAAAAGTATTTGGATCAAAATCTTATTTTTTAGATGTAATTCAGAAACTAATGTTTTAATTGTAAAAAATTCTGAATGATTGTTATCATGAGTTTTGGATCCGTGCGGTTTGGTGGTGAAAATCAAATTCCCCGAGTAAGGTTTTCTGTATATAAATTTGATATAAAAAGAAAATACGCTTCATGGTAAACTTGTGAAGAAGCCGGGTATCGATGATCGAGGATTGAAACCATATTTCATAATGATATATTGAAATGTTTCTGAAATGAGCGATAACTTGGATGTTGAGCAAATTTGATAAGGATCTGATCCTTGAAGAAATCAAATCTCTCGGGTAAAACCCTGTAGCCCCTGTCGCGTGGTATTTGGCAAAGGGGGGACAAGTCCGGAACGGAGGGCTGCTGATTATGTATATTGATAGGATTCTTCTGAACACCAAATTTGAAAAGAAGCCGTTTATCGAGTTCACAAACCAAACCCGTTAAAAATCGTAGCTTAAATGGCGAAAACAAGGTTTTCGGTTCAAACGGGGGAGGGGGTTAACTCTTATAACATAAAGTCGTGGACAGAATTTTTAAATCCATGCTACACAATGTTACGTTATATCAACGATAGATAATCTCGGCAATTGGATTCAATCGGGATGAAACAGGGACCCACCAGAAAAAAAATGTGATGATAATGGCTTATGAGACTATATCCTATGCTGATTGTTTGTCACATTTTCAATTCACCTGTCTGTATGTTCTGAACCATCCTTAGCCTAATAGTCCCGAGTCTGTTTCACGAAATGTTAACTAGCCTAATAGTCCCGGGGTCTGTTTCACGAAATGTTAACTAAGATAAAGTCCAAAGTTTAGTAATTTGATTGGAAAATATTAGATTGGTTTTGGTTCAGAGCCAATCAAAATTGAAGTATCTACTAAAATTGGGATTTTATCTTTAGTTAAGATTTCGAGACACCAGGGACCTGATATTCACAATGTTGTAGTTTTCAAGGGATTACAAATCCCACAAATGACTCAGAAACTTGAAAGTGGTTAGTAGGTGAATTGTTTTGTTTGTGGTCTCCGAGTATGATATCTTGTCCATATAATTTTTTGTGCGTAGAATTGTGTGTGGTGCAATCCCCACTGCACTTACTATTAGACAACCTATTGCACTCACCAAGAAAAAAGTAATGATGCGCGATTTGCATTTTCGGGAAAGTATAAAAATTCCTCACATCATCAATGTTAATATAATCAAAGCCAGCTAATGCCCCGATTTTGATTCAGTTGCATCGCAAACAAAGCTATTAACTAGATTTGGCGAAACATAATTTACATACATGTCTTTGGATTTGAACTAATTTGTGACAGATATTCCTATTATAGATTCAACTTTTACAAGGTTGTAGTTTGCAAGAATTATTGAATAACGCTGTATCAACCAGACTTGAAACAGACCCGGATTAACCTTTATTTTACAATTGGGCATACTGGAATCATTGCTTAAGACCCGAAAGGTTTAATCCGATCCTTAATTTCAAGTAAAATATATTGCATATATAACGCGAGGGGTGTCATTAAAGTCGAGGAGTCTATTTAAAAAAAAATAATAATAAAAAATACGTTAGATGTCATTCGAATTGATTGAACACGATTTATCACTATATTTCACTATATTCTTCTTTGAACATTCAGAAATATCGGACATATAATTTGTTCGCTTAGTTAAAAGAGTATGACAATTGATTCGGTATAAAGAAACTATTCACAAAATATCTCCTAATTAGTCGGTCCAACATGTGACCCTCAATTAACTCTTATCTGGAGATTAAGGATATAGATAGTCCATCCTGGAGATCAACTGCAAACAATCTTAAGTATATGGAAGTATTAAATGATGGAAAGATATGGGTTTTCATATCATTAAATACTATACTAGGAAACATTATCCTTTAATCACAGAAATCATGGGAGCAAAATGCCTTATCGGACACGTTTGGCTGCATATTGCGACATTTATCTTAGACATCAAGACGCCACGGTAATTTCGTGCAATGCTACAGTAAGGTGACGATGGGTTTCGTGTAAACACTAGTAAATTATTAGTACAATATGCGAAACTGCGGTAGTCGAGTGATCCGGACACTGGACCTTCTGCTGAGCCAAAGTTCTAAACAAAGTTTTGTTCCTATTTCCCAAACTGTTCAACGGGGACGTTTAGGACATCGAAGAGGAGTGAACGCATACTTCTCCCATATCACACATACCAACAACGTCCTTATAGTCTAAAAATATTAAATCTCATTCCATGGCGGCGAATACCATCCGACATTTCTACTAAGGCCCGTGAGATGTATGACGAGTATTTTTTTTATTTTAAAAAAAAAATACACTGTTACTCAGGGCCGGCAACAGGCTACCCCCTCCCCCGATAACTAAAAGATACATGGTCTCTAACGTCATTTTGGCATATATCTGGGGGTAACTGAAGGTCATTTTATCAAACCACTGAAGCTGGGATTTGACACAATAACATATGGCATACAAAATACTTATGTAATAATAATCAGATGTTCAAGATTTTGACAACGAATTTTAAGAAGCAAACAAATTAGCAACAAAAAAGTGACCATCAGACGCCAAAATATCAAATAGAATACTTTCGTTCGTTTATTGTTTTTTTTGCAATACCCAAAATACCAGCTTCTCCCGGAGATATCAGTGACGAATCGCGCTGTAACTGGTCGGGAAAAGGTCCGCAATTGGCAAAAATATCGACATTTTTAAGATGCAAACTTATAGTAAAAGTTTAGCTTTCAATATTCGCATATTAGTCAGCCTACCTAGAGCGATCGAAACCCGCTTTAGTCCGGCAGAACTAGGACTGAACCTGGAAATTATATATGTAGTAGCCCGGGGTGTCCGTTCACCCTTTAATAATCGCATATTAGTCAGCTTACCTAGAGCGATCTAAACCCGCTTTAGTCCAGCAGGACTATGGCTGATCCTGGAAATTAAAAACGTAGTAGCCCGGGGTGTCCGTTCACCCTTGAGCGTTTTTAGAAAGTTCGAGACGGCCACCACATCAAATAATCCAATATAGCCCCTATAGTATTTATTCTAGGGTGATACTTTTGGTGTCTAACCGTATGTTTCTGGGGCCAAGGAATATGCTGAAACTATTTATTATGTTGTGGGTTGATTAGATGATAGTAATATCAAACATGACCAACAATATGGCTCTTTAACTCGTTAGTGGGCGATCGGGGGCGGTTATTTTACCGAACCAAACTAAATCTAGAGAAAAACTATAAATTTCTGGGCATAATAGGGTATGAGTGACAGGAAAACATCACATACAACCATATTAGGGGCTTCAGGGCCACATGGGTCGGTCCTGAAAGGGGAGACACAAACTGATTGTTGAATATTTAAACAAAAACAAATTTTACCCGCAAAACAGGAACACTACCTCCACAAAACCAGGCAATATCCAGTTTAATCCTATAGTCGTGTTGTGACAGCACAAGCGCAAAACATTGTATATTCTAAGCTATCTGTAGAGTAGATGCATCAAAATTGTGACTTCTAGAGTGTCCACAACCTTGACATTCCAAATGTTAACACATATGCGTACGAGGGGCGGCCATTTTGTCTGTCAATTTTAGTCCGATTTTCACGAAATTCGAGCTCAATCAACCTTACTGTGTAACGGGGATATATTCGGACGTTTTGTTTCAAATCGGATAATAATTACCTCTCGAGGGACCAGAAGCTAAAACAGGATTTTTCGTACACCATCAGGGGCCATAACTCTGGAAGTTACAATCCGCTATGTACGAATATCGAAAGCAACCAAGATATCGGGGTTATCAACATGTATTTCACGTTTCATTAAAATTGTGAATTTTGCAAGGTCCACAACCTTGATATACCATATTTTTACACTACTTTATTCGGCAATTTTGGTCTGATTGTCACGAAATTCGAACTCCATCTTCATCACGGTGCAATGGTGATATAATGAAGACGAATTTTAAAATCAGATAATAAATTGTGACCTCCAGAAGGACCACAGGCTAAAAGAGGCGATTTTTCGTACGATCCGAAATGCGCAAATACCGACAGGAACCTAGATCTTTGGGTTACAAACATGCATTTCACGTTTCATCAAAAATCGGTTAAAAATTGTGACTTCTACAGTGTTTACAAGCTAAAAACGTGATTTTTCGTACAGTCAGGGGCCATAATCAATGAAGTTATAGTCCGATTCATGCCATTATCGAAAGGAATCGAGATCTTGGTGTGATAAGCCTTTATTTCAAGTTTCATTGAAATCGAAAAAAAATGTGACCTGCAGAGTGTTCACAAAAAATTGTGGACAGAGAGGCGACAATATACGTCCACATGAAAATGTGGGCGTATAAAAATATGTTTATATCTATCTACTGTCTTTATTTATAAACAGACTGGTTCAGTAATATTCAGGCAAGTATTTATAATGAGATCTGTGCAGTCCATGCCCTTTTCCGCCAAAGTCCTATAATCCGCTTCGACTTACATAAAATGACATCCAATTGTGTTTGTCGGACATCGTCTGCTCTAAAGAATAGCACTTGACCCCCACGAGCTATCGTTTAAAACAACTACTTACACTATTCCAATCAAAATATTTGTCGACATTTCTTACCTTGTTTATTTCCTTGATTTAAAAAACAAAACCATCATTCAAAATATAATCATTAATGATTAACACGAAAAGCTTTTCTGACATTAATGCCGTCAAGAAGCACGTCCCCACCTCTCACAATTTCCCTCATCTTGCAAGTGGTCTACTTTAGTTTTAGACATAGATAAGGGCCTGCTTTGTCCGCTAAGCCTATTTATCGGATAGAGTGTAATAAAAACTAGCTCAAATGAACCAAAAACTAAACTTGGAATATTAAACAAATTAGTCCTACATTTATAAACTGATTATTTTAAATTAATTAATATTATATTGAGGCGAAACTTCAGGTATCACCGAAAGGACTTCTTTATATACATGTACTCCCCACCGGGGACCGAAATCAAAATATAACTTCAAAAATGATGGCACTTTAAGTTCACGTGCTGCTTTATGTACAGCGGTGCCTCTCGGGTCCATGGGCTAAAATTTAAACATGCATTATGCAAGAGCAAAATCTGCCTATTGTAGGTCTTTCTTTAGGCCTGAAATGTTATAAAAACTATTAATTAGACATTAATTAACCTATCCAGACCATATTCAACTCTCGATGTTGAGGCTAGCATGGGATTTTTGTTGGATTGTAGTTCGATTCGCTGAAATATTTTCCTTCGTGATTTATCACTAAAAATGGATAATCGAGACTACTGGTATTGTCTTACCGACTTTAGTAATGATGACCGAGGCTAAGCGGAAATTTCAATCGCTTAGTTCTAAGCTAATAGTGGATCAATTTGACTAAAATTTTCAGCAAATTGCCTTTACATTAGCTAGTTTTTAACTATTGTAGTAAGAACTGCCAACTGGTTATCTAATCTCCCATAATGTATCTTTAAAGTTACATTATGGGAGAAAAGATAGAGAGAAGTCAGTTCTCACTATAGTAGTTAACAAGCCAACAGTGAGGCTGATGTCCCCCGCCGAAATCCCCAAATAAATAGATGACACATATTAATTAATAGCACATTTATTTTTTTCAAACATATCGAGCAATTAAACTGTACACGGAGTGTCATTCAAAAGTGTTTCATAAAGAAAAATGCTAAAACCGACGAGAAAAATGAAAATGTACCCTAGTTAGGGGGACCCTAAAGGCAGACAAAAAGGCCACCACGCTTGACAAAAGGGCCCCTCTGACCATGGGAAAGGGCCTTCGTGTCTGAGTCAATCGTTTCTATACACGGCTACTGTCGAATCCACTACTGAATGAGAATGCAGTCATTGTATTGACATAAAAATCATCAATCAAGTTATCTTGTCCCAAAGTATCAACCAATCTAATTGATTATCTCTGCCTACCCTAAGAAGAAAATGCTCATCTTCGAACTCCACCAAGGCATTGACCTAATAAGCATACACACCAATTTTGCACATTTTAACATAATTCGAAGGAGAGTTATTGTGTTCTAAAGTCTCTGCAAATCATATTGCTTATCGCTCTGCTTACCCTGAGCAGAAAATTCTCATTATCGATCTTAGTCAAGGTATTACTGTAATGAAACTATACTCCCAAGTTGCATCACTCTCACTTAATTAGAACTAAAGTTATCGTGTTTCAAAGAATCAACCAATCAAATTGCTTATCTCTGCTTACCCTAGGCGGAAAATTCTCATCTTCGAACTCCATCAAGGCATTGACCTAATAAGCATATACACCAAGTTTGAACATCTTCACTCAATTAGAAGGAGAGTTATTGTGCTCCAAAGTCCCGACCATTCAAATTGCGGATCGCTCTGCTTTCCCAGAGCAGAAAATGCTCAATATCGAACTTAGTCAAGGTATTACTGTAATGAAACTATACACCAAGTTTCATCACTCTCACTTAATTAGAACTAAAGTTATCGTGTCCCAAAGCATCAACCAATCAAATTGCTTATCTCTGCTTACCCTAAGCGGAAAATGCTCATCTCCGAACTCCATTAAGGCATTGACCTAATAAACACATACACCGAGTTTGAACATTCTAGCGCAATTAGGAAGAGAGTTATTGTGTCCCAAAAAGTGTGACGGACGGATGGACAGACAGACAGACGAACCCATTTTAATAGTACCCCAACGTTCTTCGAAAGCCGGGGAACAAAAACGAGATAGTGTAAAGGTAATTTGCTGAAAATTTCAAACAAATTGATCCACTATTAGCCGAGAAAAAAGCGTTAGAAATATTCACATAGCCTCGGTCATCATTACTCAAATCATTATTCTAAACAGCATAGTCTCGATTATCCACTTGATTGATTTAATTATCAACGGCCATTAAGCGGCATATAGGATTTTAATCGACCAACATCGAAGGTTAGCCTTGACATCAAGAGTTTATTATGGTCTGGATATGTTAATTAATGTCTAATTGATTATTTACATGTAGATAACATTTCAGGCCTAAAGAAATACCTGTAATAAGCAGATTTTGCTCTGGCTTAATGCTATTTTAAGATCTCTCTTATTAAAGCCAGTATTTGAGTCATGTGAAAAAGTTTGCACATTAGACAAGTTGCAAACATATTACACAGAAAACACTCGTAATATAATTTTTACTGCCGTATCATGAAAAATGTACAAAAGTTACATGTAGCATCTTTAAAAAAAAAAACCCAATCATTTTCCACTAAAGACTGACAAGGAATACATTTTTTTTAGAAACCCTGGACCAAATGCAATTAGAAAATTCACAAATCAGTTGTGTTGATCGTAATATTAGAGATGTATACTGCAACATGTATCCCCACCCTCTAAACATGTCACTGAGATGACGCATATCGGACACCTGCAAATATTTTTCTAAGCAAAATATCAACTTCGGGTGGATTTTCAATTGGCCAATCCGGCAGATTTGGTTAGTATCCCTTAGAGAACGAACACTTGCGCCAAATTGGATGCTTGTATCATCATTTGCACGATTCTGCTGTTATCTGCCACACTAATCTCAAATCATTATTGCAATTTTTTGTGCTGAAGCAAGATGTCTGGACTTTTACACCAATTGACAACATATAGGAGGTCTGAAAAGGAGCAAAATTAAAAATTTTACTGTTCGGAATAATTTGGTGAGCTGTGTCCATCATCACTCATTCACGAGTTATTGTTGACGATTTTCTCTAGTAGCTTAATAATAAACAAACATTAAAATGGAGTTGTTCCCCCTGAACAATACGTTTCCCCTTCACATGGCCATGATATAAAACGAATTCTTCCTCGCGCCGGTCCATATCACCTCGGTGGAAGCGGACATTAAATAAAGCTATTTCACACTCACCGGTCGACGGGCCCGGTGGCATCTAAAGATAATTCTTCAACTTCAATCCAGAAAAAGAGTCCATATACGCGATCACCAATGCCTTCTCTAATGATCCACTACCAAACGCTACGTATTTTTATGATTAAGGGAAGAACTCCTCACTAAACCAATCCATGGCCATATTGTACCTGCCGCAAATGGAGATGCTACATCGTATTCTATTATATAGGAACAAGCTTTGACACAGCTAGATATTGTTTGCGATATCACTTTTAAGGAAGTTGACTTTAAACGGCAAAGCAATGATTACGGCGATCAAAAGAGTAAATCAAAAATAACGCTAACGCTACAAAATACGTCCACATTCCTGCTTTGATTGATATGGTACTTTGACAATAAGGCTAGGCGTTTGGTTTGTTTAGCGTTGAGGGTTGTGAATCAACATCAATAGTTGCCGCCCTTGAGCATAAGGAATAAGTATACCGAGATAATCCATTCAGAATTGTTCTTTCAGACGCTAAAGGCTGTGCACCTGGGGGTCGGGACATTCACCAAAATCAACAGTGGACGTCCTCAGGCTATAAGGAATACATATGCCAAGTACCAAGCTGATTCATTCAGAATTGCGGCCTGTAAACGACAAACACAAAATTGGATGTGGCTTTCCTTGGGGGTCCGGACATGCAGTTATCGTCCTTACGCTATAAGGAATATATATAGCGAGTTTAAAGACGATCCCTTAAGAATCGTGGCCTGTAGGCAACACACACAGACACGACGTAAAAATGGGCATGGCTTTGCCCTGGGGGGTGGACAATCACTAAAAAGAGGGGTCATCCTTAGGGTATAAGGAATAGGTATGCAGAGTTTTAAAAGGGTCTGTTACGAATTGCATCCTGTAGGCGAACACAAGACACACAAACATTGGGCGTGGCTCTGTCCCAGGGGGTCGGGCATGCACCAAAAATGATAGTGGTCAGCCTTAGGGTATAAGTGTATTAAAGTTTTCAAGACGATCGGTTAAGAACTGGGGCCTGTAGGTGACCCACAGAATGAAAATGGGTGTGGCACTGTCCCTGGGGGTTGGGCATGCACTTCTAACGATCGAGTTTTCAAGACGATCGGTTAAGAATTGTGGCCTGTAGGTGACACACGAAATGAAAATGGGTGCGCACTGTCCCTGGGGGTTGGGCATGCACTTCTAACGATACACATTTTCCTTAAGGTACAAACAATAAGTTTCAAGATGATACGTTAAAAAATGCAGCCTGTAGACGACAAGAAAAAAATACAAGAAATGGGCTTGAATCTGTCCCAGGGGGTCGAGCATGCACTCAAAACAAAAGGTAACATCCTTAGGGTATAAACAATAAGTATTTTAAGTTTCGAGATGATCGATTAAGAATTGTGGCCTGTAGGCGACACACAAAAAGAAAACGGGCGTGGCTCTATCCCTGGGGGTGGGCATGCACCCCAAATGATTGGGATGTTCCTTAGGGTACAAATCACAACTATTCAAGATGATACGTTAAGAATTGTAGACGACAAGCAAATACAAGAAATTGGCGTGACTCTGTCCCTGGGGGTCGGGCATGCCCCCAAAACTAGTATACAAAGTGTGAAGAAAATCCAGTAAGAATTGCGCCCTGTAGGCGACACACAGACAGGAGCTCCGGCATAATTAATATGCCCACATTATGAATGTGGACGTATAAAAATATAAGGTTTGTTGTGTTTGATTAATGAGGTTCATGAAAAGGCTATTACATTTTTTGCGTCAAAACAATCTAAAAAAAAACAAAACGTATAGCCTCGACAGTTTGAAAGTCAACAATACATTATAATACTGTAGTTTTTGTTGAGGAAAATTATTTTATTCACATTCTACGGAAAAAGCTTCTGTGTTTGTTCACAATGAAACCCGCGGAGCTGAAGATTCGTTCGCTGTTAACAGTATTCCCCGGAATGCACAGGTATTTTTGTGCCACATCTGCCAGATTTGGATAAACATTCTGCATATGTTTTCACAAATCTAACGATGATAGGTACCCAGAGATTTTTTGCTCTGATAGAAATCTTCTTATTTATCCTGCGGCAATTTCTGGCGTCGACGTATTTGCTAACATGTATGTTTTCACCAATCGATGACGACGATATTTTCAATTTCTTGGTTGGAGAACATACAGTATCGGGGTCGCCCTCGGTTTTAACCACCGTCTGCCTGTTATAAACACCCAAAACTTCTAACGTCAAATACTTCACAGCCGCATTGTACCCACTCTCATCCAAGTAATTCCTTTGATTATACTGAGGGTCTAAAATCGAGGACGTATCTTTCCTTTGTCCGCATTCTGGTAGCGCATATGTTAATTTTCCGAGATCGCCCTTTAGATATCCTGAATACAAGTTTTTGAACTATCATTCTCTTCATCTTTTAGATGATAATTAAGTTTATATAGAATCGGAAGAATCTTGACATACGATTTGTTACGGTCTTCTGTCCGGCTTTGTCGGGGGGTGTCCAACAAAATAAACCTTGCGTCTTTTTGATTGAAGAATCAGTTAAGGTGGTATATGAATGGGGACTGTTTGTTCTAATGCCCCCTCTAACATTTCGTCGGTGCTGTTCCATGTATTTTCAATTTCTTGCGTTAACAGATTTTCAGGATAATCCATTCTATTTTAACTGGTGTACAACATGTTCGTTGCAAGAATCCAATAAGTTGTCTACATCTTGTCAGGAGCATTGTTGCTATTTCGGCTTTAACGGTCAGGTTGATCGTATGGGTAAATTATGAAACACGGTGAGTTGACGTTTGATCAAACTTAGATACTGCCTTTTACGTTATTTGATGCATTGTCTGATTCAACCAGAAGCATCATACATGTCACTGTCATGTATGTAGGTAAGGCGCTGGTTCGCTTGCCTGGAGGTCCGTTGTTCGCAGGCGTGGATCCCGGATTTTTTGCAGGGGGGGGGTCTAGGTTTGATAAAAGGCACCCAACAAATTAACTGGGGGTTTAGGGGCCCTCCCCCAGGAAAATTTGGTAAATTAGATTCAATTTAGTGCATTCTGACGTATTTCCGGAAGGTAAATTCAAAAATTACATGTCTAAAAGTCGCCAATAAAATCGCATAAAAAAATTTCAAGTCTGAGCGGGGGGGGGGGGGCGGACCCCCCCTCTGAATCCGCGCCTGGTTCGATACATGCATTGGCCGAGAAAGGTCATTTCGATTTTCCGGCGTGGTTTCCCCCTTGTCAGTGATGCAGAACGGAGCGCCTGACAAGGACAGCTGTTTAGTCGTCTGGATGGGACGAAAAACCGGGGTCCCGTGTGCACGTAAAAGATCCCCTGGCAGTTGGAATTCGGTATATTTCCCTCATAACACACTGTATGGCGTATGCCCGTCTTCCATTAACCCAGGTAAGGTGCAGAAGAGTAGGACGTTAATTCCCATGTCATTTCATTTCCCTGTCATGTATGAATGCGTAACTGATACGTTCATGGCTTTGCTGATTTCGTGCTTAACTTTTGCTCGCGTGTCATCTTTGGCAGAATCGATTCTGCAGGGTGTATTTGGGTTCGCGTCTCTCAAAGATGATGATTTTACAGTTACAGCAGTTGGAACAGATGGACAGCCATGGCTTTAGTTAATGCTATGGCCTTGGGACTGTTAGGTTTTATATAAAATCGACAAGTTTTGTTTGTGTATGGCTCTTGTAGGTACCACACCATTTTTTTGCCGTGGCGATAATTTTATTTTAGTGGATTACTTTTCAAACCCTTAGGGGTAAGGTTCGTAGCCTTACATCTTTGTTTTTCCAACCGTCGAGGTCGATTTCTAATTTAGCTTAAGCAGTAAATATTCCGCCTTACCACAAATATTCTATAAATGTTTTATTCTCCTTGTGTATGTTAGCTTACGAAAACTCGTGGATTCTTCTATTACGATGGTAATAACCTGAGTACCCAGAGTAAACCCACGAGGTTGAGATGGCACTCGGATCTCCAAGCTGCATACGCCGTAGTTCCTTCAGGATTGGCTCTGGCCGGACTATATGATGTCCGCTGACAGTTCCTTCGCCGCTTGCTACATAGTTGCAATATGAACTTTTCTTTGAGCGACATCAGAGACGACATTCGTTTTGAATTTCCATATAGACGGCTATCGTAACTGAGCACTGCATCCCATCATTTTTGCTAACTAGAATCATAAACTTGGTCAATTGCATTGTTTGGGGATGTACTAATAGCATCAATAATCCAGGAAGCACGTATACGAAGCGAAAAGGGCTGGTCACGTCAAAGCATGTTTCTCTTTGTTCGGGGTATTTCGAGTTATCTGCTTACGAAACTCCAGTCAATTGCCATACCCACTTTGTATCCGAGGAAAACGTGTGTTAATGTTGACAGACGCTGACAGTAAGCGACGGGCAACCGAGGTAAGTGGGCCTATTGGAGTAGTCGGCCCTCACCTGTCCAGTACATTATGAGTGATCTTATTATGTCGAACAGGGTATAGCTGTTATAATTGTGTTATCTTTCTATGTTAAAACAGCGCACAGTTCTATGGTGTAATCGAAACGCTTTCAAAATCTAGCATACAAATCACGGATGTAACCATCAATGAAATAAATGAAGCGAGGCTCGAAGGGACTGTGATAAGAACAAGGTACTCTGACCTAATCGAACATCGTCAGTAGCGATTGTTCTTCGCTAGAAATAGTAGAATGTTCCAAACCACCATCGTCGCCGTTGTTGATTGCAATTCTATTTGGACACAGATCACTAAATATGTCTACGCCGGTACCCAGGTCCAAGTTATTTTTAGTCTTTCTCCCCCTTTCCCCCCTTTTGCATGGCGATTTTTGTTGACTTTTTGGTGTAGAATCGAAGAAAAGGGTTTAAAAATACATTTTCTGCCAGGTTTTGGTGCATATTCATGATTTTGAGGCGGAAGGGTTGTGAGGTTGGTTACGTTGAAAGGGAGGGCCGAAAATTGCTTGTTTAGTTGTCTCTACTTCCAGCCTGTGTATCTCAAGTTTTTCATGGTGAACCTCATACATGCTTTCTGGCCAGAGTTTGCCACGTGCTGCTCTATCTGTGGCAGAACGCGTTCTACCCAACGAATATTTGAGTAAAAGTTGCAGCCGGTCTAAGAGACGAGAATAAACATTAAAGTCAATGGGGAAATAATTAGTGATCTGTGGCCTGTCTGTTTATGACATGGCAGTGACTGATATGCCTTAGTTTTGAAAACATGATGACTAAATTGTCAGAAATTATGTATAAAATATTTTGAGACGAGAAAAACTCAAGAAATGTTAAATTTAAAAAAAAGTTATCAAAGTTTGGAGAAAAATTGTGATTTTACTGCAAATTTCTCAATTTTCTGATTTTATTTAATTTCTAACAGTAAGAAAAATATTTCAATGTCGAATTTTGGTGTATTCAGCCTCAGAAAGCACAGATAAAGTGAACAACATTGTAATTTCACCTAATTTTGTCTAAAAATCAGGAATATTCACAAAAAATTTACAGATTCCCCTATTTCGATGTAGAAATTAATGCCTTCATGCCTACTAAAAAGAGTCAAAATTTCTAAAACTGCCCTTATTTCCATTGCTAATGTAACTTAGATGGGATCTATTAGAAATGGTTCCACTAATGCTGTCTTCCGTCTTACGCCAGTCGCAGTAGTGGTTTTTCCTACAGAGTTCCTTTGCGCATGTTCTTTAGTCAAATGACTACAAAAAGTTTACTGGCCTATAGCTCGCTTAATTTACAAATAAACTGTCCCAAAACAATACTGCGCGTAGCTTAACATATAATAAATCAATTCTTATTGAAATAAAGGTGATGCCTTACCGCATAATTATATGATTTGATGAAACCCATCTCCTACGCGAAATTTCAACTGGCCGACCGTCATGGCCGCAAGTTGCGTAATACGTTATTAGGCCTTTAGAAATAGCTCCAGTTTTCCTACAGAAAATTGAAAATTGGCAAAACTGAGTTAATAATATCCAGCAGATGGGTTTGTACAAAATGTTCAAAACAGGGGTTGGCTCAATTATCCACCAATTTAGACAGAAAAAGCATTTTTTCCTCTTTGAAACGTTAAATTCTTGCAATTCCGTCATGAAGGAAGCAATATCCCAGTCTTTATACACATTTTTCATCCCACCATTCTGTTTAGAGAGGCTATCAATACCCCACCCTTTTTTATTTATGTGTTTTGAGAGATTTAATTGCACCTGTGTTGACAATTAAATTATAGTAATTGGAATTTGTTGTTCAATTACAGCTAGGAATGTTATTTTTCACCAATAAATGGTTATTTTGTACACTTCAGGGATTTCTAACCTTTTTTGTTTAATGTCAAACTTAGAACCATGAGACATGTCAGGCCAATAAGACCACGCCCTGATACAAAACTTGTGTAGATGTGTAAATGTCAGCTTAATGGTCAATATTTTCTTATCAAAATCTAGGATTGGTGGTGTTTGTTGCATTTATGTTACTTATAGAGCAGTAAAATGTTAATTTTCCCCCGTTTCAGGCCTCTTTTATGTTGTCAACTCTCTTATAACTGCCTTTTTCACTTCATTTTTCCAGGCAATTGAGGTAATGGTCCAGACATCTTGATTCAGCACAAGAATTGTAATAAAGATTTGTATGATGAGTTTTGAGATGTTGAAAACATTGAACTATACTATTCAAAAAAAAGTAGGGGATATTTGATTTTTAAGTGTTATTAAAGTCACCTAATGAAACTGACGAAGAAACAAATGACAAAATGAAATGAAGTTCACGTTCATCGATTTATTCCAAATGATCGTTAGACTAAGTAAGGCACAGGCTGACCATTATAAGGGTAACATGATACCCGGGGTCAAACAGCCAAGTTACCACAGCATCACAACAAAGTCAGTAAAGGGTAAATCCTCCTCTGTTTGCCAAACAAGCATTGATCCGACGTGGCATACTCCTTATGAGACGTCTAAGGTCATTTTGGTCCAGATTGTCCCATTCCCGTTGCAACGCAGCAGCAAGTTCTTGGACATTGGCAGGACGTTGTTGACGTTGACGTAACCTCTGTCCAAGCATGTCCCAGACATGCTCGATGGGGAAGAGGTCGGGACTCAGTGCTGGCCAAGGTAATGTGGTGATGTTCTGTTGTTGGAGGTAACCTGTAACGATCCTGGCCCTGTGACATCTTGCGTTGTCATCCTGGAAGATGAAACAGCGGCCATGACGTCGTGCGAACGGCACAACATGGACTGCCAAGATGTTGTCCCGGTAGTACTGGCCTGTAACACGCCCTGCAACAACATGTAAAGCCGTTCTTCCAGCAACAGTGATGCCTCCCCACACCATAACAGAACCACCCACAATTCGATCATGTCTGATGACGTTAACGTCTTGAAAGCGCTCGTTTCGACGACGCTACACTCTCCTATGTCTGTCCAAAAAATCAACAGTGAACCTTGACTCATCTGAAAACATCACATTGCTCCAGCGTCGATTATTCCAGTGTTGACGATCCCTACACCAACGACGTCTTGCCCGAATGTGATGATCTCTCAAACAAGGGATCACGCGAGGACGTCGGGCGCGAAGGTGACCCCTAGGCTGTCGATTCCGAATCGTCTGGCCACTCACTCTCACACCAGTGTCTGTTTGAAGACGAGCGCTGATCTGATTTGCTGCGATGACACGATTTCTCAAGGCCAAGGTACGGATAAATCGATCCTGGGCTTGAGTTGTCGACCTGAGCGTAGTCTGTCCTGTACAGATTGTGTATCACGGTATCTGGACCATAATCTGCTTATGACAGACTGAGAAACATTCATCGTCCGCGCCACAACCGCCTGTGTTGTGCAGATCTGTAGCATGCCAAGGGCACGTAACCTTTCATTTTGGGTAAGCCGACGCATATCAAAATTTGTTTTCTGGTCACTAAAACAATTAAACTGATGTTTCCACGCTGGAATTCAATGAAACAATGACTGTAACATTCAAATTCGTGCAAATCTTGGGTTGGACCCCCATGATGATCCCAAGCATCACCTGCATTCCATGCGGTAGCTATTGGTGCGTTTGGGCGTCACATGTAACTAGACATGTTTCTTCTGTTAGGTTCTATAGTGACTTTTTTCGTAGTCATTTGCATATTTTAGTATTATGCCCCCAAAATCAAATATCCCCTACTTTTTTTGAATAGTATAATTCCAAATTCGTGGAAATTGTGTATTCTGTGACCCTTTTGTTAGAGAGGGGTGGTGATAGACCAAAAATGGCATTTTTTTCTTTCATCAGGGCCTATTTTTAACCATAATTCATATTTATTGCACCTATTTTAGTTTTTTTATGTACATACAATAGCCAGGGATGGTAAAACATAGCTGTTAGACAGATTCCTTGGTAATGTTAGCTCTGCAACCAAAGATAGGATTGATTCAGTCATTGACATATTTAGGGGGTGGGGTTACATGTCTCAGTACAGACCTCTATAATTACAACCAATGCATCTGATTTGAGATTTGTCTGTTTGCATATTGTCCAGAGTTTCCAAGAATATATTACTTGCCAGTCTGACTATTTAAAAAAAGTGTTTTTTGAAAGATGCTACATGTAAATTTTGTACATTTTGCATGACATGGCAGTAAAACAATATATTTTTGAAAAAAATCCAGATTATGAGTGTTTTGTGTGTAATTTGTTTGTAACTTATCGAATTTTTTCACAAAACTCAAATACTGCCTTTAATAAGAAAGATTTTTAAATTTAAGCACAAAAGGCCCAGGGACCTGAGATGCACTGCTGTACAAAAAGCAGCATGTATACTTAAAGGGCCATCATTTTTGCAGTTATTTTTTATTTTGATTTTCTTTCACCAGTGTGTTGCCAGAACATATGGGAAGCATATAAAAAAGACATTTTGATGATACCTGAAGTTTCACCCCTATATAGGACACAGATCACTAAATATTTCTAAGCCGGTACCCACAAATTGTAGGTCTCAAGTTAATTTTAGTCTTTCTCTCCCTTTACCCTTTTCCCCCCTTTTGAATGGCGATTTTTGTTGACTTTTTGGTGTAGAATCGAAGAAAATGGTTTAAAAATACATTTTCTGTCAGGTTTTGGTGAATATTCATGATTTTGAGGCAGAAGGATACAAGGGTTGTGAGGTTGGTTACGTTGAAAGGGAGGGCCGAAAATTACTTGTTTAGTTGTCTCTACTTCCAGCCTGTGTATCTCAAGTTTCTCATGGTGAACCTCATACATGCATTTGGGCCAGAGTTTGCCACATGTTGCTCCATTTATGGCAGAAAGCGTTCTACCTAACGCATATTTGGGAAAAAGTTAGAGCCGGTCTATGAGACGAGAATTAACATTAAAGTCAATGGGGAAATAATTAGTGATCATACGGTGCGAAATCAATGTCCAGGACAAGCTATACAGAAATATACATTGACTTCAATTTCAACTTGCGATTTTTCTTTTCGCTAGAAATGGTAGAATGTTCCAAATCATCATCATTATCGTTGTAGCTTGCATTTCTAATTGGGTCGTAATGATATAGGAGAACATTCGGTGCAAAATCAAGATGACAAGGCGTCACTTTCTGCCAGTGCCATATTGAAATATACATTTTCATCATTTTTATTTGTATATTATGTCCATTAAGAACAGTATACAATCCATACACATGCTGGTACATTAACATATACATGCGTACGGAAATATATTTCACATGGAATAATATACTGGAATAACGTGATAAAATAAAATGAAAATGACATGGATATATTACAACCATTGGGCTAGCCCCCCCCCCCACTTCCTTAAATAAAGGCATCGAAGTGATGAATAGGATGATTTAAAGTTTTTATTTTTAACCTGAAGAATGTAATCAGCGGGTGGTTTATTAAGGTTTTATACGTCCATACGTTATCAATTTGGTTCCTGATTGGGCTAGTTATGCAAAATGATGATTAAATTTAGTGTATTGCAAAATGTGAGCGTTTCTTTCATAACAACCGCTTTATTTTCGGGGAAAGAGGATGGAATCAAGAAGTTACTGGTTTTAATTACCGCATATTTGCACCTAAAATATGGAACAGCTTAACACCCGCATTAAGAATAATTGACAATTTGAATTCTTTTAAACGTGCTCTTAAAACCTATCTTTTTAGAAAATATTTATTGTAAAGTTTTACTTAATGTTTCTGTTACAATTTACAATTTCAAATAGTTTTAAACGTAAATCTTAAACTTAAATTTGTATATACATGTATATGTATACACCATTTTTAGTCATCTGTCTCATTTACACATTTTAATAGTAAATATTTTTAAGTTCAATTTGTTTGTAATAGATGCTTTACTATTTAATAATTTTTATTGTAAATTTATACATTTAATTTTAAATGTTAATTTTTTTTTTTTTTTTTTTTTGTACAGCGGTTTGAGATTTTTTTGTTTTAATGTAAATCGCTTTATCAAAAATAAATTATTATTATTATCCGAAGAAATTCCACCCCAAGGATTTGAGCCAAATTTGACTTTACAATTTCACCATCCTGAAGAGGAGAATGATACTCTACCATTCGCCAGCACATGTAGCAACACCCTAACTATTCCAGTGATAGAGGACTTTGATATCTTTCTTCAAAGACCGAATGATGGCAGCAATAGAATTTGGCACTTTCTGTACAAGTGCATAAACAATAAACACATTTGAAGTGGTAGATTGCATCTGTGTTTATTTGTAATGGTTGACTGTAATACATTGCTGTTCACCTTGTATTGCGTTAGAATTAGGATGTATTGTTACAAAGTTGTCTATAATACCTTTCATAAACTGAACATTCATTTCAATCTCGAAACCAGAAACATTTTTGAACAAATTTCTCTGGTGAATCGGGGTAGCCATTTTCCAGGAAGGTGACCTGTAATTCCTACGCGCGAAATTTCATGTTTATTTGCGTCGTACGCCCGTGATTTTACGTGCCTGGATGACCGAATCACTTAAAAATATACCCACGCGTAGAAAAAATAGATCTTTAAAAAAAACTTGAATTTGTTCGTTTAGGATCTATTTTTTATGTCAGCGAGTTGACTTTGACTCAAGGATCATTGTACAACAAACGAAACGACGATCCGACCTCGTGTTTTCGAGAAATCGACCCAAAAAGATTAGCCAATCAGAGGTCAGAAAGGGCGGAGCTTAGGTTTGGGAAAAAATGGACGGTCTAATGCACCAGAGGCCTTCGGCTCCGCGGCTGCCTCTGGGAACGAGATTCGGCTCCGCGGCTGCCTCTGGGCTCCGCGGCTGCCTCTGGGAACGAGATTCGGCTCCGCGGCTGCCTCTGGGAACGAGATTGCATTCATTTAGGTGCAAAGAACTGTATGACCTCTGTTGTTTTGATATATATTATTGTAGTGGACGTTTCTTTTACTCTCTAAACTTATTTAAAGTTACATTATGGGAGATACGATAAAGAGATGGCAGTTCTCACTATAATAGTTAAAAACTATATAGATAGTGTAAAGATAATTTGCTGAAAATTTACGATAAAGAGATGGCAGTTCTCACTATAATAGTTAAAAACTATATAGATAGTGTAAAGATAATTTGCTGAAAATTTCAGTCAAATTGATCCGTTATTAGCCGAGAAAAGAGCGTTTGAAATATTCACATAGCCTCGGTCATCTTTACTCAAATCATTAATATAAACAGCATAGTCTCGATTGTCCACTTGATTGATTTAATTATCAACGGCCATTAAGCGGCATATGAGAATTCATTCTGCCAACATCGAAGGCTAGCCTCGACATTAAGAGTTTATTATGGTCTGGATATGTTAATTTTAATTAATTGATTATTTAGAAAACATCTCAGGCCTAAAGAAAGACCTGTTGGAGGATTTATATACAGTAGTTTACTCACAGTTAGAAGACAAAACAGACAACCAGAGAGAGGGCAGAGACCGGCGTATGGACTCGACTGAGTCAAGTCCCTGCATTGGCAGCGGTGCAGAATGGAAGATACAATATGCAAAATAGTTAGATGTGTTCCTGTCGTAATAATCGTTCCAGTATAGTAATAGTACTGTAATGTTGATATATAGGCCTATCTTTGTATCTGTTTTAACTTCTGTTCCCGATGTAAATAAACAATATATTTACGAAGCTGACTCTGTAATAACTAAAATACTGTTACAGTGATTAGTTAATGGTGCCGTGACTGTGAACCTGGGGAGTTAATCGCCATAACAGCGGGAAGTCCTTCGCGACGACCATGGTCCGATGATTGAGATGCAGTGTTCGACGATATGAATATTTTTGTCCCCGCCTTTCGAAGAAAGTTGGGGGACTATTAAAATGGGTCCGTCCGTCCCACTTTTTGGGGCACAATTACTCTCTTCCTAATTGAGCTAGAATGTTCAAACTTGGTGTATGTGTTTATTATGTCAATGCCTTGATTGAGTTCGAAGATGAGCATTTTCCGCTTAGGGAAAGCAGAGATAAGCAATTTGATTGGTTGATGCTTTGGGACACGGTAATTTTAGTTCTAATTAAGTGAGATTGATGAACCTTGGTGTATAGTTCCTTTACAGTAATACCTTGACTAAGTACGATAATGAGCATTTTGTGCTCGGGGTAAGCAGAGCGATACGTAATTTGATTGGTCGTGACTTTGGAACACAATAACTCTCTTTCTAATTGAGTTAAAATGTCCAAACTTGGTGTATATGCTTATTAGGTCAATGCCTTGATGGCGTTCGAAGATGAGCATTTTTTGGGACACAATAACTGGTGTATAGTTTCATTACAGTAATACTTTGACTCAGGGTAAGCAGAGCGATACGCAATTTTATTGGCCGAGACTTTGGAACACAATAACTCGCCTTCTAATTGAGTTAAAATGTTCAAACTTGGTGTATATGCTTATTAGGTCAATGCCTTGATGGAGTTCGAAGATGAGCATTTTCCGTTTAGGGTAAGCAGAGATAAGTTGAAGCCTTCGGACACGATAACTTTAGTTCTAATTAAGTAAAAGTGATGAAACGTGGTGTATAGTTCCATTACAGTAATACCTTAACTAAGTTCGATAATGAGCATTTTCTGCTCAGGGTAAGCAGAGCGATACTCAATTTCATTGGTCGAGACTTTGGAACACAATAACTCTCCTTGAGATAAAATGTTCAAACTTGGTGTATATGCTTATTAGGTCACTGCCTTGATGGAGTTCGAAGATGAGCATTTTCCGCTTAGGGTAAGCAGAGATAAGCAATTTGATTGCTTGATGCTTTGGACACGATAACTTTAGTTCTAATTAAGTGAGAGTGACGAAACTTGGTGTATAGTTTCATTACAGTAATACCTTGACTTAGTTCGATAATGAGCATTTTCTGCTTAGGGTAAGCATTCATTTATCATTTATCTCAAGTAAAAAACAAAATGACAAAATCATATGTTAATTTTTTGTCCCCCGTCTTTCGAAGAAAGTTTGGGGACTATGGGTTCGTCCGTCTGTCTGTCTGTCACACTGTTTGGGACACAATAACTCTCTTCCGAATTGAGCTAGAATGTTCAAACTTGGTGTATGTGTTTATTTGGTCAATGCCCTGATGGAGTTGGAAGATAAGCATTTTCCGTGTAGGGCAAGTAGAGATAAGCAATTTGATTGGTTGATGCTTTGGGACACGATAACTTTAGTTCTAATTAAGTTAGAGTGATGAAACTTGGGTGTATAGTTTCATTACAGTAATACCTTGACTAAGATGGATAATGAACATTTTCTACTCAGGGTAAGCAGAGCGATAAGCAATTTGATTTGCCGAGACTTTGGAACACAATAACTCTCCTTAGAATCGAGTTAAAATGTTCAAAATTGGTGTGTATGCTTATTAGGCCAATGCCTTGATGGAGTTCGAAGATGAGCATTTTCTTCTTCGGGTAGGCAGAGATAAGCAATTTGATTGGTGGATACTTTGGGACAAGATAACTTAGGTTCATCTTGATTGATGATTTATATGCCAATACAATGACTGCATTCTCATTCAGTAATGGATTCGACAGTAACATTGTATAGAAACGATTGACTCGGACACGAGGGCCCTTTCACTTGGCCAGAGGGGCCCTTTTGTCAAGCGTGGGGGCCCTTTTGTCTGCCTTTAAGGTCCCCCTAACTAGGGTACATTTTCATTTTTCTCGTCATTTTTAGCATTTTTCTTTATAAAACACTTTCGGATGACACTTCGTGTACAGTTTGATTGCACGATACCTTATTTTGGAATTTCGGCAGGGGACATCCGCCTCACTGTTGGCTTGTTAAATCAAGGATAGAAATGCAGAAACTCACCAAACACGGAAAAAAGGAGCTATAAAAGATTTTCGCACCCATGGCGGCAGAACTGCGAGGAACAGCAATTGTGTTTGATTGTTGTTTTACGGTGACTCATTTGGTTTTTAAAAGAATGTAAATTGTCCTCGTTTGTTTTGAACACATATTTGGCTTTTAAAATGAATGGTAACAAAGTAATATGAAGTTTATATTTACAAGTAAAATATTTTGTGATTGTTTGGCTGGAAAATGAGTTAAGTTCATCTTTAAGGAATTCTTGAATAGACGGTTGAATAGATTTTTCATCGTCCATCGCTATTTTTGCGTTGAAGATATTAACTCACAAACATTCACGGCTTTATCTCCTATGTTATTAGGGTTGGGGGGAATAAACAGTTTTTTTTCTGAAAACGAAAAATCGCCTGATTATTTCTAATGGGGCTTGAACCGAGAAAAAACATTTTGGACGAATTTTTTTTTACCTAAAACGTATTTTTAGGTTGGTGCGGACCGTTTTTTCAAAATGGCGGCTAAAATGGTCGAAAAAAACACATTTTTCGTCAATTTGAGTCAGAAATCCATCCAATACCCTTTGTAATATGTCATTTATATGGTTTTCAGGTTCGGGGATTCCATTTCAGACCTCAAAAATCAATTTCGATATTCCAAAATGGCGGGAATCCAAGATGGCGGCTAAAATTACATAAAAATCGAGTTTTTCCTCAAGATATCTTCGGGAAACATTTAAGGCACCCTGAATTGGCTTGTAATACCTCAGTTCTATGGTTTGGGGGTGGTATCTGATTCCATTTCTGACCAAAAAAATCAATTCCGAAATTCCAAAATGGCGATCAAAATTGTATTTAAATCGGTTACTTTTCTTTCCTCAGGATTACATTTTGTATCCCTCTCTAATTATCCACAAACTATATATCACAAAAGTCTCTGTACTCTAGCCGCTTCATTGCTGCAGAGTGTGTTATGACGTCATATTGCACCAATTAAACAGACGATGTGATAACTATTGGTTTAGACGACACTACAAAGGCTGCTGGTCATCTCAAGATGGACGTTAAAACAGATCATTTGACATTTATCAACCATTTCACGGGTGATAGACGTACATTCACGACCGGATATATAGAAAATAAGTCGGACAGTGGTAAGGATGGCGCCGACGCTTACGAGTTCAAGCTCTCGTGTCTGGCCATTCTTGCTGACAGTTCTGTAGAAGAGATAAAAGAACAAATCGACTTTTGGATGTCCGATCGGGCTTTTGACTGCGCCTTACTATTGGAAAATTTAGGGATTGAAAACGAGAAAATCCTTAAATGTTGTGCACATATCGTACTTGGTATTGACAATGGCGTAGCAAAAGTACTCAAGGAAACCGAGAGAAAAATTGGTATGGAGAAAATGATAAAATTCCTCGATCTACACCATGGGTCCAATCGTTATTACGAAACTGTTATCGCTATCGCATGCCTCATATTCTGTATCTCTATACAACGAGTTCATGGCATGGATGGCAGCTAATGGAGTGGATGCTGGCGGTTTCAAGGGTTTTGTTGGTAATCGGATTGGGCGTATAGCTGAACTGAACTTGCGAAGCAGTACTTGGTCAAGAAAGACGCGATAGAATCATTTTTCGAAGCAGTCGTTGATTCCAACTCTAATAAGCTTGTACTTGCGACCATACCTTCGTCAAACACAAGTGGTTCAACTGTTGTGCGGAAGTGTACTGTCTGATTGGCGAAATCATAATATTTCCCATAATAGAATTACTGGGCATCGACAATTACAGGAAAAGTACAAAAGAAAAACGATGAAACTGGGAAGACGTCAAGAAATTCTTCAGTGACAAACTCATAGAACTCAATCGGCTGAAAGTTGGCTTTGGAAATACAGTTACTGGGAAAGGAAAACTCATCAGCGCAATTATTGAAGACGCTACAGTAACTTTAGAACGACAGCTAGGGGTCATGGATTTCTCCGAAGTAACCGAATCAAATCCTAAAATGCAGTTTACACCGCTAACCAATATAGGTTGTGAAGGAGAATTTGCCAAATTAGACAACAGAATCAAATCATCAGGCGGTTTGACAACAGTTAAAACTCACTCCATGAAAAACATTATTGCGACAAACGGACTATTGGTGAATTCAGATTTTTTGGAGAAAAGTGACAACGAGAAACGCCAGTATTGGAAGTGGGCACGATTGGCAGAGGAGGTAAAAAGAGTCAGAGCACTAGAGCGAGACTTCCTAGCAACAGTGAAGGTAGCCAAAGAATTAGCACTGACAAGAAAGAGGATCTCAAGCTAAAATGAACCAATAAAATGATGGAACTATTGGACTGCTGTAAAAAGCACCACGGTTCGGTAACTGCCACAACGATTGAGATGTTAAATAATTCGCCAGAAAAGGAAAATAACTTTGAACGGACAATCTCTCTTTCAACAGTTTTCAAAATCAGAACTAAAACAATCCATAAAATCTGTTTTGAAACCGGATGGTGAGGTGTCAAGTGATATAGACGAGTTAATGAAAAGAGCACTTTATGGTAAACTTTGAACCTATATTTGGCAAGTGGCACAAATATATAAACATACACTAATTGCAAAACTTTCATGAAAGTAACTAATATATGCTTCATGATAGTTTATTTTATATAGGACGTTAATTATTATGTGTGTTTTTGTGTTCTTGCTAATATATTCCGTCATCTTGTGTTTTTACTCTAATTTTGGGTAATTTTAGCCGCCATCTTGGAAAATCGAAATTGATTTTCAGGGTCAGAAATAGAATCAGCGACCCCTAAAACCATAGAAATAATATATTACCAAATGCCTTAAATGTATTTCTGAAGATATATTGAGAAAAACTCGATTTTTGGGTAATTTAATACGCCATTTTGGATTTCCGCCATCTTGGAAAATTAAAATTGATTTTCAAGGTCAGAAATAGAATCGGCAACCCTGAAAACCATAGCAATGACATATTACAAAGAGTATTAGAAGCATTTATGACACATTTGACTAAAAAAGCGATTTTCTGCCCATTTTACATATTACAAAGAGTATTAGAAGCATTTATGACACATTTGACTAAAAAAGCGATTTTCTGCCCATTTTGGCCGCCATTTTGAAAAAAAAATGGCCCGTACCAACCTAAAAATATATTTTTGGTCAAAAATTCGTCCAAAATCATTTTTCTCGGACCAGGCCTCGTTAGAAAATATTGGACATTTAAAGTCGACCCGGATTCCCCCAACCCTAATGTTATTGTTGTGTATGTGTTTTATATACCCCGACGTAACGGGAAAGGTTTTACAGAGTTTTTCGCCTCGTAAATTCGAGTTTTGTCCATTCCTATTGTTAGAAGCGTATGTGGTGTTTTGTTTTGTTTAAAGAATAGAGAGATAAACCGTTGTTAATTTTGATAAATTCTTTGAAAAATATCTTATTTAAGATTTGTAAAATGTGTTCAAATCATTCAATTATCATTTATCTCAAAAAAAAACAAACAAAATGACAAAATCCTATGTTAATTTTTTGTCCCCCGCCTTTCGAAGAAAGTTAAGGGACTATTACAATAGGTTCGTTCGTCCGTCTGTCTGTCACACTTTTTGGGACACAATAACTCTCTTCCTAATTGAGCTAGAATGTTCAAACTTCGTGTATGTGTTTATTAGGTCAATACCTTGATGGAGTTCGAAGATAAACATTTTCCGCGTAGGGCAAGCAGGGATAAGCAATTTGATTGGTTGATGCTTTGGGACACGATAACTTTACGTGAGATTGATGAAACTTGGTGTATAGTAGAGGAGATGGTCATCATAATAATGCACTGTTATGTTAAATACATACTGTGGTCTGTATCCATGTTAGTATTGTCAAGGAGAGTTGTCTACTGTAATCCAATATGTCAGCCCCCAGTGTAATGAACGTGTGGGCATGTTTGTGATGACTGTGGTCATTGTTCCATTAAATAAAGTGTGAATAAATAGACATTGTTCTTATCTATGACCAGTGTCATCACTCTACTTCACAGTGAGTACTCTACATCGCAGTATTGCCAGCGTGCTCCATTTCATGGTGTAAAATGCCAGCTGTACGATGCCCAGTTCCAGACTGTGACTATGCCACACCTGACCTCGATGCTGCCATTGTTGCTGCGCTCCTTGTCGCTCATAACAGCACACATAATGCCACATCCTACGCTAAGGTTGAAAAAGTCAAAAGGCCCGTCGTGCCAGCTGCACTAGTGAAGACTGGGCATATTTTAAATCCAGATGGTCGGACTATGTCACCGCTACAAACATTACCGGCAGGGACAGAGTAATCCAACTGTTGGAATGTGTGACGAAACCCTTCGTAAGATCCTGACCAGAACCATTGGTGGCCGACTCGCTGATAAATCTGAACGTAACGTTTTAGATGGTATCAAGAAACTGGCCGTCCGAGAAGAGAACACCATGGTAGCAAGAGTAACACTACACAATATGCGACAGGATCGCGATGAACCCGTTCGCAACTTCTGTGCTCGGCTATGCGGCCAGACTGGGGTCTGCAAATTTATCACACCATGCCCAAACTGTGATGCTGACGTCAACTATACTGACACCATCGTAAGAGATGTGCTCGCCAAGGGCATAGTGGACTCTGAAATACAACTTGACCTCCTCGGTGACCCCAATCAAAATATGACCCTCGAAGACGTATCTAATTTTGTTGAAGGCAAAGAGGCAGGAAAACGGTCAGCGTCACGACTTTTTGATTCCGCAGGTGTGGAAGCAGCCAGCAGCTCCCACAGACAGTCCAACCGCAGAACGTCTACAGACAACAAGGATCCGTGCACATATTGCGGTCAACTAGGGCATGGTAGGAAATCACCCGGTCGTGTCCGCAAACAAGTATGCCCTGCCTACGGCCATAAGTGCAAACATTGTATGAAAGCCAATCACTTCGAATCCATATGCCAGAGCAAGGGCAAACAGCAGCCCCCACACCCCACCACTGACAATCCCCATGAATGTGAAGGAGCCCTTTTCGAATCCCTGTGCGCAGTCCAGAAAACCAACCAGATGAGCCACCCCTTTAGTGGTAGATCACTAGCCATAGACCATCATCTCTATGATCAATTCACAGACAAATGGATTAAGGAACATTCAAAATCACAACCTTTCATCGACCTCAATGCCAGGATCGTACTGGAGGATTATGAGGCATTAGGTTTTGTACCACCTTCACCAATCAAAACCCAACCATTCCCTGCTCTGGCTGACACTGGCTGTCAAAGTTGTCTTGCAGGCATTAAAGTCATCCATCGACTCGGACTGACTAAAGCTGATCTCATACCTGTCACAATGAAGATGCACGCTGCCAACAACGTTAATATCCCGATTCTTGGAGCTGCAGTACTTCGATTCTCAGGCACTACCAAACAAGGCCACCTCTTGGAAACCAGACAGATGACTTATATCACTGATAAATCTGACAAACTGTTTATCAGTAGAGACGCATGTGCTGCACTTGGTATTATCTCCTCACAATTTCCCTCTCTTGGAGAGACGACCCGACCTACAGGCTCTACCACAGCTGCAGTCACACAGCTACAGAATGGTGAATCCAGACCAGCTCCGATAAGAGCCAACGGTCCGATACCAACTTATACCTGCAGCTGTCCGGTACGCCAGCTGCCCCCTGCACCACCCACGCAGATACCATTTCCACCTACAGAGTCCAACCGCACTAAACTTCAAGAATTTCTCATCCAACATTACAGATCGAGTACTTTCAACACTTGTCCACACCAGCTACTGCCTCTCATGGACGGACCACACATGAGGCTAATGATCGACCCAGAGGCAAAACCCGTAGCATACCATACGCCCATCCCTGTGTCACTTCACTGGCAAGATGAGGTTAAAGCGGGACTAGACCAGGATGTCCGCCTGGGTGTCATTGAACCTGTACCTATCGGAGAACCTGTCACATGGTGTCACAGAATGGTGATTTGTGCTAAAAAGAACGGAAAACCTCGTCGAACCATGGACTTACAGCCTCTCAACGCGCATGCCACAAGGGAGACCCATCACACACCTTCACCCTTTCATCAAGCAAGATCTGTGCCACACGGCAAGAAAAAGACTGTGTTTGACGCCTGGAACGGCTACCATAGTGTTCCGTTCCACGAAGACGACCGACACTACACGACTTTTATCACGCCCTGGGGAAGGTACCGTTATAAACGTCACCTCAAGGTTATATTGCGTCTGGTGACGGATACACACGTCGATACGATGAAATTGTGATCAATATTCCAAACAAGACTAAATGTATAGATGACGTTCTCTTGTGGTCTGACTCCTTAGAAGAAAGTTTCTTCCAAGCTGTTCAATGACTAGATACCTGCGGCCATCATGGAATAACGCTCAATCCAGACTAATTTCAATTTGGAGCCGATACTGTGGATTTCGCAGGATTTCAGATCACTAAAAATAACGTGAGACCGTGTGCTAAGTACCTTAACCCCATATCTAACTTTCCCTTCCCCAAGAACATTACAGATATTCGTTCATGGTTTGGATTGGTCGATACCATGCTTCCCTTAAACCAGGGACACCGTTCATTTGGTCAGATCAACTCCGACGAATCTTCGAAGAATCTAAACTAGCCATCATTAGCGAAATCGAAGAAGGCGTACAGATCTTTGATCAGGACAGACCAACCTGTCTTGCCACCGACTGGTCTAAATCGGTATAGGCTTCTGGTTATTTCAAAAACAGTGTAACTGCCCAGGATCAGAACCCTTTTGTTGTATGACTGGTTGGAAGGTCACCCTAGTTGGTAGCAAATTTACACATGACGCAGAATCACGATATGCCCCCGTCGAAGGCGAAGCTCTTGCTGTCGCTGACGCGCTGGACAAGACTCGATACTTTGTTTTAGGGTGCGATGACTTGATTGTTGCTGTTGATCATAAGCCATTATTGAAAATATTCAGTGACAGATCTCTGGAGGATATTTCTAATACTCGACTCAGAAACCTGAAGGAAAAGACATTACGATATCGTTTTTGTCTAATTCATGTACCAGGTGTCAAGCATCGTGCAGCGGATAGCCTTTCTCGCCACCCAATTGGTCAAGCAGGACGTCCTGATCTTCAAGACGATATTGCCGCGATCACTCAGAACACACCTTTCGACCCCTTATGGTCATACAGAACATCATTACCAAGTATGCGCACTAGACCGGAAAATCCGTTAAACGACATGGAGGAGTGTGTTCTTGCTTCACATGGGACAGAGTTCAAACTGCTACCACCAGTGACGACAACATGAATGAACTCCTTACTTTAATTGACTCCGGTTTACCAGAATATCGCCACGAATTTCCTATGAATCTCAGAGAATACTTTCAATTTAGAGATCATCTACACTCTGTTGATGGAGTGATACTCTACAAAGACCGTATAGTTATTCCCCCACAACTTCGACACAAAACGCTGACTGCCTTGCATGCAGCCCATCACGGTGTCACATCCATGATGTCTCGAGCGGAATCCTCGGTCTTTTGGCCTGGCATCACACCTGATATTACGACTATCAGAATGGAATGTAACCACTGCAACCGAATAGCACCATCCAATCCATCGGCTCCACCAATGCCGTTAACTTCACCTGATTACCCATTTTAATGCATCTGTGCTGATTTTTTCATCACAAAGGCCGTAATTATCTGGTCATTGTCGACAGATACTCTAATTGGCCAATCATTGAAAGATCAACCCAGGGTGCAGATGGTCTTGTCTCGGTACTTCGTCACATTTGGCATTCTTGACGAACTGTCATCTGATGGTGGACCTGAATTTACAGCGAATATAACCAGACAATTTAAGGATTGGGGAGTTCACCACAGACTCTCGTCCGTCGCACATCCTCACAGCAACTGTCGAGCAGAAGTAGGTGTAAAATCCATGAAGCGTCTGATTGCTGACAACACTAGTCCTAATGGTGACCTCGACACCAATGCTTTCCAGATGGCAATCTTACAGCAACGAAACACCCCAGATAGAGATACGAAACTATCACCAGCCATGTGTGTCTTTGGTCGACCTATTAAAGATTTCATCCCAATACTACCTGGCAAATATAACCCACATACCACATGGAGAGAAACATTGTCTGCCAGGGAAGAAGCGCTTCGAAATCAACATATGCGTGATGCCGAACGCTGGACTGAACACGCCAAGAAACTGCCACCACTTATCGTTGGAGATCTTGTGAGAGTACAAAACCAAATAGGGTCTCACCCGCTTAAATGGGACAAAACTGGTGTCATTATTGAAGTTCGTCAATATGATCAATATGTTGTCAAAATCGACGGCTCAGGAAGAATCACCCCCAGGAACCGCAAATTCCTTCGCAAATATCTTCCTGTTAAAAACTCAATACCTACTCGAAGTCTTAATGATGATTTGCCATGCATATCTCCACTTCCATTCCAGAACTCGATGTTGCCACCAGAATATTCGCCATCTTTAGATCATCGTGGTCCGGACAACTGCAGTGACAAGCCTCGTGACACTGCACCTACAACCCTGACACGAAAATCTACACGACAAAGCCGCCGCCCCATAAAGACTATGCGATGGAAAGCTAATTATTACTATTCATATTACATTTGCTTAGATAGCCATTTCATTTTTTTTTTAATTTTCAGTTTTTGTCATTTTATTCTCCAAAATCTTAGGGGGAGATAGAGGAGATGGTCATCATAATAATGTACTGTTAAATACATACTGTGGTCTGTATCCATGTTAGTATTGTCAAGGAGAGTTGTCTACTGTAATCCAATATGTCAGCCCCCAGTGTAATGTACATGTGGGCATGTTTGTGATGACTGTGGTCATTGTTCCATTAAATAAAGTGTGAATAAATAGACATTGTTCTTATCTATATAGTTTCATTACAGTAATACCTTGACTAAGTTCAATAATGAGCATTTTCTGCTCAGGGTAAGCAGAGCGATACGCAATTTGATTGGTCGAGACTTTGGAACACAATAACTCTCCTTCTAATTTAGTTAAAATGTTCAAACTTGGTATGCTTATTAGGCCAATGCCTTGATGGGGTTCGAAGATGAGCATTTTCCGCTTAGGGTAAGCAGAGATAAGCAATTTGATTGGTGGATTCTTTGGGACACGTTAACTGTGTATAGTTTCATGACAGTAATACCTTGAGTAAGATCGATAATGAGCATTTTCTGCTCAGGGTAAGCAAAGCGATAAGCAATTTGATTTGTCGAGGCTTTGGAACACAATAACTCTCCTTCGAATCGAGTTAAAATGTTCAAAATTGGTGTGTATACTTATTAGGTCCATGCCTTGATGGAGTTCGAAGATGAGCATTTCCTACTTCGGGTAGGCAGAGATAAGCAATTTGATTGATTGATGCTTTGGGACACGATAACTTTAGTTCCAATTAAGTGAGAGTGATGAAACTTGGTATATAGTAACATTACAGTAATACCTTGACTAAGATTTATGTGTGCATTTTCTGCACAGGGTAAGCAGAGCGATAAGCAATTTGATTTGCCGAGACTTTGGAACACAATAACTCTTCTTTGAATGTTGTTAAAATCTTCGAAATGTGTCGAAAATTGAATTTGACAAACACCAATTAAATAAATGTATTTTTCCATTTGGTGGTGCGCAGTTTTTTGAAAATGACTGACAAATCTGGTCGTATTTACCCCCCCCCCCCCAAAAAAAAAACCCCAACATTAATTTGGTAATTAAAGGGCAGTGATAATTGCAAGAATTTTGAAATGTAGGAATTCAAAATGGCCTGCAAAATGAAATCCAAAATGGTGGAATTTTAATTAATTGTCATTTTTTCCGTTGGGTATGGCTAGTTATATGTCAGTGGTTGCTGGGTTCTTTCCAGAAAAAACTAATTATGAATGGCACAAATTGTGTAAATATTAAATATGAAATTAAAACGACACTAGAAACCAAAATAGCGATGCCTGTACTTGTGGATATTGCTTCAAATAAGGTTTTTACGGTTACTGAATTCAATATTGGGTTCAAAACTTAATTTCAGTCAGGATTATCAAACACCAGATTTTGCGTTCGGATTTAATTTCTTAAACCATGATATATCATGTGGTTCGGAAAGAAACCAATAAACAATCATGTACCTTGTAATTCAGATTCCGTCTCTAAACGATGGTGTACCCTTTTGTTAGAGGTATTCTGTAGTTCAGACAGTCTCCAATCCATAATCTACCCTGTAGTCTATAAAACATGATGTACCTTGTACTTGTAGTCATATAGTGTCTCTAATCCATGTTTACACCGCAGTTAGGTAGGATAAGTCATTGTTTTGTACATGTAAATAGGAGGTCGATCGTCAAATGAATATGAACTTTATTATGTTAATCCTGAAATGACAGTTTCTCTATAACAGTGCTTTACTCAGGTTTTTAATTTTTTTTCCGCCAGTTTTTCGTTTTAATTTATTAGCCATACATGGAAAAAATATTAAACCCAGAGTGAGCCAGGGGCGGATCCAGAGGGGGGGGGGGGACCCTTCTCAGCTACATTTAAAAAATGAATGCCTTTCATCAATGAAATTAAATCACAATTTGATCCTACATCATTATAAAATGATTTCGCTCTTTAGAAACCTCAATTTGTATGTATGTCTATGTAATTTTGAGACGATGATGACAGATTTCCGTGACAGAAAACTGGCAAACCCCCTCCTGCAAAAATTTCTGGATCCGCCCCTGTGAGCACTGTGTGCATATATCGTTAACGTGCTTAAAATATCTGGATGCAATAGACAAGGTGTAGACAATTGTATGTACACACTAACCACCCATACATGTTTTTTTATGACATTAATTCATACACTTTATGCAGCTCGACACAAAACTTAAAAGTATATGGACACGATTGGTTTAACTTGAATGTATATATTATATATACATGTATGTACCAGTCGGTTGCATCATAACATAAAAATATCTTATTTCATATAATCTTACTTATTTCTCGGCATTGAGGTGTTCTACTATTCCTTTTAGCCTTTGAATTTTCTTGTACCACTGAATACACAAAACATTCAGGCCCATATTTTCGAACGAAGATTAGTGCTAATCAGAGATTTAATCTCCGATTTTCTGTCCAGTCATATTCCGAAAAGCTGATTAAATTTTAAGCTAAGATTTTTACAAACTTTGATTAGTCTAATCATTGAGTTAATCATTGTTCGAGAATACCATAAAATGTGGTATTCTCGAACGTTGACTTATACTTAATCATTGACTAAATCACCCTAAAATTTAGTCATCTCAGGGGGGTAGTTTAAGGATAGATTAAGTGAACTGTTATGTCAATATGATGTATTAAATCTTTACAGAAATTGTTATTTTTCATCGATTTTAGACAAATTGCACTTACACTGTGCTATTTATATTCAGTAAATTTACATTAATGGTCAATTTTGATTGAAAATATTTATGAAAAATTAAATATTTCTCAAATAGTAATATGAAATAAAATGGCCTCCTCATACTTCCCTGCACCCCCTAGGCTAATGAAGACAGGCATGCAGTGTGCTATGAGAAGAGATTTTGCTGCTAAGGTTTATTCTATTATCAAATTCCAACCACCAAGGCTTCTTTTAGGTGCATGCAAATGTGTATGCAAGACCACAGTTTATTATCCTATCCAAATGCCTATACAGTGTCTCAGGCCCCCTCTTTCCTGCACCAATGACATGGGGGAAGTATGTCGGAAATGCATGTCCAACTTTCCGGGCCAACACTGGGATCAAACGTGGGACCGTCTTACTCAATGAGTCATTGCGGTTCCCTTGGGAGAATGTGAATATAATATTACTTGCACACCAAACAACTACATGTAGATGATATTGTTTGCAAGGCCCTGCAAAAAATCCAGAGCTTTCTCAGTCAATGCTGGGAGCAAACAAAGACCTTCTGGCTAGTTGGCCTGGGCTTTTGATCTCTATAGTATGTATAAATCTAAAATAATAAAATGTATTACAATTAATAATTTTATAATTTATTAACTTGATATGAATAAACTGCAACATACAAATAAATTTTAGAATGTTAAACAACCTTTTAACAAAAGAAATTACAAATAAAAAGTCAAATCTTTGCACAAGAAGGAGCTACAGTAAGTTAAAAACAGTGATTCCACACACACTCAACATAAGACATCCACACAACATATATACAGCCACTGACCACACAACATAATATATCCTTAAATACATACACTACACATCTCCACAGTGTCACGCACACAACCTCAACCCAACCAAGCGGCAACACATCCACACAATGCAGACAACCCACAGAACACCCTAACATCCACACCTACAATATTCCAGACAAATACAGCAAAAGTAAGTAAGCATTCAGTGAGAAAGCAAATCTGCCACGATTTGTTCTAATTTGGTAATCAAAGCGTTTAAAAGCGATTGGCACATCAATGCATAAAATATACTATGCAGCAGTAGTTGCAATAATGCCCACATAGATACACAAAACTATGAAATGACAAACTCTATCCGAGTATTAAAATATAATCTAATATGAATAGATAAATTATGTATGAACACCTAACAGAGTTTTTCCTTTATAATAATAAAATATAAAACATTTGCCCAATAGTTCCCACTTAAAACAAACTATAGGCTACTAAATGTTAGGCCTACAAAAGAGACAATGCTATTAAATCATGTATTAATACATATCACAAAACATTGGCTGGAGGGAGAAGTCAAATTCCTTATTTTATTTGGGAAAAGTGGTTCTAAACTAAATTTCTTCTTAATTCTAAACCACGTAAATTATTGTTATGAACAAACATTATCATGATCTACATCATTATCATGATTGTTCTCTTCATCCCCATCTGGATCTGGTTCATTTAAATCCAATGCTATATTTTGTAATACAGCTACAGCAATTACAATTATATACGATGTTTGCAACTTTGTGTTTATTCCTAATTTTAAAACGGAAAATCTTCTTTTCCAAATTCCAAATAATCTCTCAATTATCCCCCTTGTCTTGACATAGCTTTTATTGTATCTCTTTTCAGACCTAGTTATTGGATTCCCTATAGGTGTCATTAAATAAGGTAGACATGGGTATCCCTGATCTCCAATTAGTATTCCTGATCATACAGGGTTTTCAAATTTTTCTTTAAGGCTACTCTCAATAAAAATTCGACTATCGTGAGCACTTCCAAGCCATCAAGCCACTATATTCATAATTCTGCCCTTCGAATCACAAATGACTTGTGTATTAGTCGAAAAGAAGTTTTTTCTATTAATAAACCTGGCTGGATCCTCTCAACCTGGATTACAGATTTTTATGTGTGTACCATCAATTGCACCTATTACATTAGGAAATTGGTCAATTCCATAAAAATCAGATTTATGGTGCTAGAACATCATTTGGGAATTTAAGAAAAATTGGTCTCAATTCAGCCAAAGCAGTAGATACACGTTTAACAACTTTACAAACTGTTGGTTGAGAAACATTACATAAATCACCCACTGTTATCTGATAGGACCCTGTTTATAATATCTTATGGCTATGAACATTTGCAAATGAGATGGAATAGCCATATTACGTTTTGTATGACTTTTAATTTTGTCGCAAATAAGATTTTGAATGAAATGAGCAGTAGGTTTTGTGAACCTGAAACGTTTTCGAAACTCTTCATTATCATAAACATCAAAAGGGTTTGCCCGGTCACGGAAAATACGTTCTCTACGCGCAGCTATTCTAAAATAATGTAAATGGCGAAATCTAACAATAGCCGAATAATCCATATTATAGTTTTTACATACAACTAACGGTATCTATTAGTTAAGTAAATTTGACAAACAGATACACTAGCATTAAAGTCATAAAGTAACATGAAAAAAATAATATGACATATTCTATCTTAATGAGGGTATAATAAAATTTCCTAACACATAATTTGTTTTTTGTTATAAGTTTCCATGGTCATACTTATTGAACCATAAGAGTAACACACAATTTTTGAAAATTTAATTACTTGTACTAAAAGGATATGAATCTTTGAGGAAAAGGGACCTGTAAATAAATAAAACTATTCATTAAAATAAAAATAACTTTGGATCATATTACTCAGAAATATAAAATGCCAGTATAAAGTGTATCTAAATAAAAACATCTGGATAAGATTCAAATCAAATTACATATGCGTATGTTCATTCACAATTTAACAATACTGAATCTGAATTAAATTCACTGCTGTTTGAGCATGGTGTATTGCTTTTAACCTCACAAGGTTCATTTTTGCCCCATGTTCCCCTTTCATTAGCTTCAACTTTAAGGGGTGCTCTTCATTCGTGATTTTCATGATGCTGCTTTCTACATCAAAAACATTTGGAGAACTTGAATATTTTACTCTCTTCTTTTTTTTAGTCGATTGTTTTCCCTAGGAATGTAATAGAAAAGTCATATATCTTTCTTTAAAATGTGCAATTATAATTATTCAAGAATGTTTGACTGAAGGCTTACAACTATAAAAGATATTACGTAATATTCAACTCCAATGCAATCATCTCAGAATTATGATGTATCAAACACCGACATCTGTCAAGCATGCCAAGTGTTATGTTAATACATATATATCAAAAAATTCAAATAATTACCTGTATTAAATTATTAGCAGATATATTCACAACTTAATATAAAAGACATTGAACAATAATTATTTTAATAGTAAACAATTACTTTAAAATCATGTTGAAATGCAATATTATCTGAACTAGTCTATGATGTTTATGCATAAAATTTATAGCACATGTAGCTTACTTGTCTTGATCGATAAAACTGGTGAAAATAAAATAAAAATAAATTACACATTCCTTGAGATAGGAGTCTCAACTTCTTCATTATTTGCAGTCTCAACTTCTTTATTACTTGCGTCACTGTCTAGGTCATCACTTTCTGTATCTATTATTGCAGATTCAGTATTGGTTGGTTCTGCATCTGCATCATCAAAATTAAGACAAGGCTCTTGCCTACATGTGGATGTTGAAATCTAATTGAAATTTATACCAACAATGAAAATTTACTTGTCAAAGATTGCATTGTTATTATTAATATTATTAGCAGTCCTAATAAATGAAATGAGATTTAACGTCCTACTGTTCTGCTCTTATACTGTGAGGGCAATTTTGCCTGGGCAGCGGCACTATGGCCTACTCTTATATTGAATTCCAACTGCCAAGGGATCTTTTACGTGCATGCCAATGTATACATGGGACCTGGGTTTTTCGTATCATTCAAATGACTAGACAGCTGTCCTTGTCAGGACCTCCACCCTCAACCTCTGACAAGGGGGAACAATGTCAGAAAATCCTGATAAAACTTTTAGGACCAATGCAAGAATCTGGCACGCGACCGTGACTCCTGTTCGTAATTAAAATTTGATACCGTACTGGTAAAGCATCAGAACAACATCATTCCTTTCATTGGAAATGGGGGCGCAAATACGCAAAGAATTCCGACAAATTCAAAACCCACTGTGCCCCCTTCACGGGCCCCCCTTAATGTCTGTTATTTGTTGAATAGCAAGTATTTGTATCTGTTTGATTTGTGTCATTTATATATTAGACAAATTAATATTATCCTTTACACATAGGCGGGGAGTGATAACGTCTTACCCCCCCCCCCCCCTAAAAAAAAATGCAAAAGAAACCAGTAAGTTTCGGAGAGCGGTTTCTCATATAACACATTACATTAATTGTTAATGTTTTATCAATCAATCAATTTATAGAAATTTCGATGACCGAAAACTGGCACACAATCCAGAATGGCCCAAGACACAAAAATCATGGAACTTCAGGCGCTTATATTTTGCCGGCTTGGAGGCAAAATCGTTTTATCTCCCAAATTATTATTTATAATTTGACTTTTCACTCGACCCGTCTGCACTTAAAATCTTATTTATTAAAACGGCAATTTCATATGTTTTAGTTTTATTTTTAAAATATATTAAAATAAAGCCCTAAAATAGATTGTATCTGTAAACAGTCCTACCTTGTTAAAGAATAATCCTATAATTCATTATTGCCAGTTGAGAAATTGGCAAAAATATCATTTTCAACTTCAAATTCAAACGTTTGAAGATCGCCATTGCATGAAGGGGAATGGGAAAACAAGGGAGGTAATTCAAGTAATTGTGTTATTATTTTCTGTGTTAGGAATTTTTATGCCTGTGAAATATTGCCCATGGTCGTACAATAGTGAGTTGACAACCTTTTGACCAAAAGACAGAAATAATTATGTTTTGACTTTCTTAGAAAATATGAAAATTCCGCTTTAAAAGCGTATGCAAGTTAGGATATATTTAATAGCGCTTTATCTGGTGTATCTTTTACTCAATTTCTTAAGAATTAGGCTATATATAACAAGTATGTACTCTTTGGGTTGTATATTAGTAATGATAGTCAACCTTTTTTTTCTACCAGGTAATTGTCTATGCACATATCATATATATATATTTATATTATATATATCCGAAATTATTAGGACAACCGCAAAGTTGCACTACTTTGTTTCACGGTAAATATATATATATATATATATATATATATATATATATATATATATATTATACAATTATTGGCGGAAATCGTGTCAAAATTGGTTCACGATATCCTGACGTTTTTGACAGTGTCCTTAGAAACCATAGACTGAAGCTCAAAACAAGGCCCCAGAAAACTGTTTGCATCTCCCAAACGCAGTAGGGTACGACTTTTTGGAGTTGATTATGTCCTTGTCCTTGCACATGCACTACGCATTTTCGATGAACAGTTTAGGCATCAAATCTTTCCATGATCGTGCTGCTCTCGGTTGAAATTTCAACAAGGTCAGACGTCAGCTGAGTGAACTTGACAGAGGAGAGCCACTGCGTGGCTTCAGCAGGGGTTTACACAGAGGAATGTGGCACAGAGAACCGGTTGTAGCCAGAGTGTGACTGGGAGACTATGGCAGCGTTTCTAGGCAACCAATTCAATTCAGAATCACCCACGGTCTGGAAGGCCAAGATCAACGTAGCAACGTCAAGACCGACATGGTATATAAATGGCCATACGCCAGCGCGTTGTTACAGCGAGATGTAAGAGATGAACTGCGAAATGCAAGTGGTGTTCAGGTATCGGACCAGGCCATAAGAAATCGTCTGCGAGCCCACAACATTCGATCTCGACGACCAGCGGTTCAACCACCTCTTCTTCGACGTCATAGGGCAGCACGTCGTGACTGTTGCATACGTCATAGAGACTGGAGACGGAGGTAATGGGGTACTCTTCACTTATGAGTCTCGATTCGCATTACAGTAGCTTTATTTTGAAGGGTTTGATAAAAAAAAAACCAACAATGTTGACATTTTTTGGGTAGGTCTTCATAGTATGGGAGGCCATTATTTGCGGGTAGCCATTTTGCGATATAGAGACTTCGCCATGTCCATCCATCCTCGTTCACTTTCAAAGCAAGGAAAAACATGCAATCAAGGACATTTCAGTTTTCTTGATATGTCCTCTTTGGGTGCTAGACTGGGGTTGATTGACGGGGTTCAGCATTTTCCCTATATATATATACACATAGGTCTTAACAGCATGTGACCAGCAGCGTTAAAGTATAGCAAGTATTACCATTGCATTAGCAGTCTTTGTTTTTATTTCCTTGTATACCACTTTATATTAAATATCATACATTTCTGTTATACTATTTAATTTATTAATTGATAAACAGAAGCTGAAATTCCCGATGGCACCAACAAGTCTTATTTTAAGACCGGATTTTGTATACAGTGCGATCGACCAAGTGGTATTTTCCGGCAAAATCGATATTAGATCAATGGTCAACTCGGATGTGGTATTTCCATTGTTGGATAATATACCTAATGGGTAAATATGGCACAGGCTTCCAGGAACATGCTCTAGGCTTATACATAGCAGAATTAGATTTGGAACCTTTTCAGTAACATGTTTAGAAAATGTCCCGCCACAAACAAAAATATGCTGAATGTGTGAACATACCAGCATTTCACGCAGTTGTAAATGGCAGAAAACAAATATTGACACAAAAAACGCAACTGAACCGCCTGATTCAACGTTAATTACCATGTCTGGTCAGACAAGATGTAACGTCGTAAGTATTGTAACGTTTTAACTTATGATTCTTTGAACGTTGGTAATATATTGGTTTGTGACGTTATATTGATTATATTGAATTTCATTTTTCAAACCGTTCTGTTTTTCTTATCTAAAAACGTTAAAATTAAACGAAATAGAGACCCTTCCAATAAAATTCGTAAAACGCTGTATTTCTATTTCACATTCTTAATATCTTACATCATTAGTAAACGTTGTATTATAACATTAGATTAATGTTTCAACCCCGTTTTTTTATGACGTTATATCGTTGATACAGTAATACGTTACTAAATATTAATTAATATCGTTCTAGTGTCGTTTACTTTAGAAACGTTCAGAATAGTTGTTACAAGAACCTTAACTGAACCACATGAATAAATGTTGCTTCCCAAGCCTGGTCAGACAACCTGTAAACGTCAATAAATTATGTTTTTCCAACGTAACTTTTGTAGCGTTTAAATTCTCATTATTTGAACGTTAGTAATAATATTTGTTTGTGAAGTTATATTAATTACATGTATATCGAATTTCGGTTTTTAAAATTTTCTTTTTTTTAATCTAAAAACGTTGAAATTACACCAAAAAATAAAACCCCTACCAATAAAGTTCGTTAAACAGTTTCCATTTTACATCTTTTCGCGGTAATTTAACAATGACCTGATGTTATTTTTGAAGTTATTTTAAAAAATTCCAAAGAATTACTTGATGGTTTGCAATCTAGATCCCTTGCTTCAGTCTCATCTATTCAAACGTAACGTCGTAAGTATTGTAACGTTTTAACTTATGATTCTTTGAACGTTGGTAATATATTGGTTTGTGACGTTATATTGATTATATTGAATTTCATTTTTCAAACCGTTCTGTTTTTCTTATCTAAAAACGTTAAAATTAAACGAAATAGAGACCCTTCCAATAAAATTCGTAAAACGCTGTATTTCTATTTCACATTCTTAATATCTTACATCATTAGTAAACGTTGTATTATAACATTAGATTAATGTTTCAACCCCGTTTTTTTATGACGTTATATCGTTGATACAGTAATACGTTACTAAATATTAATTAATATCGTTCTAGTGTCGTTTACTTTAGAAACGTTCAGAATAGTTGTTACAAGAACCTTAACTGAACCACATGAATAAATGTTGCTTCCCAAGCCTGGTCAGACAACCTGTAAACGTCAATAAATTATGTTTTTCCAACGTAACTTTTGTAGCGTTTAAATTCTCATTATTTGAACGTTAGTAATAATATTTGTTTGTGAAGTTATATTAATTACATGTATATCGAATTTCGGTTTTTAAAATTTTCTTTTTTTTAATCTAAAAACGTTGAAATTACACCAAAAAATAAAACCCCTACCAATAAAGTTCGTTAAACAGTTTCCATTTTACATCTTTTCGCGGTAATTTAACAATGACCTGATGTTATTTTTGAAGTTATTTTAAAAAATTCCAAAGAATTACTTGATGGTTTGCAATCTAGATCCCTTGCTTCAGTCTCATCTATTCAAACGTTTGACTTTTCTACTTTGTACACTAAAATTCCCCATAGTAAATTAAAATCCCGGATGAAAGACATTATTCACAGTGTTTTTTCGTCTAAATCGGGAACAGCTAGATATCAATATTTAGTTGTTAATTAAAAATCCACATATTTCGTTAAGAATCACAGTGATTCCAAAAACAAATTCACCGCCATCAAAATAATTCAGATGTTGGATTTTTTAATTGATAACATCTTTGTTGAATTTTTAGGGGAAATATATCAGCAAGTGGTTGGTATCCCCATGGGCACCAACTGTGCACCTTTGCTTGCTGATTTATTTCTCTATTCGTACGAAGCCGATTACATACAAGCGCTCGTTAAAACAAATAAACGATTGGTCAGACATTTTAATTTCACTTATCGATATATCGATGACGTTTTAGCACTGAATAATTCTAAATTTAGTGATTATGTCGATTTCATATATCCTGATGAGCTCGAAATCAAAAACACCACTGACAGTGACAATTACGCTTCCTACTTGGATCTGCGTCTCGAATTTGACAATTGCCATAAACTGAGTGTTAAATTGTATGATAAACGTGATGACTTTGACTTTCAGATTGTCAACTTTCCATTTATTAGTAGTAACATTCCAATATCACCAGCTTATGGAGTGTTTGTGTCTCAGCTAATTCGTTACGCGAGAGCTTGTTCCTTTTATTCTGATTTTTTAATTAGATCGAGGCATTTGTCGTCTAAACTTCAACTACAAGGATATGTGCGCAGTCAACTTATAAAAACCTTTAAAAAGTTTTATGGCCGTCCCATTGACTTGATTAGTAAATATAATGTGTCTCTCTCAGCTATTATTCTAGATATATTTAATTGACACGTTTACTATTACTATCTCCCTAATTATGTCTACTACATCGTTAACACAGTTCATCACGTGCATTTTGCATACCGATAGTTCATTGGCCAAACATGCTATTATATTGAGATTTCGTCCAATAGTTTGGATGCAGCTATGGCGGGTGTGGCGCCAGGCAGGGTAAGCTTACTCTTCCGGACACCTGTTACCACTGTTTGTCGTGTATTTTCTACACGGGGAGCAGTCCATTTGCTGATTACACTATTTTGCCTAATAACGTTTTTAGGACTTCGAATTCTGTCTAATGGTTTGGATTGTTCGTACTTGGTTTTATTTTATTTAATGTTCATTGGCAAACGTTGCATTAAAACATTAATGTTTCAACCCTTTCCTTTTTGTTTTTTTTTGTGTGTTTTTGCTTTACGTTACATCGTTGATACTGTAAGACGTTACTAAACATTTTTTAATATCGTTCTAGGGAAGTTTACGTGTTATTTTCCAATCCTGGCCAGACAGCCTGTAAACGTCAGTAAACTATGTTCTGCTATCCTATGATTCTTTGAAGGTTATTGATATATTTGTTGGTATCGTAATATTGGTTATATTGAATTTTGGTTTTTAAAATGTTCTGTCTGACCAGACATATATATATATACAAAAAGTTCTGGAAACAACCCCCAGGTGATATATAAATAAATAAGATGTTTGGAAAGAAAACAGACTACACATTTAAAGCTAGCGCTTTCAGTTCCGTCGGAACCTCTTCAGACTTTTTAATATGATAGCGTAACTATATAAACAAAAATGTTAACAATAGAAAGACGTCACATATCCGACGTTTACAATATGTTGAGTTACTACAATGAAATATACATATTTATGTAATGAAATATATTTTTAAAATACATGAGTTAAACTTTAACATTAAGTTCGGGATTGTATTTCCGTATGAACGCACTTTCTTTTATTTTTAATAGCGCTTGATTTGATACATTTAATTTATACATAGGGAAAACCGTGTATTTACCTCCGCCACAGAGATCTATTTTCTGTGCTTTTAATTTGAGAACGATGGAGGTTCACTCGTCTACTTAATTGTAATTCTGTTTTCCCTATGTATCTACCCCTACAACCTGTACATATCATCAAATAAATTACATTATTTGATTTACAATTCATATCTTGTTTGACTGTAAATATTTGATGATTTGTGACAGTGATAGACGACCCTTCCATAATATCATTACATGTTTGATTTATAATTTGGCTCATTTTTTCGCTATTTTGAAGAATATGACAGTGTTTGTCAAATATTAATTTACCCCTCTCTTGTGATGGGTTGAAAGTTGTAACTAACGCTATTTCCTTATTTGTTGAAATAGTTTCGTAAATTTTCGGTTCTCTTAATTTTGTCTGATCAAAGAGAGAGAGAGAGAAATGGGGTTTAACGTCCACTCAACACAAACTAGGTCATTTCGGGACTAACATATGGTTAACTTGTATTTCAATAATTCGCTTGCGCGTAGGGGTGTTTAGCAGTGGGAGGAAACCGGAGTGCCCGGAGGAAACCCACGAGGTTGAGAAGGCGCCCCTATCTCCATGCCACATACGCTCACACCAGGGCTCGAAACCACAGCCGCAAGCCAGAGGTGACCGGCCAGCTAGAGGTCGAAGCGCGGCACTCTAGACCACTAGGCCATCCCAACCCCCCTTGTCTGATGAAGGGAGAGGGCTTTTTTGTTTGCATCCAAAATAAGCTTAATAGGATAATTCTGTCGAAGTAGATAACCGTTCAATTGGTTTAGTCTGACGAGTTTAGTTTCATGGTTCGATACGATTGTGCACACTCTTCTAGCTAGACTAAACGGGATTTTTCGTTTTGTATGGGGTGGATGACAAGATTTGAAATTTAGGTACTGGTGTACGTGTATCTGTACTTTTAAAGAATAAATCTGTTTCTATTGTACCCCCTGCTAATAATTTGACTGTTACACCCAGGAAGTTTAAAGATATATTACTTTGTTCGATTGTAAACTTTATACTTCGGTCTAACGAGTTTAGTAAATCAAGCAGTAGGCCTATTGTTATAGTTTGTTCGTTTTGTTTTAATATAAAAAAACAATCATCCAGAAATCTTTTCCAGTGGAGTTTTGCATAGTTACAAAAGGTGGCGCCAAAAGTTATATCTAGTTTAGTGTACCAAATTTCCTCTAGATATCCCGAGGATATACTAGCATGCGTAGGCCCTACTTTCGTTCCCATGGCAAACCTTTTATTTGCCTATAGTATAGGCTATCAAAATAAAATATATTATTGGATATGACCAGATCAAGCGCGTTTAGCATAAAAAATTTATATATAATAAGGATATTTGACAACATACGCATGTTAAACAGGATTCTCCAATGTGACAAAATATAGATACAGAAAAGATTTATAGCCAAGGTTTTGTGTGTAATGAATAAGTTGTCAAATATCCTTTAAACCATACAGGTATAATTACCTTTTGAATAATTCAACTTAAAGCAGCGTACTAGTTTTTGTGGGACATCCGATACATGTCCTTTCAAGAGAAGTAAAACCTTTCCCAAAGTAATTTATTATAATTTAATTGTATATTATACCATAGTCACAATGAACTGATTATCAACGTATTTACTTTGAATTACAAAGATTACTATCTATGCAAAGTGGGCGCCACTTTTGTAGTCCTTGGTTGAATGCATATGGGTGGTATATATTCTGTGTTATTTGCGTCATTTAAAAGGACATAACAGCTTTCTCGAAAAAATTGGTAATGTGTTTAATATCTTATTATACCACATTTACAATACATGAATGTGTTGTCTAATGCTTTTACTATACATAACAGGAACTGTCATCTATGCAAAGTCGACCTCATATTGGTAGCTGTAAAGGAGTAGTTTCAAAACACAAACATGTGAACATTTAACACAGTTGTAAACGACTAAAATGGAATTTGCACCCCGAAAAAATATACTCTGGCATAATCCTGGTATCATAGACGACTACTGAATCAATATCCGCACATCGTTCAATTTTCCCGCCAAAAATGGCGAACTTACAATCATTTTACACAGTTGTTACTAACAGAAATGTGATCTGTGCCCTTAAAACAAATATTTGGACACCAACGAAGACTACTTGATATTAGCACATCATCACATTTCCCCAACAAAAATAACCGCAGTCTTGGAAATAATGATAAGTATATGAACACGTGACCATTTTACTAGCTTGTAAATGTCAAGATAGTGTATGTGACCCCAAAAACGTTGATACCAAATACTACTACTTAATCGAAATCTACACTTCGTCCGATTTCGCCTCGTCTCTATCTTCGAAATACCATCATGAAATGAGGGAAAATAATCTGAACTCTGAAGTGTAGTCATGAACCCTGCCCATATTATTATTAATACATTGCCAAATCACAGTTGATATGTCGATAACATTATAAATAAGGTTAAAATAATTCTATGATGTCTCCCCGAAAAGCCGACGGGTGGGAATTATGTAACAAACCCAATCGGACTATTGTTGCAGGTTGAGGAATGCCCCCCCCCCCCTCTCCACAAACGAATGCTTATTATACAACCCTTGTCGATTTAGCTCCTGGTGGTGTGTTTCTTTGCTTGGCAACCAATCTACAACATTCCAATTGTTTATCGTACACAACGCTCATATGATCCCTATTCAATTTCAAATTCAAAACCAGTTGCAAAACTGCAGCTGTTTCTTATTAAACACCAACACCCACTTACCAAATAAGGTAAATTGCGCGCGTTCGCTAGAAATATTTAATATAATGCGTACATGATACAATTGCATTAGAGGGGTACACGTATGCTCAATAACATTGTCCCGCAAAGCCTTCTATCGAAAATGTTTCTTCAAGCTCTTGCAGTTTTTGCTATTATATGTAAGTTTATTATTAATTTTTTTTTTAAAAAAAATAGGTGAAACGCTATTGTTCTTGATTAAATATATATTCATGTCTTATCGATATAAATGAAATAATACTCAAATTTGAAAAAATAGGATGCCTGGTAACGAAACATACGCCCAACAGCAGCTAAATCTTCCGGGCAGTCAACAAGAGTAATTATCAAAAAATCATTAGAATTTGTTTGGTTTTTATATAGTCATAGTCAAACTTTTTTTTTTAAATTCAGAAAAACATTGTGACCTCCAGGGTCGACAAGGTAAAAAACATGATTTTTCGTACAATCCGGGGCTATAATTCAGGAAGGTTTGGTCCAATGTGCGCGAATATCGCAAGAAACCACGATCTTTGGGTTATAAACTTACATTTCAAATTTCATTAAAATTGGATTTAAAATGTGACCTCTACATGATCCACAACCTTGATATATTAAATTTTAACACTATTCGCGTATTAGCGACAGGCATTTTGTCCGGCAGTTTCGGTTCGATTTTTACGAAATTCGACCTCAACCTTCATATCATTTTGTCTGGCAATTTTGGTCTGATTTTCACGAAATTCAAACTCAACCTTCATTACAATGTAACGGTGATATAATCAGACGGTTTTATAAATCGAATGATAATTATGACCTCTTGAAAGACCACAAGCTAATAAAAAAGGCGATTTTTCGTACAATCAGGGGCCACATTTCAGGAAGTAATGATCCGATATGCGCAAATATCAACAGGAACCATGATTTTTAGGTTATAAATATTCATTTCAAGTTTCATCAAAATCGGTTCAAAATTGTGACCTCTACACTGTTCACAAGCTAAAAACGTGATTTCGCGTACAACCAAGGGCTATAACCCACGAAGTTACGGTCCCATACATGCCAATATGGAAAGGTTCCGAGGGAGATAAACCTGTGTTTTATGTTTCGTCGAAATCGGATAAAAGCAAATTGTGGACGGGCGGACGGACAAACAGGAGCGACAGCATAATACGTCGACACGAAAATATGGGCGTATAAAAAAGGTACAAATGTGACATTCGCATTATCTTTGTATCGGTGCTGTTTGGTCTTGAAATACGTATGATAGTAACATAACCTACCTATTATAGACAAAACTCAAGCTGAAGCTTGTCAGTTAATCCAAGATGAGATAAAATATTCACAATATCTAAAGCGTTGGATTGATCTTGTAACTACCAGTTATTCCAAGAAAATAAAAATATACACCATTTCCAAGAAACTTCCTCTTCTATAGCTCTACGAAAGCTTCGTATTGATTCTGTATTGTCTTGGTCATTTGAGCATTATTCAGTTTCACTGTCATCAAAATGGAGGTTTTAAAAATACTCAAAAGCCAATTACAATTATTGTCCCCGGCCTTTCGAAGAAAGCAGATGAATGTTTAAATGGGCTCGTTCGTTCATCTGTCTGTATTCCAGTTTTTGAGATACATGATTAGTAAATCCCAAATTTTCTATCTATACAATATGGATTCTTGCTTTCTGTGTTTTAGTAATTTCCAATTACTATTTCTTTATGAAACTAAATGTTCTGGCTCATAGATGGGTTTTGAATTGTTTGACTCCCATGTTTCATTTATCAAGAGCCGGTCACATTTACCTAGGCAAAGATGTAGATCATACAAAAAGTATGGACCAATTTTTGTTTCTAAAATATGTGAAAAAAGCTAAGAAGTTTACTTAAAGATGCATTATGTTAGATCAAGAGCTGGCAATAATTAAAGATACATTATAGGAGGTTAAATAAATAGCTAGCAGTTCTCACTATAATAGTTAAAAACTAGATAATGTAAGGGTAATTTGCTGAAAATGTCAGTCCAATTGATCAATATGGACCGAGATTTAAGCGATTGAAATTTCCCCCTAGCCTCGACCATCATTACTAAAGTCAGTCCGATAAGAAGCATAGTCTCGATTATCCATTTTTTAATTTAATTATCCATGAGCGTTAACTATCATATAGGATTCTAATCCAGTCAATATCGACGTTTAGCGTTGACATCGATAGTTGAATATGGTTTTGAAATGTTAATTATAAAGATACAATTTTTTTTACCTGGACGTATTTTTTATTTTTATATATATATATATATATATGCCGACACAAACTGATTTCAATACTGGTTTAATAACATTTTAAAGTACTTTTCGTCCGTCTTGGGACTATTCATAAATATATGGGTTCAATTTAGGAACAATGAGTGGAAGATTATCATGAGATTTAAGAAAATAAATAAAAATGGGACTAATAAAATTGAACGCATATACTACAGATTAACACAAGTGTGTACATGTTTTCGAAAGACAATGGTAACTATAGCCAATTAAAACCACAGTGTTATTATGTAAATATGTATATATATATACTATTATGTCCATCTTTATACAATGACATTATTTATGAATAGTCCCAAGACACTCGGCAGATTCCGTAACCTACGGAACCTACATCTAACCTCGGCTGTATGACGAATTCCGCCATATTTGAACTACTTTAAAGGTCCCGGATGAAACATGGCTGCGCCCATACCGAACACAAATTGGCAACCTATTTGGCTAGCGACCTACTCGACAGATCCAGCTGTAAGATAATGACGAAATTACACTTCTATATTCTACTTTGATTTGATAGACATAACGTTGTCTTTATTCTAAATAGGTTTCCAACGAACAGGTTGCAGCTCGATCGGTCGAATAGGTTGCTAGCCGAATAGGTTCCCAATGTGTGTAATAGCGCCAAGTTTTCCTGTTTAAAGTAAACCGGTAGCCGCATCGCAAATGTATGGGCGTAGGTGCATATCACTTACTGTCATACATCCGAGACTAGATGTAGTTTACGGAATCTGTCGAGATTTGCCGAGTGGTCCCAAGACGGACGAAAAGTAATTTAAAATTTTATTAAACAAGTGTTTAAATCAGTTTGTGTCGGCATACTTTTTATCTTTTTATACACAGTTAATAATTCTCGATATATAAAGCTGCACTGGTTTGTTTCGCGGTAAACGATGAAACGATAGAAAACATGTACACACGTGTGTTAATCTGTAGTATATAATGGGATTGATTTAAGAAAGTTAATGAAACTGTTTAACCTCACTTTCCCCACATTTGATTGTTTTGATAAAGGATTAGGAGGTTAGTAGACCGTAGGTGTAGGACTATAGTCTATTTTAATTAATTAGTATCACTGGTGTAAACTCCTCACTCTAATTATTGTTACTGGTGAACACTTCCCACTATCAGTAGATTGAGCAAATTAGTGAAATCAGTTTACGAATAAATTTAAATTGTGAGCTATTTTGATGTAATAATTAATTTGAAATTAAAACAAATAAACTACTCATATTTAATCACAGCTTATCAGTGGATATCTTATTACATAGCTCCACCGAATCGCAAATTGTCATTCCAAAATGGTGAACACTCTGGTTAACTTTAAATACATTGCTAATACTAAAGGTGGTCAGAATTTAGCGCAAGTCTAGACGTAATATTATGATATACTGGGAATAATTATACATGTATGTGCATATATATTATTAACTAAGTAACTATGTAGTAATTTAAGAAGCCATTGCAAATCAAGACATAATATTTGAGATTTTTTGTGTCCCATTTCATACTGACGTTGACACTAAACATAAACTTATGAAAATTATACTTGTTATTTGGCGTAATATGATCGCGACATTTACATCGAAGATCCTTGCATTTGGATACATAAAAATCGGTCCTTTCGACAGAAATGGGGTTTAACGTCCTACTCTTCTGCATCTAACCTGGGCTAATGGAAGACGGGTTTTGACAGATGAATTGAGTTTTGTTTTGGTTAGGAGGCGTTTCAGATTAGGTGGATGTCTTTGTGATTTAATGAATTGAATATTATCAAATTTCCTTCTGAGGTTGTCGTTTGATACCAGGAGTGACTCATGCTATCGTACATGTACATTGTTTTAAAGAAGTTGGTATGTTGGGGGTTATGAGTAGCGATGAAAGTAATGATATCCGAACTGTCTTTTGCTTTAGTAGCCCTCAGTGTTTTGATATCAATTGTCCAAGCCTTATTTATCCCAACTTACACGAGTTCATAACGACATACTGCTCTCATTGGACAAACGTGATTGTGTTCTTTTAGTTTTGCTGGATCTTTCAGCAGCGTTCGATACAGTCGATCACAGAATTTTATTAAACCGACTCTCTACTGAATTTGGCATTGTCGATTCTGCCTTGAAGCTGCTGAAATCCTATCTAAAAAAAATCGCAGTCAATACGTAGTCACAGATGACGTCATGTCTGACAAGGCAGAAATAATTCAAGGAGTACCACAGGGTTCTGTCTTAGAACCAATACTTTTTAGTCTGTATACAAAACCGCTGGGTTCTATTGTAAGGAAGTATGGTCTTGAGTTCCACCTGTATGCTGATGATACTCAGCTGTATTGTTCTTTTAAACCTATAAATAACAACTTTGTTCCTGCGAAAGATAGCCTAGAAAACTACATAAGAGAAATTAAATCGTGGATGGCATTGAATTTTTTAAAACTTAATTCTGACAAAACTGAATATTTATGTATTGGATCTAAACAACAGTTACACAAGATTTCAGATACTAAAGATATTTATGTCGGAGGTTGTAAAATTTTGTGCTCTAAAGTGGCTAGAAACATTGGCGTTATGTTTGACCAAAATATGAACATGGAGGCACAAGTAAATAATATTTGTAAAGTGTGTTACTATTATTTGAGAAAAATTGGTCAAATAAGAAAATACATTAATAATGATGCAACAAAAATTCTAATTAGTTCATATGTTACCTCAAGACTAGATAATTTCAATTCTTTGTTAGCTGGACTTACTCTTACAGTAACTTATAACCTCCAAAAAGTACAAAATTGCGCAGCTAGGTTAATAACACAAACAAAACAGTCCTCCATTATTACTCCAATATTGTACAGTCTTCACTGGTTACCAATTCAATATCGAATTAAGTTCAAAATTCTGCTTCTTACATTCAAATGTCTCAACAACCTCTGTCCTGCAGAATTATCAGAACTTCTTGAATTGTATACCCCTAAACGCACCCTCCGCTCTAGCTCTGACCCATGTCTTCTTGTTGCACGTTATGCAAATTTAAGTTCATTTGGTGACCGTTCATTTTATGTACAAGCCCCCCTACTTTGGAACAAACTACCACTGGATATTAGAACATGTCCATCATTGGCTACCTTTAAAAAACATCTAAAAACACATCTTTTTAAGGAAGCTTTTATATAAACGTTGCAAATGTTACTTTTATATAATATGTTCTTATTCTTATTGGGGTTTTTTAACATGTGTTTTACGTAAATGTATTCTGTATGTTTTATCGTATCATTTTATATTTTACATCGCTGCCTATTTGTCTAAATCTTTTTCTGTAACTGTTTTATTTATATGTTTTTTTCTATTTATGTATCTTTTAATTGTGTACAGCGCATATGGGCACTTTACAGTGGAAGCTATGCGCTTTATAAATGTTTCAATAATAATAATAATAATAATAACTTCTATTACCTCGAGGGGGTAATACTGTTTCAATAAATTTCTTTTTAGCTCGCCTGATCTGACAACCCGGAGGTCTTCATCTATTACAATGGTGCATATTTTTTCTATAGCTAGGGAAAGGGTATATTCTTTTTAGTATGGCGTGGGTGACATGATTTATACGAAAGATAGATTTTGGTAACTGTTTCTTTAGAATACATATCCGTTATAAGGAGTTCTCACCTCCTTGTCACAAGAACATCCAAGATGCGATTTGCAGATCATTCGTTTCAATTGTGAATTTGATATTTAGATCTAAATCATTCATTGTTTTTTGCAAAAAGTATGGAAGTAGCCATTCCGGTAAAAGCAACTAATTGTTGCATCACAAATAAGACACTGACATTCTGTGACTCTCCTTTATATTCCGGAGTGTTACTATAGATTCTCAAGATATTGTTTCAGGGTCCATAACTATGTTTTGACTTACTTGTAGATTCTTATACCGACATATATACGGTAACTTTTAATTTGTCGATTTTAATAACGCTTTGTGAACTTAAACCATGGCAACTGTTGTACTGTATAATTGAATTCGGCCTTATTGATGTATGAAACTTAACAAACATTGATTTTCATAGGATTTTGTTTTCATTTAACAAATGCGATAGTCCATAACGACACTAAATTGAGAACATTACAACCGGCCAACTTTCCCCTGTGGCTCATCCGATGTGGATTTAAGAGTGACAATAATGTAGATATGGCCTAGAATCACTCGGCAATCCTCGACAGATTCCGGTACTTACATCTAGTCTCGGCTGTATGACGAATTCCGCCATATGAGAACTACTTTAAAGGTCCCGGATGAAACTCGGCTGTATGGCGAATTCCGCCATATTGGAACTACTTTAATGGTCCCGGATGAAACATGGCTGCGCCCATGGTGTCTTGGAACTACTTTAAAGGTCCCGTATGTAACATGGCTGCTCCCATGATGTCTTGTTTGTTTGCAATAGCGTCAAGTTTTCCTGTTAAAGTAAACCGGTAGCCGCATCGCAATTGTATGGGCGTAGGTACATACTGACTAATGCACGTGCCCCTAATACTGCGCGCTAGGAGTACAGATGTATGAAATAATGTTGCTGGGAATATTTTGATTAAATACCTACAAATATCCACAAAGTGACACTGTTTTAAGAAGAACCTAACATCTTATGATCCCAGGGACCAGATCAGACTACTTATTTATGTATGTAACTGTGTAATTGTTGATATTAAGGAATTTCTATTCACATTGTTTTCACGTAACTTTCTTGATTCCAAAATGGCGGCCGTCACACCCGAAGTATCGTTATTTATATGTGTACGACTCTGCAAACAGCTTAAGCACAAATACAAACAGAAAGGATATCGCTAGAGGTATGTGTTCCGGGTGATGAAATTCGTTATTAAATCGCATAAATAATTCAAATCGTTCGAAGTGATAAATGTCATTTTGGAATTAAGAATAAGACAAGATAATATTCTATAGAGTATTCTTGTAATCACATGTATATTAGTGTTTTTCCAAACCCAGGGCCACTTTTGCGGTTTTCATCGAAGACGGACCGTTAAAACATAAAGATAGGCAGATAACTGGAGTTACATAAATTATAGGAATGACGATTTTCAAGTTTTGAGATCAGAGTGTGAATTGTAACTAATTTATATTAAGAGCATGCATGGCCATTTACAAACTGATCCCGCAGTGAATATTCGCTTGGCCGCTACAATCAATCACTGATAAGCATGACATCGACGAGTCTAAAGCCAGGCTGACACTTGCACGACTTTGGCCCCGATTTTGTCGTGCCCATCAGTGTCCACGTTGACACGAACTGGCACGACGAGTTCACGCATAGTTTGCGCATTGTTTACGCATTTCCCGCATTGGCACAACGAGTTTGCGCAAGTAGGACAGGGTCGTGCCGACTCAAGTCGTGCCAATGCGTCCCACGGAATCGTGCAAATGTCAGCCTGGCTTTAATGAGTACGGCATATTAACTTTTTTACTCCGACAAATTAAATTCTCAAACATTTTTTTGAAGTAAAAGAAAAATAAATAAAGACGTTTGAAGTATTTGTAGTTAAAAAATATTTCCTATTTAGTGTAAATGGGTATTAAAATGAGTAAAATGCATCATTTTGCCCTAAGCAGTTAGGTGTTAAGTAAACATTGCACGAGCCGTTGAGCCAATGACTACGAGGCGTGCAGTCAACGCACGTGTTTTGGACAGCCATCCGTTACAGGGATAATTCGTAAGTAATTCACTGTGGAACAGGTTGGGCCATTTAGTGAGATGAATAACCCTCTTTAATTTTAACAATTCGGTTCATTTAGTCTAGATATCATGGATCAGATTTCACTAGTACTGCTGTAACAAGAGTTATCGTTCGATCTGTATATTTATGCATCATTAAAATCAGTATTGAATTTCAACAATGTCGATTAATGGGCCAAAGTCAAATTTATCATCCGATCTGTATAACATTTATATGATTATTTAAATTAGCGAAACGAAAAAGCCCTTTGAATTTTAGAAATTTATGGCTATTGTTTCACTTAATGAACGCTCTAACGACAACTATATGCATTATTTAAACATGCATTGTAATTATGCAAGAGCTAAATCTGCCTATTGTAGGTCTTTCTTTAGGCCCGATATGTTTTCTAAAGTACATGTATTAATTAGACATTCATAAACTGATCCAGGCCTTAATCAACTCTGGGTGGCATAAGATTTCTCCGATATTAAATAGATTAAAACGGTTCAGCGATTTAATCAAATATGGAGGTACGAGACTTAGCTTCGATCAACCAGGACGGTAGTTGAAATTATCGCACACTTCAGTCAAACCTTCAAAGGCTAATATCTTCGCTTGCAATAGAGTAATTTGAATGAAAATTTTACATTATTCATTTTACATTATCTACTTTCGAACTATTATAGCAAGAATGGCTAGCTCTTTACCTAAATCTTACATAATATATCTTTAAAGGAGCTAAATCGCTAATATTTGGGACTGGGTCGCAACGCATATAATAATGTAATGTATGTAAACTAATTTACATTCAATCGTTTCCGTTTTTACTCTAATGTCTAGCATCAGTATATTTCAGTCTACATATAGTATCTACCACGCATGTCCTCCAGATAAGAATATGTACCAATGGTAAAATGTTCATTTTGTCTTAAATATTGGATACCAGAAGCCCATCCTTTCCCGTTAAGATCACAACATCAATGTTGATTAAAATTTACAAATAATTCGACTTTAGACGATATTGAGTTAAAGACTAAAGCAGTGGACACATTAGCCGAATCATTCGGCCGAATGGTTCGGCCGAATCAATCGGCGCCGAATTTTATTCGGCCGAATGGGTGGACACACCAGCCGAATGCTTCGCCCGATTCACCAGTCGATTACGTCACATGATCAAAACATGGCGGCGTCAATGTTTTCAAACAATCACGTGACTTCTCGATATGAGTGACGATTGGCTAATGAATTCTACATTCGGCCGAATGCTTCGGCGAAGCGGACACACCAGGCGAATATCATTCGGCCGATTAAATATTAGGCCGAATATATCAAACCTGTTTGATTCGGGCGAATCATTCGGCCGAATAACAGTGGACACACTAGGCGAATTTTAACGCCGGACGATTCGGCCGAATCATTCGGCTAGTGTGTCCACCGCTTTAGCTACATTAAATTAGTAAAACGAAGAAGTCTATCGGATTTAAGCAATTTCCGTTGAATGAAATTATAGTTAAATTAGTTAAACCAAACGCTTGACGAATTTCTATACCTCTAGAGTTTAGGTCCTTGTTTCAGTGGAATATTGCTAGACTTTTTGCTCTTATAATTAGTGATGGCATTATATTGTATGAATTGATGTCTTTGGCTAATTGTACTAAATATTCACTTAAGTCAAACTGAGTGAATGAGTTACAGATTAATACGTAAAAAGAGTTATAATTTGGTAAAAATTAGCTGGTTCCGTGGGAATGGGAATATGAAGTTTAACATGTGATTGTAAATTTACTAATTGCATCATTTGGCTTGGGTAACCAATCTCTATACTTGTTTACGTCATATTTTACCAATTGGATAATATTCAAGGTCCAAAAAACATAGCTACAAAACTATCATATTTGTGAGCATTCGTCAGACAGCAGTTTGATTCTAGAGAGGAAAAGATGTAGCAAATTATATCAGCAGACTATCCCCTAAGCGGAACTTTCATTCGCTTAGTTTTCGGTTAATAGTGGATCAAGTTGGGTGAAATTTTCTGCAAATTGCCTTTACATTAGCTAGTTTGTAACTATTATAGTTATCTAACCTCCCAAAATGTATCTTTAAAGAATTACAAATACAAACAGAGACAAATTATAAACGATAAATGGCTGTTCAAAGATATGAAGAGAAGAGAGAATGCGTCACACGTTGGATGTGAGGAGTTTTTCCGTGTATTTTCCAGATTTTACCAGTGCCTACATTGCACTGCATGGTGTTACAAACCTTGAGAACGCTTAAATGACAAAAAGCATAATCTGATATCAGAGTCTTGTAAATGCCCCCCTCCACGCCCATTACCGGCTAAAGAATACGCATAATATAACCTTTGTTGCCCGTGTCTGACAATTTAGCTACTGTTGGCTTATGTTTCGTTGCCTAGCAACCAATCTGTAACATTCTTATTGTTTATCTTATTCAATGTTCGTTTCTGTGAATCACTTTTAAATCCATACCAGTTGCAAAACTGCAGCCGTTTTCTTAGTAAATACCCAGACTTACCATATATGGTAAACTGTGCGTGTTACATAGAAACATATGCAGAAGGCTAATAATTAACCGAAGTAGGCAACATCGCCCGGCTAAACGTCCTATCGATAACATAATATCGAAAATGTTTCTTCAAGCTCTTGCAGTTTTTGCTATTTTAGGTAAGTTTATCTTGATTGACAATAAGCAAAACACTTATTTTTAATATTAAAAACACTACATATTATTTATTGCTCCATGGTGCAAAGTGTCATTTTGTAATTATTTTCTGTCGGCTTCGGAATAGACGTAAATTTAATAAATCTATTTTTTTTTCGAATTGACACGTCAATACATGCAGCCACACTACTTAATTTACACAACTCAAAATTGAAAAGCTTGTGACATTGAAGTACGTAAGTATGGTCTATAAGTATGACATTTGCTATATTATTATTGAATACGTTATCTGAGCAAAAATAAGGTAGATAAGGTTCGCTCAACCTTGAAATTCCTCAAAACTAGTTTTGAAGTCTCTTAATGATACCCATTGTTTCCCTAACCGCAAATATTTAACAGGACCGTCTTCCCCATGCATAGCTGTCTAGATTAAGTTTCAAAAATAGATTTTCGTGGTCTCATCTTGTATTATGGTGGTGATTTAGATTTTTAACACTAGTAAATAGGTTATTAGATATGTTTGGAAATCTATTCCTGAATAGAGTTGATATTTGTCCCCCGCCTTTCGAAGAAAGTTGGGGGACTATTAAAATGGGTTTGTCCGTCTGTCTGTCTGTCCGTCTGTCCTTAACACCTTTTGGGACACAATAACTCTCTTCCTAATTGAGCTAGAATGTTCAAACTTGGTGTATGTGTTTATTAGGTCAATGCCTTGATGGAGTTCGAAGATGAGCATTTTCCGCTTAGGGTAAGCAGAGATAAGCAATTTGATTGGTTGATGCTTTGGGACACGATAACTTTAGTTCTAATTAAGTGAGATTGATGAAACTTGGCGTATAGTTTCATTACAGTAATACCTTGACCAAGTTCGATAATGGGCATTTTCTGCTCAGGGTAAGCAGAGCGATACGCAATTTGATTGGTCGAGATTTTGGAACACAATAACTCTCCTTCTAATTGAGTTAAAATGTTCAAACTTGGTGTATATGCTTATTAGGTCAATGCCTTGATGGAGTTCGAAGATGAGAATTTTCCGCTTAGGGTAAGCAGAGATAAGCAATTTGATTGGTTGATGCTTTGGGACACGATAACTTTAGTTCTAATTAAGTGAGAGTGATGAAACTTGGTGTATAGTTTCATTACAGTAATACCTTGACTAAGTTCGATAATGAGCATTTTCTGCTCGGGTTTAGTGAGCATTTTCCGTTTAGGGTAAGCAGAGATAAGCAATTTGATTGGTTGATGCTTTGGGACACGATAACTTTAGTTCTAATTACGTGAGATTGATGAAACTTGGTGTATAGTTTCATTACAGTAATACCTTGACTAAGTTCGATAATGAGCATTTTCTGCTCAGGGTGAGCAGAGCGATACTCAATTTGATTGGTCGAGACTTTGGAACACAATAACTCTCCTTCTAATTGAGTTAAAATGTTCAAACATGGTGTATATGCTTATTAGGTCAATGCCTTGATGGAGTTCGAAGATGAGAATTTTCCGCTTAGGGTAAGCAGAGATAAGCAATTTGATTAATTGATGCTTTGGGACACGATAACTTTAGTTCTAAATAAGTGAGAGTGATGAAACTTGGTGTAGAGTATCATTACAGTAATACCTTGACTAAGTTCGATAATGAGCATTTTCTGCTCGGGGTATGCAGAGCGATATGCTATTTGATTGGTCGAGACTTTGGAACACAATAACTCTCCTTCTAATTGAGTTAAAAAAGTTCAAACTTGGTGTATATGCTTATTAGGTCAATGCCTTGATGGAGTTCGAAGATGAGCATTTTCCGTTTAGGGTAAGCAGAGATAAGCAATTTGATTGGTTGATGCTTTGGGACACGATAACTTTAGTTCTAATTAAGTGAGTGTGATGAAACTTGGTGTATAGTTTCATTACAGTAATACCTTGACTAAGTTCGATAATGAGAATTTTCTGCTCAGGGTAAGCAGTGCGATAAGCAATTTGATTTGCCTAGACTTTGGAACACAATAACTCTACTTCGAATTGAGTTAAAATGTTCAAAATTGGTGTGTATGCTTATTAGGTCAATGCCTTGATGGAGTTCGAAGATGAGCATTTTCCTCTTAGGGTAGACAGAGATAAGCAATTTGATTGGTTGATACTTTGGGACAAGATAACTTAGGTTCATCTTGATTGATGATTTTTATGCGACTACAATGACTGCATTCTCATTCAGTAATGGATTCGACAGTAACAGTGTATAGAAACGATTGACTCGGACATGAGGGCCCTTTTGTCAAGCGTGGGGGCCGTGGGGGCCCTTTTGTCTGGCTTTAGGGTCCCCCTAACTAGGGTACACTTTCATTTTTCTCGTCGGTTTTAGCAATTTTCTTTATAAAACACTTTTGGATGACACTTCGTGTACAGTTTGATTGCTCGATACGTTTGAAAAAAATAAATTTGCGATTAATTAATATGTGTCATCTATTTATTTTGGGATTTCGGTGGGGGACATCAGCCTCACTGTTGGCTTGTTTCTATTAGTTTTGTTATATTGATTAAAGAACAGCATGACGTCAAACCACATTTCATTTCATAGATATTGATTAATATTTGAGTGTTATCATTTCTTTTCTTCTACATTTTTTTTATCTTGGGCTTTAATGTAGCCTGCACTGGTTGGCAGCTTGCATGTGGTGTATTTCGTCTGCTTCGAAGTTTTTGGCGTGCTGAGTCTGCCGACAGTGTTTGTATTTATTTTAACGGACTTGTGGCACATGTATATTCAAATAAATATATATATACATTTCCAAAGTTTGTCATCGTCAGGCAACAACGTATTGGAATATAAAATATCTATTCTATAGGTATACATTGCAGTAATGCCGTATAAACATTCGATCGAGCCCATTCAAAAGAGGAAATGGAAGAAAAAAAAAAGAAAAGCTATGTCACTTCCGGTTTTAATAAAAAAATAATTTCACGTTTACGAAAACCTTTTTGCTTGTATTACAGAGGGGATTATTTCTGAATATATATTTAATATTTATGGAAACCTTGTTGAAAATCTTTGGTCTCCCCCTTTAATGAGCTGAAGCTAAACCACGTGACACTCGTATAGCAGTCGATGCATTTTCTATATTTTCCAATATCGCATCAACAGAAAATGACAATATGTCAGACATCGATTTTCCCCAGAACGTTCTTTCATATCAGTACGAGCCTAGTTGTAAAAGAGTGTGCCGACAGTGATGATGGTGATTCACAACATTCTAACGGAGAATGGCAATCCTATGATTTAAATACGGAGGGAATAGTAAATACCTGATAATTGATTAATTTGACTTGTTATCTGTTTGTCTATTTGGGTTGGGAGCTACACCAGGGCTTTCCCGAGGCTGTAATTTGGTGTATAGGGATGGCTCAGACCGGTGAGTAACGTTGTCCTGGTGGCGATGGACTACCACCCCCGAACGAGGCCGGGTATCTGTCTAATAGTATATAATAAAGATTTTTGCAATCCATAAACAGCCATTTTGTTGTATTGATCTTTTACACCGAATTCAAATCGTATTGATGAATAACGTAAAACAGTCAAATTGTGCCTTTTTGTGGTATTATTCTTTTCACCGAATTCGAATCGTGGCCTATTGATGAATAAAAACAGCTTTATTTACTTAAAAGTTCAAGACATGTTAAAAGCTATTTACGTTGGACTATCGTGAAGGCGGTGTTACAACCCCTATTGTAATAACAACCCCTATTGTAATAAATGTAATAATTGTAATAAAATTTCAATTAACCCCTATTGTAATATCAACCCCTATTGTAATATCAACCCCTATTGTAATAAATGTAATTAATGTATTTTACCATACAAAAAATCGACATCTAAACTCTATTGATTTTGATAACCGTTTGAATATCAATATATAGGAGTAATCGTATGCTTTTATACTGCATAGGGTATTTCAAAACAGCACAACCGAAAACGTCATTAAAAGCCGTTAACGAGTTTGGCGAAAATAATGAAAAGGGATGTCACCCAGTATTGTTATCAATGATATTTAAATGAACGTAAAATATGTTCTCTGAAAAACCTGTCGTCTAAGGATTTTGAACATCTTTTCCGTGTGCATATCAGATAAAAAATAATCTTCCTGATAGCCTTTTCTAAATCCTTAGACACATTGATTACAATAGGGTTGATATTACAACAGGGGTTACATGGTATATCCCTATTGTAATAAAATTCCAGTCAACCCCTATTGTAATAATTGTAATAAATTTGTTATGCCATACCAATAAAATCGACACCTAACGTAAAAAGTGTATGAATTTGGATCACCATTTCCGTAAGATTTGTTCTCTGAAATATATGTCCTCTGATTATGTTATCTGATATGCAGACGGAGAAGATGTTCAAAATCCCAAGAAGACAAAATCTTGAGGGAACATACTTGGCGTTAAATTAGGTATCATTGGTTACAACATAGGTTGATATTCCATTTAATAATCCTCCAAATAACCTTGGGACATGTTTTGGTGGTTTTGTTTCATAATATTCTATACAGTATAAGGGCATATCTGTACTCTTATTTCGGGACTAACATATTTTAAATTTTATGTCAATAATTCGCTCGCGCCTAGGGGTCTTAAGCAGTGGGAGGAAACTGGAAAAGCCAGAGAAAACCCACGAGGTTGGGCGGGCGACCCCACTCCTTGTCACGTACAACCGGGGATTCAAAACCACGCCAGTTGACCCAATTACAGGCTCTATGATACAGCACGCACGTGCTAACCATTCGCCCATCCAACCCCCCCACCCCTATCCATACGGTCATGGTGATCAAAATCCAAAGACTTTTAAAGTTAGGTGTCGATTTTATTGGTGGGGCAAAATACATGTATTACAATTATTACAATAGGGGTTGACAGTAATTTTATTACAATAGGGGTTATAACGCGTAACCCCTATTGTAATATCAACCCCTATTGTAATAAATGAGTCTAATTGTAGAGGAGAAATTTCAAAATGCGATCAGGAGGGTTATTTTATTTTATCAATAGGGGTTGACATTCTATTCCCCAAACGGTTTTTTAAAACATGTTTTTGGTTGTGTTGTCGATTTTATTGGTATGGAAAAACAGATGTATTACAATTATTACAATAGGGGTTGACAGAATTTATATTACAATAGGGGTTATAACGCCTAACCCCTATTGTAATATCAACCCCTATTGTAATAAATTTGTCTTAGTGTAGATAAGGATTTTAAAAATGCTAACAGGAGGATTATTTTATCTGATACGCACACGGAAAAGATGTTCAAAATCCTCAGACGACAGGGTTTTCAGAGAACACACTTTTACGTTTACTTAAATATCATTGATTGCAATAGGGTTTGACATTCCAGACGGTTTCAAAACATGTTTTCGATGGTGTTATTACATATACGGTATCAAGACATACTATTATATTATATATTGATACGGAAATGGTGATCAAAATCCATACACATTTTAAGTTAGGTGTCGATTTTATAGGCATGGCAAAATACATTTATAACAATTATTACAATAGGGGTTGACAGAAATTTTATTACAATAGGGGTTGTATCGCGTAATCCCTATTGTAATATCAACCCCTATTGTAATAAATTTTCCTAACTGTAAAGGAGACTATTAAAAATACAATCATATGGATTATTTTATCTGATTTGCATACGGAACAGATATTCAAAATCCCCAGGCTATCGATCTTTTCGGGAACATACTTGGCGTTTCATTATATATCATTGGTTACAATACAGGTTGATATTCCATTTAAATAATTCTCCAAACGGCCTTGAGACATGTTTTTGGTGGATTTTTTCATAATTTTCTATACAGTATTAGCGCATACCTTAACTCTTAAATATTGCTACGGACATGGCGATCAAAATCCATACACTTTTAAAGTTTTGTGTCGAATTTATTGGTATGGCAAAACACATTTATTACAATTATTACAATAGGGGTTGATAGGAAGTTTATTACAATAGGGGTTGTATCGTGTTACCCCTATTGTAATATCAACCCCTATTGTAATAAATGTCCCTAACGGTAAAGGAGACTATTAAAAAATGCAATCATATGGATTATTTTATCTAATTTGCATACGGAGCAGATATTCAAAATCCCCAGGCTATCGATCCTTCCGGGAACATACTTGGCGTTTCATTATATATCATTGGTTACAATACAGGTTGATATTTCATTTACGGCGTTGAGACATGTTTTTGGTGGTTTTGTTTCATAATATTGTATACAGTATTAGCGCATACCTGAAACTCTTAAATATTGATACGGACATGGCGATCAAAATCCATACACTTTTAAAGTTTTGTGTCTATTTTTGGGTATGGCAAAACACATTTATTAGAATTATTACAATAGGGGTTGACAGAAATTTTATTACAATAGGGGTTATACCATGTAACCCTTATTGTAATATCAACCCCTATTGTAATAAATGAGTCTAACTGTATAGGTGAATTTAAAAAATGCTATCATGGGGGATTATTTTATCTGATTTGCACACGGAAAAGATGTTCAAAATCCTTAGACGACAGATATTTCGTTTGGAGAATTATTCAAATGGAATATCAACCTGTGATGTAACCAATGATATCTAATTAAACGCCAAGTATGTTCCCGGAAAGATCGGTCATCTGGGGATTTTGAATATCTGTTCCGTATGCAAATAAAATAAAATAATCCATCTGATTGCATTTTTTAATATTCTCATTTACAGGTAGGAACATTTATTACAATAGTCGTTGATATGACAATAGGGGTTACACGATACAGCCCCTATTGTAATAAAATTTCTGTCAACCCCTATTGTAATAATTGTAATAAATGTATTTTGCCGTGCCAATAAAATGGACACCTAACTTAAAATGTGTATGGATTTTGATCAATATATAACAAAATGGTATGTCTTTATACCGTATAATGTAACAGCTCCACCGAAAACATGTTTTGAAACCGTCTGGAATGTCAAACGGCAATTGGTATTAATGATATTTAAATAAACGTAAAGTATGTTCTCTGAAATATCTGTCGTCTAAGGATTTTGAACTTCTTTTTCCCTGTCAGATGAAATAATCCTCCTGATCGCCTTTTTAAATTTCTCCTCTACAGTTAGATTCATTTATTACAATAGGGGTTGATATTACAATAGGGGTTACGCGTTATAACCCCTATTGTAATAAAATTTCTGTCAACCCCAATTGTAATAAATGTGTTTTGCCAGGCCAATAAAATCGACACCTATCTTTAAAAGTGTATGGATTTTGATCACCATGTCTGTATCAATATTTAAGAGTTATCTCCATTGATTTTGATCACCATTTACGACTGGATATGGGGGGTGGGGATGGATGGCCGAATGGTTAGCACGTGTGCGCTGTATCATAGAGCCTGTAATTGGGTCAACTGGCTTGGTTTCGAATCTTCGGTTGTACATGACAAGGAGTGGGGAGTGGGGTCGCCCGTCCAAACTCGTGGGTTTTCTCTGGCTTTTCCATTTTCCTCCCACTGCTAAAGGGTTATTTTATTGAAATAAAAAAATAATATGTTAGTCCCGAAATAAGAGTACAGGTATGCCCTTATACTGTATAGAATATTATGAAACAACCCCCCCCCAAAAAAAAAACCAAGGCTATTTGGAGAATTATTAAAATGGAATATCAACCTCTGTTGTAACCAATGATATCTAATTTAACGCCAAGTATGTTCCCTGAAAATTCTGTCTTCTTGGGATTTTGAACATCTTCTCCGTCTGCATATCATATAAAATAATCAGACGACAGATATTTCAGAGAGCAAACCTTACGGAAATGGTGATCCAAATCCATACACTTTTAAAGTTAGGTGTCGATTTTATTGGTATGGCAAAACAAATTTATTACAATTATTACAAAAGGGGTTGACTGAAATTTTATTACAATAGGGGTTATGCCATGTAACCCCTGTTGTAATATCAACCCCTATTGTAACAACATTGACATTCCTTTTTAATAATTTCTCCAAACTCGTTAACGGCTTTTAATGATGTTTTCGGTTGTACTGTTTTGAAATACCATATGCAGTATAAACGCATACGATTACTCCTATATATTGATATTCAAACGGTTATCAAAATCCATAGACTTGAGATGTCGATTATTTTGTATGGTAAAATACATTAATTACAATAGGGGTTGATATAACAATAGGGGTTGATTGAAATTTTATTACAATTATTACATTTATTACAATAGGGGTTGATATTACAATAGGGGTTAATTGAAATTTTATTACAATTATTACATTTATTACAATAGGGGTTGATATTACAATAGGGGTTGTAACAAGGCGGTTCTTTGTATTTCTTATTTTAAATTCCGATTTCCATTACACTATTTCTATGCTCAATGCACTCGAAACGACAATTCAGATGTGTATTTTTGTAGAGGCGCGACTGTCTTCTGTGCTGATAAGAAATCCAGGAAGCGGTGAATATGTGTCACGAGGCAGAAACACCGTGCATCGCCGATGAATGAATGATAACTTCACTTGTATGTAATAATATGGTAATATTATATGAGAAAAACTATTCTTTCCAATAAGCTAACCATGACTATAGATAGATACGGTATTATAATAAACTATGCTCTAGCCTACTACTCTGTGCAACAAAAAAAAGGGCTATAAAAATATTTAGAATGACTTAAACTCCCGAAATGTTTTAAAGTTAAAGTAGCTAAGTATCCAACTCATTAGCATCGGAAGCTGTACACGTTGAAAACACAAATTATTTGCCAATTCAAATCAACATTGGTGTTGTCATCTTACCAGGAAAAAGTAGGCTTCTGATATCCACTATTTAAGACAAAATAAACATTATAGAGTTGGTACACGAATCGTTTACCATAGTGCGTTGCAACGTCATTATTGTAACGCGGCTAGACATATTCCACGACTCTTGTCAAATGGTGAGGCCATGGACTGGAATAACCACGCGGCAATCCTCGACAGATTCCGGTTCCCGAACCTACATCTTAACTCGGCTGTATGACAGTAAGTGATATGTATCTACGCCCATACATTTGCGACGCGGCTACCGGTTTACTTTAACAGGAAAACTTGACGCTATTACAAACAAACAAGACAATATGGCGGAATTTGTCATACAGCCTAGTCTAGATGTAGGTTTCGGAATCTGTCGAGGAATGCCGAGTGCTGGAATAACCAGACACTAGACAGTGTCGTTCAGTTGAGACTCAATCCGTATCTCGCTTGGCAGAACTGAATTGAAATTAAGAGTCAAAACGGAAACAATTGAATATAAATCAGTTTATATACAATCATATTACATTATTATATGTGATGCGACCCATTAGGGTCAATTTCTAGGTTTCAAATATTAGGAATTTAGCGCCTTTAAACTCATTTTTCATATTAAAATACCTTTTTGCCGGTGGTATTCTCTTTTAAGATTATAATACATTTATACATTATTATTCTGATATTCTTTTGTGTCTTCTACATTATTTAGATAAACTTTATCAGAGTGTGATTGTTTAAACTCTGTATCCCTATTCTCAGTTGTAATATTCTCATGGGGAATGTATTCCAAATTGAGATCCATTTTGGGAGTCATATTACCATCTATATTTCGGTATGGATCTGGGGTTATATTTGTAGATCTTCCTTCTCTTTTAAATGAATCCTATTAATGGTTAACACTATATCAAAGGGTCCTTGAACGACTTTCGTTATGTAAATTTCTTTTACCCGTTTGTATATCACCTTTTGTCATATATACATTGCTTGATACCGATGAGAGTACTTTCATTTAAACGTTACATATTACTTTCACTACTGAAAGACCAACTTACTTAACGACAATAGCAAATGTAAACACATTAAAATTTTCGAAATTATACGTCTGATATTAAGCTTTGTTGGATGGTAATACGGTTAGTGACACAAAACGCACCTCAATGCTTATAGATTTCTACGTAACACGCGCATGTTTATGTGTTTTCAAAGAAATGGGGCTTCAGTTTGAATGTAGAAGTGAAAGGTGGCGGGTTTGTCTCCAATAGCGAACAAACTAAAACACTATATATAACGTTCTCCCATATACTAAGATCAGCCGTACAAATTACCTGGTGTTTCACGAGTGAGAAATTAGATCAATAAATGTGTGCGTGGGGCGGGAGGGGGATTTAACGTCCACTCTACACAAATCATGTCATTTTGGGACTAACACATCGTTCAATTTTATTTCAATAATTCGTTTGCGCGTATCGTTCTTTAGCTGTGGAAGGAAAAGAGAGAAAACACACGTGGTTAAACACTCAACCCTACTCCTTGTCACGTACATGTGGGGAATCGAAACCAAGCCACCGGACTCCATGACAAACCTTGTAGGTTTACGCGCAGGCGTTAAACCACGGCATCACCCAATAACTCATTCTAGATATGGCTTGTGGGATAACTTATGATGCATGTTTGACCACGTCTTACGAGGACAGCTGTCTGATCATTCGGAGAGGACGAGGAACCGAGGTACCATGTATACATTGGCATGCACGTAAAAGATCCCTTGCCAGTTTGAATTCGATATAAGAGTAGGCCATAGTTCCGCTGCTCGGGCAAAATTCCCCTCCACAGCACACGATATGACGTATGCCCGTCTTCATTAGCCCCGTCGGAGCAGAAAAGTAGGACGTTAAACACCATTTCATTTCATTTGTTATTAATTTACTCGTGTGTAAACTGTTTTTGACCCAAGCTAAAATCGTTGGAAACCGTATGGATTAATAACCGCTGGGGAAAGCGAGGAGGATGGGAGTTTCATTGATGAAATTCATCTTTAAATGTCATTAAAACATTGTCGAATCTGGTATGTAATCACAAGAAAAAAATTCACATCGTTAGAAAGCCATGAACGTCTATTTCGAATGAAAATAATTTTTTTTCCAAACCTTGAACCATTTTTCGGTGTGCACGTGGACGAAGATCTGTTTAAAGCCCCAATAACACTCTTGTTGTAACTGAATAATATGTCCCAATCTTCATTCTGTTCAGCAAATCGTATTATTTTAGAATATTCCAATTAAATTATGATATAAATTTCATCTTAACACACCTGTTTTGAAAAATTGGAAAAATTCAACCAATTGATTTGAAAAGTCTAACGTAAACCTTTTCAAATGTGACTTGGATTTTAAAATATTTTTGAACTCTCTGGACAAGTAAAATAGGTTGTAATGGATAATTTACACAACAGGTATGACACTTAAACATCTAGTACTTAGAATAAGGGTTTTATTTATTTTCTGGAGCTACCAAGCCATCAAGAATGCTATGGTCCCTTTAAACACAAAGTTCTGCAGGTAAATTCCAGTTTATCTCGAATTTTAGTTGCTGATATCTGACTCACATTAATAGTTTTTGGATCAGAGTGTGAATTATGACAAATTTAATGGTGCTATTTATATTTGGCGCTAAGTGCATGGATGACCACTTGTGGAGTAAGACTATTTGTAAACCAAATGGTTAAATGAAATGAAATGGGGTTTAACGTCCTACTGTTCTGCTCCTAACCTGGATGAACTTTCTCCGCCAATGCAGGGATTGAACACCCGACCTCAAGACTAGTGAGCCAGCGTTGTGGGGTCTCGAAAATAGCTAAAATGAGGAAGAGTATTATTTGGTCAGCATAAAATTAATACCAGATTCTTGTAAATCCTCCGCCCCTCCATTACTTAAAATGAATAAGTATTATGCAACCCCTGTCGACTGCCCAGATGATTTAGTTGCTGTTGGTGCATGTTTCGTTGCTTGGCAACCTATCTAAAACATTTTATCGCACACAACATTCGTTCAAAGATCCCTATTCACTTTTAAATTCAAAACTGCAGCTTTGTTTACTGCAGCTGTTTCTTAGTAAACACCTAGACTTACCATATAAGGTAAACTGCGTGTGTTGCCTAGAAATAGATAATGTATGCTTAGTTGATACACAATCGCATTAATGTAAAGGGGTACACGCATGCTCAGTAACAGTACCTGGAAACATCGTCCGGCAATGTTTCTTCAAGCTCTTGCAGTGTTTGCTATTATATGTAAGTTTATGTTTTATTGAGAAATAGGTTAAACACAATTGTCCTAGATTAATTATTCATGTCTTACGGGCATAAACGACAGCACCTTCCGTGCAGTGTAGACATTCGATATTAATAAATGGTCTTAACTCCAGTCATAACATTCAAATATGAAAAATAACTGACGCAAAAGCTTTGTATTGATTATGAGTTGACTGATTCATTTGATCATTATTCCTTTCACTTTCATAATATCGGAGGTTTTAAAAATACTCAAAAGTCAATTACAATTATTGTCCCCTGCCTTTCGAAGAAATCAGGTTCGTCAGTCTGTATGTCAGTTTTTGAAATATAATTGGTGATAAGCATTTATTTTCTGCTTAGGCTTATTATAGATCACGATTTGATTGGTCGGACTGTGCTTTGGAATGCGATAAGCTTGGTTTTAATTGAGTGGTAAAACATGGTGTATAATTTCGTTACACGAATAATTTGACTACGTGCGACCATAGGCCCTTTCCGGCCTTTATGAAACTAAATGTTCTGGCGAATAGATATGTTTGAATTTTTCGACTCCCATGTTTCATTTATCCAGAGCCGGTCACATTTTTCCTAGCAAAGATGTTGATATACGACTAATGAATTATACAGAATATTACCTAGTTTTGTGCTGTTGTTTTCGTATTTTGCAGGTAAAATGTTTCTTTAAATGTTCCAAACACAACTTGAGCCCCCCCACCCCTTTGAGGGACGTCCCTTTTAATAGTAATTGCGTATAATATTAGTTGTCAGTAAAAACCAACACTTTTTTTTTTTATTTTCAATCGATGTCGGCTTATTCATTATCTTTAACTGTATGTTTACACAATCGATATTTTAGGCTGCAGCAATTGCTTATAGTATTAGTTGTCAGTAAAAACCAACACTTTTTTTATTTTCATTCGATGTCGGCTTATTCATTATCTTTAACTGTATGTTTACACAATCTATATTTTAGGCTGCAGCAATCTTGCAAGTGGACAGATTGACTATTCAAAGTGTTCCGCATATGCGACGAAAACTAGAGAATGCCTGGAGCAAAATAATATTTTTGGAACAGATCAAGCGGCTGCTGCAAAAGCTTTGAATATTTTCAGTCAAAATTCATCGGTTTGTAGGTTAGTGTGATATTTTGTTAAAAAAAAAAAAAAAAAAAAAAAAAAAAATTAAAAAAAAAACACGATAGCAGTGTTCGTTAACCCATCAAAACTCTTTTTGTCGTCGATAAACGGTGTTTCCACGCATTTTAAACGACTTTGTGAATTTTAACCAAATTTGGTCGATACGTTTCCCTGCCTCACACGGACAGTTTTTGGCACCTTTCTGAGGCATATTAAAGTTACATTATGGGAGATTTTTATAAGGAGTTAGCCATTCTTGCTATAACAGTTCAAAACTAGATGATGAAAGAAGAATATACTGAAAATTACTTTATTCTGAACATAGTTATTATCAGTGTAATTTTTGACAAGAAATGGGATTGAATTCCATCGTCACCGATTCTTAGTATGGCCGATCGTTGATTGACAGGCGTAAACTCCACCTACATAGTCTCGATTATCAAATAATGTTTACAATGACGGTGGTACCGAAAGCGTATTCGGTTTGAGACGGGACTGCAATTCAATTTCTATTACATTTACTATTTACTACAAATTAGAATTAAAACTTTTAATATATAGATAAGAAGAGAAAGTCTGCGACAGGATTTTAAAGTTTGAAAGGAATGGAACAAATCAACGAGGCATTATTGTAAATAAATTATAATAAATAGCCAACTTCTTGCGTTGCCTGCGTGTACTCTTTTGTACTTCAGGCAGGCCTAAGTGACCCCCTAAGCAGACGAATAGAAAACAGTGATCCGATGGGGTTACAATTCAACTGGGGTAATGTTAGCTGCGATGTTTATCAATTTCCATAATTTTACTGAAACGTGACAGAAGCGCGTATAATAACGACAGTGTGTATTACAGGGTATGCAGTATGATGAGCGGCTAATTTCCGGAAGTATGATTACGTCAACGTCACGAAGAATCTCCGCCCACGACGCCATTGTGATTAAATCAATCAACGAAATCCTGTTTAAATCCGAGCCCAATCCAAGCCATCTGTGGGTCTACAGGGTTGATTTTTGGCTTGTTGTTTAAATAAAGATCTGATTTATAATTTCTATGACCTCTGAGGCCAAAAGGAAGACCGACAAAAGTCAGTTTTTGCTCTCCAATAATGTATCTTTAAGTCGTGTCCATATAGCCACACGAAATCTCGTCTGCGACTAGACACATGGACGTCACACATGTTTTCCTGGGGGGGGGGGGGGGCGGAATATACTTGGACCCCCCCCCCCCCAATTGTTTTCCTGGGGGGTCGGAATATACTTGGACCGCCCCCCCCCCAAAAAAAAAAATTGGCAAACTAAAGTGCCCGAAATCTAATAAAACACTAGTTTTAGGACTGGAATAGTAGTAAAACGCATTTGCTGCCATCAAATATTCCAAAATTTGCTTGGGGGTCCATATAAGGTCAGCTCCGCTTCTTCGCCCCGCGAAGAAAACTGGCATCAGTCCGTAAACCTGCTTCGGGCATTTCTAGTTTTGCTTCCCTAACTGTCATCGAGTCGTAATAAAACACTAATTTCACTTTTCTTTTAATTGAAAGCCACGGATTTGTACTGAGTTGACTATTGATTAAAACATTTTGTCCTGGGCCACTCTACTTTGTGCGACATTTTTCGGGCATCGATTATTACTTGCGAATGCAACTGCAACAGTGTGATTGGATGGTTGGAATTCAGAGTGGGATTTTGATTACCAAACCATTGGATACTTTTGGAGTTGCTCACACAGGCTAGAATAGCAGAAAATGCATTTGCGGTAGTTAAATTTTCAAAATTTTCGCCGATTGATTGGTTGTTTTGGAATTCTGGGCAGCTAGGTAGGCTATTGAAGTTGCTGTATTCACAGGCTACAGACCGCAATATCAGGAAAAACGCGTTTGTGGCAATTAAATTCTCAAAATTTTCTTCCAACGGTCCCGTCTTCGTGGGTGTAAACGATTGATTGGAATTCGAGTCAGCAAAGCCACCTTAATTAGGTTATATTAGACCACTTTGAAATTGCTTTTTTCATGGGCTGAAATAGCAGGAAAAAGTGTTTGCAGCCGTCAAATATTCCAAAATTTTGTTAGGTGGGGGAAGACCGGTGCCCCTGTCTGTAAACATGATAAACGTTGTAGTGGTGTGATGTTTTAGTTTAACCCCGTAAAATATGTTTACAGAAGACTGAGACTTTAAACAAAATTTATGGTGCCCCCCCCCCATCGTTATGCCCCCCCCCCCCAAAATATATATTTCACGACTACGCCCCTGACTATAGACACCGTTGCTTGCCAGATTTTCCACCCTGTACTAGTAACAATGGGAAACCAAGTACTTCGCGACCAAAACCCTGGTTCAAAAATATTAAGGGCGACGCGCAGAACAGTGGGTTGTTTTACTAAATGTTTAGTCATTTGCGACAATCGTCCAGTCGTAAATGGCATCCTTACTTTGTGCGTCCCCATCACGCCTGTATGACGGCAAAGTATAAGTTACAAATGCGCCAGAAATTATTGGAATTTTTCTTTAAATGCAAATTGTGGTATTCTTTCTACACTGTAAAAAGTTTTTAAGTTTTTTAACAGGAAAATCATGGCAGAAAAGTTGCCATTTTTTCTCGTAATTTTACATTAGTATGTATTTTAACAATGCAATGTCAAGCGTTTCTTATAATTGCAGGTTAAAAAACATATCCCTGTAATTTTTACATACGCTGTGTAAAATGGTATAGCACATCATAATGTTAAATAACAATAGATTTGTATTTAAACTTGAAGTTGGTGATTTAACCGTTGTATGTTATGCTTCCCTTACAGTTTCGGGTTAAATAACATATACGCTGTAATTTAACATACGTTGCATAAAGTAAACCTGTATTTAAACAGGTTGTTGGTAATTTAACTGCACCGTGAGAAATAATTCTGTTAGAAACCAGAAAAAGTTCTGGCAGTTGGTTAACCAGTATGTTTTCTCTGTTATTTTTAATCTGTTTATTCTTTGAAAGAGAAAAAATCTGATAAACCATCTGCCAGAATTATTCCATGTTAAAATAGAGTTTCTGCCAGAAGATTTTCTGTTTTTTAACATAATTTTCTCAGTTAAATATAAAACAAAATCATTGTAAAAAATAATTTATTTTCTGTAAATCTAATTTTTCTGTCATGAACGTACAAACTATTAAAAATTAACAGAAATCAAGAGCAAGGGATCGTGAATGGCTTTACATTTTGTGTTCTGAAGGCCAGGTTTACTACTTTCTGTCGTCTCTTCTTACAGATTTTGTTACCTTGAACCTGAAACAATATGATAAAGCACATATAGGAATGAAATCAAAAGGGCAGCGGAGATAACTCTTTAGGGCTGAAGGTTCTTTAACATGCACGGCCAATAGCCCACATGGCCCTAGTTGTTAGTGCCAGCTGAACAAATTAGAACTTGCACCATTGACACGAAGGCCAAGATGCAAAACAAGCTTTCTTTGCTAATGGTTAATAATCCAGCATCATATTCTCTGAACCATCGCGTTTCTTACACTTTAATATTGTTTAGGCCTACATGGTCGAGTTCAAATTCACAATAAAACATACTGATAATAAAATTGGAAAAATTATTTTCATGTCTTAGTAGGATAGTAGTGATACTTTCAAAGTAAGCAGCTGATCAAGCATGGAATTCCAAATAACTAAAAACAAAAAAAAACAAAAAAAAAATTGATAACTGTTAATAGGAATGGACCGGATCACTGTAAACGCTGAGATACGTGTCGAAAAAGAAGCCGGGGTCGCCGCGAATATATAAATATAGGACAAATAAAGTGACAAAGTAAAATATTTATTTTAAAAAAAATTACGTTGAAATTGCTCAAACGATCGACAGGGTAATTGCTAGATTGTGTATCGATTTGTAAATTAACTTGAATATTCTGTTAAAATGCACAATCTGTTAGATTACACAACTATTTGCTAATTTAACTTTAATATGTTGTTAAAATAACAATCTCGGATGTTAAAAGTTAAATTTTTACATAAATGTTTATAAACACAGTTTTTACGTAATTTTACATCTGATAGTTTTCTAACAGGACAGTTTGTAAAATTTTATAGTAATTTCATGTTTTTATACATATACTTTTTACAGTGTAATGCTTATCATTTTCTTTTGTTTACAGTATTATCACACAATACAAAGACTTGATATCCTGTATATTGGATGTGAGTTTAAATTGTCTATCAGATGATTACAAGACACTCCTCCCATCGGCTGAAAAGTATTCGTCAGCCCTCACTTATTTCTGTGAACAAACTGGTTGTAAGTATAAGTTACAATATATACACATGGTAGTAGATTAATTTGATATTTAGAGAATATTATTCGTTCGTCGCGATAATCCCATAGGAAGCTTTGATGTTGGGGGTCATTATACAAAATAATTGTTAATCTTGAGGAAAATGATTTTTGAGTAATTTACACCTTAAGAAAATATCAATGTAAATTAACGATGCATTATACAAGTGCTATGCGTATATGCTTATTGTGTGTCTCTTTCTGGCTTCAAATGTAAATAACTAATTATTTGGATATTGTTTCACATATCAAGTCCATAAAACACTCTGTAGAGCTGATCGGGATATTCAATGGGTCAGAACAAGCGCGTCATTTAACAATTCCAGGTTAAAATGAATAATCGAGACTATTTACGGTATATCTTTACTCATAACTGCGCTCGGTAATTTGATTGAAACTTTTAATATATTAATTTTTCATGATTTTCTTCTTTTCTTTTTTTTTAGCAAAAACTACCAACTCTTTACTTAATCTTATATAGTACGTCTTTAAGCGTTTCCATAACTTTTGAAACAATCTTTCATTTAAATTCCAGTAGTTTTTCTGTAAAAACCTATCTTATTAGTTGATTTTTGCTGTGACATAATTGTATGTAACTAAAAAACTTTTTCAGCATTTAATTCAACGTGCCTTCTGGGAGCTTTTTCAGAATTTACCACATGCTTACGAAATAATGGGCCTACTGCATTGAAGGCAGGTGCAGGATTTGATGAAGTCAAAACCTATTATTGCGAGTAAGTTTGAACGCTATATTGTTTGTGGCTATACCACCCCCACCCCCCGTCTCCGCCACTTGCACAAACCAGCAGATTCTTCGGGAAAATGTTCTTTGAGTTCAAGGCCCGGGAAACCAAAAATGTGCCTATGAAAGTATCCTCTTGTAGAAATTAATAATGATCAAAATCCATGCGTGTGGCTCATAATTATTTATCATGTGTCGGTATAGTAAAAATAAATATTTATTAAAAAGGGGTTAACTTTGCATTGAGAGTTTTCAATAATATATAATAATGTAGTAACCAATTATATTAACCAATTATAGAAGTAGGGGGGGGGGGGGGTGATGATTTTACTTTCGATCGAGGACCCCTTAGAAACATGAGGCCAAATATACTGATTATTCAACAAAAATTGGGGGATCGGAACCCTCTAACACCCCCCCCCCCCTGTACATACCCCCCTGAAGGTTCCTACCCCTTTTGACCCCAAAATAACGTTTTTTTTCGCGTAATAGTCCACAGAAATATGTAAAAGGTGGTTTGTATATTGTCTTTTTACAAGTTTGTAATGATGCTGAGTCTTATTATTGACTTTATAATTATTTTCGATATTCCAAAATGACGGAAATTCAAAATGGCGATCAAAATGTTTATTTCTAATGTATGGCTTGTAATATATCTTTTTATGGGTTTTCGCTGCTGCAAAGTCTGAATCGGATCTTGAAAAATAGTTTCGACCATCCAATATGGCGGATATTCAAGATGGTGGATACAAACATGGCTACCATTTTGAACAAACACCTACATAATCAGGTGACAACTTGAAAAAAAGCTCAAATTTAGTGTTTAAAGTGCTCATATGATCTCCATGTAATGGTAATGTCTGTATGTTTGTGTCTCTAACTGTGTCTACCATGTAACTAGATTAGCTAAATGTATACTCTGCAATTGTCTCATTCCATGAACTATTTGCAGAGCATTATCGCAACAGTTGTGTACTTTCAGATGTGGTTACCGTAGTGTACTAGTGATGTCTTCCTATGTGTACCCTCCAACATGTACAGCTTATCAAAAACGCCATCTTGATCTTCAGCAAGGAAGGACCTGGCAGACATAAAGTATATAGAAACTGCAGACTTTTTAAGTGGAATATTGCCAACCAAATTGATGGTCATCAAGAAAATGATGTATCTACTTAGAACGAATTGAGCTAAACAAGATCAGCGAAGCAAGGACTCTGTCGAATCTATTCTATCAGAAATTTTACAAGAATTTTGTAAGGTTGAAGATGTTAGAAAGCGTTTAGAATTAGTGTATGGTGTCAAGATGATCGAAAACGAATGGGAATTCCTACAAGATCAACACAATCAACAAAAACAGTTTTGGAAAATCAACATCATGATATGCAGTCCTTTGAGTCAAATGAGAGCTAAAATAGAAGCAAAAAAAGCAAAAAAACAAACAGTCTGAGTAAGCAATAGACTTTAGTACTCTTTGAGATGAAGATGATGTGAACCCATCCCAAAGTGATATCTATTATGGGCCACTATGGCATGATGAAAGTACATTTTTTGTTTCTATTTTAGCTCTCATTTTCTCAAAGGACTGCATATCATGATGTCGTCTTTCCATTGTCTTCGCCTATTGTTTGTCGACGAAACGTTCGCAAAATTGTTTTCTTGATTGTGCTGATCTTGTAGGAATTCCCACATCTTATTCCTCACAAAATATTTTAAATAGACGTGTAAAATGTTCTTGTAAAATTTCTGATAGAATAGATTCGGCAGAGTCATTACTTCGCTGATCTTGTCGGTCTAAGTAGGTACATTAAATTGATGATGACCATCAGTTTGGTTGGCAATATTCCACTTAAAAAGCCTGCAGTTTCAATATACTTTCTGACTGCCAGGTCTTTCCTTGCTGAAGGCAAGTTGGTGTGTTTGATAAGCTGTACATGTTGGAGGTACACATAGGACAACATCACCAGTACAATTACACGAATGTTACGCCAATGTGCGAATCGTGCATGAGATGAGACAACTGCAGTGCATACGTGTACATCTAGTTAATCTAATTACGATAGACACAGTTATAGACACAAATATACAGACATTACCATTACATGGACATCAGTTATAGACAGAAATATACAGACATTACCATTACATGGACATCATAGCATTTTAAGCACTTAATTTGAGGCGGGGGGGGGGGGGGGTCAAGTTGTCACTAGATTATGTACCAGTATGAGTTTTACAAAATGGCGACCATGTTTGTATACACTATCTTGAATATCCGCCATTGGATGGTCAAATCTATTTTTCAAGGTCCAATTCAGACTTTGCAGCAATGAAAACCCACGAAAAGACATATTACAAGCCATATATTCGAATTACTAAAAACTTTGTTCAAAATGACGGCCATGTTTGTATCATCAGCTTGAATTTCGGGTATATTGGATGGTCGAAACTATTTTTCAAGATCTGATTAAGACTTTGCAGCAGCGAAAACCCATAAAAAGACATATTACAAGCCATACATTAGAAATAAACAAAGATCTGGTCATTTTGATCGTCATTTTGAATTTCCGCCATTTTGGAATATCGAAAATAATTATAAAGTCAATAATCAGACTCAGCATCATTAAAACCTTATAAAAAGACAACATACAAACCACCTTTGACATATTTCTGTGGCTTATTACGCCAAAAACTGCTATTTTGGGGTCAAAATAGAAGTAAGAACCTTCAGGGGGTATGTACAGGGGGGTTAGAGGGGTCTGATCACACCACATAAATTGAGTAGGTCCTCGTGTAGCAGGTAGATAATTTTTGATTTAACACCCCCCCCCCTCCTAATAGAAGTGACTTTAAAATAAGTTTCTAATGTTATTATTTTATATAACACACAATATAAAATCATAATAATTATCTTTTATATCCATATCGAACAAATGATTAAAAGCCGAAAGAAATATGATATTAAAATTCTCTGATAAGATGTACGCTTGCACCAAACATTTTCGACCCCTTCGCTGTTACAATGATAAATCTGTTCTGTTTATTTCAGCACTGGAAATACAGAGATTGGCTGTTATAAAGAGAATACAAAATTAAGCTCATGTGAAGATACTCGCAAAATATTAATTAAGACATCCGAAATGCTAAAACCACAGGCTTGTGGTACCATGATGGTAGTTTCACACATAATGTTACTAGTACTATCAGTGATATTTTCAAAGTATGTGTGTTACTAGGGTGAGGTTACTGTAGGGACTATTGTCGCATATTATTTGCTCAGAGAATATTTGATTTATAATTAAGATGGTAAAATAAGAATGATTTTTTTTTCAAAAGAGCTGACAAGGGGAATTTTTATTAAAAAATTAAAGAAAATGTGGGCTTTAAATTTAGATGTCGAATAAAAAGAAGGCATAGGATATAAGTACATGGCTATTTATTTCATAAAACTGAACAACTTCAGAACTACAATATATGATCGTTTTAATCACTGTTTGTAAGTGATGACAGCAATCAGTTTCATAAATATATGGTTTTATTTACAACGGGAACAGAATATTAAATAAATACATAAATAGGCCTACATCTACACTACAAAAACTAGTGTATAATATATACTGGAACTATATGTCTACAGGAACACATCTAAACATATTGCATCTTCCATTCCGTCTCTCTGCCAAGGTAGCGGTTGAACTCGGGTGAGTCGATGCGCCTGTCTGTGCGTCTGTCTCAACAGAGAGACCCTTCGTATACACATACATAATTGATATTAAATATAATAACCATGTACTTAAAGGTCAGGGGTTCTCCAACTTGACCAATTGTATATACTAGAAGATTATTTGACAACAGTCATATTGATGTTAGTGACAACAGGTCAAAAGTACTGCAGAGATTAAGGCCTTTGTTACAAGAATTATAAGCCTTCTACTACTCTTTCTACGTTAATTTCTATTTTTTATATTAACATTTAGTTTTGTTAATAGTAATTGTTACTGGAGTATTTCTCAAACTTGCTGGAATTTATATAAAATAGTTTTCTATTCATTTGATGCAACCATAGTCGTTCGGCGGAAAAAACGGAATAACCATTTGCTTATCATAAGTAACAATTTAACTTAGAAAATGGTTTGAAGTGACTAATATCGTAGCTAACCATGTAATTTAAAGTTGGGGGGGGGGGGGGGTCAAAGTAAATTAATTAACCACACTGTGACGTAAAGTTTAAAAGTTACGTGCTGTTTTTCTTAACCCATATGATTCGAAAAAAAGCCAGTGGTACATAAATCGCGGCTATTCATATTGGGTTATTTCATTGACATGGTGGATGGAATTGAAGTTCAAATGATAACTTACATGCAACTTTAACTATTTTCCGGAAACACTAAATATGTACAATGTATTTCCTTAACGTTACACAACATAATTATTTGTATCGGATATAACCAGGGCGCAAATTATTTTCTTCTCATTTTAATTTTTTATTTGTATATTTAGGTTAGAATATACAGCTTTAGTTTCTTTTTCTTTTCGTATGTTTCTATCTTTATGTTTATGATAAGAATTGCCACTTATCCTGAATGATTTTCATTATTTTGATCTTTATTTTTCTGACTTTTATATGTTTTGAAAAAGGGTACTGTATGGCTTGAATTTATTATAAGAGTTTTGAGCAACTTTTTTCAATTATGGAAAACGAAATTAAGTGCCGTTATTTTACGAAATCAAGACAATTATACCTTACATTCCGTATTCAGCTATTATTGAAAGTTATTTTAGTGACATATCTACGACATTTATGATTATATAATCCCAACATTTTACGTTATAATATATAATTTTATATCTTACATTCAATAGTGTGTGTTATATGCTTATGTTTTAATATTTGTGTTATCTGCTTATAATTTTATTTTTTACCTTGTCTTTGATTAGAATAAAAGATTACTTTTGCATAAATCTGTGTTTATTTGAAATCATGGGGATGAATATGATATGTAGATTACCGGTGTGGCTAATTCATATGCAGGAAGGAGTAAGTTTGTTTAATGGGTCTGGAGTGGGCGATTGCGCAATATATTGATACAGGTATTGCAGTAACACCCACCACTACTTTACTTAATGTCTCGCTCTCAACTTTTAAAGCACACTCAAGTGAAACAGGTCGATACCGAGATAAATGGTTATCTCCCAAAACTTAGACAGCCATAATTTAGACAGCCATAACTTAGACAGTGGAGTAAGTGATTAATTAACACAACACCCATAGCTGCAATGGAACAGTCCTAATCAGTGGTGTAATTGACCCATAGGGAGATTAAGTTTGTTGGGCTGAGATGGTTTGATTTGAAAATGCATGTCTTTGATGCAAGTTTGATTATCAAAACAATAAATATATCTAACTTTGATCCAAGGGTGATTATTAAACATTTAAGTATGTGTAAGCAGCTGAGATGTTTTGATTTTAAAATGTCTACCTTTGAGCAGTACAGGATGTGTAAGCAGCTGAGATGTTTTGATTTCAAAATATAACTTCCTTCGAACTTTAAACAGCAATATAAAATGGCTGGACTGTGAAAGGTAGAATTTGTCACATCACAGAAGGGAACTCCGCAAGTTTTCCTCGACGGTTTTCTATACAACAGAAACAAAGTGAGACAGACCTGCATACACTGGCGATGTGTAGTTACTGCATGTTCCAGAAAGTGCACCTCTGTGGGTGACTTTTGTCAGAATGTCAGCAACCACATTCACCCTCTTGAAGAAGCAACCAAGATCAAGTTCCTCAACAACCTACGGAAGAGAGCAAGAGAAGAGACCACACAGATGCACACCCTCTACGAGGTGACAAAACCAAGATTCAGTATCTGGACGCATGTCGGCCAATTGATCCATCTCGGATAGACACTTTGTTAACATTTGCATTGAAGATTTGTGAACATAAGAGTATTAAAATTATTATTATTTATATAAGTAAAAACTTGATCAGTAAAGAAATGAAAGAAATGGTACTATATTTGTTTTGTACTTGTTAATCAATCTGCTTTAACATACCAATGTTACAATTTGCTAAGTTTTGGGATTTTTTCTAGATTTTCTTGGACTATTCCATTATCAAATATAGGTAACAGGTTGAGGATTAGTTGTGCACTTAACCGTAAATGTTGTTGTTTTAAGCTGTCTAAGATATGGCTGTCTAAGTTTTGGCAGGTTACCAGATAAATGCTACATAATGTGCCCCTTACTGTTAAACATATATATGTTGTCTTGCACCTAAATGTACGTTAAACACCATTTCATTTATTTATTGTAGTAGTATCCAGGGAAGGTTTTAAGGAATCTGAAACAATGCGGCACATGTGGATCCAGAGGGATGTGTCTCCTTGGGGTTCAGAAATTTTTATTATTTCAGCTTGTCGGGTTTGTGTGTATAAACGAGTCTCCGCGTCAAATGGGGGCAAAGTGCACCCGGCAATATTTATAGTAATCCGCCATGGCCATAACTACAACAAAACGAACGCGACATACACCGGTGGAACAGGAAAGCCGTAAGTGATACTGCAAAATATCAATGACGATATATATCTACTACTATTTGTGATGAATATGTTACTCTGTATTACAGTTCTTTCAGCTCCTACAAATTCTTATGTTGTATTTTGTACCCCCAAAATCTTAAATCGTATTGTGTGGTAGAAGTAAACAGTAACAAAACAGCAACAATTTTAATGAATCCGACCAGAAAACTCACATAGTAGTATGAGGGCTTGTACAGCCATGCACGTGCGCGCATGCGCGTGCATGTATGTGCGTGCATGCGCGTGCACGTGACCTTGCACTGGATGACCTTTAGCACGTGCGTGACCGTGACCTTGCACTGGATGACCCCCTGGCACGTGCGTGACCCCTTGTGCGTGACCTTGCACGTGCGTGACCTTGGGATTGCACGTACGGAGATAAAGAGGGCGCGCGCGGGAAAAGAGAGAGAGAGAGAGAGAGAGAGAAGAAGAAGAAGAAGAAGAAGAAGAAGAAGAAGAAGAAGAAAGGGGAAGAGAGGGAGGGAAGGGGAAACAACTCTTTTACATTGATTAAGTTGGCCCTGAAAAGGGCCGTTGGTTGGCCCTGAAAAGGGCCGTTGTCCTCACTCAAATGTGAGGGTACGACGCACTTTATGTCGGTTGCGTCTAATGGCCTCCACTAATTCGGGAGGAGGTCTTTTCCTGGGAGGTGTTTTTAATACCTCGTCAGGTAAGACAAAGATATCGTCAGGGGTAATCACGGCAAGCGTGTGACCCCTGAGATACATGAGAGTATCCGTGCTGCGGTTGTCTTCGATGCGTACGACCGGAGCAGCCATTCTCATACTGATAGAGAGACGAGTGTTGTGTCGTTTTAAAACCGTAAGGGAGAGTCCATTTCATATGACGTCACGGACGAGTCCATTCATGGAGTGACGTCACAGTACTGAGCATAACGTTATGCATCATAGGTTGAACGTTGGGGGCTAAAAATAGACGTGATGCAACGTTATGCGTACGTTGGAGGCTACATATAGACGCGATGTAACGTTATACAGCGCATGTGCAACGTTATACTACGTAGGGTGTACGATATCGAACGTTTGATGACGTCACGACATACAGGGCATAAAAGGCCGAGAAGCGACAGCTTCGAACATTGATATGCGATCAGCGAGCGAAGCAAGATGAGTTTTACATTACGACCCGTGGATAGACGCTACAGCCGATTATTTCGAACCGAATCACTGTGTGTGGAGATAGACTTTTTGGAAGATTGGTCCCATGTTCCAGCCAATGATGTACCACAACAACTACACGACACTTTTGAGGCCATCATCGAGGAAATTCGTCGAACCTTGGACGCCAGAGAAAGTGACTATGTTAGAATCGCCATCAGTCACCCGGGACTCAAAACACCTATTTGGTTACCCTTCCGTGAACATCGTTTGTTAAAGGCCGAAGACGTGTTACAGAAAGTGGCTGCCGTATTACAGAGTAACGAAGAATTTCGTCTAGATCAACGCATGTCCATGAGTATATGTCACGTGTCCCCTCCCGATGGTCGAGGTAGCGGTGGAACAAACATGAAGAAGAGACACTGCGCAAATTTCGAAGAATATTTGAAGAAAAAGCGATGCCTCGTCACCATAAAGAATGCCGACGAACTGTGTTTTCAGCGAGCTATTGTCGTCGCCCGTCATTATGCCAACAAACAAGACACGCCTGAATGGGAAAGAGAACGGAAGAGATTAATCAACAATACAGGACCCCACTCGTGGCAGACCAGAAAAATGGAAGCCCTCGTCGATGCCGTCGGTGGAGCCAGGCAAGCCTGTACGGGGATGGAAACCTGGGAATTGTACGCCAAGTATTTGGGGGAGCAAGGTTACCAACTCAACGTTTTCTCTCGAGCCATCTTTGGGAAGGCGATCTATCGGGGAACAAAACACGTCACAGGCACACCAAAACATCTCAACCTGTATTTACACGACAGGCATTACGACGTCATTACCTCCATGCCCGCCTTTGTAGAAAGGTCGTATTTTTGTGACACCTGTCAAGTAGGATACAATGCTGCAGAGAATCATTCGTGTCACGTGAGGTGCCAAGGATGTAAGACAATGGGTCCACCCTGTCCACCTGATCCCAATACAAAGACGTGTTATCGTTGTCATCGTGTGTTTATGAGCCGCCAGTGTTTCGACAATCACCTTGCCACCCGTTCCAGAGCCAAGTGCAGTGTGTGTTATCGATGGAAGAAATGCGAGAAATGTCAAAAAGAGTGGGACGTCATCAAGGCTAAGCGAAATTTGGAAGAACACCGATGCGGAGAATACGAGTGTTCCATCTGCCGAGAGTGGCACACGGCCGAGAAACAGTTTTGTTACATCCAACCACTGAAATCACCCATCGACATGAATAAAGACCGAAAGATACAAATCGATAAACTACAGAAATCAACGTTGACCCGCTTCGTCTTCTTTGACTTTGAATGCCAGCAAGATACCGGTGAACACATTCCCAACCTATGTGTCCTGCAAACCTGCTGTCACTTTTGTATCGACAATCAAGATCCCTGCGAGCACTGCGACACGTACTGGAATCACCAACGGGAAATTGTGTTTAAAGGCCCAGACACGCTGGACGATGTGGGAAAATGGTTTTTGCAACTCGCTGCTCATGGTACGGTGGCAAATGGTCGGAAACATGACAGTCACGAATCGAGTCCCGTGATTGCCGTGGCTCACAACTTTAAAGGTTACGACGGCCTACTGATTTTACAGACGCTGCACAAACATTCCGTGGCGCAACCCGAAGTGATTATGAATGGTGGTAGAGCGATGACGATCACTGTCGGTACGGTAAAATTCATCGATTCCCTCAACTTTCTACCGATGGCTTTACGGGACATGCCCAAGACCTTTGGCCTGCAAGAACTCAAGAAAGGTTACTTCCCTCACCACTTCAACAGACCGGAGAACGAAGAATACGTGGGCGCCTATCCTCCCGACACCGATTACGATCCGGATGGCATGAGTGTATCGGAACGAGAAAAATTTCACGAGTGGTACCAACAACACAGTCACCACGTCTTTGATTTTCGCCAGGAAATTCTCGCCTACTGTAAGAGTGACGTCGATGTCCTCCGCCGATGCTGTGGTGTATTTCGAGAGATATTTCTCATGGACACGGGAATCGATCCCTTCGAAAAAAGCTTGACCCTGGCCTCTGCCTGCAGTCGCGTGTTACGCACGCACTACCTCAAGAAAGACACCCTCGTCGTCATTCCTCGAGCCCTGATGCAAGAGCCGAAACCTGGTAAGGACTGGCACCGCTTCCAGCCTCGACAACAGTCCAACAAAGCCCTTCGATGGTTGGAGTGGGAACAACATCGACAGACCATGGCAGCTTTCCGAAACCAGACCCCACTACCCAACATTCGACACGCCCGTAACGGTAGTGAATGCCGAGTTGGTCCTTACAGTTTAGATGGTATGGACACGACCACGGGTACGGTGTACGAGTTTCACGGGTGTGCCTTTCACGGTTGTCCCAAATGTTATCCGGGTCCCGTCCAAGACGTTCAGCATAAACATCCCTACGATCCATCTCGCAGTATGAGGGACTTGTACCAGAAGACACAAGAACGTCACCGTCGACTCCAGGAGCAGTACGGTATGCAGACCATCCGCGTCATGTGGGAGTGTGAACTAGAGGAAGAACGACGCCATGATCCCGAGATGGACGAATTTTTACAAGGCTTGGAAGATCAGCAATGGCCCGCTCCCGAACCACTGATGCCCCGCAACGCTTTCTTCGGCGGAAGAACCAATGCCATCCAACTGTTGGTGAACGAGTCGGTGGAAGACATGCGCTACATCGACGTGGTGTCCTTGTCCCCTTACATCTGCAAGTACGGTACCTTTCCCATCAAGGAACCCACGATCGTCACACAGCCCGATCAAGACCAGTGGCAACAGTACGAAGGATTGATCCAGTGTTCCGTCTTGCCGCCCCGTGGCCTGTACCATCCGGTGCTCCCGTTTCGGCGCAAACAGAAATTGGTGTTTGCCCTGTGTCGAAGCTGCGTCGACGAACACATGCAACAAGGGGAGATTGCCGAATACCAACCGTGTGGGCACACCGACGAACAGTGAGCCTGGGTGGGTACGTTTGTCACCGTGGAACTGAAGAAAGCGGTAGCCCTAGGATACAAAGACTAAAAGTCTACGAAGTCTGGCACTGGAAAGAATTCAGCACTTACGACCCCGAGGCCAAAACGGGCGGTCTGTTTACTGGGTACATTAATCACTACCTCAAGAAGAAGATGGAAAGCAGCGGTTATCCCGACACCTGCCACACCGAAGAAGACAAGACCCGCTTCGTCAACGACGTGTACGACACGGAAGGTATTCGTCTGGATCCCGCGTCGATAAAACCTAACAAAGGGATGCGGGCGTTTAGCAAGTTACGATTGAACACAGCATGGGGTAAATTCGGACAGAGAGACAACTTTCCCAAAACAGAATACATCACGGAGCCCAGCGTCTATTTTGAAAAAATGTTGGACGTGACCCAGACCGTACGAGATGTGCAGTTAGTGAACGATAACATGGTCTTGATGGAAACGCTGAAAAAGGAAGAACACGTGGCACCCTGTCCCATCACCAACGTGGTTATCGCCGCCTTTGTCACGGCTCAGGCTCGTTTGAAACTCTATTCCGTCTTGGAAAAGTTGGGAGAGCACGTATGCTATTTTGACACCGATAGCGTCATCTATCAATACCACGCCACGTCATGGAATCCCCCGGAAGGTTCTAGTTTGGGTCAGTGGAAGAACGAGTTGCCCGAAGATGTCACCATTCGAGAATTTGTTAGCGGAGGGCCAAAGAATTACGCGTACCGCCAGAGCGATGGTAAAACTGTATGTAAAGTCCGGGGATTCACCTTGAATTACCGTGCCTCCCAGCAGCTGAATTACGCCATCATGAAGGAGAATGTACGGCACCTCCATCAAAACGAACCTCTGGTCATAGCCAATCCGTTCAAGATTACCAGATCACGTGACCGCCGTCTTTGGACACGCCCCGAGAACAAACGATATAAAATCGTGTATGACAAGCGGTTTGATCAATTCAATGACGATGGCCAACCGAGCAACACTTACCCCTATGGATACTGACTTGCGGGTCTCAGGACGATGGCGAACAAAGAAAGAAGATGACGAACCGGCAGAAAATACGGATATGGTCGAGAAACTTAGACAACGATGGCTCAACTTTCGAGTGTTGAAATGTTTCCTGCCCATTATAGAAGAAAGGCAACACGAAGAGTGTATCGGCTGCAAGTACGAACATCCCAGTCAGAGATACCACTCGTGTCTGGGACTAGGCGTTTCTTCCATAACGGGTCAACCCTCGCATCCCGTGGACGATTACAATCACTACCTTTGGGTGGACGAGCCGAAACTGCAAGACATCGATAACGTGCTAGGCAGTATGATGGACGATCCACGGGATCAAGTCAAGACGTGGGAGGACGAACAACGATGGCGAGAAGACGTCGAGAAAGCCTTGAAAAAGTTCTGGACGGTGGTACCGGGCTTTAAGACGGTGTTGATCAAACGCAAAGACGAGTTTGTCGAACAGAAAGAAGACCCCATACGCCAGTGGATGGACGGTTTGCCGAAGAAAAAGAAACGATGGTCTCTGGATCAAATGGATATCAATGTCATGTCCGGCAACATGGGAGAAGGCTGGGAATGTATTGGCAGACATCTGGGGATCAGAGAAGCGCGGATCAGTCAAGCCAAGATGAGTCATCCCAACAACGCGCGCATGCAAATCTTCACCGTGTTCAACCATTGGCGACAAAAACACGGTAATCGAGCCGACCTGATGACGTTGTTGGAAGCCTGTCACGTGAGTGAAGCCTTGATCGATTGGGACGAAGTGAAAAAGTACGTGGAAAGCCTGGAAATCATAGACTAAACAACGAACCAATCAAAACGAAGGAAAAGAAAGAACCAATCAAAAGCGAGTGACGTCACGACCAAGACTATAAGAAGCGAAGTGTCAGACTGAAATTTCATTCTGCTCTCGATGGCTAGTCAAGCTTGTTTCTCCTGTAACAATGTCGGACACTGGTATAGAGACTGCCCTACTCGTTCCCAACAGCAGCAACGAAAACCAAGACAAGACAGACCAGCCTATGGTTCCTATGGAAGTTGTTACCTCTGCGGAGAACCAGGACACTGGGCACCCCAGTGTGGAAAACGAACAGAAGCCCAAAAAGCGAAGAGTGATGAAGAAAGAAAAGAAACTGTCAAAAGAAAGTGTTACGGAATCAAGAGACCCACCGACGAAAATCACAAGTGCCTCAACTGTGGACAGCTCGGACACGGCCTGCTCGAGTGCCAAGAAGAAGAAATCCAAACAGAAAACAACTTTGAAGCCGTTGCCAGTCGCATGTTCGACAACAACATCGACATGCCCAGAGACAACACCCGCAGTCAGCGATACTGGTACTGGTGCGGAGAAGCGTTCGAGCTCTACAGACGATACAAAGAAAAAAAGAAAACAGCCGACGAAGCTTTCTATTCCACCCACTATTCTACCGACTACCAGTGAAAACGGTGAAACTTCGAACGGTGAAATCCCGAAGACGGCTGTCCTCTTGTTGGCAGAGAAGGAAGCAGAAAGTTTTTCCCGAGCACTCATCCAATATGCGGGTCCGAGAGATATGACCGAAGTCTTGTCGTATCCCCCTTGTTTCGATATGAGTGAATGGATACCCGTCGTCGTCACGTTTGCTGAAGTGGAAGACTGGCACCCACACGACACGATGCAGAAGCTTTTGGGACATGTGTATTGGATTCCTCGCGTCCTGAGAAATGTACCCTGGGTGAGACAAGAGATCCTGAAGAGAGAACGCGATAACTAACAGTTTTTTCTTTTCCTTTGTATGATATGTTTCTATTGAATGTTCTTTTCCTTTGTATGATATGTTTGTTCTATTGAAAGTTCTTTTTGTATTTTTAGTAAAATAAATTGTGTTCTAATTTCACTCCATGTCGGTTGTTCTGGCGCGAAGGTATAAAAGGCAGGGGAAAAGGGAATGGGGGAAAACAGTGCAAGATGGATGTGACGTTCAAACATCCCTTTACCATGTTAGTCAGTGGTCCAACGGGTGTTGGGAAAACGGTCTTTGTGCAGAAGTTTCTTCAAGCGTCCCTGTTCGACGTCCCTCCTCAACGTATCGTGTGGGCTTATGGCGAATGGCAAGAGAGTTACGATCGCTTTCCCTACACTTATGTCAAAGGTTTGACGGATATTGACGACGTGATGGGTCAAGTCAAAGGTCCACAAGTCTTAGTCGTGGATGATTTGATGGGAGAAGACACGGAGATATTGCAAAAGTGGTTCACGAAAAAGAGTCATCACCACGACACGAGTGTCATTTACATTGTGCAAAACTTGTTTGACAAGCAACAGCGTACCATCAGTCTGAATGCCCATTACCTGGTCTTGTTCAAAAATCCCCGTGACGCCTCGCAAATTGGTGTGTTGGCCCGTCAGATGTACCCTTCCCGTTCCAAGTATATGCAAGAAGCTTATGAAGATGCGACGAGTACCCCTCGCAGTTACTTACTCGTTGATTTGAAGCCCGACACACCCGAAGCTTTGCGACTGAGATCCAACATTTTACCCCAAGAGGAACCACCCATCGTCTACGTCCAAAAAGTATAAAAGGGGGACCTGTACCTCGAATTGACTCTTGTTTGTCACGATGGCTCGTACGAAGAATACGCAGAGGAAACACCCACCTCCCACCCTTCCCAGGGCGACGTTCCCGACGTTGGCACCGGACCTTCGTGATCCTACGGTACGAAGTCAGACTCGCCCGAGAATGAGGGCCCCCAGAACACAGTGGTCACTTCCCTCGTTGACACCACCCACGAGTCCCATGTCTCCTTTACCGGCCACACCACCACGTCTCACCTTACCGGTCACACCTCCACGTCCCACGTCACCACCTTCCCCTGCTCGGTCTCTCTCCCCGATCTTTCGCAGACCACGAAGAGAAAAGAAGAGTTCTATGAAAGGACTCAAGTCCTTCATTCGCAAGTTACAACATCTGACTCCCGATATGGCTTATGGGCAGTTGGTCAAGAATACGGGCCGGGCACGTATTGGATTGCTGCAGTGGTTCAAGTTGGCGGCCAACCATTTGCTGAAGGGTAACATTCAGCCACTGCACGCTCAGCACAAGAAATGGGTGGAACGAAATCGACAAGTGTTGACCCAACTGAAACATGCCGACGACCGAAAAACTCTCCCTGATCATGAAACCTGGGGGACGTGGATTTTTTGGGGGTGTGTTGATTCGTATCTTGCTGCGATGGAAGGAAAGACTGCAAGAGGAAAGAAACAAGAAACGAAATCAATTCGTTCGACGGACCGCACAGCGCGGAAGGGGACTGAGTACCGAAGAATTGAACAAACATCGAGCGTTGCTTCGCAAACTGAGTAATGTTCCACCCGACGTCAAACGACGACTTGTCGATCAACAGGGTGGTGCCATCGGGGCATTGCTGGCCATGGCCCTCCCGGCTTTGGCCCCCTTGGTATCTAAACTATTGGGTGGACAACAGGGTGGTAAACATCCCTTCCTTAGACGGCGCGATAGAGCGAACGCTATGGCTGCCGAGCTATCTAAACTATTTGGTGGATAATCCAGGGAACAGAAAGGTATAAAAAGGGGACCGGAGAACGACCCCGAGCTCAGTCATGGAGACACTGCGGTATCTCTTGAACACTGCACCGAAAGACCGTCCCCTTTTACTCGAGACCCAACCCATTGTCGACGGTGTATGTGAGTGTATTGGAAACCTGATTCGCGGCAACGTTCCTGTGACCGACAAAGAAGTCAAGCGCTTGAAAAAAGACGCCCCCTTGTTACGACGTTTGGGCACGTCTAAAACACCTTGGAAGACCCGTCGGCGACTTTTGAAGCAACAGAAAGGGGGTTTCTTCACCCGATTGTTTCGGTCCTTTCCCAAAGATGAAATTCGCCAAGAAAATGAAACTGGTACCCTTCGACGGACTCCCCGACGTCAAACCCGTCGAAGTCAGGCCAGTCGAACCCGCGTACGATCGAGATCCACTGCAGCAAACCGTCGAGAATGTCCACCAAGACATGCAACACGTGCTAAACGATCCCACCCTAACCGACGAAAATAAAATGCAACGGTACGGACAGTTGTTACATCGTTATCAAACGATGCAAAGGAAAAGAAAACAGGTTGTTCCCTTGTTGGATGAAAACATACCCGAGCCAAGAGAAGAAGAAACTTCGGAGGCACCCATCCTGGAGTCGGTCCCCCGACCTTATCAACATCGAGCTCGCCTTTTGTTGAAACACATGAAAGAGAAGACACCTTGGTCGTGGAACGAGAACTTGGAATTGGTTCGGAATGGGGTACCCGTACCCAACACCAATGCCATTGACATTGTGAACGATTTGGTTCGTCGGCGAAAGAATACCCAGGCTCCCGTGGGATGGTTTGGCGTGATGCAAAGTTTGAAGGCCACGAACGTACCGCGCGAAGCCATCGGGAATCAAGAACGATGGAACGTATTGTCCACGCCACCGACACGGACTCCGCCGCGACGCCCGAGAAAGAAGAAAATCTCCAGTACGGATACCCCTAGTATACCTACCAGAAGATGGCTCTCCTTGCAAAAACTATAAATAGCCTGTTCATAGGGACACCTGCTAAAACATGGAACGAAAGCTGAAGAAAGTGTATTACGACCCGAACCACCCGGCCGCTTTCGGTGGAGCCCTGGGCCTTCACAAAGCTACCGGTGTGTCCTTGGACAAAGTCAAGGCATGGTTGAAACAACAAAGGGCATACACCTTGCACAAACCATTGAAAAAGAAATTCTCGCGGTCTCCCACGGTGGTGGCCGGCATAGATCATCAGTGGCAAGCCGATTTGAGCGACATGTCGGCCTTGGCCAAACAGAATGAGGGATACCGGTATTTGCTGTGCGTCATCGACGTGTTTTCCAAGTATGCTTGGGTGTTGCCCCTCAAAAACAAGACGGGGGACAGTTTGGTGGATGCCTTTCGTCAAATCTTTCAAAGTCGACAACCCCTGCGACTTCAAACGGACAAAGGTACCGAATTCCTCAATCGAAAAATGCAAGCGTACCTGAAGAAGAAAAAAATTCATTTTTTCGTGACACACAACGTCGAAACCAAAGCCAGTGTGGTCGAACGATTTCAACGGACCCTGAAAGAACGCATGTGGCGATACTTTACTCATCGACAAACACAACGGTACATTGGCGTACTAGACGACCTGGTTCGGGCTTACAATGCTAGACGACATCGGACCATCGGAATGGCGCCCAAAGACGTTCGCCCCGAACACGAGTGGATGTTGACAACGCCTCCTCCACGTCCCCCGAAAAAGAAAAAAACAATGGACATTGGTACGACCGTACGTTTGGCTTTGCCGAAACATGGTGCCTTCGACAAAGGTTACTGGCCCAACTGGACTCTGGAAACGTTCAACGTCGCACCCAACGTCGGTCCCGGTTACAAACTGTTGGACGAAAGAGGCGAACCCATACAGGGCACCTTCTATCCCGAAGAATTGCAAGCGGTCCAAGTCAACGACGATGAGATCTTTCCCATCGAAAGAGTACTCGAAAGAAAAAAAGACAAAGTATTGGTGAAATGGTTGGGCTATCCGGCAAGTTTTAATTCGTGGATCGACAGGACCAGTCTCCAAAACGTATAAATAGGAGCGAGAGACGCCGACATCAGTCAACATGCAAGACGAAACCACGTCTACGTCCGCGAGTGCCCACAATTGGTCACTCTTGGGAAAACGTGTGCCACAAGCGGAAATCGTCTTTTTCTGTCAAGTGATTTTAGTGTACGTCGTGGCGGGTGTTTCTTTGTCCCAACTGGCTTTCAAACCCGACGGTTCGCAGACCACGTTGTGGACGGCCTTGCTCTCCAGTACCTTGGGTTACCTGTTACCTTCTCCAACCTTGAAAACCAAACATAATGAACAACGACCGGCCCTTTTACCTCACGCTCCCTAGTGACAGTTCCATGTCGTGGTATCCCGACAACAAAGTCTCCACGTATCATACACATCTGGACCCGCCACTTCTCGTCGATCACCGGGAATGGGAAGTGGGTCTGTCCATGATCACGTTACCTGACCAATGGCAAAACATCGATCAACGAGACAACACGATCGGCTTACGCATTCATCCATGGTCGCCCCCGAGCGACGAACCCGAAGTAAAGATATGCCGGGACCGCCACAGAATCGACCCGTCGAATTGTTTCAAAGGTGTAAAGGGTGATGAGATCAAGGGATCCATCGAAATGGAAACGCACATCAAGAGTGACGACTACGACTCGCTGAGGCATATCCTGACTGTCCTGAACAACAGACTGAATGATTTGTGGAACCTGCCTCCCATCTACAATCATTTGGCCCATAAACCCGTTCGTTTGGATCCCAATAACAAGGAAATGACCGACCACGAGAAGCAAGAGCAGACCGAGTACGAAACTCGAGAGGTGATGCGCCAAGGGGCCGTATCAAGAGGTCCCTTCGTGTCTTTCAAGAGAGACAACACCAACGACAAAGTGTATCTGAAGATCAATCACGTGCAGTCGCTTTTCTGGTTTGACGTGTTGCCGAAAATCAAACTTCGTCTGTGTGGACCCATCGTATCCATGTTGGGATGGCCTGGAAACGAACTATTGGTTTCCCTGCAGTCAATCGATATGACCGGCGCCGATGGCCAAAGTCTACGGTATTTCTACGCCCACCACACCCCAAATCTTCAAATCCAGTACGATCTGTTTTACATCTACACGGACATTATCGAACCCCAGACCGTGGGCGACGTGAAGGCTAGCTTGTTGGACGTGATTCCCAGTCGACGATTGTATCACCGCCCCGCCAGGATTCACTACTTACCTCTGAAGTACAGTCGACTAAGCTCCATTGGTCTCTATATAAGGGACGGAATGGGGAAAGCCGTGCCATTTCTCGACGGTAAGGTGGTGACCCAACTTCATTTTCGCCGCCGATGATGATTCGAGTGTACAAAGGTGGAGTGCTCAGACAGCGAGGGGCTGGCAATGGTCTGGTGGTGTACAGGGGAGGAATTCTGAGACAACAGGGTGCCGGTCGATGGTCGGGGTTATTGAATGCCGTCAAATCGGTCGGGAAGACCTTGTGGTCGGCCGGTAAAGCTGCCGTGAAAAAGAATGTGGCCCAAGTGTTACCCAAAGTGGGGCAAAGCGTGCTCGACGACGTCAGTGGTCGTGAAAAATGGAACTGGAAGAAAGTCGCCCAGGACACGCTTCGCCCCGCGGTGTCAAACACGATGTCCGACACACTCAAGAACGTGGTCGCCCACCTGGAACCTATAAAAGACCCCTCACGAACCCCGTCCACTTCACATCGTCCGAAGAGGAAGAAGAAGACACAGGTCACCTCTCACAAGCGACGTAAACTAGATATCTTCGACCATGGCTACGCAGGTAATGCGCAATGATTCCTGTCCCTGCGCGCGAGACGAATTGCAGGATTTGTTCAGTGTACCCGACACGCCGACGGCCATAAACAAGGTGACGAAAATCAGAAAGTATCCACTGACGCCCGACTTGAACCACGACGGACCCATTGAATTTTATATTTCCAATGCCACCACCGATTTCATCGATCTGGCCAACATGACACTGCACGTGGCCCTGAAGGTGACCAAGAACAACGGGGATGACCTGGATGCGGATAGTCAAGTCGCACCCATTAACAACTTGTTTCATTCGTTGTTTAAAGACGTCAAATTACGCCTGGGAAAGGATGCCGAAACTTTGGTCACCACCTCTCTGCCCACCTATCCCTACCGGGCTTACTTGGAGAATTTGCTGAGTTTCGGTAAGGGAGCCAAGAACGACCATCTGTCGAAACAAGTCCTGTGGGAAAAAGATACCGCCGGGCAGTTCAATTCCACGAAATCCGTCGCCACCGCCGGAGACGGTGGACGACAGGCTCCGAATAACAAAGGATTGGAACAACGCCAGAAAACCATCGCTGCCAGTCGCACCTTTGAATTGCAGTCGCGTCTACACTTGGACATGTGTTTACAAGATCGGTATCTGCTGGACGGTGTGGACTTGCGGTTGAAATTGGAAAAGCAATCCCCGAAATTTTTTCTGATGTACGGCGAAGGCAACGATGCCGAAGACTACAAAGTCGAGTTCACCAAAGCCTACCTGGATATCCCGTTCGTCACTCTAGCTCCCAGTACCTACACACGGGTGGCCGCGCAACTTCAATCGTCCAACGCCAAGTATCCCCTGAAACGCGTGGTGGTCCGCGACATGGTCATTCCCGACAATCGTACCAGTCACGTCCTAGACAATCTGTTTGTCAACGAAAGCCTTCCCAAGAGATTAATCGTGGGTATGGTACGTAACACGGCCTACGACGGAAGAAAAAACAGAAATCCCTTCCAATTCGAACACAATCAATTGCAGAACATCAAACTGACCAAGAACGGGGAAATTGTGGACGAATACGACGTCGATTTTCCCCAGCGACAAGCCATCGCACCATACCTGGATTTGATGAAAAGGGTGGCCGTCTTAAACACCCGAGAAGACCTGGACCTCCCTTTCAACGACTATATCAATGGGTACACTTTGTATTGTTTCGATTTGACCAACGACCACGGAGCCGACGGTAACTACTTTCATCCCAAAGCAGCGGGTAACCTGTCTTTGGAACTCAAGTTCGGTGCGGCCCCGACCAATCACCTCAGTCTTGTTCTGTTTGCCGAATACGACAATGTCTTGGAAATCGACGCCAACCGACAAGTCATCACAGATTGGTGAGGCTCTCTCCAATCGACAACTGACACGGGCTTTAGAAAAACACCTCCCCTCTAACGTGTTCGGGGGCGTGTGGGCTCGTAATCATCTGGATATACTGCGCCCGACCTCGTACCCCAAAGCCTACGTCATCAACACGGACGACGAAAATCAACCCGGTAGACACTGGACCGTGTTTGTGTGCGAAGGACCAGATCACATTACCTTCTTCGATTCCTACGGGTGTCCCCCTGATGTTTACGGAGAAGCCTTTCGACGTTTCGTCCAAGATCTACAACTCCACTACCAACCCCGATGGATTCAGGGACTCGAGAGTGTCGTCTGCGGCCATTATTGTTTGTATTATTTGTGTCATCGGTTTCACGTTCCCTCCCCGCACGCCCTTTCGGTGTTCGGGCACGTGTATCGTGTGAACGATATACTCGTCGAACAATGGGCTAGGGATCATTTTCCCGACTTGCAAAAAGACCAGAAGAAGGGACAACGATGTCGATGCTTTTTTGCTCTGTAAATATGTTCAAGTTCAATTAAATTTGTGTTCAATTTTGTGTTGAATAAAAGCTTTGTAAATATGTTCAATAAAATGTCGACAACATGTCACGTGTCTGGTTTTTTGTGACGTCATGTGACGTCATGTGACGTCATGCTATTCTGATTGGTGGAAAATGGTATCGTCCCAACACCTTAGACTCGTCCCGTCTCGAGCTATAAATAGGAGTGTCAAAGCCCAAAGAAGTCACAAACACCATGGATCGTAAAGATCGTAGATTTTGTGCCACTTGTCGGGGGTATTACCCCATGTTTAAGGGTAATCGGCCCGATGCCGATTACTTGGTCTGCTTCTGGTGTGGGGTAGATGTATCGAACACCGACCATAGACGACACAAGCATCTTGTCAAATGCTCGAAGAGACCGAATCGGTGGGAGCAGCCAAAGTGCTCTTGTTAGACAAACGGCCCTTTTCAGGGCCAACCAACGGCCCTTTTCAGGGCCAACTTAATCAATGTAAAAGAGTTGTTTCCCCTTCCCTCCCTCTCTTCCCCTTTCTTCTTCTTCTTCTTCTTCTTCTTCTCTCTCTCTCTCTCTTTTCCCGCGCGCGCCCTCTTTCTCTCCGTACGTGCAATCCCAAGGTCACGCACGTGCAAGGTCACACAAGGGTCACGCACGTGCAAGGTCACACAAGGGGTCACGCACGTGCCAGGGGGTCATCCAGTGCAAGGTCACGGTCACGCACGTGCTAAAGGTCATCCAGTGCAAGGTCACGTGCATGGCTGTACAAGCCCTCATACTACTCACATACCCAATCCTTATACAAGAAATGACATCTTTATGAGGAAAATAAGTCTCATCAACATGTTTCATTTCCCAGACAAGATGTTAATGAATATATTAATATAGGATCCATCATAAGGTCTGTCCTTGTATTAACTTGCGTGACAAGGAGTGGAATCGTCTGTCCAACTTCGTGGGGTTTCTCCGGCCATCCGGTAACCTCCTTTTGCTAAAGAGACCAACGCACAAGCGAAGTAATGAAAAACAAGTGAACCATATTTTAGTCCCGAAATCACCTAGTTTATATCGAGTCCAATTCTTATCTCTGTCTCTTTTTCAAGTGTAGATATCGAAATGCTATAAGTACACATAGTCTATATGATTTACCTGCGTCTGTCTGTATTTGTGCTGCTTAGGCTTAAAACGATAATTTATCATTTTTTTATGTCTTTTGCTCAATAGGTTGTCAACTCATTGTTATACGATCATGGGCATTATTTCCCACACTTAAATTTGATTCACACCGGAAATAATAAAAAAATTACCCCCTTGTTTTTCTATCCCCCATGCAATAGCCATCTTCAAGCGTTTGAATTTGAAGTTGAAAATGATATTTTTGCTAATTTCTCAACTGGCAATTGTGAATTATAAATTTAATAGGATTATTCTTTAACAGGATTGGACTGTTTGTAGATACCATCTATTTTAAGGCTTTATTTTAATACATTTTAAAATATAACTTAAAACTAGACCTGCGTGCAGGAATGACGGGTTTCACTGGTGCCACGTTACCCTTTAACATGTCACTTCCGGTGCCACGTTACCCTTGAACATATGTCACTTCCGGTGCCACGTTACCCTTGAACATATGTCACTTCCGGTACCAATGAAACCATTACACAGGTTTCCCCATAAGCATTGCACACATCAAATAAATTGGACGCAGAATCAACCAAATCCAGCAAATATCAATTCATTTGTTACTTGTAAGTGATCCTGACAAAATTACATTACTTCCGGTGATAATGAAAATATTCAATTAGTTTTATGAAATCGGAAATGACATATGACATCATATAGAATAATAATTGCCACTTTTATAGACCAAAAACCTTGATAAGTGACTTGTAGACAATCGACTATTTCTCTGCAACCGCACAAGTTAGAAACCATTTTGTGGTGTCTGTATGATCGTATGGGATCAATCTATTTGTTGAATGGAATCAAATATCATAATTTTGAAAACATTACAAATCAGACGCATTTGAATAAATTATCTGTTTAGCAGGCTAAAAATTCAGTTTTTGACAAAATGACATCACTTCCGGTGATACTAAAACAATTAAATTAGTTCTACAAAATCGTAAATGGCATAAGACATCATATGGTGAAAATTTTATGAAAATCGAATAATAACTGATTCTTTTAGAGCCAAAATAAAGTAAAAAGTGACTTGTGGAAAATCGTCCATTTCTCTGCAACCATACAAGTTAGAAACCATTTTGTGGTATCTATATGATCGTATGGGTTCATTCTATTTGTTGATGGGAACCAAATTTCATAATTCTAAAAATATTACAAATAATACTCATTTGAATAAAAAATGTATTTTTAACACTAAAAATTCAGTTATTGCGTAAATGACGTCACTTCCGGTAACAGTGAAAGTGTTAAAATGGTTTGGAATAGTCGACTGTGGAAATAGGCAACGGATAGTGAAAGAAAATTGAAAATCGAATAATAATTGATTCTTTTACAGCCAAAATAACGTGAAAAGTGACTCATGCAAAATTGCCCATTTCTCGGCAACTGCTTATATTACAAACTAAGTTTCACATACATTCTCTTTGTATGGATTATTGCTACAAGTTTATGAAAGTATCGAAGAAATATTTTAATATATGAAGACACTGGATGGGTTGTAAATAGCTTATTTTTACCCCTTTTTTTACCTTTTAACCGAAATGGCCCGAAAACAAAATCGAAATTAAAAAAAAACTGAGTTGAGATTTTGTGCACCTTAACAGGGCGCATCTTTTGAGTAAGATCAGATTAGTAGAAAATAGTATTTGCTTTCAAAAAGTGGTACCGAACTGTCAATATTGTAGTTTTTGCTGAATTTACGCCACTTCCGGTGCCTACAGGAAACTTTACCGGTAACAAAAAAAATGGCATTTTGAACCACGGAACATATGAACATGGTTTTATACAAATCGAACAATAAATAATTAATGTAGGACTGAAAAACTGAATTAGCCAATGGCGGCCAAGGAAAATTACGGAAACAAAAAATGTTGACATTTTTGTTCAAATCAGATGACTCTTTAACCTTGGTTAAAATGTCATATAAAAATATTAATAAATAAAAAAGTTTTTTGTAAAAATTTAAATTTTCAAAATTTGGCGCCTAATATCTTCCAAGATTCGTCGAAAATCAAAAATCAAAAGTAACATAGCTATGTCCCCTGTTTCTGGCTATGTCAAAATGCATCATATGCTAAAATCAAATGATTATTGTTAATATTACGGCAATATTTCAAAAAACGACATTTTCGGTGATTTCGGATATTTCGCAATGTCGCAGAATGCCGGGAATAGCTTTAATCTCTAAGTCACACCCACTTTCCCTGAAAACTGAAGAAATTGTATCGATTCGACAAGAAGTTGCTGAGATATAAGCAAATTGGAAAAAAAAATAATAATAACTAGACCTGCAAGCAGCACTGAACCGGCTTTCAGGAATCATACAGGAAGTTTATTATACCATAGCCGATCCATTGAGCTACCAAACTATACTTTATGTTGTTTTGCTTTAGTGACACCCTCTATCATATGTAAAAGTAATATTTGCTGGCGAAAAGATCAGTCAAAATTGTAAATTATGGCAAAATTAAGTCACTTCCGGTGCCGAAAGAAATTTTTATAGGTGAAAAATAAGTCGAAAATTCGCAACATACAAAATCCAACGTTGTTTTATACATTTCGGGCAATAAATAATTAACCTATAACCCATAAACTGAAATTAAGAAGGTAAAAAACTTAAAGGTGACCCTGGGAAAATTGGTTATTATTCGACAAGGGAACATGCTAGAAGCCTTTTCTTGATATCAATATGATGGTATTGATTCACTCTTACTGCCCATTAGAGTCAGACGTTATAAAGTTAAACAAATAATGAATATAAATCACTTCTAAAAAATGTTTGTTTTGAAGGCTAAAAATACGTTTTTTGCAAAAATTACATTACTTCCGGTGATATTGAAAATGTTAACTTGGTTCATAGAAGTCATAAATTGCATAAGGTATCAAATGGTAAAAAAATTATAAAAATCGAATAATAATTGACACTTTTATATACCAAAAACCTTTAAAAGTGACTTATAGAAGATCGCCTATTTCTCTGTAAACGTACAAGTTAGAAACCATTTTGTGGTATCTGTATGGTCTTATGGCTTCATTCTATTCGTTGATGGGAATCAAATATCATAATTTTAAAAATATTATAAGGGAGACTGATTTGAATAAAATTTTAGTTTTTTAGGTTAAAAATACAGTTTTTGCCCAAATGACGTCATTTCTGGTCACAGTGAAAATGTAAAATTGGCTTGACCTAGTCCAAATTGGCATTAGGCATCAAATGGGAAAAAAATATTGCAAATCGAATAATAATTCACTCTTGCATAGGCAAAATAACGTGAAAAGTGATGCATGCAAAATTGCATATTTCTCGGCAACTGCTCATATTACAAACTAATTTTCGCATACATTCTCTTCGTCTGGATTAGTGCTACGAGTTTATGGAAATTACAAATAAATATTTCAAAATATGAAGACGCTGAATGAATTGTAAATAACTGAATTTTACACTTTATTTTACATTTTATTCGAAATTGCCCGAAAATGGAATTGAAATTTAAAAATATGAGCTAAGGATTTTGTGCACCTTTGCAGGGTGCATCCATTTAGTTATATCAGTTTTGAAAAAAAATAATATTTGCTTTCAAAAAGTGGTACCGAACTGTCAAAATTGTAGTTTTTGTTAATATTACGTCACTTCCGTTGCCGACAGAAAAATTTCACCGTAACAAAAAAAATTACAATTGGGACCACGGAGCATATGAACTTTGTTTTATACAAATCGAACAATAAATAATTTTTCTGGGTACGAAAAACTAAATTAGCCGATGGCGGCTAACACAAATTACCGAGACAATTTTTTTTTCTCATTTCTGCTCATGTAGGATGATATTTTAACCCTGTGTAAAATATCATCAAAAAATATTCATAAATAAAAATGATTTTCGTAAAAAAATTAATTTTTTTCAAAATATCGGACATTTTTTCGACTACTTCCGGTTTTACGATCGTTGTTGTGATAGCTTTACAAAGTTCTTTGGATACTTAAATTTCTGTACCAGAATTGTCAGAAACGTCCATTGAGCAGTTTTGAAAAAAAGATAAATTAAAGAGCGTTTACAAAAATTTAACGATTTTTCAATTTTTTCAAAGTTTGATGCCATTTTTGGACCACCTGTATTATTTCAATGCTTTTCATTTTTGATTCACTATATAGACAACCGATAGGACTTTGAGTAAGAAAAGTTTAAGAAAAATCTGCGGCGTCGTTTTCGAGAAAAGGACGTCTCAGAATGTTAAAAAATCGGAAAATACTAGATTTTTGGCACACAATAATTTATTTCCTTACCATCGATATCGTATTATTTAGATACCATATGATGGTATAGGGCTATCCAACGACACTTTAGTTCTTTTGGTCCGCTATTACCTAAGGGAGAAATCAAGTTTTTTGCAAGTGCGACAATGTTTTTAACCTTTTTTTACATTTTTTGAATACTTCCGGTATGGTTATTATTGTCGATATAGTTTTGATAACCGGTTTAGGCACTAAAATAGCCACAGGGCTCTGTAATGATATATTACATTATCTGATCAGATAAAATGCCCCTGAGAAATCCTAGGTTCAAAAGTGCCAAAAATGCAAAAAATTTAAAATATCGAAAATTAAATTTCAATAACTACATACATATTATACATCGTTAGAATCGTAATTAGGTCAGCTATCTGAATATACATTTTTTTTTGAAAATCTCTTAAAATAAAAAAATAGCAGAGCATTTTCCAAAATTTCACGATTTTTCGACTTTTTTCGATTTTCAGTCAGTTATTTCACCTTTTTCAGATATTTCAAAGTCGTAATGGAATGTTTCGTACACAAGATTACTGCAAGGTCTCTCGATAGAGAAAGTTTCATAAAAAACTGTGGAGCAGTTTTCGAGATACAGGCATCTAAAAACGCTCCAAATCAGAAAATACTTGATTTTCAGCGAGCCATATTTTGCTTCCTGCTGATCGTATCCGTACGAATTGGGTATCATTCAGTGGTCTAATTACCGCCCGACCAAATGATACCTTAATTTGTTTAATCCGTTGATATCGGACGGAAAAATCGTGTTTTTACCCAAAACACCAATTTTTCACGTTTTTTTCAAAATATCGCATAGTATTTCGACTACTTCCGGTTTACGGATTGTTGTTGAAATTGCTTTAAACGGTGGTTTGACCATATTACTTCATGTTCCAGGAATTTCAGAAACGTCGATCCGGCCGTAAAACGAAACTTAAGCTCACAAAATGTGAAGAAAATTCGAAAAAAATCGAAAAATAAAGGGCGATGACTCTGAATGAAACTTATATTACTGGAACCGGATTGCCTTCAGGTATCCAAAAATGTAGGTCAAATTTGAAAATTTTGAAAAATAACAAAAAATGTGTCTTAAACAACATATTTTCATTTTTCGAATGCTAGAAGTCAGCAGCGAAGTTTCTAAATTGCAAACTTTTCAACTGCTATCGTCCGAGATAGGACTCAGGGTTTCCAAAAATGTAATTTGTATGAAAATAGGTACAGAATTGACGAATCTACGGCCGTTTTTTAATTTTTTTTCACCGCACAAAATTCGGCCACTTCCGGTCTGCGCAGAAGTTTCAAATACAGTGGAAGGGATGGCCACTATATGGTTTCCTGATAGAAAATTACGTCCCAGATCTGTATCTGTTACAGACACTGAGAAATAGGCTCCCCCGAAAAAAAAAATAATAACTAGATCTGCTACTGTCCCGTGCAGATATGAAAGCTTTCATATTCATCGTCACGTGTCATCGATTATATCAAGTATCTCAAATAAAAGGATAAGAATAACAAACTATCAAAATTGGTCAAAAACTCGCGAAGTTACAAGTCTAAATATAGTATGAAACATTGAGTAATCTGAAAACTAAAGGGAAATAACTGATACTTGTGTTGCTGTAATCGGGATGACTTCCGATTTCAAAACTTTCAGAAAAATGAAATGAAAATGGTAAGAAAACATCGAAAAATTAAATGAGATAACTTTGAACAAAACATAAAATTTTTCGAATCAGGTTGAACTCAACTGTTTGAAGATGTACGTTAAATATGTAGATTTGGAAAATTATAAAGACATAATATCAAAATCGGTCAAAAACTCACAAAGTTACAAATTTAAATGTAGTGAGAAACATTGCACCCGGGCAAAAAAATAATCTTTAAGCTAAAGGGAAATAACTGAAACTTGTATAGCTGTAATCGGACTTCCAAGATATGTTATATAATTATGGTTTCCAATATGTTTGGTTATAAGTATGAAATCGTGACGACTTCTTAAGCATGTTTTAAACAAAGGATCATAGACTGCAATATACAAGAATGGCACTCTGCAATAAAAAAAAAACTGGCCAGAGATTTCTATGCAGAAATTAAATAATTGCTAGAACCAGAAAAATATTTATCCACTATAATAAATAAGCAACATAGAGAAAATGAAATGAAATTGAATGGGTTTTAACGTCCTACTGTTCTGCTCCTACAATGGGCCATAAAGTGTGCAATGAGGGAAATTTTACCCGGGCAGCGGCGTTACGGCCTACGAGGTTGGTAAGGCGACCATACTCCTTGTCACGTACAACCAAGAAATCGAAACAAGGCCAGTTGACTCAATGACAGACGTTATGATACAGAGCGCACGTGCTAACCATTCAGCCACGCAACCTCCCTAAAATCGGCAAATTGCTGACCTACAGCGAAAAACATTTCAACCGGGCCAAATTTTCTATTTTAACAGTTTAATTTGCACGGTACCTTTAGTTATCAACCGAATATTACAAAACTTTTAAAAATAAGCTCCCCCTGACCAGCTTAATCGTTCGCAATAAACGTTTGCCCCTTAAAATCGACAAATTGCTGACTTTAAAGTGAGAAACATTACAACCGGGCCAAATTTTCTGTTTTATCACTTTAACAGTACCTTTGATTACCAACCGATTATTACAAAACTTTAAAAAGAGAAAGAGAGAAATGCGGCCTAACGTCCATTCGACACAAACTAGGTCATTTCGGGACTAACATATGTTTTTAAATTTTATTTAAAAACTCCCCTTGCACGTACTGGTCTTTAGCCGTTGGGAGGAAACCGAAGAACACGGAGAAAACCCACGAGGTTGGACATCATACACCATGTCACGTGCAACCTGGAGATCGAAACGACGCCCGTTGACTCAGTGACAAACGTTACGATACAGCGAGCACATGCTAACCATTCAGCCATCCAGCCTCCCTGAATTCGGAAAATTGCTGACTTATAGCAAGAAACATTTCAACCGGGCGAAATTTTCTGTTTTAACAATTTAATGTGCACGGTACTTTAATTACCAACCGATTATTATAAAACTTTTGAAAATAAGCTCCAACTGACCAGCTTGATCGTTTGCAATAAACGTTTTGCATGAATTGAAAGTTCTACACGGAAAAAGTTCATCTCGATTTCCCGGCGTGGTTCCCCTTGTCAGTAAGGCAGAACGGAGGGCCTGACAAACACAGCTCTCTAGTCCTTCGGATGGGACGAAAAACCAAGGTCCCGTGCACAGATTGGAGTGCACGTAAAATATCCCTAAGCAGTTGGAATTCGATACTGTTGAATAAACTCTATACGATGACTAAATGCGTAGATTGTAGTCACCCACACTGCATGTTTCGCTTTTGTTCTTCTATTCCTGATATGTTGGACTGTTGATCGATGGTTTCATATAAAAGACTACCAATAAAACTCTTTGTAGAAGAAGTTCCCAAAAAATAGTATGTTGACTTTACGAGAAAGACCTCTAAACATGCTCCAAATTGTAAAAATACGTCTTTTTGGATTTTCAATCTCTTTTTTTCGGCTATCCCTGATATTTAAAAAAAATGATACAATGATTTCATACAACAGGCTAGCTATTAGACTCTCTATTGACAAAAGTTTCACCGCCCTTCCTTCATTATAACCGAAGTTATCGTGCCCTAAAGAATCAACAAATCAGCATGCTTATCTCTGCTTACCCTAAGCAGAAAATGCTCATCTTTGAACTCAATCATAACATTGACCTAGTGAACGTCTACAACAAGTTTGAACATTCTAGCTTAATTAGAATGAGAGTTATTGTGCTCCAAAGTCTCAGCCCTTCAAATTTCTACTACTTTTCATATTCACTTCAAAATGGCAACCATCAGTTGACCTAAATCAAAATTCTGCTCCCTGCGATTTTTGGGCCATCCTTCAAGGATTCAGAAAATATAATTCTCGTGTCTGTAAGTAAAATAGCAAAAAAGCCTTAGGGATTTTTCACTTTTCAAGATGGTGGCACTTCCGGATTGAGCTACAAACTCCATTTTTTGTGCACTAATCAGTGGTCTCGTAGGTAGTATCTAAAAAAAAATTCAAGATGATCTGACCTATATTTCGTCGATTTTTTTGAAAATTTCGATCCTCAATTTCTCCAAGGGGAGATAATTTAGAAAATTTTAAAAGTCATTTTTAAACTCGCATCGGTAAGATCTACTTACATTCCAAATTTCATAAAAATCGTGTATCTATTAAAGAAGTTGTCAAATTGGTCATGACTTCCGGAACGAAATCACAGCGACGAATTTTCGAAATTCGAAAATTTGAAATTGCAGGTGAAATTGGTTTTCGTCAAGGTTTTCAAAGAATTTTTTTTTAGTAAAATAGGTCTATCAATAACAAAGTTACGACTATGCATTGTTAATTTTTTCGTTCGTAAAATTCGGTGATTTCGAATTCGCAAAACGTTTCGAAAATATATTTAATCAACAGCCACCACCCATTTTTGGGGGGGTAGGTCAAAGTTTCAGAAACATCCTATGGTTAGATTCTGTGAAATCCGATTTGCAGGAGAAACACACAAAAAAAAAAAAAATAATAATCTTAACAGAAACAATAAGCTTTCATATGAAATATGAAAGCTTAATAATAAATAATAATAATTTTAGTAATCACAATAGGCTTTCAGACGAAAGTCTGAAAGCCTAATAAGAAGAATAATAATAAGAACTAGATCTGCTACTGTCCCATGCAGATATGAAAGCTTTCATATTCATGGTCACGTGTCATTGATTGTATCAAGTATCCTAAATAAAAGGATAAGAAGAAAAAATTATCAAAATTGGTCAAAAACTCGCGAAGTTACAAATCTAAATATAGTATGAAACATTGCACCCAGTCATAACAATAATCTGAAATCAGCCGTGGGAGGAAACCCACGAGGTTGGACACCATACTCCATGTCACGTGCAACCTGGAAATCGAAACGATGCCGGTTGACTCAATGACAGACGTTACGATACAGCGCGCACATGCTAACCATACAGCCATTCAGGCTCCCTAAAATCGATAAATTGCTGACTTATAGCAAGAAACATTTCAACCGGGCATTTCAATCGAAACAACGCCAGTTGACTCAATGACAGACGTTACGATACAGTGCGCAGGTGCTAACCATTTAGCCACGCAACCTCCCTAAATTTGGCAAATTGCTGACCTACAAGGAGAAACATTTCAACCGGGCGGAATTTTCTATTTTAACAGTTTAATTTGCACGGTACCTTTAATTATCAACCGAATATTACAAAACTTTTAAAAATAAGCCCCCCCCCCCCTGACCAGCTTAATTGTTCGCAATAAACGTTTGCCCCCTAAAATGAGCAAATTGGTGACTTTAATGTGAGAAACATTACTACCGGGCGAAATTTTCTGTTTTATCACTTTTACAGTACAGTACAACCGATTATTACAAAACTTTAAAAATAAAAGAGAAAGAGATAAATGCGGCTTAACCTCCATTCGACACAAACTAACATATAGATGGGACGAAAAACCAAGGTCCGGTGTACACATTGGAGTGCACGTAAAATATCCCTAAGCAGTTGGAATTCGATACTGTTGAATAAGCTCTATACGATGACTATGCAAACCATTATTAATCGATGAAGGTGTTAAAATGTACACAATATAAACAGTATTAATCTAAATCAATAACATAAATGATTAAAAATATTTTTTTTAGATAGTTTTAAAATAGAAAACAAATAATTATATCAAATCAAACCTATTCAATTTCAATTAATATGAGGACTGGCTGCAAAGTTCTAAGCCTATGTGTGCAAGACCTATATATTGTTGATGTTTCCTTTTATTTTTCTATATAGTTTCCATCAAAGCTCAATTTTTTCATCAGTTATTTACGGTGATTTTGGATTCGCAAAACGTTTTGAAAATATATTGATTCCAAGGCCACCACCCATTTTCGAAAGGAGGCTAACCAGAAAAGTAAAATAGATCACAAAATCACGAAGTAACACAGCTGTCAAGGTCAATTTTTTCATCAGTTGTTTTCGGTGATTTTGGATTCGCAAAACGTTTTGAAAATATATTGATTCCAAGGCCACCACCCATTTTTGAAAGGAGGCTAACCAGAAATGTATTGATTTCCCAGATTTGAGACAAAATCGCGAAACTGCGATCCATTTGATTATTTTCAAGCTGTTAATCGGAGTTATTCACGCGAAAACACTTTTGTCGGCACGGAAAACATCAAAGGCGAAATTTGAAATTTTGAAATTTGCAAATACCAAAAATTCGACAATGAGCTAGGCTATCCCCAAATGTATTAATTTCAAAGATAAGAAACGAATTCAACAAACTACGGTCTGTTCTGATAATTTACATGCCCGTTAATGTCCATTTTTCACTATTTCTGATATTCAATTCAATATGGTGACTATCCATTGACTTAAATCAAAACTCTACTGCCAACATTTTATAGCCATCCCTTCAAGGATTCAGAAAATATAACCCCCGTGTCTGTATGTAAAATAGCAAAATGGCGTTTGAGGTTTTTACATTTCAAGATGGTGGCACTTCCGGATTGAGCTACAAACTCCATTTTTTGTGTACTAATCAGTGGTCTCGTAGCTAGTACCTAAAAAAAAAATTCAAGATGATTTGACCTATATTTCGTCGATTTTTTTGAAAATTTCGATCCTCAATTTCTCCAAGGGGAGATAATTTAGAAAATTTCCAAAGTATTTTTTCAAGTCGCATCATTAAGGTTTACTTACATATTAAATTTCATGAAAATCGTAAAACTACTAAAGAAGTTGTCGAGTTGGTCTAAACTTCCGGTTCGAAATCACAGCGACGAATTTTCGAAATTCGAAAATCCGAAATTGCAGATTTGAAGTAAATGTCTCAAAGTACTCATAGAAAAAAGAATTAATTAAATAGGTCAAATAGTCACAAAGTTACAGCATTGTAGGTCAAAAGCATTCGTTCGTAAAATTCGGTGATTTTGGATTCGAAAAACGTTTTGAAAATATATTTAATCAAGGTTCGCACCCCATTTTTGGGGGGGTAGGTCAAAGTTTTAGAAAGATCCTATGGCTAGATTCTAAAAAATATCCCTAAGCAGTTGGAATTCGATACTGTTGAATAAGCTGTATACGATGACTAAATGTGTAGATTGTAGTCACCCACACTGCATGTGTCGCTTAACAATGAAAGGATGCCGTTTTCAATGTTCGATCCTTTTGTTCTTCTACTCCTGATATGTTGGATTGTTGATCGATGGTTTTATATGAAAGACTACCAATAAGACTCTTTGTAGAAGAAGTTCCCAAAAAATATTAAGTTGACTTTACGAGAAAGACCTCTAAACATGCTCCAAATTGTAAAAATACGACTTTTTGGATTTTCAATCTCTTTTTTTCGCCTATCCCTGATATTTAAAATAAATGATACAATGATTTCACACAACAGGCTAGCTATTGGACTCTCTATTGACAAAAGTTTCACAGCCCTCCCTTCATTATAACCGAAGTTATCGTGCCCCAAAGAATCAACAAATCAGCATGCCCATCTCTGCTTACCCTTGGCAGAAAATGCTCATCTTTGGACTCAATCATGACATTGTCCTAGTGAACGTCTACACCAAGTTTGAACATTCTAGCTCAATTAGAAGGAGAGTTATTGTGTTTCAAAGTCTCGGCCCTTCAAATTGCTACTACTTTTCATTTTCAATTCAAAATGGTGACCATCACGTGACCGAAATCAAAATTCTGCTCCCTATGATTTTTGGGCCATCCTTCAAGGATTCAGAAAATATAACTCCCGTGTCTGTAAGTAAAATAGCAAAAAAGCCTTAGGGATTTTTCATGTTTCAAGATGGTGGCACTTCCGGTTCGATCGACAAACTCCATATTTTGTGTAGGAATCAGTAATTACTTGTCGAGTATCGAAAATTTTTTTTAGGTCATTCTGACCTATATTTCGACGATTTTTTTGAAAACTTTGATCCTTAATTTCACCAAGGGGAGATAATTTAGAAAATTTCTAATTATATTTTTGAAGTCACATCGGTAAGATCTACTTGTATACTAAATTTCATGAAAATCGTACAACTATTAAAGAAGTTGTCAAATTGGTCTAAACTTCCGGTTCGAAATCACAGCGACGAATTTTCGAAATACGAAAATGTGAAACTGCAGATGAAAACGATTTTTTTCAAGGTATTCAAAGAAAAAAGAATTAGTAAAATCGGTCAAAAAATAACAAAGATACGACTATGCATTGTCAGTTTTTTCGTTCGTAAAATTCGGTGATTTCGGATTCGTAAAACGTTTTGAAAATACATTTAATCAAGGTTCGCACCCCATTTTTGGGGGGGTAGGTCAAAATTTCAGAAAGATCCTATGGATAGATTCTGAGAAATCCGATTTGCAGAAAACACACAAAAAAAAAAATAATAATAATAATAACTTTAACAGAAACAATAAGCTTTCATATGTAATACATATGAAAGCTTAATAATTTTAACAAAAACAATAGTGTTTCACACAAGCTACGCAGTGTGAAACCCTAAATATGAAATTCTTGCTTTAATATATGTACAGTATGTTAATAAAACAACCTACTTAAAGACACGGATAAAACGCAGGCCGAAGCTTTCAGTTATTCCAATTATTTGGAAACCGTCTTAATAACGTTCTAGGAAAGCTGCATATGGGTCTTGTAACGTACCAGTTATTCCAAGAAAGTAAAGATATATATACTCTCCCAAAAAAGAAACGCACAGTTACATTTCGTCGTCGGTATATCCTGGCTCTACCATCGCCTTGTTTCAACAAGAACTGCGACACGTCGCTGAACCAAACTGCTCTCTAGTGTTGCTGTGGCCATACCCTCGGTGTCTGAACCCATTAAAGTTGGATTTCATGGTGTCGGCGTATTTCAAAACAGAAGCTCTAACGGGGACGTTTGCCTCGTTATTCGGTTTCACGTAGGCGTTTACGGACTGTCTGGTACGAGATTTTACGCCGTCCGGAAATTGCTGCTGCAATAGAGGTCGCTGTTGAAAACCATTTACGCCAATGACGAAACCGGAAGTGACGATCCAAGACAGGTGGGGTCACTCTTGTTTGGCCTGAGCTTGGGCGGTCACGGGTTGAACTTAGCTGTCGGTACCTATCCCAAAGGCGAGAAATGAAATTAAGGGAAACATTCAGCAGGCTGGCTACATCTGTCTTGGATTCACCTGGCTGTAATCGACCAATAGCGTTGTCGCGTTGGTCTTCATTCAGATATGGCATCACTTGGTTCCTTGAGTGTTTACATGTGCAACTGATTTGGGAACCGAGAACCCCGGGATTTTAAAGACCTTAGATGTAGGTTCCATGCGAAAAGCTCGCGAAGTTGTTAAATTCATGTTTCTTGGTGCAATCAAACGATAGCAAATTTCGACAAAAATGGTGACCAGTCACAATTAGTAACATTACATTTAAAACCAACAATGAATTTCTTTTATCCTTACATAATGACATTAAAACAAGTAAGATTTATAGAAAGAAAGACTTTGTGTAAATAAAACAATGATTAAAAATGGGTTGTGCGTTTCTTTTTTTGAAGAGTATATATATATATACACTTTCCAAGAAACTTTCTCGGGCTCTAAGAAAACGTTGTATTGATTTTGTGTGTCATTTGAACATTATTAACGTACTAGTCATTCCAAGAAAGTAAAGACCTACACACTTTCTAAGAAACTTTCTCGGGCTCTAATTGTAAGTGCAGGAGGGCTGCACCACACACAATTCTACACAAAAACAAATATATGGACAAGACATCATACTCAAGAGACCACAAACATAAACAATTAAAAGAAAGTGAATGGATCCGGGGGCTAGCCGTAAGCGTCCACTGCGCTGTACAGTCCCGGGCCTGTGGTGACACAGACTTCACTCATATTTGAAAACAATTGGGAATGCAACCCAAAGAAATAATTATATATTGTCAACATGAGTCATGCATGATCTGTCACATGTTGCAAGAATTACGAATGCAAGCATATTGTTGTATAATTCCGCTATACAAGTAACCACACCGTTAAATGTATCAGAGAAGTAGGCTTAGTTCAAAAAACTAAATGCAATAAATCAATAAAGAAGAGGATTGAAGTAATATATTGAATGCATTTAGGTCACAGAAACAAACAAAGCCATCTAGGGAGACAGCCGTCTGCTGACTCAATTGAATTGAATACTTGAGGATCACCGGGGGTGGAGGCGTAATATAGCTCTGCCAGAAACATAGATTAAAAGTATGTACCAATAACTGTCAGTGGTTAGTGTCAGGGACGGTTTACATTTTTGATCTCGAGGACAAGGGATATTAAGACAACATTTACGTGGTTGTTAAATTTTCCAATAATCTGCATAAGCCCCCTGTAAGTTCACACTAAGTCTCGCTTGCGGGTACAAAACATGTAATACATGTCGTGGCAGGGCGTGATGGTGTTTTTTTTATAAAGATGTGCAGCAATAGATATGAAAGTATGATTGCTCAGTTGTCTCAAATTTCAAAACGGTAATAATTGCGAGCACTTACGTTACCAAAATGGATAATTTTTCCAAGAAACCAGCAATGATGTTGAAAACGGCATTTTATTTCTCGAGAAAACCAAGGACATCAAAACTAGTATACCGGCTGAAAATATTCCGCTCTTAAATAGTATTTAATGACCATATGGAATGAAAACAATCTTTTTATTGCATACTAGTATCTCATTCCATGATTTTACAATAATCAACCTAGTATCTTATTATCCCTGTATGAGCCTCTTTTTTCTTTATTGATCATCCCCGGTATTCTATGTTTGTATCATTATTTACTGAACATAATTCAATATATTATGTCAGGTCAAATTGCAACAAAAGGTTTCTTAATTGATTCTGACAGGGTTTAGTGTACTTTATGACATACTAAAAGTTGACCAAAGTAGGACCCCCCGGAAAAGTTTTTTTTTTTTTTTTTTTTTTTGGGGGGGGGGGGGGGTATTTTCCATATATTGACCTGACTATGCAGTGAAATAAAACATTACGACACAGTTGTCGCAAATGGGGTATGGTTTTGTTTGACTACAACAGGTCATCTCAGTTTGCAGCCCACACTAAGAGACATGACTGAACTATGAATAACTGTTTCACAATAATATTGATCAAATAAGTCAGTTATGCGATCTATTAATACTAGTAATTCGTTCTAGTGGATGTAATACAGCTGGAATGATTCAGACGCTGCTTGTATTAATGACCTTTATAGGTATGGAGTTCTATTTATTACATTTTAAACAAGAATTCACGTGTATGGGTATATATCTGTTTAATGGGTTATATGGGCCACTGAAATATATAATACTTTATCATCATATAGTTAACGGCTATTCGATCTACAAACTGCTATTTTTACTTAAATTAAAGACTATTTTATAATGTATGCTCTCTGTTATCCCGTTTTATTATGTAATTAATGTAATGTTGTAAAGCACAGATGAAGTACAGTGTGTAATACATGTCAAGGGCTTCTTTCTTTACATATATATGGGTAATTGTTCAAGATATTGCGCAGTGTGACGTATTTATTTTACCTGTATGGAAATGATTACATGTCGAAGGCAGCTATCTATTCTGAACGAGCAAAGCTTATTGACTGCAACGTTTGACTATGCATTACGCAAGAATTATATAAAGGGTTGGCCGTTATTGCTATACTGATTCAAAAACAGATTATGATAAATAAATATATTGAAAATGTCAATCAAATGAAATGAAATAGGGTTTAACATCCTACTGTTTTGTTCCGAATTGGGCTAACGAAAACGGGCATACGCCGTACAGTGTGCAATGAGGGAAATTTTACCCACACAGCAACACAACGGCCTACCCTTATATCGAACTGTCAATGGATCTTTTACGTGCACGACAATGTGTACATGGGGTATCAGTTTTCGTCTCAGCTGTTCTTGTCAGGCCCCCCGTCCTGCATCACTGACAGGAACCCCGCCAGAAAATGTGGATGAACTTTCTCGGCCAACGCAGACATCGAACACCAGCAAATTCAATAAGATATTTCATGGGGATTAACCATGTCCCCTGCTCTGTTGTGTCGATGAACGGGCAACATTTCCTTCATAGCACAATGCCCGTCTTTATTAGCTCAGTCGATGCGGAACAGTAAGTCTTCTAAATATGTCTTCCAGCGACTTATGTTAAGGACCGCAAATCGAAATAGATTTTTTCCCTGTAGTGTTCTACACCGTTCTCGTACTGTCACAATAGTTATCTATGTGTATTTTTGAATTATGATAAATTATTCAAGAAAAGACATATATATGCTATCAATTTAAAACACCAGTCGACTATGTTTACTGCCTTACCTGAAAAGTACAATAGCAGCCCATGTCTCTTGTTATTAGGAATTTACATCCCTGGATGTAAAACATTACTGTTCATCCAATGTTGAGCCGAAATCAAAAGTCTTAACAAGAATATTAGCATTGTCAAATTTCTTTGACAGTTTGTATTTAGTTAATGCCCTTTACTATTAGGCTAAGGCCTTTAAGTCTGATAAAGAACAATCCCCTTTTACAGCAGACAGACAGATTATTTGTCATTGATTAAATGTGTTCGAGACAGTATGGACAAGTGTTTGCCGAGCACATTTTTGAACCTTTTCGCTACAGATGAAGCATATGGTTCAGCATTCACATATTTTTGCCAGAACATAGAATGTAAGTTATTTTACACCGACCTTAAAATAGCATAGGATTAAGATTTATAATTGTAGACACAGTCTAGAAAACCATTGGCAAACCTTTCATATAAATATATTAAAAAAAACCAATAGTGATAACTTTAATCATTTGGGAGCCCCGTTGATTAATTAGTTCGTCAATAATCTTCTGTATGTTAGTGTTGATGTCTATATTTGAACCACACAGATTATTCCCTATTGTAATGCATGCTTGTGTATAAGTTCAATATATAATCCGGCAGCAGGTCGACAATCCTGGAAATATAGTCCACCTTATGTTTTTTTGATGGGTTATATTATGTCTTCGGTATGTGTAGATTCAGAAGCCTAGGGAAATTTAGTTATTCAAGATGGCCGCCATGAGGCATTTTCTGCTTATTTAGTAGGGTAAAATATGTTACAAATTCTCTCGGACTTCGGTTTGAAGGTGGTTTCTGTAAGAATTAGACCCATTGAAATATAGGTTTTCGGTGAATTATGTAATTTCAATATGTTTAGTTTCAGAATCTGGATGATTCCGGCCTCTGAATCTACACATACTGTTTCCATTTGGATCATTTGTTATTCTCAATTCACCCTAAAAGTGTTTAATTTTTTTTTTAGCTTTTAACTTCAGCTGTGCTATAGAAAGTGGAGCAGAATCTGCAAATTGTATAAACAGTATTTTCAAGACGTTGGTATGACGTTTCCCATTCGTGGGGATGGATTTGATAAGTGGAAAGATTACTTATGCAAGTAAATATGTTTTACTATGTAGCACCACCTTATAAATTCGTTACCATGTTTACTACCCCCTCATGTTAACTTATGCCAGGCTAAAGCCAGGCTGACACTTGCACGATTCCGTGGCACGCATTGGCACGACTCGAGTCGACACGACACCGTCCGATTTGCGCAAACTAGTCGTGCCAATGCGCGAAGTGCGTAAACAATGCGCAATCTATGCGTGAACTCGTCGTGCCAGTTCGTGTCAATGTGGACACTACAATATCGTGGCCAAAAGTCGCGCAAGTGTCAGTCTGGCTTTACACTTGCACGACGTTTGGCCACGATTTTGTCGTGGCAAGTCGTGCCACTTTGGGGCACGAACTGGGAGGCTCCCGCACTGTTCACGCCATATAAAAAGGTGACCTCCCCAACCCCTGGTCATTTTTGGAAGAGACAATATGCTGAATGTCAGAGACACAATCATTGCAGGGAAGAGACAGTCGTGACATGGCGAGCACTGGCACGCATCCTCCCGCATCGTCCCGACGAGTTCACAAACAGTTTGAGCATAGTTCACGACCCGGTCGCTAAATTTTGTCGTGGCCAAAATTTTGAACATTTCATAATTCTCGACCCGACATGGCACGCAGTCAGGAATCCAGAGTTGCTCGATTTTTATACGACAAATATTTATGTGGATGTATATTGTCATCGCCCACAATTTGTTTCTCAGTTTGTGGAAACTTAAACTATTGATCTATCTCCCAAAGAGCTCGGTTCCTTTCGATATTAGCATGTATCGGACCAACTTCATGGATTATGACCCCTGGTTGTACGAAAAATCACGTTTCAAGCTTGTAGACACTCTAGAGGTCACAATTGTCATTTGATTTTGAAGTGCATGTTGATAATTGACGACCTTGGTTCCTTTAGTTAGATATTTCCGCAGATAACGGCAATTATTTGCGCTTATGACACGAACGAAAGTGATATTTTCCCACAGATAAGACCGATTAATACTAATTTACAGGCGTGGATCAGTAACTTTTAGAGCCGTTTCCCTTAGTATAATCTGAGTTCATGGGATTACTTTACCATGAAGCTATACATGCTGATATTATTTGCCTTGAATACTAATTTAAAAACTTTATGATATTCTAGCTACCTTTTATAATATTTACAGAAATCAGGAAGCTAGTTCTGCTTGTATTTCTGAGAATATAAAGTTGAAATCGTGTCCCAGTACACTGAACATAATGAAGGAACTCAATAGATTTGCAGCACCACCGGTTTGTTCTAATAACACCAATGGCTCTATAAGTAACAATGCTGACAAAGGTAAGAATTGTATACAAGCCATACATTCTCTCTTGTAAATTATCTAAACCACAAGAATATTATTTCTATGCAACCATGGTAAGGTAGCATATAGGGCTTCGTGTAATACATAGATTATTCAAACTGAATGATTTATATTTCAACTGTCTTCTTTCTTGCTTTAATACTGCAGTTAAAGATAGAATACTTATTACGCTCCCGGATGCAAGTTGTTAATTTGAATCACAGTTCAGCGATTTACAAGTTATCATTATGATACCACTGTGCTCAGTCTGGATTTGTCAGAAGAAAGTAAGATTGCAGTCAGGATTTCATTTTCGCACAATGATTAGAGAGCATAACGGATTGTTATACATGACTATTCTTGTGATGCATGGGAATTGTTGCTACCCATGTCATAAATACTAACCTACAATGTCTTTTTAAACAGATGATGCCAGGTACGTTGCCAATAAATCGCAGTGTCCTGGCTACACTAAAGGAATTAACCACTGTAGTGATACATATCGTGTTACCCGACCTTTGACCAATCCTCTAAACTTTTTGCATCAAGGTTCTTCAATATGCAATAGGTATACCATTTTATACATAAAGGATAGGGCAATTTGTTATGAGTGTATATAACCAGGTTAGAACGTCAGGGTCAATTGGACCACCAAGATCTCTAGTCTGGTAATCACCTTATATTTCAAGCTTAAACCAATCTTTGTCATTAAACAACTCTGTTACTGAATGTTTTGTTTTTCATTCTTAAGAACACTGACAGTTGGAATTCGACAATGAGTAGTTAGCAGCACCACTGTCCGGTTAAAAGTTCCTGTATTGCACACTGCCTGGCCCCTGTCCGCCTTTAATAGCTTCAGAAAAAAAATAGGACTTTAAACCCAAATCCAGCTCTAATCTTAATAATTCGACAATTAACCACATCAATGCGTCTTATGACTTGAGTGTATAAGACAATACTTAAAAGCAAGTTTTTTTCTGCAATTACTTTGAATCCATAACAAGGGAAACAAGGGTAGCGATAATGCATTAATTTTAAATTGCTTTTCAGTAATTTTTAGTATATAGTCAACTTCTAACCTGTATTTTTGATGTCACCAACTCATGTTTTTCAACAGATGATTTCAAAAGTCTATCGCCCACAATAACGTCATACAAAGATGGCCATGCCTACTTCTGTCAACAGGTGAATTGTAAGTTATTTTTTTTTTTACAGTATTCACTCTTAAAGGGCAACTAAACACGAATGTTGACATGCATCATTGTAGTATAGGGAGAAGACTGAACGCCAATATAAAGTGTTATATTTGATAATTACGTTGAACAAGAATTACATGTACGTCTAAGCGGATACCTAGTCAGACAGTTCGTCTTACACCACTGACCTTCTCGGTCAACAACTGGCTAAAAAACCAAAATTGTTGTCTTTAGGAAAGCTCGTTTACTGTCTGTTCGGTTTTTGATTTTTGGACATTTTGGTCCTTGATGCATTACGCACAGTTTTATATCGGCATTACATCAAACTGATCTGGCTTACTTTTTATTATATATTTACAATTACAAATAAACCGTTATTAGCTTTTGGTTCAAATATTTCCATTTACTAATATATACATAACAGTAAACACGCCTAAATAATATTAACCAATATTTTTGTCTTTCAGCACTGAATCAGGCGTGTATCACATCATCTGCCCAGGAGCTGCAGAGTTGTGTTTCAGAAAAGTCAAACTCCGACGGACTATCGGTTCCTTCAGCTAGTGATGGCTTTAGTAAATGGAAAACTTACAAGTGCAAGTAAGTAGCATGATAAGTCTTGGAATTTTCTAAATATTATACACTTTTCTAAACATTTCTTAATTCCCTTAATTTAATTCAAGAAAAATTCATTCTTTATTATATCGTAAATGATAAAACTGTTTGAAGCAAGCAGCTTTAATGTATTTTAGCTATTTAATTACTTTATGTTATAATTGCAGGCAACAAGAATGGAACATTAAGTGCTACTTTGACAATTCTATGTTAAAAACCTGTCCAACAACGCAAGAAATACTCCTTACAATTTCGATAAAGACACTACCCCCAGCATGTGGAGGCTTGAGAACAATTTTAAATGGTACCAATGGCGTAATTGCTAATGTTCTCTTAATTTTTAGTTCTATGATTTTGGCTATTATTACTCTTAAGTAATGACAATATTATTGAATTTATTCCGTTTCCCTCACAAAGAATATTTTACCTGAGATAATCAAAGTAAATCCTCTCCATTATCCCTCTGTAATACCCCTTTGGATATAAATAATATATTGCAAACATAATCGTAAAAGAATTTCTCATGAATATCAGTACAAAATAGGCATTGAATAATTTTACAGGGGCTGACTGAAACGTTCCAAGCATATCTGTGGAAGACCTGTACAAATTCGACGGTTTCCATTTTTTTCCCCATATAGTCCACTTCGGGGTATGTAGAGCTATAGCCAACGATGTCACAATTAGGACTGAATGCCGCTCAGGAAGAAATGTGCTTCCGACACTCTATAGAAGTCGTTCGCCATAACATTATCACTATACCAGTAAAATGACAACCGGCGTATTCCTTTTTGGAAACAGATCTGCTCAAACAAATATCAGGATCTACTTCATGGGATGTGACAAGTTTCAGATCCGCATTCAAGAGATATGGCACCTATCGTACAGAATCTTTTGTCGGCGATTAGGTGCCCAACCCTCTCGTTATAGATGATCACAATAATGTTCATTAATAATCCGAGTTTGGCGTAAATCATTATTGCTTATGTTTCTTACACCTTAAAGCTCCTTGGATTTCACATATTGTGAAAACGCTGTGCTTAGATAGTTCAGAGCTACAGCCTATAATATACGCCCGGGGGTAAGCCAAGCAGCACACGCACTCATCAGCAACATCTGAATTTCTTAAAACTTATTTCAAATGCTAATTTTAAAGACACAAATAGACGATAGGCCGTAGTGGAAAATTGTTACATAGTTCCTCATGAAGTTGGTGGTGTCCATAGCGACGGCCATGTTTTACCCAATCAGATTTCATTTTTGCCGTAAGCCCTTTCAGCCACGAGGGTCGCTCCCAAATCATTTTCCGATAGACATGGGCGTTTTTATGGACGAGAGACCCTTTAAATATGGCGCTTTGAGTGGATCATTAGGCATATTTGTCGAGTATAACAATACACTTGTCTATTAATTTATAACAATAAGGAAGTTCTTTCTATTTAACTTTAAATTCATATTATATTACCGTTAACGTATTTGCGTTCTGTGGCTGCACTTAATTTACAAGAAGCCACAGTAATTCAGTGAGTAACAAGTTGGCTCGCTAACCTGGAGGTCCTTGCGTTGGCTGAAAAAGTTCATCGGTATTTTCCGGCGTTCAGTTGTATATGACAGAGGGCTTGATGGCAAGAAACAACGAATAGTCGAAAGGATAGGACGCAAATCAAGGTATCGGAACGAAACAGTAGGACGTTAAACACCATTTCATTTTGTTTCACTATGGTACTCACATATCGTTACCTGGCATTCTATGTTTAAGTTAGTCTATGTTTAAATTGTGACTTTTTGGTCATTATCCACAATGCCTTGAATTTGATCGTCGCGTCTGTCTACCCAAATGTTCCTTTTCATACTTTGAAATTTTAATGAAGAACTCTTCTCCCTACGAACCCAACACGCCCCCCCCCCCCCCAAAGTACTACGTGGAAGAAAAATACGGTTTACAATACAAGACAGCCACACAAAGCGTGCTCATAGATCCACACAGAAGCTTTTACCCCTGAAATTTTCACAGCTTAAGCAAAATGAAAACTTAGATGTTGTCCAATAATTTCTTAGTGTTTAACGTCGGCTTCCACCGCAGGTGAGGTCGCAGACAAGTTTTCATATTTTTCATTCTTTTTTATTAAATTAGCGTCTTTCCTCTGTCTAGCACCAGGAGTGAACAATCGACCACAACATTGATCCAAACCGCAACCACAAGCAAGAGTCCACTAGGCCATCCCATCCTCCCTCCTAGAATGGGATTATATTTTATAGTAGTAAATATTGCGGAATATCATTTGCCCCCAGACATGGAGTCAAGATAGGATGATGCATGTAGGTTTTTAGAATTTCCTGGCTCATAGCTAAGACACTTTTATGGCGAAACGAAAGCAGGTTTAATGCATGACAGTAGGCAATATAGCCACAAAGACAAAGGTTGAAGAAATGGTGACAAAGCTAATTACTTAAACATTCCTAAAAGTGACTTTGGTGTATATGGTAAGTAGAGACACCCAATCGTAATAGAGCAATACTGGACTTTCGGAAAAATGACCCTTTGATGGTAAGGGTATTCCTAAAAAGCAAGTGGCGTAGCCGGGGTTCTTGTCTGTTGATCTAATGACCAAGGGGTGTGAGAACAGGCGTACAGTAAATCCTACGATAACACGGTGGAAAAAAAGTAGTAGGCAGAGGATAATCCAAGAATTTATTCAGGCTTCGATATTTATGGTAAATGGTCAGCTATCAGTTTTATTCCGATTAAAATGTTTTGAGAATGATTTGAAGTAAACGTCTAGTTTAAATATGTTTAGTTCAAATATATCCTCAATTCACACTGTCTGTAAGCTGGAATCCATCTTTACAGATAGGATATTTAGTAAGCAGAACATAGAGATATCATGAAATAAGGGGCCACATGTCACAAGAAAAAATGTTCAATGAGGTTGTACGACACGCCAATCCCAACCGAACAATATCACGCGGGACCTACAGTGAAATTAGGTTAAATGGTATCACCATGATAATGATATCACTATTTAAATGCTTAAATATGCAATCAAATACCAGTTCTGAAAACTAAAATCAACATAGATAATTACAATTAAAATTTATTATAAAAACATTCTGGTAGAGGCACTCGTTTTAAAATGGACATGCGGGTAAAGAAGAGTGATACAAAACCTTATCCCTTGGTTCTGTTGAAGTTTGACCATGCTCCCAAAAAAGGCTTGCTATTGGTACCGTGGGAGTTAAATGAGGCTTACCATTGGTTCTGTGGGGGGTTACATGGCGATTCTCCCAATATAAGAGATGCTAAATGTGATAAAGTTAATTTGTGTCTGCATGATCCCAAGACCCATATCAGTAGTCATATGGAAGTAATTTTGATAAAACTTGAATTAAATCGTCATTATATTAGCCATCTTTGTGGATTTAATTTATATCTTCAGAAAATGTATACATCAATTATCAGAGCAAAAAAGGCCATTTAAATCAATGGGGTTCATTATCCCATAAACTCAGTTCTTCACAATAATTTTAAAAAAAAAGAACCCTTAGAAATGAACCCAATGCGCAGACAAGGTTTACGGAAAAAAGGGGAAGTAACTCGTGACAGACCTACCCACATCGGCGGCGACATGATACGCCCTCATTTGGAATTTTAATTCGCAGCCAAAAGTTGTATTTGTCGTTAGTGACTATCCATAACATAACTGTGGTAGCCTTAGTCAAGTATTATTCTTGTCCAACGCCTTTTTCTGCCATTCAATGATCTACTGGACGTTAATGTCTCCACATTTTCACGACAGAAGCGCCCTTTGTGTTATTTAGGGAAACTCTTTTTGTCCTATGGGTGTTTCTCTAGTAAGATTAGGTGTGTCTGCTTTCAATACATCGAATCTGCCTTACTTGTATTGGAATAACTGCCCTGTAATTAAGGTCGATGGAATGTATCTTTAAAAGGAAAACATGTTTACTTCTGTGGAAGGCCCGTGCAACTCTTTTAATAAGTGCCAAGCAACTATCCCCTTTTGCATCAACCTGAAGATATCAAACGAGTCGAAGCTGAATCTTTAAAACAAGGTTTATTTGATTTTCCCAGTAAACCAATCTTTTTCGGATGTCAAATGAACCCGGGAAGTTCTGTTTTTGTTTTTAGGACAACCCGCTGTAATAATATGACTGGAAAATGATAATGCTAATTAATGTGGCGATATAGCTATTACCATCGACCTTCTTACTATTTATCTTAATGTTATAAAATTGTGTGAATAGGTCTTGGTAAAAATAAAATTGAAATTTGATGTGTTGGATCTATTCAAAGAAAACATACCGTGATGATCGATTGTTATCCCAGTCTATAATAACACTACCTTTATTGGCGTAAATTATAACCAACAGCTAATAGTTTTCCAATGATTGCCATGCAAGATACGCCCAAATTTTGCAATACATGGATAAAGAACACGTTAAAAAGAGTGATTTTTTTACGTCCACATTTTCACGTAAACAAATTTTCCATCGCCCCTGTCCGTCCGTCCCGACGCCCGTCCACAATATGCTTTTGGACTCTTTAAATGTATGGTCTTATACCCTAATGAAATTTGGGTTCGAATTTCGTGACAATCGAACCGAAACTGCCTGAAGAAGTGGCCGCTCCTTGTACGAAAATAGTGCAAAAGTATGTAATCCAGGGAGTTATGCTCTGGATTAAAGGAAGCGATATCTAAGTTCCGTCGAAATCGGATAATGATTATGCCCTCTTGAGGATCCAGAACAATCATAAGATTCTTAAAATCGGATAAAACGTGTGACCACTAGCAGATCCACAATTAAATTCACGATATTTTTTGTACAATTAGAGGTCATAATCCAGGAAACGATCTTTGTAATATTCTGTGATTCTGTTATTTATTTTATAACCTATCTAGTTGCTTTTTAATAGGTTTATGTTTATTATTACATTGTTCACTCTACACATTGCACGGTTAATTAACTGATAATGTATATTTTACCAACTGTATTTTGATGTACTATGGGCCGGAGGCCGAGATTACTGAAATAAAGATTAATCAACAAATACATTCATATTATATTAGTATGTACTTTTAGAACATTTTTTGTGTGTTTATTTTAACAAAGGGCGTTTTTATGGATGTGTTGTTCATATCACCTATATGCAAGACATGTTCAAAACGATATTGATTCCCCAATATAGTGTAATTAATCTGATTAAACATAGTGTAATTAATATGATTAAACATAGTGTAATTAATATGATTAAACATAGTGTTTAGAAAGAATAACATTTTTTTTACAATATCCATATATCCGCCTGGGTGATTTACTGTCAATGTGTGAAATAAAAAAATATTTAAAACAAGACATTTTACTGTGTGGAACGGTAAGTAATGCGTTCTAGGTTGAAGCGACGCTATCCATCCTAAATTAAGAGTGGCTTAAGTGTGCCTTTCGGGTGAGTAAGTATATTCGTCTTACCTTTGTATACCCAGCACAATAATCCGGAAATACTATCAACGATTAATCAGATTTTACTGTAGATATTGGCTTTAAAATTTAATGTAGACGGGATGAGGAATATTGGATATAGCTTAAAGGGACAATAACATTCTTGCTGGCTTGGTAGCTCCAGAAAATAAATAATACCCTTATTCTAAGTACTAGATGTTTAAATGTCCTACCTGTTGTGTAAATTATCCATTACAACCTATTTTATTTGTCCAGAGGGTTCGAAAATATTTTAAAATCCAAGTCACATTTGAAAAGGTTTACGTGAGACTTTTCAAATCAATTGGTTGAATTTTTCCAATTTTTTAAATTAGGTGTGTTAAGATGAAATTTATATCATCATTTAATTGGAATATTCTAAAATAATACGATTTGTTGACCAGAATGAAGATTGGGACATATTTTTCAGTTACAACAAGAGTGTTATTGGGGCTTTAAGGGTCGTATTCAAATATTTAATTGCTCCATAATCATCCTCGCAAAACAAACGTTATATGTCTCTCGAAACTATGGTAGCCAGGTCTTGTTTTACTCACCAATAAGAAATCCCAGAAACACAAAGCTTTGGATTGGGACACTGGCGTTGGCCACAACCATTTGCTGCAGGATACTCGCAGACATCTACTTGTGAATCAATTTCTTCAATCGCTGCTTTAGTTTTATAATCAACAGTTTATTATATAATTTTTGTAAATTTAAATGAATGAAATATTGTTTAAATAAAATAATCAACAGTTCCTGTGAAAATATAGAAGGTTGTATCAGGAAAGAATGGTTTCATTTGGAAAGTTGTTGTACATCTAATTATTATCATAAAAACTACTTGCAACAAATGTACACCCTTCACGGATTGCTCATAAATTGATAATATGATTTGCTAATTGCCTCATAGTATTTTTGATATTCATGTATCAGAGAAATTACCATATAATTCTGGAGCAAAAACATAATATCAGGTTTTCCTGCCGGACACTCGGCTTCATTTGAAGAATAAAATGCTGATTCCAGTCCAGTCGACACTGATCTAAATCAGCCTGGATCAATTATTGGGTGTAACAAAAGCGAAGAGCTTCCATATAATGATAATCAAAATCTGATTCAAAACTGAACAAAGCAATTAAAAATAAAACCAAATTGGGTTTTCTGCAAGAAACTTTGACATTGATGGCGCGGCGCACTTACTCGTATTTCGTTTTCCAACTGTCAGCGGATCTTTAAAGCGCTGTCGATGGTATTGTGAAAATATTGTCGTTGCAGCATTATTTTCAAATTTATAGACAAGGAATAAAGAAATATGATTGCTGAATAAATATTGTTATCTTTACAAATTATTGAGTTTAAGTTCATTAGCTATGGTATGAGCTTATTTGAAACGCATGGGGGGTCTGTGCTGATATGACACATGCATTGACCCATCGGTTAATAAACACATTTGTCATATGCTATCTTAATGGTCAGGAATGGAATATGTCTGTTGATCAAATTTGGTATGCAGAAATCTCCATCAGTAGACTCGCTGAGTCTGCATGGGCCGGGTTAGTGAGAACGGCTTTATTATAATGCGTGTAAGTATGTAACCTATATGTGGCAATACTTCACAGGTACATGGGGACAGGAACGCCCTTATTAGACTATGTGATTTTTCAAAATTTTTGAGTTTCTGTTTTTTTCTGAACATTTTTAAAATTTTTAATCTTAATTTATCCATATTTGATGCTAAATGATATAATATTTACTATCAAACATGTAATTCATATTTAAAAAAAAAATACCTTCTGATGTATTTATAAAAGAGAAAGGTAAGACACTTTTCTGTTGACGTTTCTCTTCCGTGAGGTACATCTGTCGCTATTTACTTCAAAATAGTGAATAAAACTGGGTTACAATACAAATCAACCACCCAGTTCCTTTCTATATATATTTCTTTCGATAAAAACACACGTTTCAGATTTTTAAAAAAATGTAAAGTCAATTTATTTGCCACAAATCACTCGAGATTTTTTTACATTTTATCGACATTTGAGTAGAAATGACCGAAGTGGTGATAAGGGAGGCAACTCTGTCAATTAAAATAACCCGAACGACTCATTCGACACACCTTTATTTACGATTTCTTGGAATTCATCGGCATTACGAAAAGGCAGGCCGAATGAAAAATACGGGAAAATCGTAATTAAAGGTGTGTCGAATGAGTCGTTCGGGTTATTTTAATTGACAGAGTTGCCTCCCTTACCACAACTTCCGTCATTTCTACTCAAATGTCGATAAAATGTAAAAAATCTCGAGTGATTTGTGGCAAATAAATTGACTTTACATTTTTTAAAAAATCTGAAACTGTGTTTTTATCGAAAGAAATATATATAGAAAGGAACTGGGTGGTTGATTTGTATTGTAACCCAATTTTATTCACTATTTTGAAGTAAATAGCGACAGAGGTACCTCACGGAAGAGAAACGTCAACAGAAAAGTGTCTTACCTTTCTCTTTTATAAATACATCAGAAGGTGTTTTTTTTTTTTTAAATATGAATTACATGTTTGATAGTAAATATTATATCATTTAGCATCACATATGGATAATATAAGATTAAAAATTTAAAAAATTTTCAGAAAAAAACAAACTCAAAAATTTTGAAAAATCACATTTATTATTATTATATAGTCTAATAAGGGCGTTCCTGTCCCCATTTACCTGTGCAATACTTAATATAAGATAGGCTGGCACTGCCAGGCAGGATACGCCCACATTTTCGAGAGATGGATAGAGAACAAACAATACCGAAAGTGATTTTTCCTACATCATTAAGTCCTGTATTTCATACTGTATTGGGAGCAGCCATTTTGTTGGTCAGTTCCAGTCTGATATTCATGAAATTCGAAGTCGACAATGATTATGGTGTGACGGTACACAACCTAGAAATGTGACTTTTCGTCAAAATCGGATAAGAATTGTGACCTGTACAGAGTCAACAACCATGATATACCATATCTTTACACTATTCGCGTACAAACGGCGACCATTTCGTCCAGCAATTTTGGTACCATTTTCACGAAATTCGAATAATTCAGGAAGTTACGATCCGATATGCGCAAATACCGAAAGGAACCAAGATCTTTGGGTTATAACCATGCATTTCAAGTTTCATCAAAATTGAATTAAAATTGTGACCTTTACAGGGTCCACAACCTTGATATACCATTTTTTAACAGTATTCACATACAAACGGTGGCCATTTTGTATGGCAATTTTGGTCTGATTTTCCCGAAATTCGAACTCAACCTTCCTTACGGTGTAAAGGTAATATAATCAAACGTTTTTTTAAATCGGATAATAATTGTGACCTCCAAGCTAAAAAAAAAGCGATTTTGCGTATAATCAGGGGCCATAATTCAGGAAGTTACTATCCGATATGCGCAAATATCGAAAAGAAGCAAGATCTTTGGGTTATAACCTTGAATTTCAAGTTTCATCACAATCGAATCAAAATTGTGACCTCCACAGGGTCCACAACCTTTATATACCATTTTTTAACAGTATTCGCGTACAAACGGCGGCCATTTTGTATGGCAATTTTGGTCCGATTTTCCCGAAATTCGAACTCAACCTTCCTTAGGGTGTAACGGTGATATAATCAAACGTTTTTTTAAATCGAATAATAATTGTGACCTCCAAGCTAAAAAAAAGGCGATTTTGCGTATAATCAGGGGCCATAATTCAGGAAGTTACTATCCGATATGCGCAAATATCGAAAGGAAGCAAGATCTTTGGGTTATAACCATGAATTTCAAGTTTCATCAAAATCGAATCAAAATTGTGACCTCCACAGGGTCCACAACCTTGATATACCATTTTTTAACAGTATTCGCGTACTAACGGCGGCCATTTTGTATGGCAATTTTCGTCCGATTTTCCCGAAATTCGAACTCAACCTTCCTTAGGGTGTAACGGTGATATAATCAAACGGTTTTTTAAATCGAATAATAATTGTGACCTCCAGAGGGACCACAAGCTAAAAAGGGTGATTTTTCGGACAATCAGGGGCCATAATTCAGGAAATTACATTCCGATGGCCGCAAATATCGAAAGGAACCAAGATCTTTGGGTTACAAACATGCATGTCAAGTTTCATCAAAATCGGTTCAAAATTGTGACCTCTATAGGGTCCACAAGCTAAAAACGTGATTTTTCGTACAATCAGGGGCCATAATCCATGAAGTTTTGATCCGATACATGCCAATATCGAAAGGAACCGAGATCTTTTGGGGATAAACCTATATTTCAAGTTTCGTCAAAATCGGATAAGAATTGTGACCTGTAGAGAGTCCACAAACAAATTGTGGACGGACGGACGTCCGGACGGACGTCCGGACGGACGGACGGACGGACGGACGGACGTCCGGACGGACAGGGGCGACGACATAATACGTCCACATGAAAATGTGGGCGTATAAAAATGCCGAACCGAAGTGTGGTATTTGTTCCTGCTGATGATGATATCGTTAAAGACGCAATATATCCAGTCACAACGTCAGAGTGGCATTTGAAAACACGTCATAAGCAGTTAAGGAATGACATATGCGACCAGAAACGATACTAGACGATTTGAAAACGCGTCATAAGCAGTTGAGGAATGACATATGCGACCAGAAACGATACTAGACGATCAAGGGTTCCAAAATATATAGTAAGAAAAGATGCATGTGGCGACCGGGTTTTCGGTTGTCGACTCTCTACGTCTGACACACGACCAATGGTGCTACGCTACAGATACACTGAAATCTAGGGTTTGTTTAGCGTCTTTTCATTCCAGGTCCACCTTTCCGCACCGCTGCAACGGGAAACCACGAGGAAACATGCATTTTTAAAATACAGTACAGTATCTAAAAAACAGATACAATCAACATACAATTGGTCAGTATCAGGGGTTGAAATAACTCCGAGTGACTCGAAATCTTTGAGGTAAACTATCCAAAGTTGTCCACCTTGTCTTCAGGAAAGCCACCACCGTTCAATTCTCTAAGATGTAATATGGCTTTCTGAGGGGGGCATGAGCTACGAAACATTCCGAAAGTGTCTGTTGGGGGTGGAGGGGCAATTGAAGAGCTGAAACGTTTCAGATCTTTTTATATAGATAGGGACCCACATTAAGGCAGGTCTATGGTGCAGCACCCCAAATCTCCCCCCTCCCACAGTTTCAAAGAAGACTACAGGGGAAAAACTGGTGATGTCCACATTAAGTTTTTGTTCGATTACTTCCCCTGATGTTACCCTTTGGCCCCTTCTTTCTTCTCCATAAATATTGTACGGGACAACTGGACAGAGGGTATTTTGCAAGGCATAAAAGGGAAAAACTAGTGATGTCCAAACCATGGTCAGTCAAATCAAATGCCCCAAATACACCATAGGAATGCTATGGGAGTGTGCACCATGCAGCTTAAATGTTCTCACTAATTGCAGGATTCTTCATAGAAACTTACAATATTTTTTTAAAACTCTTCTAAACTGAAGAAATGAGTGTTTAAACTAGAAATTTCTTTTTAATGAAAAGTCAGAAAACGTGACATCAGTTTTTCTCCTGGAGTCCTCAAATGTTTTCTGAACGAGTTCTATTAAACAAATCTCTATGACTCTGTCCCCGCGTATGCACCTTGGAATTCCTTTGATCGAAAAAGAATTACAGTAAATCACATTTGCAGATAAACATGTAGAGATGGGTGTGTCCAACAGATGTTATTTATGTCCTCTTTACTGCTTAGCGATCCGAATTCTGGAATGTACCGAATTCTGGAATGTAATTCATTTGTTATTTAGTGATGGAAACGTCATGTCTGTGATAATAACATCTTCAGCAGCACAATATCCATATAATGCAACGACCATCGATGCGCACGACCTTTCCCCTATTGAAGTAATATCAGGTGTTCTTGAAACAGTAAGCATATCATACCTGGCGTACAAATACCTTTTATTTCATTAAGGTATTCATGAAAATAGACTGCTAAAACTTTAGGGTTGTTGTTGGTTCTATTCACTTTAAGCCACAATATACGTCTTGAAAATCTACCAAAATTCAGAAAATGTTTAAATTTAAAAATAAAATTTGAAATATCTTATTATAAACTTTTTCATCATATGACCAAAAAGTCAAGCTTCTTTAAGTAAATAATTTCCTGGACAGAAAGTTCGTGTATTATTTTCACTATAAGTCATCTCAATATAATAAATGGTGCATCTGTGACTGTCAGAATCTTTTAAAGGAAATCAAATATACAAATAACATCAAAACAACGAATATGAAAACACCCAAAACAATAGGTAGGCAAGTAGGACTGAAGTCGCAATCTTATTGGGTAATCATGTTAAACAATGCATATAGATGATAATATCAACTTTTACAAACATTATTGATGTGGGCTACCATATTCATGTTAGAATCAACATTGCGCCGATATTATGTGCTGGTTTTGATGGGGATAATTTGCAGGTTCTAATTGAAATTGAATTTTCATCAACTTTGGGTAATTGAGTTTTCGAGCTAAAAATAAAATATCGAGTTTTTCCAATGTTAAGTTTTAGAAAAAAAGATATACTCGGCTTTTCGAACGTTCAATTTTTGAAAGCTATGTGACATCGAGCATGTGATGTCAGCAGTACAATTTTCAAGATTAGGTGTTTGTATAGTTAAAATCCCCATCTTATGCGGGTTTCAATGAATGGAATGCCCAGCCATATTTCTTTACAAATGTACCAAGAGGTGATATGTAGCGGATGAAAAGAATTTGACCTAACGGGGCGGATTACTATCATTAGACTTTCATAACCATATCAGTAATTGATGCCTAATGCAAATACCTGTTACATCAATTGATTAAATATTGCCAATGAATGTATTTTAAACCCTTAAATTAGCCTTTCCATCTAAATTAACAAAATATTTTTAAAATATCTAAAAATGTGTTAACACGATCCAGAAGTGTATATATTATTGTGTAAAACAATTTAAAATTGCGTCCGGTTTCTGTGTTGTTTATTTTTCATAATGAAGAAATAATAAATTTTGGAGCTTATGATTAAAGGGAGATAATGATAGCAAAAAACCTGGTTGAAAACATAAGGGGAACAACTCTTGATTTTTTTTCTCACAGATTTCAAACTATAGTGCTTTTCAAAATAAACCAACACCAGAAAAATCCTTGAAGCTATACACATCAGAAGAAACCAGCTTGAACTCAACCGGGACACTGGAGTATATCTACCTCACGCTTATGACTCATTAATCCTAGGAACTGTTGACTAGTTCGTTCTCTGTGTAATTGTGAGGGACTCACTGTGATCATAAAAGTGTAAATGCTTAACATTAATGCTCTTCAGTATGTCATGTGAACAGAACAACCATCGACTGTTTAAATAATTGGTTTACACTACTACTACTACTTAGTGTTTAACGTCTGCTTCCACATAAGTGATATCGCAGACAAGACTTAGGAGAGCCGAAGCTGATTCCTGTTTTTTAGAATATGATTTTGCAATCTTTCTATTTGGCTTTAAGCCATGGATTGGGTTTAGTGGGAAGTTCTTCCCTTTATTTATTAAAAAACATATCATTTGGTAGATGATCTCGTTTGCTTCTGGGTTGGTTGGTGTCATCGTTTGGGGTTAGTGTTTAGGTGCCAGACCCGTCTTATCGTGGCCTCCCCTTACTCCACTATCCCACTCTATGGGTTTGGTATCAGTTTTATTTACGAAATAGTGTTTAGGTGCCGAGTACGTCTGACCGAAACTCCCCCTTACTCCACTATCCTGCTTAGTTTGGTAGATGTCATCTGTGGGATTTGTGTTTAGGTGCCAGGCCCGTCTTATCGTGACCTCCCCTTACTCCACTATCCTATTCTGTTTAGTGTCTGTTTTTTGGCGGAATAGTGTTTAGATGCCGAGTCCGTCTGATCGTGACCCTCCCTTACTCCACTATCCTGCCAGTTTGGTATAAATCCCCTATGTAGTTTAGTGTTTAGATGCCGGGCCCGTCTAATCATGACCCCCTCTTACTTCACTATTCTACTTAGTCCAACTGTGTCCATTAGGGCGTGGATTTGTTCAAAGATTTGCAGTTTCAGATCTGGTCTAGGGAAGAGTAGGTTCTTAGTGTTGAACGGTATGTTGTTGTTCTCCATTATTCTCACTAGTTCCCTTCTCTCCTCCTTGTATACCTCGCAGTCTACCAGGACATGGTTGGTGGTACATTCTTCCCCGCACTCACAGACGATGACTTGGTGTTTGTGGTCTCGCAGCCGCTCTCTCACCCTTAGTTTCGATATAAATCTGCATATATCTCTTCTAGGGTGATTGATTGCTGTCTTCGTGTAGATCTTGTCATCCAGCCGGAATCTGTATGTGTCAAGTTCAACGAGTTGTAATTCCCAGATTGAATTGACCTGTCTTTTAACCATACTGTAGATTTCCGTGGTGCTGTAGTCTATGGTGCGGAGTGGTGCTGTATACTTGAGACCTTCGTTTGCGAGTCGATCTGCCTCCTCGTTTCCTCTAATGTTGACATGTGATGGAATCCACACGAGCTCTACTTTGCTCCCCTTCTCTAAGACCCTCTGGTACAGCTGCCTGATTTCCAAAATGACTTCTGGTCTTGAGTCCGAGTTGTCAGTTTGGATTGAAATCAGACTGCTCAGGGAGTCGCTTGGAATGACGAACTTACTAGTCTTTTGGTGGGAAATCCATGATATAGCGTCACGAATGGCCACAAGCTCTGCAGTGTACACCGAACAGTTATTGGGCAGTTTCCTGCTTATTCCCTGTTCCCCGTTTGGCAGGTATATTCCAAACGAGCTGGTGCCCCTTTCAGGGTTGCGTGAGCCATCCGTGTACACATGGTCCCAGTCATCAGACGGCCAGTTGTCTTCCAGGTGTTCTAGCGAGAAAGCTCGTGCAGCAGTGGGGTTGTTTTTCTTGTCGGTTTTCTGTAACAGATCTAGATTGACCGGCGGTATAGGGAGCGTCCACGGGGCGATCGCTGGGGGGTCGTGTTCATTTATCACGAGCTCCCCCAGTCGCAGTTCCTTGATTGTTTCCCTGATACCTTGGCCAAAGCTTTTCTTTCTTGGATCTCTCACATATCTTGTCTTTTGTAGACTGACAAAAGTTGGAGATCTTGCGCCCAGTTGCGAGATCTTAGCCCAGTACCTTGTCGCTAGTTCTTTTCTTCTTAGGGATAGGGGCAACTCCCCGGCTTCCTGCAGTAGTGCCTCTCTCCTAGCCCCTTGCCCTACGCCAGTCGCAATACACAGAGCTTTGTATTGGATGGTGTCAAGCTTAATTGGTTTACAATATGGGTTGTGCTTTTATGTGTTCAAGTGCCAACGTCATCCACCGGTTCACTCGCAGTTCGGGTTTAGTTGTGTTTTAATGTTTTAATTCTTTGATAATCATTTAATCATATAATCACTTTAATTTCTTTTTATTAAGATTTTAACTCTGCATAAAGTTAGGCCACTAGATATTTTTGTTATAATATGACTGATTGCATCTTGTTGTCTAAGGGAGAGGGTTATGGTATCAATAGATCATGGTTTCTCACTCATAGATGTTTTGGTAATTTTTTTTAATCTTTATTTGCAAAATGTAATTAAGGGTTTATTATTATCACTTGTTGTTTCAGCATAGATTTGTAAAATTTCATCCTCTTTAAGGGTTTCTCACTGATTAATAACAGTTTACTTGGGTATAGGGTTACTTTGAATGGCTTCGGCCTCATATTGTTAATTAGTTTATTGTTATCTGCTTGTTTATAACCTTCTGTAACATGTTGATTGTATCATTGCTTGATAACGGTGAGAGTGTCCTCATTGAAACGTTGCAGTTAATAAAACTAGTGAATGTTATCCATAAAGCTGTATTTTATTATAAAATAAGAAGCTGCAACAAGATTGTGATAGGTTGTATTTTGATTATGTTAAAATATAGCTCAGTGCTAATTTTGTCTTACAAAATCATTCAATTATTAAGCAGTAACATTTTAATTATGCACAGACATGCATTATGGTAAAGACATGGCCATATTTGTAGAACATACAATAATTGAAAGGGATTATTATCTAAGGAAGACAACTTTTTTTTAACAAAAATCAATAGGTTTAGTAGAAAGGCTTCTTAAATAATAAAATATGGGCATTACTTGTTTGTGTTATAAAAAGATGTTGATCTTAAAGTAGCTAAGTCTCTAATACCCCCGTCAGACCGGAGTTGCGTCCTTACTGCGCTTCCACTGCGACAAAAAATGGTCTCAGAGCGAGTTAAGAACGCCATAAGCGTGGTAACAGCGCGGTGGAAACACTAGATATCGTGCTGTGGTCTCCATGGTCGCCAATGATGGCCGAGCCACGACGTTTGTTTTGAACATGCGCATATGATCTGGAGAGCTGCGAGAACGTGATGTGGTCGCAAAAGTCCTTATTGCGCTGCTACGGCGACATAAAATGTTTTCAGAGCGTGCCAAGATCACCCTGAGCGCTGTGGAAACGCGAGATACCGTTCTGTGGTCTCCATGGTCGGCAATGATCGCTGAGTCACGGCGTTTGTTTTGAGTATGTTCAAAAAAAACGCCAAGGTCCTGTCATATGACATTGAAAATCGAGAGAACGTGGTGGGTCGCGAGGGTCGCGCGATAAGCGTGGTAACATCTCTATGAACGTAGCACACGCGCAGTACACACGTAGAAAAGGCGCTGCGAAAATTGTAACATTTGCAACGGTGCTTTCATAGCGTCTTCACCACAACCCTCACGCGTTGACCGGGACCCCACCAAGCGCTCTGAGTCCTTATGGCGTTGTCATAGCGATGTTACGATGATTCCATCACTGTTGCGCGACTGCATCACGACCTCATGGGGCTACCTCTAAAGCATATGGCGATTTTATGAGGTTCCCACAACGTGTATGGAGTTCTTAATACGACCATGGCGCGGTTACCAAGCTTGCATTATTCGCTTATAGCGACCATGCATTTCATGCACGACTTGCTTTGAAAACGGACGATTCAAAGGTCATCTTGAAATTTCGAAAAAAAATCAAACCAGCTTGCATAGTCGCCGTGATCACGTGGTGGGAACGCACGTGTAGTCCAGATAAGACGGGTGGTTGAGAGACACGGGTTCGCGATGACCGTCGTTGCCAAGCTTATAGATCTCAATCGAAACGTCATAAGCGCGGAGAGATCGTGACGAACCCGCCGCGAGAATGCTATATAAACGCACAGGTCGCAGTAAGAACGCGACTTTTTTAAGTTTGTAATTTTGGGACATTTTTCCGCGTTGTGTTCACGCTTGCCGACGACCTTGTGTATTTCCAGGCCGCCGTTCGGTCGCAGAGCGCAGAAGGGTCACCACTCCGGTCTGACGGGGGCTTTACTCAATATCATCCAAAATCTTCAACTTTGAAAACAAATTATTTGTCAGTTTAAATCAACGTTGATGCTGTGATCTTACCGGGAAAAGGCGGGCTTCTGATATCCAATATTTATGACAAAATAAACATTTTACCATTGGTACCATAATCGCGTACCATAATGCGTTTCAGCCTTAGTTTTAGCAAGAGACTCGGGGAACGAGGCTAGACAGTGCACCAAATCAAACGGCGTATATAGACTGGAATAACCAGACGCTACAAATTTTCATTCGATATGGACTGCCGGCTTATTTCGCGGAACATAACCGATTTGAAATTAGAGTAAAAACGGAACCATTGAATGTAAATCAATTTATATACATTCATATTACAGTATTATATGCGTTGCGACCAACTTCCGTCAACTTCTAGGTCTCAATTGTTAGCGATTTAGCTACAAATTTTCATTCGATAGAGACTGCCGGCTTATTTCGCGGAACATAACTGATTTGAAATTAGAGTAAAAACGGAACCATTGAATGTAAATCAATTTATATACATTCATATTACAGTATTATATGCGTTGCGACCCACTTCCGTCAATTTCTAGGTCTCAATTGTTAGCGATTTGGCTACAAATTTTCATTCGATAGAGACTGCCGGCTTATTTCGCGGAACATACCTGATTTGAAATTAGAGTAAAAACGGAACCATTGAATGTGAATCAATTTATATACATTCATATTACAGTATTATATGCGTTGCGACCCACTTCCGTCAAATGTTAGCGATTTAGCTCCTTTAAATTTAAATCAACAAATAACACAAATATAGTTTTTTTATGTTGCCAAGAAGCATTTCACTTGACGTCTTTTGCCTTTAGCGATTATGTCATACCAATTTAACTTTTGATAACGGAAGTGATGTCATACTGTTAATATCTAAAGTGCTGGAAGTTGATACTTCCTATATTTTATGGTTTCCATTTCTGGTCTCTATTTAATTTTTTAGCTGAACAATATATCATTCAACTGATATTTCTAGATTCCCCCTGACAGGTTTAATTGGGCTTTATATTGATGAAATTTGTCATTAAATGCCATAAAAGATCGTTCGAATGTGATGAACATCTATTTGGAATTAAAAATAAGACAAGATAATATTATATTAAGTATTCTTGTAATCACATTCAAACAAACAAGTACTAGAAATGGGCGTGGCTCTGCCCCTGGGGGTCGGGCATGCCCCAAAAACAATAGGGATCTTTCTTGGGGTATAAGGAATAAGTATACCAAGTTTGAAGAAGTACTAGAAATGGGCGTGGCTCTGCCCCTGGGGGTCGGGCATGCCCCCAAAACAATAGGGATCTTTCTTGGGGTATAAGGAATAAGTATACCAAGTTTGAAGAAAATCCAGTAAGAATTGCGCCCTGTAGGCGACACAAAAGACACACGAAAAGAAAATGGGCGTGGCTCTGCCCCTGGGGGTTGGGCATGCCCCCCAAACGATAGGGATGTTCCATAGGGTACAAAGAATGTGTATGCAAAGTTTCAAGATTATAAGTTAAGAAATGTGGCCTGTAGACGACAAACAAACAAGTACTAGAAATGGGCGTGGCTCTGTCCCTGGGGGTCGGGTATGCCCCAAAAACGATAGGGATCTTTCTTGGGGTATAAGGAATAAGTATACCAAGTTTGAAGAAAATCCATGAAGAATTGCGCCCTGTAGGCGAACCACAGACACAGACATACATACATACATACACACATACATACATACACACACACACACAGACAGGGGCGACGGCATAATACCTTCACATTATGAATGTGGACGTATAAAAATTCATGGAATCTTTTATGTAACTATTTGTTTGTGCAAAATAAAATGCTCGGTTACAATTCAAGCACAAAATCCAATTACTGTTATTTTCAGTTGGATATCCAAATATCATGTTCAAGAAAATGGGTGGGGTTGTGGAGGTTGAGCCAGTCTAAATGAAATGAAGACAGAGAAATTTCCCTGCAGACACATAGATTTTACTTTCTCGAGAAGGGAAATGCAACAATTGCAGGTTTTAAAAGATTAAAATTGTGTTAAGTCTGCGGAAAACCCAAGCAAAATGCAGTTCACTCATGTTTTGAAAATAAATTCTAACATGCCTCAGCAGTACATAATTAGACAAAATTTCTTAATTTTTAAATTTCTAACAAATACATAGATACTTTTTCAATATCTGACAAACCATTGGCTCCTTTCCAAGTTATTTAACAACGGAAATAAAGACATGCAAGACATTTTGTTTCATTTTAAAGCAGATGAATAATTAAAATTTTGACAGCAATATTGGGGGTAATCTGAAGAATTTCAGACAAATTATCATGAGTCGACCCTAAGTCCAAATCAAATAGTCAGTCGTATAAATCGGTCGATGGCTTATTAAAATTTTGGAATAGTATGTAATCAATATAAGTTAAAGAGAAAACGCACTAACTCCAATATAACGCCAATGATCGCCGAGTCACGGCGTTTGTTTTGAGCATGAGGTATTTGACATTTTCATGTGGCCTTGTCCACTCAATAAAACCAGTCATTTAGTTCAGTCTATAACATCAGTCAAATAGCTCAGTCTAATAACCCAGTCGAATAAGTCAGTCGTATAGTTCAGTCGTATAATTCAGTCGTATAAGTCAGTCGTATAGTTCAGTCGTATAACTCAGTCGTTCAATATTAAGCAGTGGCAGTGGACTAAGATAATATAGTAGCAAATCATGCTCGTAGCCATAGCTGAAGGTGCCGGGGCATAAGGTCTTATCATTCTTAACATCAGTCAAATAGCTCAGTCGTATAGTTCAGTCGAATAATTCAGTCGTATAATTCAGTCGTATAGTTCAGTCGTATAATTCAGTCGTATAGTTCAGTCGCATAATTCAGTCGTTCAATATTAAGCAGTGGCAGTGGACTAAGATAATATAGTAGCAAATCATGCTCGTAGCCATAGCTGAAGGTGCCGGGGCATAAGGTAGGGGCCGGGGGCATGAGGTAGGGGCATGAGGTAGGGGCCGGGGGCTTTCCCAACTAGTTTCAAGTCTGATTTTACGGGCAAAAGTAGTTTGATACGTAAGGTATTCGGGCGATATTTAAGCCATAACCGAAAGAGAGAGAGAGAGAGAGAGGGGGAGAGAGAGAAAGAGCGAGCGAGAGAGAGAGAGAGAATAGAGAGAGGGAGAGACAGGAATGGAGTTTAACGTCCACTCGACTCAAACTAGGTCATTTCGGGACTAACATATGGTTTTTAATCTTTTTTCAATAATTTGCCTGCGCGTAGGGGTCTTTAGCAGTGGGAGGACCCGGAGAAAAATCCACGAGGTTGGACAGGCGACCCTTCTCCTTGTCATGTACAGCCGAGTATCCGAAACCACGCCAGTTGACTCAGTGACAGGCTTCATGATACAGGGAGCACCTGCAAACCATTCGGCCATCCCCCACCCCCACCCCATAACTGAAGGAGCCAGGAGCTCGGTATGGAAGGGGGTGGGGTGGGGAAGGTCTTATACTTCAGTCGTATAAGTCAGTCGTATAGTTCAGTCGTATAGCTCAGTCGAATAACTCAGTCGTATAGTTCAGTCGTATAGTTCAGTCGTATAATTCAGTCGTTCAATATTAAGCAGCGGTGGCAGTGGACTAAGATAATATAGTAGCAAATCATGCTCGTAGCCATAGCTGAAGGTGCCGGGGCATGAGGTAGGGGCCGGGGTCATGGGGTAGGGGCCGGGGACTTTCCCAACCAGTTTCTAGTTTCTTTACATTAGTCAAATAGCTCAGTCGAAAAATCCAGTCGAATAATTCAGTCGTATAGTTCAGTCGTATAATTCAGTCGTATAGTTCAGTCGTATAACTCAGTCGTATAGTTCAGTCGTATAATTCAGTCGTATAGTTCAGTCGTAATTCAGTCGTATAGTTCAGTCGTATAATTCAGTCGTTCAATATTAAGCAGTGGCAGTGGACTAAGATAATATAGTAGCAAATCATGCTCGTAGCCATAGCTGAAGGTGCCGGGGCATAAGGTAGGGGCCGGGGGCATGAGGTAGGGGCCGGGGGCTTTCCCAACTAGTTTTAAGTTCGATTTTACGGGCAAAAGTAGTTTGATACGTAAGGTATTCGGGCGATATTTAAGCCATAACCGAAAGAGAGAGAGAGAGAGAGATATCGAGCGAGAGAGAGAATAGAGAAAGGGAGAGACAGGAATGGGGTTTAACGTCCACTCGACACAAACTAGGTCATTTCGGGACTAAAATATGGTTTTTAATCTTTTTTTTAATAATTTGCCTGCGCGTAGGGGTCTTTAGCAGTGGGAGGACCCGGAGAAAAATCCACGAGGTCGTATACAGCGAGCACCTGCAAACCATTAGGCCATCCACCCCACCCCCACCCAACACCCCATAACTGAAGGAGCCAGAAGCTCGGTATGGAAGGGGGTGGGGTGGGGAAGGTCATATCATTCTTTGCATCAGTCAAATAGCTCAGTCGAATAATCCAGTCGAATAATTCAGTCGTATAGTTCAGTCGTATAATTCAGTCGTATACTTCAGTCGTATAAGTCAGTCGTATAGTTCAGTCGTATAACTCAGTCGTATAGTTCAGTCGTATAATTCAGTCGTATAGTTCAGTCGTATAGTTCAGTCGTATAATTCAGTCGTTCAATATTAAGCATTGGTGGCAGTTGACTAAGATAATATAGTAGCAAATCATGCTCGTAGCCATAGCTGAAAGTGCCGGGAAAAGGGGTAGGAGCCTGGGGCCTTCCCAACTGTTTTCAAGTTCGATTTTACGGGCAAAAGTAGCTTGATATGTAAGATATTCAGGCCATAGCTAAGCCATAACTGAAAGAGAAAGTGAGAGAGAAGGTGGGGGGGAGGGTAACGTCCACTCGACACAAACTAGGTCGTTTCGGGACTAATATATGGTTTTTATTTTTATTTCAATAATTCGTTTGCGCGTAGGGGTCTTTAGCTGTGGGAGGAAACCGGAGGACCCGGAGAAAAATCCACGAGGTTGGACAGGCGACCCTTCTCCTTGTCACGTACAGCCGAGGACCCGGAGAAAAATCCACGAGGTTGGACAGGTGACCCTTCTCCTTGTCACGTACAGCCAAGGATGCGAAACCACGCCAGTTGACTCAATGACAGGCTTCATGATACAGCGAGCACCTGCAAACAATTTGAGGGTAACGTCCACTCGACACAAACTCGGTCGTATAGTTCAGTCGTATAATCCAGTCGTATAGTTCAGTCGTATAATTCAGTCGTATAGTTCAGTCGTTCAATATTAAGCAGTGGCAGTGGACTAAGATAATATAGTAGCAAATCATGCTCGTAGCCATGTCGAGTGAACGTTAATCCTCTCTCTCTCTCTCTTTCTCTCTCTTTTTTTCGGTTATGGCTTAAATATCGCCCGAATACCTTACGTATCAAACTTCTTTTGCCCGTAAAATCGAACTTGAAACTATTTGGGAAAGCCCCCCGGCCCCTACCTTATGCCCCGGCACCTTCAGCTATGGCTACGAGCATGATTTGCTACTATATTATCTTAGTCCACTGCCACCGCTGCTTAATACTGAACGACTAAATTATACGACTGAACTATACGACTGAACTATACGACTGAGTTACACGACTGAACTATACGACTGACTTATACGACTGAAGTATACGACTGAATTATACGACTGAATTATTCGACTGAACTATACGACTGAGCTATTTGACTGATGTTAAGAATGATAAGACCTTCCCCACCCCTTCCCCTTCCCTACCGAGCGCCTGACTCCTTCAGTAATCGGGGTGGGTGGATGGCCGAATGGTTTGCAGGTGCTCACTAGCTGTTTCTAGCACGGCCATTGTTTATGTTTATGTTTTCAGTCTATGACATCAGTCGTTGACCTTTAACCCGAAGTTGATGACCTTACTCGCTAAGAGAGGTCAACAGGTTGTTTAGGGGATTGCTATTGAAGAAAAATCTCAATAAAGTTTTGATTTCAACTGTCAGATTTGAACTTCGGGGAAAATAAACAAAATAGACAAAAACGATTTCAGGAAATTTGAGTTAGTGCGTTTTTTATTTACGTCAAACAAACTATTCCCAAATTTTAACCCAACCATCGACCGAATTTGCCGACTGGAAATTCTTGTGGTACTTATAGGTAATTGCAAAATTGAGTGAAATTATTGTACTTTATTCCCGTCTAACCTTCACGATGCAGAAAAAGTCAAAATTACACATTAAAATAATTTTCACTAATTTTGAAGAGCAAAATAAACACTGAAAATCACAAAATTTGGACTAAAATCAAAAATTCCCCTCACAAATTTGTCAAATATTTTTAAAATTTTCCCATTTCACTTTTTTATTATCAAAATGTCATATATCACATTTTCTGACAATTTGGAGATCATAGCATCAAATTTAGGCCTTTCATCCACCGTCAGTTTGTTTACATACAGGAGGCAGACCACCATTAATTTCCCCATTGACTTCAATGTTAATTCTGGACTCTTTGCCCACCTACAACTTTTCCCCAAATTTTCGTTGGGCGAAATGCTTTTCACTACAGACAGAGGAACAAATGGCCATGTCTTTGCACTAAAATTTTTATGAGGTTGACCTCCAAAATTTTGAGATACACGAACTTGAAGAAGCTACTCAAAACATGTATCTAGTTGCCGTACATATCACCGTAGCCAACCTCATAACGCCGTTATCCTTCCGCCTCAAAATCATGAATATTTACCAAAACCTGGCAGAAAATATTAATTCAAACCCTCTTAGTCCATTCTAGGCCAAAAAATCAACAAAAATGGGCATACAAAAGGGGAGAAAAGAGAGAGAACTGCTGTTGCGAACGATGTATGAGAAATCCCGAAATGGATTCTCAGGCTGGGCCCATAAATAGCATACTCATGGCTTCGAGTTACGATGGGTGAAAAAAAGAAACAAACACGATGTTGATGGTACGAACTCTCTCGTGCATGTCACATGCTTTAATTGTACTACATTTATATAAAATAGCATGCATGTATTCATACGCCAATAGACGTAATTAACCAGTCACTATAAAACAAAAGATGATGAAAGTTTATTTCTAACACATCCCCCTCCAGGATGTAACATGCGATGGCACATCCTAAAACACAGATTCTGAGATACATTACATATTCGCGAAATACGATAGAATTGAACACCCTCGAACAACGATAGACGATATAAGTAATACTACTTTAAATAGTAGAATTCTGGACGACGATAGACGATATAACTAATACTACTTTAAATAGCAAACTATAATATACACATCACTATTTCGATGAACACTTTGCGATGAATCCAACGATGAAACACTCACTGGTCGATGAACTTTACGATGACTCCAACGATGTAACACTCACTGGTCGATGAACTTTACGATGACTCCAACGATGTAACACTTTACATCCGCATTTCCATATGGATAATAGGCACACCATTTAACGATAGACACGAACAACGAATTCCGAACGATGACGATATATAACTAAACACATTATCGATAGTCACTTTTCACACAATACTTAGTTATCTAAGCTTCCAACGGACACCGACGATGTATCGGCCGTTTAAGTACATTATCGCCCACTTTGACGTCAACTACTCGAACACGATTGTCAATTCCAGGATACGACTTTACTATACGACCTAAGGGCCATTTACCCCTTGGGGAAAGCGAGTCAACAACTAGTACTAAGTCACCCTCCAATAAGTCCTTGCAGGGAGTTTGCCATTTCGAACGATTATTTAATGTGGGTAAGAATTCTCGTAGCCAGCGTTTCCAAAAAGAGCTAATCAAATTTTGAACCATGCGCCAACGATTACGTGGATTAAATCGAGCGCCATCGATTAATTTGGACGACACTAATTGGTCACCTGTTCGACCAAAGAGAAAATGATTTGGAGTGAGAACCGATTCGTCCTTCGGGTCATCACTTTGATAACAGAGGGGTCGAGAATTTAGTAATCCCTCTGCATGAATAAAAACGGTCATCAATTCTTCATCATTTGCATCCGCATCGCCTAATACGGCCTTAATAGCTCTTTTAGCCGACTTTATAAGAGCCTCGAAAACACCTCCAAAATGGGGAGCCGCCGGGGGAGTAAATCTCCACTCAATACCCTTAGTAGCGAGGTCACTTCCAATCGTTGAATTGTCCAACTTATACAAATTCCTAAGTTCTCTATTTGCTCCCACAAAGTTAGTCCCATTGTCGCTTAAAACGAAATTCGGTTTTCCTCTCCTGTTAACGAAACGATCGAATGCCAGTAAAAATGAATGACTATCAAGTCCCCAGGCCATTTCCAAATGAACAGCCCATGTAAACAAACATAGGTACCGTTTTGTCCTAACTTTACCCCGTCCTTGCTTTGTTACAAAGGGGCCTGCGAAATCAACACCAACTTCCGAAAATGCATGTGAGGGGGTACCTATTCGACACAAAGGAAGCGGTGCCATTAATTGTTTAGCTGGCTTACATTTTCTCCTTCGACACTCATTACAACGATGTTCTACGGACTTGATCACTTGCCTTAATCGCAAAATCCAATACTCTTCTCGAATTTTACTAATACAATGAGAAGTTCCTAAATCGTGGTTTCCTTCAGCAATTAATCGCGTCACATCGTGGTTTCGTGGTAGTATTACCGGAAATCTTGATTCATACGAAATGTGATCGGCCTGTCTCAAACGACCGTCTAAACGAAAAACACCATCTTCATCGAGACAAGGATTTAACGACGCTAAAGGAGATCGACTGTCAACTTGTTTATTTGAACGAATAGGGTGTAGTTCACTTGCGAAACAATCTTTTTGCGCGATTTTATGCCAAAAAGTTTTTGAGGCCGATAACTCGTTTGTTGTCAAATATTCTTGAAAACATCTATCTTGTGGCGAAACACGAATGTTCTTAATGAAGCGAAAAATCCAACTAGTTATTCGCAACAACTTAATCCAGCTTGAAAATAGGCTTCTTCGTCTCATGAACTTAAACAATGTGTATAAATTTAAAGTCAATCGGATATTAACTTTAGCCTCTAGTGCGTTCACAAGAAATTGTGGACGATGTACGGACGGACGGACGTATAAAAAGCCGATTAAATGCTGAGATGGGTGGAACATGCTCGAAGCACTTTCTAACAAATCTCAGACATAATATATCTTTGATACTGGTTAAGCATCAAAACAACACCATTCCTTTCAATGGAAATGGGGCGCAAATACCCAAAGGATTCGGACAACTTAAAACCAACTGCGCCCCCTTCACTGGGACCCTTCGATGTCTGTCTGTATTTGTATCTGTTAAATTTGTGTCATTTATATATTAGACAAATTAATATTATCATTTACACATAGGCGGAAAGTGTTAACACCCCCCCCCCCCCCCAAAAAAAAAGAAAAAAAAAATTGCAAAAGAAACCAGAACGTTTCGGAGAGCGATATTTGGTATCACATTTTCCATCAGTCAATTTATAGAAATTTCGATGACCGAACACTGGCACAGAATCCAGAATGGCTTTAGACAAAAAACATGGAATTTCATATGCAATTGTTAAATTAGTTAAACCAAAAAGCCTGTTGCATTTCAATAATTTCTGTAACTTACTTAACCATATGTTAGTCCCGAAATGACCTAGTTGTGTCGAGTGGACGTTAAACCCCATTTCTCTCTCTCTCTCTCTAGAGGTTATTATATGCCCTTGTAGTCCGATCTTCAGTGTAAATCCGTCATCTTTTCGGGTAGAAATCGTGGAATAAGCTTTATTTTGTAGGGTTTGATGACAAAAAAAACAATGTTGACATTTTGTGGGGTATGTCTTCGCAGTATGGGAGGCCATTATTAGCGTATAGCCATTTAGCGATATAATTACTGCACCATGCCCACCCGTCCTCATTTACTTTCCAAGCAGAGAAAAACCAAAAGTCAAGCAATCAAGAACATTTTGTAGCCGGAGCTTTATCTCTGGGGTTTCGTAGGTTTAGTAAGGACAGGAAACAGCTCTGGTTTAAACAGTTTATTAACAGAATACAACACAAAACCAGAAAGGAAAACCAAAGAAAACAACACTGAAAATATAAATACAAAGGGATTACAAACATGCAAACAAAGCGGACGGAACATAATCAAAATAGAAATAAATATACAACAGAAATATAAAACAGACTAAACTAAATACATTTATAGAGATATGAATATATATAAAGATAGATAAGAAAATAGGAAAACTAAACATACCTTGGGAAAGGTGTTTTAATTATATCACAATGCCGGTAAGGAAGAATTATATTACACAAGCTAAAATAAAACAAACACCACAATAAGTACAGACCACTAGGAAAAGGGCAAAAATGGCGGGAAAACTAAAGATATAAAATTATATAAAGTTGGGAAACTCTTAGTACAAGAATTATGTATTTAAACTACTTAGAACCAACCTGTACTAAACATATATACTGATAAATTAAACTTATAAAATTACTAAAAACAAGAAATATAAAATACCTGAAGATGAAGAAATACCAAGGTCTTGTCATAAGCCATGTCAAGAAAAAAGTGCAGATCTCAAATAAGGTGCAAGCCAGGTAAACTCATTAAAACAACTCACTAAAAACAATACAACACACACACACTGGACACTACATCTTGGCTACATTCCAAGACACAAATTAGGAGCTACAATAACACCATATATTACATAAACTTTATTTACATATAAACAACAAAACATTTACACATTACACCCTACTACACTATCCCCCCACCCCGAAAAGTGGCGTCCCGACACTTACTGACAACAACCCCATTAAATAAATTCACAAACTATCAATACCAGTCAAGATCCAAAAATCAAAATCCGAATACGATCCAAATCAAACTATATTCACAATCCAAAATCAAAGTCCATAAACGGTCCAAATCCAACTATATTCATAATCTAACTCAAAATCTATGGACGGTCCAAATCTAATAAATATAAACAATCTTATCTAATCCAAGTTCCAAAAATAGATATTCTAACCGGATATAAGCGACCGAAAAGCTAAACTGAAAGCATGGTAGTATTCTCTCAAACTTTACAAGTATACTAAAGTAAAAACATTAACCAATACAAACAGAAATTATATCAAAATATTACATTATAAAAGCCAGGTATCAGATGTCATCCATTTGGGTGGTTTACGTTGACGTTTTGATGGGGAATTAGAATGGCACGATTCGGGTTCAAGTAATGAAACTGAAAGTGGACTATTATTATCAGGGGAACTATGAGGCGACTTTACAGATAAATCTATTATAGAATCACCGGGCTCATCATCAGAAAATAGCATTAAATTATCATCATCTTCTTCATCATTACAAGTACTATTATTTTCATCATCATCGAACTGAATCAAATCGTCATTATCAAAGAACTTTGTAGAATCTACACTCACCGGAACAAGGGGAATTGTACTATCTATGTCGCAAAGAATATCCTGAATTATTGATTTCTCTGAAACAGGAGAGGAAACATTGGAATGTGGAGAACTCGTAAGTTTTAAACGTGGCGTCAGAACAGGAACTGACGGAACAATTGAGCGTGGTTTTGGAATGGGAGGCACAGAGGTAAGTGAAGGGGTTGAAATATGTGGACTGGGTGTAGAAATTGGTTGAGCAACTGAAGAAATTGGAAGTAATAGATTTCTGTGTAAAGTACGTCTTTCCGAACTGTTATTTCTCTGAATGGTAAAAACTGGAACATTTACATTCGGTTGTGCAATGATGACATAGTAGTCTTTCTCCCATTTATCTGCTAATTTATTCTTACCTCTAATTTGAACATTTCTAACTAAGACAATATCTCCCACATTTAAAACTGCACCGCGTACCTTTGAATCATAATTTTTGCTGAACTTGTGCCTTATTAATATTATTGATTGCAAGTGACTTGACTATATCTAATTTATGTTGTAGATCTTTAGCAAATTGAGAATAAGAATTTTGTGAAGATTGAGATGAAATTGCATTGCCGAGAATTATATCTGCTGGTACCCTCAGAGTTCTACCAAACATCAAGAAAAATGGTGAAAATGAAGTTGAATCATGTTTAGTAGAATTATAAATAAAAACTAAATATTGTACATAATCTTTCCAATTCTTCTTCTGTTCTTCTGATAGTGTACCGAGCATATTTAAAAGCGTGCGTTTAAAGCGCTCACATAGACCATTTCCCATGGGGTGATATGGAGTGGTGCGTGACTTCTGAATACCTAGAATAGAACAAATTTCTTTGATGATATTACTTTCGAAATTGCGACCTTGATCAGAATGTAGTTGTGAAGGAATTCCATAGAGCAGAAAGAAATGATGAATTAAGGCCTTAGCAGTAGTTTTAGCAGTTTGATTTCTAGTAGGTATGGCAACAGCGAATTTGGTGAAATGATCGGTAATTATAAGAATATTTTCAATATTACCTTTGGATGGTTCGAGTGAAAGAAAATCTGTACATACAAGTTGAAGGGGCTCAGAAGTAGAAATATTTACCAGTGGTGCTCTAATATTTAAATGAGGGGTTTTTCTATGAATGCAACGATCACAAGTACGAACATAGTTTTCTACATACTTCGTCATAGACGGCCAAAAGAATCTTGATTTTACTAAATCTAACGTGCGGTCTCGTCCCATACAATGTATGTCCCATTTCATCGTGTAATAAATTTAAAATCTTGGAATGAAGTGAAGTTGGTAAAATGATTTGAAGAATAGTATCAGAAGAATCTGGTGAGTTAAACTTTTTACATAATATTCCATCTTTTAAAACTAAATTATCCCAATGACGAAAGATTTGAGCAGATTTATCCAATAAATTGAGAGAATTATCCAATAAATTTGTTGATTCCACAGGAACATCCAGAATTGGGCATGACAAACAATCAATAACATCCTGATTTAAAGATATAGTCTCAATTTTACCCATATTAACCTGATGAAAATTTGTTATTGCAGAAACAACACAATTGTCCATATTAAGTGGAAGCCTTGAAAGAGCATCAGCAGGAATATTCTTTGACCCAGATAAATATTCAATTGAAAAATCATATGCAGAAATATCAGCAAGCCATCTGTGTCCTGTAGCATCTAATTTAGCTGTTGAAAGTACATAAGTTAGTGGATTATTATCGGTTTTAACTGTAAATTTATTTCCATATAAATAATCATGAAATTTCCTTGTAATTGCCCACTTTAACGCCAAAAATTCAAGTTTATGTGCAGAATAATGTTTTTCACTTTTAGAAAGACTGCGGCTAGCGTAAGCTATAACTCTGCGAATTCCATCCTGAACTTGATATAGAATAGCTCCAAGACCATGGGTACTAGCATCGGTTTCCAGTTGAAATGGTAAAGAAAAATCAGCATATGCCAAAACTGGAGATGAAGTTAAGCACGAAATTAAATCATTAAAAGCTGACTGCTGCTCCAATAAAATGAATTTGAAAACTTGGATTTCTTTTTCTTACAGGTAGATTCTCCCTTTAAAAGATCCGTCAAAGGCTTGGCTATAACTGAATAATTTTTCACAAAACGGCGAAAATAACCACAAAATCCTAAGAAACTACGAACTTCAGAAGTATTAGAAGGAATTGGCCAATTACCCAGACAGCCACTCAGCTTTGGCCCAAGTATGGCCCACATCTGGCAGCCTCTGGCTAGATGTGGCCCATATCCAGCCAGATGTTGCCAGATGTGGGCCATATCTGGCTAATACTTGGCAACTATTGGCTCACTATATATATACTGATGAATTTAAACTTATTTTTGTAACTGATATCTAAGAATATCTTGTCAGTTTGTTTAACAGTTTTGAATTTTTTGTTTTATATTCAAAACATTTGAAAAAATAATATTACGCGAGAATTTTGCCATATCTGGGCCAGAGATGGCCCACATCCAACTGGCCAAATGCCTCAAAATATCAACACAATAAATTTCAGCTCAGAATATGACATCTAGTTTCCAGTAGAATTTTCACTTGTTCTATATTAGTTTTATTACAAATAAATATTAAAAATAATATTTTTTGAATGTACTGTATATATAATATAAATGAAATCCTCTCACCCCACCCTCCCCCAAAAGCCAGTAAATGTAAATCTTTAAAGCAAAAATAATAAAATATTCTTTAAAGAAATCAATGAAATAAAGACAAAGTTTATTAGAACACAGTCTGAGTGTTGGGTATCATGCTACAAAGTAGCTAGATTTTAATTACTATAGCAGATTCTGTACTCAGATTATACAATTTGTTGAAGCTAGCAGGTCAACCATGTTAATCTTTCAACAAAGCATAATGAACAGCCCATTTACTATCTTGAAATCTGTTTCATTGGCTGAATTTAAAATTGTAAAATTCAGTGTACAACAAATTAATAGAACTTAGTACTAACAAACATTGCAGTGGTATGAAAACTGTGCATTATTTTCACAGAACTTAGTTAAAGATAAAAAGATAAGTACATTTTATTACTTTCTCTGCAATAATATTAAATTAGAGAAGATTTATGTGATTTCATTATTTAAATAACTTCATTTAACTATTCTTTTGCCTTGGAAAATAATAATTATTTGACTTAATACTTTGGTACTTGCATTGACAGACCCCTTGGTCATGCTTGATATAAAGAAGGAAAAACATGTTTTTTTATGTACATTTTTTGCATTTATTGCAGGTGTGATAAATAACTTCACCACAAGGATGTAATGGAAAATAATTTCAAAATGTTGTTAACAAAATGGCTGAATGTTGTAAACAAAAACAAGGGGAAGAAGAGGAGATAGCTGCAGAAGAAAGAAGGGGAGAATGATATTGACATGGATAATTTGTATGCCTTATAACGAACAGTGAATTCTTGTCAAAACAGTGAAATCTTGTCAAAACGTTGTGTGTATAGTGACTGTCATCCATGGAACTGTGCTGTGTTATATGGATGAATAAATTTTATTATTTAAGATTTTGCTTTTGTTGTTAATGTATATGTTGTTTCTACTATCATTTTGGGACTAACATATGGTTCAACCCTATTTCAACATAGGTCCCAGAGATAACTGACGAAGTTGGACAGGCTACCCTACTCCTTGTCACATTCAAGCAGGGTTTCGCAACCAAGCCACTTGACTGGTGGACCGACCTTCTAATTTCACGAGCAAGTGTTAAACCACTTAGACCATGGCCATGCCTCTCAGTTTACAAAGAAGAAATAGGACAGGGAATAATGGGTTGTCCTCTTTGGCCCACATCTGGCATGGCATGAATTTCATCTGTGGGCCACATTTGGGCCAGTGATGGCCCAGACAAGGGCCAATCGTGCCATCTCTGGCCCACACGTGGCATGCCATATCTTTGCCAAAGCCTGCCAGATCTGGGCCATGCAAGGCGAGCGTGTGCATTAGCGAATCTGGGCCAGATCTGGCTCTGATTGGGCCACGTCTGGCCCATGTCTGCCAGATCTGGCCCACATGTGGCATGCCATATCTGGCCCAATCATTTTGCCAGAGGCTGCCAGATGTGGGCCATACTTGGGCCAAAGCTGAGTGGCTGTCTGGGTAGAAAGAGATGAAATTTTTTCTGGATCTGCTTGAACACCTTCTTCAGAAATTATATGACCTAAGTATTTTAATGAAGATTTTAAAAATTCACATTTTGATGGCTTTAGTTTTAAATGATGTTCCCTTAGCCGTGAAAATACAGATTTTAAACGATGAATGTGTTCCTCGAAAGTTTTTGAAAAAATTACAATGTCGTCGATATATATTAAGCAATGAAAAAGATGTATATCTGCCAAACAACGCTCTAAACAACGCTGGAATGTACTAGGTGAGTTGGTCAAACCAAACGGCATACAATTAAATTCCCAAAACCCCAAATTTCCTGTAGTGAAAGCTGTCTTCTCCTTATCTTCTTCTTTCATTTTAATTTGCCAATATCCACTTTTAAGGTCTAATGATGAAAAATATTTAGAGCCGTTTAACGTGTCAAGAGTTTCTTCAATACGAGGCAAAGCATATGAATCGTGAATAGTTTTAGAATTTAATTTCCTGTAATCAACACAAAAACGAAGTGATCCATCTTTTTTCCTAACTAAAACAACGGGTGAAGAAAAGGGGCTCATAGAAGGACGAATTACTTTAGCTTGGAGCATGTCATTTAAATGGTTTTTAACTTCTTCGAACATTGATGGCGGAATGCGTCTGTGTCTTTGTTTAAATGGAGTCTCATCTGTAAGGTTGATAGAATGTTGAACAATGTCTGTCTTTCCTAAATCAGTATCAGTCATACTAAAAATATCTTTAAATTCCAGAAGTAAATCTTTGAGTTGTTGAATCTGGTCAGATGAACATTCGGGATGTATTGAATTAAAATTAAATAAATCATGCAAGGGATTTGACGAAATATTTCCTGAAGAAGACGTAGGTGAATTATTGACAATATCGACCTGCTGAATTTGACATAAAACTGTATTTCCAGGTATAGTAATAGGTCTATTTGATGAATTAGTTATATTAATATGAACCTTATTAGAATGATTTATAATTCCAGGTACAATATGTAAAGAACCAGGCAACTGACAATAATCAATAGCTAAAAACTGCTTTCCAGGAAGACGACTTTGTAAATTACAAGAACCAGCAACAGAAACTGAAGAATTTGCAGGAATAATTTTAGAACTAGAACCACTTTTCAACAATTTGACACAATTGCTATCTTCTTCTCTTTTCCTCAAGCAAGAAAATGTTGAAATCCAAACATCAGAATCAGTTAAAGTATGTTGAAATCTAGATAAAATATTCGTACCAATTAATAATGGAACCCGTGAATTAAAAGAACAATTAGGAACAATTAAAATCAATGCTTGAAGTTCTTCAGAAGAATCAGGAATACAAATTGGGACGGAAATATATCCATAATATGACACAGAAATACCACCTGCTCCAAGAACATCTAATAAATCATCTAATGGAAAAATTTGAAAATCAGATAAATATTTACTATGAAAATCTACTGAAAGTGTTGATACCATGGACCCTGTATCCAACAAAGAAGAACACTTGATACCATTTATCATAACATCAGTAATATTCAATGAACCAACTAAATCAGTTATAGAATCTGAGGCACTGAATTGATCTGGACTTACTGTTCGCCTCTTCGAGAAAGTCCGGTTACGTTTAAAGGACAACATAAATCTCCACGTCTGTGACCATACTGATTACAAGCATAACATCTTGGTGAATTATTGAACTGATTTAAAGTAGATAAATGCTGTGGTGGACGAAAGGCTGGATGTAATGGTGGCTGTGAAGGCGGAATAGGTGGGGGCATGGAAAAATGATTAATTGGAGGCCTCGGAAAATACCTTGGACGTGAACGAATTCTTTCCTGTTCAATATCAGCTAACTTGGTTGTAACTTTATTTATCTGATCAGATAAGGTTGATATCTGTTGAAGAACTTTATTTTGGAAACCTGATGAAGAATTCGAAACGAAATCATTAGAAACATTCCCTATTGAATTTGAAGAAGGAACAGAACAAAAAACATTATCTTTAAAATATGGTGGACAAACTTTAAGCTCCTCTTCAGCTTTACGCACAGCCGTAATCAAAGTAGAAAAAGAAACTTGCGAATCTAAAATGTGTCTAGTGTTTAATTTAACAGAGTTATCGCTAAGACCATGCCAAAATTTTTCATTCAGAATTTTATTAGAAGAAGATTCAGTCAAAATACGAGCATTAATCAACTTTAACACAATATGTTTAATTCTACACGCCCAAGCAGAAATAGACTCTGTAGGTTGCTGACAAGAAGAATGTAACTGATTAAACAAAACTTCTGAAGAAACAATTCCACCAAACAATGGGTCTAAATGACTAAATAATTCATCAATATTTCGTGGATTAATTCCAACTAAGAACTCAGCAGCAGTACCTCTAACTGATCTACGAATAGCATTAATAATAACCTGTGTTGAATATGATGCTTCTTCTTGTAACCCTAAAATTTCTAATCTCCACTGATTATACGATACATCACCCTTGTTACAATCTCCTGAAAAGGGAGATAATCTGGGTGTTGGAGGCTGAAATGATGAAAATTGTGTAGGCGCTGTCTGAAATGTATTAGAATACGTTAGATTAGATTGCGAAGTCGATATATGTTGGCGAGACATATGGTGCTGATGAGAACTTGAAGGTGTTTCTGTCAGAACCTGTGTCTGTGAAGAAGATAATCTATTTGAAACTGAATGTGTAATTGTAGATGAAGTTAACTGTGGCTGAGAAATTGGTGTAGGACAAAATGAATATGAAGCGCGAGTATAAATTGGGTCACTTGAAATACATGCTACTGGAGAAGAATGATGATATTCAAGTACATCATGAAATATTTCTTGTCTTTGGTCCAAAGACAGAGATGACATAATAATCTTAATTTCCTCTATAACTTCCCTTGTTTGATCAAGTAACTGTTGTGATTGAGCCATAATGAAATAATAAAAAATCACAATCCAAATTAACTTCATTAACTCAACTTAATATCAAAGACCAATCTTTACAACAGATTACTACAAATGGACCCCAAATTATAAAATGAAAACCAATCACTATCTATGAACAAAAAAAAATGAACTTCAAAAATAAACAACTCAAATGTCAAAGACTCAAAGGCTGGAAAGAAGGGAAAAAAATTTTCCAGAAGTTCTAAAAAAACAAAGTCCCAAAAATAAATGGATCAAATAATTTATCAACAACTGAAATTACAGACAAGTACAAGTTACAGACAAACATGCAAGTTATTATTTTAGTGAACAGTGGAGTGGCAGTGTGTAAAAATAAATATAGTGGGTCAAGGTCACTGTCAGTCTGTGTGTCAATGTCAACTGCCCTGTCAACTATCCTAACTATAAGACTACCAAATCCTAATTTCAAACCAATAAGACAATAATTACTAGAATTTATAAAATACTATCACTATAACCATAATATTAAATCAAATTTCAGTTTTTGGGTGTCTCTATATTTATATATATATATGTACTGTGTTTATCTAAAATAATATGTACTTGAACTTATAATAAAAATACTATGTACTAAAGAACAATTTTATTTATTTATACATCTTTATAAACATGTAACTATAATCTATAGCTGAAAATAATTTTACTTTTACTTAATTACAATCTAGGCGTCCCTAGATATACATACACATTCACACACTCAAAATTATAATAATACAATATACATCAAGAGAAATAATAACTAATCAAGTACTTGGCCAAGTAAAGAAAATGAAAATAACTTACAATTAAAGAATCCAAATTAAATATATACAGTCCGCTCGAAACACAAGTAACACAACTGGAACCACAAAACGAATCACAACACACGGAGAGAAAACACTGAAACTGCTTGTAAATGTCCTCAATACACGTTGGGCGCCAATTTGTAGCCGGAGCTTTATCTCTGGGGTTTCGTAGGTTTAGTAAGGACAGGAAACAGCTCTGTTTATTAACAGAATACAACACAAAACCAGAAAGGAAAACCAAAGAAAACAACACTGAAAATAAAAATACAAAGGGATTACAAACATGCAAACAAAGCGGACGGAACATAATCAAAATAGAAATAAATATACAACAGAAATATAAAACAGACTAAACTAAATACATTTATAGAGGTATGAATATATATAAAGATAGATAAGAAAATAGGAAAACTAAACATACCCTGGGAAAGGTGTTTTAATTATATCACAATGCCGGTAAGGAAGAATTATATTACACAAGCTAAAATAAAACAAACACCACAATAAGTACAGACCACTGGGAAAAGGGCAAAAATGGCGGGAAAACTAATAAGATATAAAATTATATAAAGTTGGGAAACTCTTAGTACAAGAATTATGTATTTAAACTACTTAGAACCAACCTGTACTAAACATATATACTGATAAATTAAACTTATAAAATTACTAAAAACAAGAAATATAAAATACCGGTACCTGAAGATGAAGAAATACCAAGGTCTTGTCATAAGCCATGTCAAGAAAAAAGTGCAGATCTCAAATAAGGTGCAAGCCAGGTAAACTCATTAAAACAACTCACTAAAAACAATACAACACACACACACTGGACTCTACATCTTGGCTACATTCCAATAGACACATATTAGAAGCTACAATAACCCCATATATTACATAAACTTTATTTACATATAAACAACAAAACATTTACACATTACACCCTACTACAATTTCATAGTTTTCATGATATGTCTTCTTTGACGTGCTTGACTGTAGCCGATGGATGAGGCTCAGTATTGTTGTGTATTTTAATAAGCCCGTAGGTATGAAGTTAAAGTCTGTATGGTTCAAGACATGCTGGTTATTCAACCATAGAAAAAGCATGGCGCCAGTATGACGTGATACAAAATAGTATAGATACAATCAGCGACGTAGTACACATAACGTGGGGTTGCGCTATTTTAAGTAACATTGTTTGTAGAGCGCTGCTAACTATAAGCAGACGACAGAAGTAAATATACAACAAGTATCTTCCCTATATATACACAATGGTCGTAACAGCATGTGACCAGAAACTTCGTTCCAGCCACGCGACAGCGTGGATGGTAGTGATTGGGACGTAACAGCGTAGCAACCATGTGGCCAAGAGCTTCGTTCCAGCCTGGCAACAACGTGGATGATAGTGGTAGGGACGTAACTGTAAATGAAATACATGCCAAGAAGCCCCCGTGACATAGATTATGTTATAACTGACTTCAAAGTTGAATGTAGAACGAGCATGCGGAATGCTACAGAGTTGGAGACATAAAGTATGACCACACGAAGTGGCTGGCTACTTCAAAGGAGATTTCATAAATGACGAGTCACGGGATATTTTAAGTGGTGATATAGTCTGCTCTTCCTACGCAACAACAATCCTCAGAACAACTCCCGTCCACAAGCAACGTCCACTTCCACCTACGGTGATATCGTAGACAAGAAAAGCAGCGGGGGATCAGTATAATCTAAGCCATAAAGTATTGCAAGTATTTCTATTGCATTAGCAGTCCTTTTTTTTTATTTCTTTCTATACCACTTTATATTAGATATCATGCATTTCTGTTATACTTATTAATTGCCCTTTCAAAGGTTGTGAGTTACACATTTTTAACCATCGTTAAACAGAAACTGAAATTCCCAATGGCACCACCAATCTTAAAATAAGACCGGAGTTTAACTTCTACAATGCGATCGACATCTGCTATTTTCCTGCAAATCGATATTAGCTCAGTGGTCAACTCAAATTATGTATTTCCATTGTTTGTTAATATACCTAATGGGTAAACATGGCACAGGCTTCCAGGAACACCCCGTCTTCCATTAGCCCAGAAGAGTAGGACGTTAAACCCCATTTCATTTCATTTCCAGGAACATGCTCCAAGCTTATACATAGCAGGATTAGATTTAGAAACCTTTTCAGTAATGTGTTTAGAAAACGTCTCGCCAAAAACAAAACTATGCTGAATGTGTGAACATGCCACCATTTCACGCAATTGTAAATATGCAGAAAAGATGAACTTATAACCATTTTACACAGTTGTTACTGATAGAAATGGAATCTGTGCCCTTTTGGTTTTGAACCCCCTGACTTTGTACTGTTGATTACATATTAAACATCCATAAGTGTACAAATGTGCTGTTATTGATGTGTTCCCATTTGAATATTGTTCACAATAAGAAACAAATTAAATAAGATATGTTTACAGGACCATTTTTGTTATACGAAAAACTGAGTCTTTTATGGCGCTCAGTATATATATTACGACGACTAGTCGACTACTTAATATTAGCACATCATAATATTGTCCCGCCAAAAATGACCACCATCTTGGAAATATAAGTATATGAACATGTGACCATTTTACAAGCTTGTAAATGTCAGAAATAGGATCTGTGACCCCGAAAACATATATATTGACACCAAACACTACTACTTTTTCGAAATCAGCACATCGTCCGATTTTCCCGCCAAATATCGTCGCCATCTTCGAAATATCATCATGAAATGATGGAAAATAATCTGAAGTGTAGTCATGAATCCTGTCAATATTAATACATTGCCAAATCACAGTTGATATGTCGATAACATAAGGTGAAAATTAAAAAAAATATCGCAAAATGGCTATCCTCAAATAATGGCCTCCCATACTATGAAGACCTAATCAGGAAAAAAAGTCATGCCCCAGCGCCACCATTACCCACAATCGATACGAATGCTTATGATACAACCCTTGTCGACTGCCCGGATTATTCAGGAGCTGTTGGTGTATGTTTCATTGCCTGGCAACGAATCTAAAACATTCTGATTGATTATCGCACACAATGTTCGTTCATATGATCCCTATTCAATTTTAAATTCAAACCAGTTTTAAAACCAATGACGTATATATATTAACTAGACCGATGACGCCAATCTGTTTACTAATGACGTGATGACAAATCAGTGCTGACTTCCGGTTCAGTCAAGAAGAGCCGAAAGCGTGACGTTTCTAATGTAAACAATACACGTTGTGCACCTTATTTTTTTTCGTTATATTGTTTGTAAATAAAAAGACTGATTGGATTTTAGATTTTTTCTGTTATTACCATCACCGTACAGTTCACAAATAAAATTTTATGTTTTATTAGAAGTGATTATCATAGGCCTATTTTATAATTCCAAGTGTATGACTATGTGAGCAATGCGCTGATTGAGGTCTGGCTGGACTATTTGTTTTCACATTAGGATTCATATAGGCGTATTACAGCACCCAAAAAATTAAAAATAAATATAAAAAGTCTGTGTTTACTATTCCCCAACTGGAAAAAACTAATTATAAAGACGTTTTCCCTCCGACCCCATTTTTATACGCCCACATTTTCATGTGGACGTATATTGTCGTCGCCCCCGTCCGTCCGTCCGTCCGTCCGTCCGTCCACAATTTGTTTGTGAACAGTCTACAGGTCACAATTGTTATCCGATTTCAATGAAACTTAAAATATAGATTTATCACCCTAAGATCTCGGTTCCTTCCGATATTGGCATGTATCGGATTGTAACTTCATGGGTTAAATGGCCCCTGATTGTACGAAAAATCACGTTTTTTAGCTTGTGAACAGGGTAGAGGTCACAATTTTGAACCGATTTGGATAAAACTTTAAATGCATGTTTATAACCCAAAGATCTTGGTTCCTTTCGATATTTGCGGCTATCGGATAGTAACTTCCTGAATTATGGCCTCTGATTGTCCGAAAAATCGCCCTTTTTAGCTTGTGGTCCCTCTGGAGCTCAAAATTGTTATCCGATTTAAAAAACCGTTTGATTATATCACCGTTACATGGTTATGGAGGCTGAGTTCAAATTTCGTGAAAATCGGACCAAAATTGACGGACAAAATGGCCGCCGTTTGTAAGCGAATAGTGTGAAAATATGTTTTATCAAAGTTGTGGACCCTATAGAGGTCAGAATTTTGAACCGATTTGGATAAAACTTGAAATGCATGTTTATAACCCAAAGATCTTAGTTCCTTTCAATATTTGCGGCTATCGGATCGTAACTTCCTGATTTATGGCCCCTGATTGTCCGAAAAATCGCCCTTTTTAGCTTGTGGTCCCTCTGGAGGTCAAAATTGTTATCCGATTTAAAAAACCGTTTGATTATATCACCGTCGCATGGTTATGGAGGTTGAGTTCAAATTTCGTGAAAATCGGAACAAAATTGACGGACAAAATGGCCGCCGTTTGTAAGCGAATAGTGTGAAAATATGTTATATCAAAGTTGTGGTCCCTATAGAGGTCAGAATTTTGAACCGATAGGATAAAACTTGAAATGCATGTTTATAACCCAAAGATCTTGATTCCTTTCAATATTTGCGGCTATCGGATCGTAACTTCCTGAATTATGGTCCCTGATTGTCCGAAAAATCGCCCTTTTTAGCTTGTGGTCTCAAAATTGTTATCCGATTTTAAAAACTGTAAAATTTTTCACCGTTACATGGTTATGGAGGTTGAGTTCAAATTTTGTGGAAATCGTACCAAAATTGACGGACAAAATGACCGCCGTTTGTACGCGAATAGTGTGAAAATATGTTATATTGGACCCTATAGAGGTCAGAATTTATAACCGATTTGGAGAAAACTTGAAATGCATGTTTATAACCCACAGATCTTGGTTCTTTTCGATATTTGCGCCTATCGGATTGTAACTTCCGGAATTATGGCCCCTGATTGTCCGAAAAATCGCCTTTTTTAACTTGTGGTTCCTCTGGAGGTCAAAATTGTTATCCGATTTAAAAAATCGTTTGATTTTATCACCGTTACATGGTTATGAAGGGAGAATTTGAATTTCGTGAAAATCGGACCATAATTGAAGGATAAAATGGCTGCCGTTTGTACGCGAATAGTGTGAAAATATGTTATATCAGGGTTGTGGACCCTGTAGAGGTCACAATTTTGAACTGATTTTGATGAAACTTGAAATACATGTTTATAACCTAAAGATCTTCGTTCCATTGCATATTTGCACATATCGTAACTTCCTTAATTATGGGCCCTGATTGTACAAAAAATCACCCTTTTTAGCTTGTGATCCCTCTGGAGGTCACAATTATTATCTGATTTAAAAAAACGTTTGATTATATCAGTTACACCGTAGTTATGGGTGAGTTTGAATTATGTTTTTCTGGTGATTACTCTAGTTGACTGCCCGGACGATTTAGCTGCTGTGTGGGCGTATGTTTTGGTTGCCTGGCAACCTATTTTTTTAATTAATAGGTAAGCAATTGCATCTATACCGACCCTATCTTTTAAAAGCCAAATGCTCAGACCCTCTAGTATCTAGGCCAGCTTTTTTTTAATATATTCTGAACTGATTACTGGTGATCAATTTGCTACAGGACCTATAAATCGGGATTGGTGTGATTTCTGCGCCCAAATGCCACAACTCAATTCTCAGTATTTACACCAGTACGAATCAGCATTATTTTCTAGAACATAACACTGCTACGTAATTCTCTAGAAATGCTTGGAAATAAATAATATACACTTTATGGCATATCAAAATGTGACACAACAAGGGCTATGGACAGGGCTGCACAACAGGGGGTATGGGGGGGGGGGGGTGATTTTGTTTGCCGTGTGCCTAGATTCTTTCGGGAAAATGGACCGGGAACGTTTTGTCGCTTAAACATGTAATAAAAACAAAACGAGGCCTACAAATCAATATTCAACTAAGTCATTCAAAAATTATACAGTGCTATACTTACTACTTTTCAACCTCTAACTGCAATGGGGGTAATAATTGATAATTTAAAAAAAAAATGTTCTCCATCTCGGGGCCGGGCGATGCCATTTTCATTGAGTGTCAAAAATAAGGTAATAGTGGGCCGAATTGATTTTCTAATGTTGAGTGGGACGATTTTTTGATGACGCCATCTTCCCACCAGCCGCCACCATTGAAATTTTGTTCGTGCGCCCCAGGCTATGGAATGAAAGAATCCATGTTGGTTTTAAAGAAAAAACATAAATTAGAAATATTGAAAATCATACCCAATGTTCTCGAAAATAACTTTAGCAGCAACCACGGTATTGAACAATTATTTGTAAATATGCCCAAACAAATTACAATGTAATGTGAACATTGTCATAAAATAGCTGCAAATAAATTATCTTTTCAGAAAAAAAACAAACAGTAAAATGGCTATTCAAAATTTTAATAAAAATGCATATGATAATGCAGTATATTATTATGAAATTTATCACACAAGCGATATCTACTGTAGAATGTGTTATTGGGTGATAATAATCTTATTTTTTTATCAAGCTATCTTGCAATATTCAATCGTGCAGTAATATAATGGTACACGATAGATCCATAACAGTTGGTAATATAGAGATGGCTGTTCTTGCTATAATAGTTTTAAATTGTGTTCGTAACGTTTGACAAAACATGTCTACATGAAGTCTTTAGCTCTCAGTTAATAACTTGAATGAGTTTTTAAACGTTTCTTGAATGATGTTAATGAGGTGCGTTGACGAAGGTTCACAGGTAATGAGACCACCTTCTAGCCATCCTGTAACTTGGTTTGATCAGTTGTCTATGGTCGCATTTTTCGATTTCGATCACATTTTCGATAGATTGTAAGACCGAACACGTCCACACTTGATTTGATATTTTCCGCAGGTTAATCTTATAGGTTTTTGTTTTTCGTGTAGTGCGGTCCTCCTGCACTTACTATTAGAAGCGGTGCCACACTTTTAAACTACGTTATTCTGGGTGAAGTTATGAATGTTTAAAATTTTAAAATATATTATCTTTTGCTCTTCATTACAAAATCCACACGCATCATTACCAAGGATTCACAAAAATGTTGGTACTAATAATTGAGTGGATAGTAGGGTATTTGGAGGCACTGTAGGATTTTCCTAGCCAAAGAGCTGATATTTTGAAAAATATTGTCTCTGGCGGTATATTAGATTGAACATTCTTACATGCTATCGTCTAATTTCAAACTTCCATTCATGTAATTTCTAACTTCCATTCATCTTAAAGTTGATAAATAAAAGAGACACAAACACTGTTTTCATCAACTTTAACATTTATCTAGGAACACTTCCGTATCGGATTTTTCGATCCATTGTTTTCATATTCCTGTTGGACGCGGATTATACACAAGTTTTCCATTCATGTATTAGTCTTAATAATAGAAATAAGACGAAAAGGAATTAGGATTTACACTGACCAAATAAAGAAATTGGATTATATTTTAGAAATTACATGAATGAAAGTTAGAAATTACATGAATGGAAGTTAGAAATTACATGAATAGAAGTAAGAAATTAGACGATAGCATGTTAGAATTTTGTATCTAATATACCGCCATAATTGTCGGCACATTTAAATTATTAGAATTTAAAATTTCTCCCACGTTTATCTGTAAAATGATATCATTATGATATAATATGTTGCTTTCTATAACTTTGGTTCGTGGTGTGTCTTTTCCTAATATTCACTTTTTATTAATTTGATAAGTTTTTTCTTATTTTCTCCTGTCACTTCATAATCTGTGTATGCCATTTACAATCGTGGAAGCGATCTGAAAAATACAACATGTGAATTAAATATCAATTTACCATTTTTGTTTTGAATAAAAATAATCCTGTGAATCTGAACATAATAAAATACATTTTTAAAAATATTTTATTAATTACCAAATATTAAAACGTTTATTAAAACTTAAAGTTGATTGTAATTTCATTATCTTAGATAAATGTAGCCTTTATGATGAAATTTATCTAAGATGTTAGATATTACTTTAAATTTATTATTCGCCATATTTCTATCCAGTTGCGAAGCAGCTTGAAATGTCGTATAGGCCTTACACGTTGGAATGGGGAGAGGGATTATATAGGCTTTGCCTGTTTCCCAATCCTAACATTCAATAAAATATTGTTTAGAAAAAAAAAATGTTTTGTCAAACTAGGCCTATTCCCAAGGGCTTTTCATTTCCATAGCTACACCATTACTCACGGATTTGAGCTTAGCACTGTGAAATTTTAAAAAATATATACCGGTATACATGCAAGTCTACATGCAAGTCGATTCATTTTAACTAGGTCCGAAGTGACATTAATTATTATTTCATTGTCTTAGAGCTATCTAGCATATGCTCAAAAATTGTCTGAATGCAAAATGTTTAGACTAGATAATTTCATTTTAAATTTAGATGTATTTTGCCATATTTCAATAGGCATTTTTACGTTGAAATAAAGTATTTTATTTTGACCAAAATAGGCCTATTCCCTAAGTGCTTTTAAGTTCCGTAGCTAGAACATTACTCACGGACATAGGCATAGCAATGTGAAATAAAATAGAAAATCAAGTTGATTTTAACTATTCAGAAGTGGCATCATTTTTTATTTATTCTAATCTAAAGTCATAACGTTTCCACAGGCGAAATACCGATTGCCTGTTGTACTGTAGCAGCAGGCCTTAGTATATTATTATTACCGTACATCGCCATGGATATGATTCATCTTATTTTTTATCAATGAAATATTAATATTATCCTAATGAAGACACATACGGACTTAGCATAAGCATAGGGATGTTCGAATTTAAGCATGGATAATTATAAAACTTGTCTTGGACAAAATAAACAAACTATCAATTCAAACTCCTATCTTCTAGGCCTTCTGAAAATTTTACCGTCAGCAAGAACTATCTGACTTTTTATACGCCCACATTTTCATGTGGACGTATATTGTCGTCGCCCCTGTTCGTCCGTCCGTCCGTCCACAATTGTTTGTGAACAGTCTACAGGTCACAATTTTTATCCGATTTCAATGAAACTTAAAATATAGGTTTATCACCCTACGATCTCGGTTCCTTTCGATATTGGCATGTATCGGACTGTAACTTCATGGGTTATGGCCCCTGATTGTACGAAAAATCACGTTTTTTAGCTTGTGAACAGTGTAGAGGTCACAATTTTGAACCGATTTGGATGAAACTTGAAATGCATGTTTATAACCCAAAGATCTTGGTTCCTTTCGATATTTGCGCCAATCGGATCGTAACTTCCTGAATTATGGCCCCTGATTGTCCGAAAAATCGCCCTTTTTAGCTTGTGGTCCCTCTGGAGGTCAAAATTGTTATCCGATTTAAAAAACCGTTTCATTATATCACCGTTCCATGGTTATGAAGGTTGAGTTCAAATTTCGTGAAAATCGGACCAAAATTGACGGACAAAATGGCCGCCATTTGTACGCGAATAGTGTGAAAATATGTTATATCAAGGTTGTGAACAGTGTAGAGGACACAATTTTGAACCGATTTGGATGAAACTTGAAATGCATGTTTATAACCCAAAGATCTTGGTTCCTTTCGATATTTGCGCCAATCAGATTGTAACTTCCTGAATAATGGCCCCTGATTGTCCGAAAAATCGCCCTTTTTAGCTTGTGGTCCCTCTGGAGGTCAAAATTGTTATCCGATTTAAAAAACCGTTTGATTGTATCACCGTTCCATGGTTATGAAGGTTGAGTTCAAATTTCGTGAAAATCGGACCAAAATTGACGGACAAAATGGCCGCCATTTGTACGCGAATAGTGTGAAAATATGTTATATCAAGGTTGTGAACAGTGTAGAGGACACAATTTTGAACCGATTTTGATGAAACTTGAAATGCATGTTTATAACCCAAATATCTTGGTTCCTGTCGATATTTGCGCCAATCGGATCGTAACTTCCTGAATTATGGCCCCTGATTGTCCGAAAAATCGTCCTTTTTAGCTTGTGGTTCCTCTGGAGGTCAAAATTGTTATCCGATTAAAAAAACAGTTTGATTATATCACCATTCCATGGTTATGAAGGTTGAGTATGAATTTTGTGAAAATCAGACCAAAATTGACGGACAAAATGGACGCCGTTTGTACGCGAATATTGTGAAAATATGTTATATAAAGGTTGTGGACCTTATAGAGGTCACAATTTTGAACCGATTTTGATGAAACTTGACATGTATGTTTATAACCCAAAGATCTTGGTTCCTTTCGATATTTGCGCCCATTGGATCATAACTTCCTGAATTATGTCCCCGGATTGTCCGAAAAATCGCTTTTGTTCGCTTTTGGTACCTCTGGAGGTCAAAATTATTATCCGATTTAAAAAAAACGTTTGACTATATCACCGTTACATGGTAATGAAGAGAGAGTTTGAATTTCGTGAAAATCGGACTAGAATTGACGGACAAAATGGCCGCCGTTTGTACACGAATAGTGTGAAAATATGTTATATCAAGGTTGTGGACCCTATAGAGGTCACAATTTTGAATCGATTTTGATGAAACTTGACAGGTATGTTTATAACCCAAAGATCTTGGTTCCTTTCGATATTTGCGCCCATTGGGTCATTACTTCTTGAATTATGTCCCCTGATTGTACGAAAAATCACCCTTTTTAGCTTGTGGTGCCTCTGGAGGTCACAATTATTATCTGATTTTAAAAAAAAACGTTTGATTATAAAAACCAAACAAATTCTAATGATTTTCTGATAATTCCTTAATATGCGACAACTCTTGTTGACTGCCCGGACGATTTGGCTGTTGTGTGGGCGTATGTTTCGTTGCCTGGCAACCTATTTTTTTTCATTTCTATTGCTACACACAACAGCACAGTCCGATGTAATCATGCTAAATAAGTAAACAAATGCGTATTAAATAAATAGCAGGCTAAAAACTTTTGGAATCTACAGGCTACTTACTGGTTACTCTTATCATGTGAACCGGATGTTATGACTGGTTTGCTGTCGAGATTGGACATGCGCGCGGTCTAGTTAATATATATACGTCATTGGTTAAAACTACAGCTGTGTTTCTTAGTAAACGCCTGGACTTACCATATAAGGTAAACTGCGCGTGTTAGCTAGAACTATCTAATACATGCGTAGTTTACACAATTGCATTAATGCAGAGGGGTACACGTAGGCTCAAAAACAGAATCTGGAAACTTCGTCCGGCAAAGCCTTCTATCGAAAATGTTTCTTCAAGCTCTTGCAGTTTTTGCTATTATATGTAAGTTTATGTTTTATTGAAAGATAGGTTAAGAACTATTGTTCTTGATTAAATATTCATGTCTTACCGGCATAAACGAAAGCTCATTGGTGCAATGTAGACTTTTGATCTACAAATAAATGGTCTTAATAATCCAGTTATCTATTTTTCGAATTGATACGTCCTTACCTGCAGTCATAACATTTAAATTTGAAAAAAACCTGTGCCTGTATTTGTGTCGTTACTATACTTGTAACCTTAAACTGTGCGTTAAAGGTTATAATTGATACAGTCTAAGAACCCTTCAGCAAGTTCAAATAGTTTCAATCGCACAATTGTCAACACACATCATTACAGTTTGTATTGGAATAAGTAATTCTATCACAAATAGTGCAGACTGGACAATTAAAATAGTTACCGAAGAGTTTTTCTTTGCATAGCGATGTTTATGTTGTGGGCCTAATGACGTATTACGCAACTTGTCGCCCTGACACCGGCCAGTTGAAATTTCGCGTAGCAGTTGGGTTTCATCAAATCATATAATTATGCGGTAAGGCTTCACCTTTATTTCAATGGGAATTGATTTATTATATGTTAAGCTACGTGCAGTACAGTTTGGGGTTAGTTTATATGTAAATTAAGGGAGCCGTGGGCCAGTAAACTTTTTGTAGTCATTTGACTAAAAAACTTACGCAAAGGAACTCTGTAGGAAAAGCCACTACTGTGCCTTGAGTAAGACGGAAGACATCAGTAGTGGAACCATTTCTAGTATTTGTGCTGCTTGGTCTTAAAATACATATGATAGTAACACAACCTACCAATTATAGACAAAACTCAAGCTGAAGCTTGTCAGTTATTCCAAGATTGGATAATATATCCACAATTTCCTGGAAAATTGTATCAATAACGTTCAAGGGAAAGCGTCGGATTGATCTTATAACTAACTACCAGTTATTCCAAGAAAATAAAAATATACACAATTTCCAAGAAACTTTCTCTTCTGGAGTTCTACGAAAGCTCCGAATTGATTCTGTATTGACCGGGTCATTTGAGCATTATTGCTTTCAGTTTCACTTTCATAAAATTGGACGTTTTAAAAATATTGAGTGATAAAACATGGTGTATAATTTCATTACACGAATACCTTGACAACGTGCGACCATATGCTCTTTGGAAAAAGTTAAATGTGCAATGAGTGTCATCTAATTATTTTGGGGTTGAGGCTGGGATCATCATTAGTGAATCACAAATTTTCTATCTGTGCAACATGGAGTCTTACTTTCTGTGTTTTAGTAATTTCCAATGACTTTCTTTATGAAATTAAATGTTCTGGCGCATAGATGCTTTTTTGACTCCCATGTTTCAATTATCCGGAACCGGTCACATTTTTCTAAACAAAGATGTAGATCATACGAAAAGCGTGTGCCAAGTTTTGTTTCTAAAATATATAAAAAAGCTAAGAAGTTAAGTTAAAGATGCATTATGTTATAGAACTGGTCGTCCAATCTACAATAGTTCCAAAATAGATAATTCACAATAATTAAAGATACATTATGGGAGATTAGATAAATAGTTGGCAGTTCTCACTATAATAGTTAAAAACTAAATAATGTAAAGGTAATTTGCTGAAAATGTCAGTCAAATTGATTCAATCTGAACCGAGATGCCCGTCTTCCATTAGCCCAGGTTATGTGCAAAGAGTAGGACGTTAAACCCCATTTCATTTCGGACTGAGATTTAAGCAAAAGAAATAAATAAATGGGGTTTAACAACCACTCGACACAAACTAGGTCATTTCGGGACCACGAGATTTAAGCGATTGAAATGTTCCCCTAGCCTCGATCATCATAACTAAAGTCAGTACGATAAAAAGCAGTCTCGATTATCCATTATTTTAAAATTTAATTATCAATTTTGAATTAAATCATCAAATGGCGATCTATTTCAATCCATTTACATCTGTGCCATCCGATGGTCTAGAAAAAACAATTTTAGACTAACGTGAATGAATGTATAAATAATAATTTATATAACATTTGAAACCTGCAATAGTGTAGTAAGATTGGTTACATTCTTGCTCTTCGAATTAATGAAAGCATTATAAAATAAAACCAAGTACGAACAATCCAAACCATTAGACAGAATTCGAAATCCTAAAAAAACGTTATAGGCAAAATAGTGTAATCAGCAAATGGACTGCTCCTCGTGTACAAAATACACGGCATCGGGTTCAAAATGCGATCTGCAGTAGAAAGTAGAAAATAAAAAGCAAAAGAGAAAATATACCGCTCGTGCTTTTCAACTTAATACGTCCACCTTTTCAACTTTAAGTCGTAAATATTCTACTTTCAACAACGGAATTTCTACTTTCAATAATCAACTTTTGACATTCTAACTTTCAACTTCAGATTTTCTACTCCAGATTTTCTGCTCCAGATTTTCTCCATGCATATTACGGAAATAAATTTGATCACGTGACTATTTCTGCATTTCATTAAAATACGGCAATTGCCCCTAAGTACCACAAGGATTTCAAGTCAGCAAACTCGGTCGATGGTTGGGTTAAAATTTGACTTAAATAAAAAACGCACTAACTCAAATTTCATTACACCGTTTTTTGTCTATTTTGTTTATTTTCCCCCAAGTTCAAATCTGACAGTTGAAATCAAAACTTTATTGAGATTTTTCTTTAATAGCAACCCCCTAAACAACCCGTTGACTTCTCTTTGAGAGTAAGGTCATCAACTTCGGGTTAAGGGTCAACGACTGATGTCACTGTCAGCGACTGAAACCAATGGCCGTACTATATTAAAAGTTAGTGTTTAGTCTGTGTCCGATGCATAAAACCGATGACAGCATAGTATCTAGTCGCTTTGGAATGAAAACAAAGATGTGGAGGGATTTATTATAGAGGAGTAGGCTGCATGTTGCAATCTTAGTTACTGCCACCACCGCTTAATAAAGTCACGCGTTACGTTTTCCTTGTCATATTGAGCGACTGGATTATTCGACTGGATTTTTCGACTGAAGTATCTGCCTGTTTTTGTTTTTCGACTGAGATATTTCACTGATTTTATTGACTGATTTGTTCGACTGAGTAACTTCTTCTTTAATATATAATATGTACAAACTAGGTCATGTCGGAACTAACATATGGTTTTTAATTTTATTTCAATAATTCGCCCGCGCCTAGGGGTCCTTAGCATATACAGGTCACAACTCTATGGAATAAAATTTCTTTTTTATTACTGAGCGACGTTTCGACTCGGCTTCTCTTGTCGTTATCAACCAATGAGACCAGCTTAGGAAGACTGCATATACTAGTTGGGGGGTTTGATTTATAGGAAGTTATAGATTGTTTCATTGTTGCTGTTTTTTATTTGCTCCTGAAATAAAGTGTTGAAAATCCATTCCAATATAATCTGTGTTCATCTAAGAGAACACACTCCGGCGAGCTACATTCCCTCCAAGTCAAAATGTGTTATATTGTGGGGAAAGAGGTCCAGCTAAACGACATAAATTGTAAATATTATATATTAAAGACGTTCTTTTGCCCAAATACAAAGGGTTAGACAGAGACAGCTTTAATTTTTTGCAAAGATGGGTGCCAAAAAAGTACAGGTTTCTGCGGCCTCCACTAAAAAGAATGTGGGTTTTCAAAGTGTTCCGGATACTAACGATGTATCTGTTTTTAATAACCTCGTGTGAATGGTGACAAGAGAAACAATATGTCATCCTGCCAATAGCCATGTTGAGTTTGCAGCAGTGCAAGTTGTTTCAAGTTTTAGTGCAAAAAGCACCAGCAGTCAAGACTCAAGATCATAGATACGATGGCGTTTGTTCAGAAGATCCACCGGTACAAGTCCTTAGACATTTTAGGCCTTACAGGAATCCTTTGTACAGAAATAAAAATTATTATTGTGAAAATAGTTATAGATTATGTTATTTTGATTAGTGGAAAAATAAGGATTCTGATTGTATTAATATTTAAAACATGTTTTTGTTTGAAGTAGGGTGAATGCATATGAATGATGTATAGGTAACATGTTACTTTATTATTGTTTAATTCTATTTTTAATTTCAAATCTATATTTTAAAATGCATTAATGCTTGGTTAGTCAGATGAAGCAGACAGCAATTGATCACTCCATTTAAATTATGGCAACTAAAGTGGTTGATATGATCAGTTAAATGGCTTTAGACTTAGTCCAAAAATTATATGTTTAAGTTAACACTTTCCTAGTAACTAATACAGCTAAAGAACCCAACGCGCAAGCAAATTATTGACATAAAATTGAAGCATGTGTTAGTCCCGAAATGACATGGTTAATAGAACTAACACAGTTATATGGGAAAACAAACACTAGTTTATTATATACAAGCACGACGTTTCGATAAGTATCCTCTTATCGTTAATGTTGTGTGGACGTTAAACCCCATTTCTCTCTCTCTATCACACATTTATTGATCTAATTTTTCGAAACGTCGGGTAATTTTTATAACCAGTCCGGATATATAAGGCAATGTTTGTTTTTGTTTGTTCGCTATTGAAACCACCGACCGCTGTTCACTTCTAAAATCAAATGGGGCGCTGTTTCTTAGAAAACAGGCTCTCACCATATTAGGTAAACTTGCGCGTGCTACCTAGAAATCTATAAGTATTAGGATGCGTGCTGTATCACTAAACGTACAACCACCCAACAAAGCTTTATATCAGACGTATAATTTCGAAAATGTTTTTACGATTTATTGCAGTTTTTGCTATTGTCGGTAAGTAAGATGAAACACTATTGTTTTTGTTCGAATTATCATAAGGTTTCACACAGGGTCAGTGTGATACACTATGTCCTAGATTAGTGTCATTTCTTCCATCACGGACACGGTTTGACGTAATTTTGACCAGTGTGCAACGTGTTTTTGGAAGCAAATATTATGTGTTCGTTGAATGCTCACAAATTACTGAGCTCGGTTATTTTACTTTCGCTTCATTTTGATTTAAAGGTGTAAAAATTAGCTATTTACAATGTATTTAGCTTGATCATATTTTAGATATCTAATGGTAACCTTAATAAACCTGAAACATAAATGTATTTGAAGACATCCTATGCTAGGAATAACTTACTTGCAGCAAATATACTATTCCAAAAAAGTAGGGGATATTTGATTTTTAAGTGTTATTAAAGTCACCAAATGAAACTGACGAAGAAACAAATGACAAAATGAAATGAAGTTCACATTCATCGATTTATTCCAAATGATCGTTAGACTAAGTAAGGCACAGACTGACCATTATAAGAGTAAAATGATACCCGGGGTCAAACAGCAAAGTTACCACAGCATCACAACAAAGTCAGTAACGGGTAAATCCTCCTCTGTTTGCCAAACAAGCATTGATCCGACGTGGCATACTCCTAATGAGACGTCTAAGGTCATTTTGGTCCAGATTGTCCCATTCCTGTTGCAACGCAGCAGCAAGTTCTTGGACATTGGCAGCACGTTGTTGACGTTGACGTAACCTCTGTCCAAGCATGTCCAAGACATGCTCGATGTGGGAGAGGTCGGGACTCAGTGCTGGCCAGGGTAATGTGGTGATGTTCTGTTGTTGGAGGTAACCTGTAACGATCCTGGCCCTGTGACATCTTGCGTTGTCATCCTGGAAGATGAAACGGCGGCCATGACGTCGTGCGAACGGCACACCATGGACTGCCAAGATGTTGTCCCGGTAATACTGGCCTGTAACACACCCTACAACAACATGTAAAGCCGTTCTTCCAGCAACAGTGATGCCTCCCCACACCATAACAGAACCATTCCCAAATCGATCATGTCTGATGACGTTAACGTCTTGGAAGCGCTCGTTTGGACGACGCCACACCCTCCTACGTCTGTCCAAAAAATCAACAGTGAACCTTGACTCATCTGAAAACATCACATTGCTCTAGCGTCGATTATCCCAGTGTTGACGATCCCTACACCAACGACGTCTTGCCTGAATGTGATCTCTCAAACAAGGGATCACGCGAAGACGTCGGGCGCGAAGGTGACCCCTATGCAGTCGATTCCGAATCGTCTGGCCACTCACTCTCACACCAGTGTCTGTTTGAAGACGAGCGCTGATCTGATTTGCTGTGATGACACGATTTCTCAAGGCCAAGGTACGGATAAATCGATCCTGGGCTTGAGTTGTCGACCTGAGCGTGGTCTGTCCTGTACAGATTGTGTATCACGGTATCTGGACCATAGCCTGCTTATGACAGACTAAGAAACATTCATCGTCCGCGCCACAACCGCCTGTGTTGTGCCGATCTGCAGCATGCCAAGGGCACGTAACCTTTCATTTTTGGTAAGCCGACGCATATCAAAATTTGTTTTCTGGTTACTAAAACAATTAAACTGATGTTTCCACCCTGGAATTCAATGCCACAGTGACTGTAACATTCAAAGTCAGAGTCGTGCAAAACTTGGGTTGGACCCCCACGATGATCCCAAACATCACCTGCATTCCATGCGGTAGCTATTGGTGCGTTTGGGCGTCACATGTAACTGGAAATGTTTCTTCTGTTAGGTTCTATAGTGACTTTTTTCGTAGTCATTTGCATATTTTAGTATTATGCCCCCAAAATCAAATATCCCCTACTTTTTTTGAATAGTATATGTATCCACTGAAGGCTCACACAACTGACCTCGGTTGTTGTACTTTCGCTTTCGCGTCACTTTTAATTTAAAAGTGAAAAATTTAGCTATTATTATAGTGCATTTAGCTTTTTCAGATTTCTAAATATTTAATCATAACTTTTATAAACTTGTAACAGTAATGTATTCGAAGACAAATTATACCCGTGAAATACGCAATTTTGCATATGAGCCACCTTTAAACTATGCCTGTAACATGACCAAGTATTATCTTTAAAGGGCATATAGCGAAAGCAATATTTGATATAAGACATCGTTATGGATAACATTTATTAGCCTTATTGACTGGAACTTTTAATGGGATATTCCCACCATTATCAAGCAATGATACAATTAAACATTACAGAAGGTTATAAATAGAAACGGGTAAAAAAATCAACATGACGTGTTAACCACTAGGGGGGGGGTCTCGTGGGTAAGACTCAGGCTCGCTAGCCTGGAGGTCGGGTGTTCGATCCCTGCATTGGCCGAGAAAGTTCATCCAGGCTTGGTTTCCCCTTGTCCTTGTCAGTGATGCAGGACGGGAGGGGGGCTGACAAGGACAGCTGACTAGTCGTTTGGATTTTCTAATTATGAGGTCCCGTGTGCACATTGCCTTGCACGCAAAAGATGCCTTGACAGTTGGAATTCGATAAAAGAGTAAGCCGCAGCACCACTGCCAGGACAAAATGTCCCTCATAGCACACAGTATTAGCCGAGGTGAGGGAGCAGAACAGTAAGACGTTTAAACCCCATTTCATTTCGTTGATCATTAGTCAGATCTAAGAAAACTAAAAATTAATAGGACACTCTTAAAAGAAAAGGGGGATCTAATATAACCTCAGATCCATACGGAAATATAGATGATATGACTCTCAAAATGGGTCTCAATTTGGAATGCTGTCCCCATGAGAATATTACATATGAGAATGGGGATACAGAGTTGAAGCTATCACACTCTGATGATACAGTTTATCCAAACAGGTGTAGAGGACACCGCTCCCGTCAAAAGGCAACACCTTGTAACTCACCTTTTTCTCAAAATTGAGTTAGGGCCAATTTTGTAGGTACTAGGGTATGTGCTTCCTGATGTTGTACTAGATATTCCAATCCGTTGATTTTGTAAGCAGTTACACCCATGACACAACCTAGAACTTCCTTCATTTGCCTATTATGCCACAGAAAAACCTAGTAACTCAATAGTCAAATCAATGGATAAGCTGGTGTTAAAATATTCATTCATTATTTTCCTTTGTTTTTTCAAAATCGGAAAAAAGGTGAGTTACTAGGTGTTGCCTTATGACGGGAGACCGAAGATCAAAATAATGATGCGTTGATTATTTTAATTTTAAGGGAGAATCATACCGCTAAAAGTTCTTTCAATATGAAAAAAAGGTTAACGTTAAAATATTATCACCCTCGCAAAATTTGAATATATTTACAGCGATACGTAACTATATCACCGACAAAAAATGTAATCATAAATTATTTAGAAAACAATACATTATGCAGATATTATGAAAAAAGGTATAAAACAAGACAACAGAAGTCAGTAAAATAAAAGATTTAAAAATGAAATCGTCATATGCTCTGCTAAAGGCTTCTTTTAAATAAAAAAAAGTTTTGACAGATCTTTTAAAAACAGAAAGACACCGCGTTTCTGATACAAAATGGAAGCTTATTTCAAGCAATTGGCGCAATACACTTAAGGTCCTATCACCATTTCTTTTGAATCTCGTTTGTTTAGAACAAAATTAATGTATCAGAGGAGAAACGAAACGTTCGGGACGGTAAATAAAATTTAAGTAAATCTCGGAAGTAAAACTGAAAGAAGGATTTTATATTGTATTCTAAGATATAAGGGTAGTCGAGTAACATAATTAAAAAAATGGGTTACGTGCTCTCTAAACTGTATAAACCTTGCACCATTTTGTATCATTTGTAGTTAATTAAAACATCTGGGATTCCTGCTAAAGGGGAGTTACAATAATTATCTAATCTGGGAGTTTGCGACAGTTTTAATGGCATGATTATTAAGGGTTAACCTAATTAATGTTTCTTAGATGGTAATAACAGAGTTTACAGATATTGTTACTTTGAGACTTCATAGATATATACTCGTCAAAAAGTACACTATTATTTCGGGCGTATTCAACGAGACGGATAGTAAGGGAACCGACTTGTGTCAACTCCGCTTCTGCTTTATTTAAAGAATTTACTCGGTTTTATCATCGTTGAGTTTCAAGAAAGTAGTACGCATCCAGCATTTAATTTTACTGATATACTGTTCAAGTTTTGCCTTCGAAGAATTAATATCACATGGTTTAAATGCTACGTAAACGGTGTAAAAGTATGTAATGCTTGAAAGACATGTTTATAATCCAAAGATCGTTGTTCCTTTTGATATTCGCGAATATCGGACCGCAACTAACTGGATTATGGCGCCTGTTTGTACAAAAAATCACGTTTTTAGCTTGTGGACACCTCTTTAATTTTTATCCAATTTAAAAAATATATGTTTAAGTCGCAAAGATCTTGGTTCCTTTCGCTATTTGTGCATATCAGACCGTAACTTCACGTGTTTAAGTTGTGGACAACTGCCTGACAACATGGCGGCTCCTTGTACGCAAATAGTGTAAACGTATGTCATATCAAGATTCTAGACCCTCTAGAAGTCACAATTGTTATCAGATTTTGATGAAACTTAAAATATATGTCCCAACGATCTTGGTTTCTTTCTTTAGCTATTTGTGCATATGAGACCGTAACGTCCTGGATTATGCCCCCTGTTTAAAAACCGTTTAAATATATCACCATTCTACCAGAATGAAGGTTTAATTTAAATTTCGGGAAAATCGAAACGAAACTGACTGCCAAAATTTCCGCGCTTTGTACGCAAATTGTGGATAATGAAGGTTTAGTTCGAATTCCGTAAATATTAGACCAAAACTGCCAGATAAAACCGCCACTTTTTGTACGCAAATAGTGTATATGTCATAACAAAGCTGTGCAACCTCTAGACGGCAAAATTTGTATCCGATTTTGGTGAAACTTGAAATATATGTTTATGTCTAAAATATCACAGTCCCTTTCGATATTTGCGCACTTCAAGAAACAACGTTCTGGATTATGGCCCCAGATTGTATTAACAACCGCTTTTGTTTTTAGCTTGTTTTACCCATCTCTTGCAACACGTGGGCATATATTGCCTAGCAACCGCTGGTTCAGTAATCTTTATTACATTTTTACTTAAATACATAAAATTACGATGTTACAGTTTACAAAATCACTTCAATATTCAAGAATATAATATCATCAGATGGACAAGAGTATCATCTTTAGTCTTGAGGCATTTTGGTGGTGGCATACTAAAATAATCTGATATTTTCTACTCTATTATAGTCCGACGTTGTAGAAGGCTGTTAGTTTTTCACTTACAGCCCATGGTATCCTTTGATTTGAAAATAATTGAATTTCGAAAACACCAAGAGTATTTACGCATTTATAACCTGTAACAACAAACCTGACTTATTCATCAATATAAAGTGTAGTTTGACGCCATGCTGTTCTTTAATCAATATAACAAAACTATTAGAAATATCAGATGTATTCAGGAATAGATTTCCGAACATATCTATCTAATACAAGATGAGACCACAAAATTTTATTTTTGAAACTTAATCTAGGCAGCTATGGATGGGGAAAATGATTCTGGAAATTTAACAATTCAGTTCATACACAGAACAATTATAAATCAACCCAAATAAATTTCTCGGATAATTTCGAAGTCTATTTTGTCAGGAATACAACATATTTATTAAAAAATGTATCACTTAAACAGGGGCTTGGGAAGGAAAAATCAATCCATATTATTTATATATATTTCGGAGAAAAAAATTGTATAAGATTTACTACTAAATTTTGATCAAATCACAGCTTTCGACATTGCTAGACACTAGCGGATGACCCGTATTTACAAGAAAATAATTCACATCGTTCGAAAGTGACTATCTGGAATTAAAAGTAAGACGATAATATTCTACAAAGTATTCTTATAAATCTTGGGCCATTTTTTTTTTGGCGGGGGGGGGGGGGGGTGTCCACTCATTACCCACGAAAGAATACTTAAGAGACAGCCCCTATCGACTGTCCGGATGATTCAAACTGCGCGTGTTAGCTAAAAATATTTAATCAATGCGTAGTTTATACAATTGCATTAATGTAGAGGGCTATATAATTGATTTTTTACAGACGTAAAGCTCCGTGCAGCAAAGTGTCGTCTGGTTTTATTTATGGTTTTCTCTTAGCTTCGGAAATGACGCAAATTTAATTTTGATGTAATTGTACTAAGTGTCTCTAAGACTTTTGATCTACAAATTAGTGGTCTTAAATAATTTAATTGTCTATTATTGTTCGAATTGACACGTCAATACCTGCAGCCACAATACTGTATTGGCCTAACTAACATTTAAAAACGAAAGTAAGTAAGTATTGACTAAGCCACCACAAATTATTGTTATTGACTATTTGTCAAGTAAATTTTTTTTTATCCAACTGAATTTTAAAAGCATGCCTCGGCCGTAAAAGAAATGAAATTGGTTAAACGGTGGTGGTTTGCCCAAATAGCGACATAACGATCTCTCCTCTTATTTCGATTTCCAACTCTCTCTAGTTATTGTTCAAAACGGGACATTGGGTTATTTGGTCCATTCGAATGGCGGCGATGTCCCTTTTATGGACTCCTTTCACCGACAACATTTTTTTTTAATTTAATACTTATAAGATGGTTGTCCCAGCGTTTAAAAAAGCCTTTTTACACATAAAACAACCCATTTTGATTTCCGAAAAAATTATATTTTTATGGTAAATGAAGAAAATGGCTATCGACAGCATGGGTGTTGCCACAGCCTGCATAAAGTATGTGGTGTCTTAACTTATGTATAGATAACACCAAAGCCACAGTGTTAAAATACAAAAGTAAAAGTAGTCAGTATCCAAGAAAAACGCCGGATGCTAAAACATATTTCCTGGAAATCAATTGGTATATTTCTTAGAATGCCATATGCATTATAGTATCTGTTGTCAGTAAATGCGAACACAATGTCGTTACCGCCGGTGTCTTTATCTCTAAATGTTTACATGGTTTGTGTCACCCGCCTTTCGAAGACACATTGTTAAAACTTGATGTTGGTATTTATTGGGTGAATGCCTTGCTCGAGTTGGTGTATTTGTCTATTAGGTGAATGGTTTGACCGAATTCGATCATGCGCATTTCCACTGAAGCTAAACAGAGAAAAGCAATTTCGTTGGTTGGGACTTTAAAACACGATAATTTGAGTTTAGAGACATTATAAAATACCTTGACTATTTTCGATGATGGGAATTTTTTTTTTACATCAGCCTCACCTTTGGCTTTTTTATAGGTTGCAGCAATCTTGTAAGTGGACAGTTGGACTTCTCAAAATGTTTCGAATATCAGACAAAAATGAAAGCATGCCTGGAACAAAATAATATTATCGGAACAGATGAAACTGCTGTTGATACAGTTTTGGATTTTTACAGCCAAAATCCATCGACTTGTGGGTTAGTGTAATATTTTGGTTGGTGTTTTTCTTTATCTTTGTTTAAACAAAAGACGATAACAAAGCTATTGTCCGTTATCGTCATAAACTGTATTTCGATGCAGTTTATAAAGCTGTGTAAAATTACAACCAAACTTGGTAGACACGATTGCCAGCCCCATACGTTCCGTTTCCTGGCGCCTTTTGGGGTCATGTTAAATCGACACCATATAACCACGCGCAATGTCGTGTGAGATATCACTACCACACGTACCTTTTCATCCACAATATGTCTCCCCTAATATTGTTATAGGCAAAATGAATAAGGTGGTACTTAGCACATACTATGTTTTAATAGATTAGCGTTATCTTACTCAGAACTATTCTACCATCGTCGAATGTTTTAGTCATTTGCGACGATTATGCAGAATTGGCAACTTTACTCTGCGCTTCCCCATCGCGTCTGCGTGACGGCAAAGTATAAGTTACCAATGCACCAGCAATTATCTATGAATGCTAATTGTGGTATTATTTCTGATGCTTAAAATTTTCTTTTGCTAACAGTGTTATCTCTCAATACAAAGAATTGGTCACCTGTGTGGTGGATGTAAGGTTAAATTGTCTAAAAGGTGATTACAAGACACTCTATGCGTCGGCAGAACAATATTCGTCAGCCCTCACTTATTTCTGTAGCCGAATTGGTAGTAAGTATAACTCTAAATATAAGCCCATGGTAGCAAGGCCGTGCATGATTTTGAAAGTGGGGTGCAGTAGGGTCATATAAGAAAGTTTGGGTCAGGGCAAACGAACCCACCTACCGACTAATCAATGCCTTAAGAGCATAACTGTGTGATCATATTATTTTATAATAGAAAGATTGTCAAATTATTTTTGGGAGGTGGGTAGGGGTGCCTTATTTTTCTGGAGGTGCAATGTACCCCTGCACCCCACGCTAGATACGGACTTGCACGGTAGTCATTTCATTTGATCTTTAGAGAATATCATGGTAGTCCTTTCATATTTCTTTTGATCTTTAGAGAATCCATTTAATCTTTAGAGAATTTCGTTTCATTTGATCTTAAGAGAGTATCATGTTGTCATTTCATTTGATCATTAGAGAATGTGATGATACATGTAGTCACTTCATTTGATCATTTGAGAATATCATATTTTCATTTGATCTTTAGAGAAAATTATTCATCATGCCAAAATGTTATTCTTGTTGAACGTAATTAACAGCTGAAAAACAAATCAATGAGATAAAGATGCAGTATGCAAGTGCGTGTGCTAAATCTGCTTATGACAGGTCTTTTCCAGCTTCTAATGTAAACTAATTTTCGCATATCAAGTCCACAATTAACTGTATAGAGTTCATGCGTCATTTAGAAATTGATGCCCAAGTCTTGACAATAGGGACCATTTGCGACGTATCGTTATTCACAACTGCACTCGGCAATTTGATTGAAACTTTTAATATTTTTATTTATTTTTCATAATCCATTTTTGAACAATTATAGAAAGAATAACTAACCTCTTTAATCGTTTCCACAACTTCCAATTTTGAAACAACCTATCCAATAACTTGTCTATACAAACCTGTCTTAATAGCTTATTATTATTATTGGTGTGGCATGATTCTATGCAAACAGCTTAGCAACTAAAATACTTTTTCAGCATTTGATTCAGCATGCTTTTGGGGGAGTGTTGCAGAACTAGGAAACTGCATATCAGACAACAAAGCTACATTATTTAAGGAGGGTGCAGGATTTGAGGAATTCAAAACCTCTTATTGCGCGTAAGTTTGATACCTATAATAGAGACTTTTGGCAAGTGTCATTTTCCCTATCCGTATCACGTATCGTATACGTGAAACGTCGCGTCAGAGTAGTTTTAGCAGCTGACGACAATGTTATACGGACCTTCTCCGTGTGAAAGCTGTTTGATACGGGTTGCCGTATCCGTGTGCCGTATCATGAGAAATACACACACATTGATGACGTCACACCCAAAATCCATACGCGATACGCACTAGGAATTTACGCTTGCCAATAGTCTCGAATGTTTGAGAACTATACCTGTCTCCTCTCCCGGAACCCAACAGCAGATTCTTCGGGTAATTGGTGCTGTACATGTAGTTGATGGCACGGATAACAAAGATCCACCTATAAATGTATTATGTTCTATTTATGTCTTTAGATCATTATCTACTAGAAATAAAGTTTGAAGAGTAGTTCGTGTTTTCATAATGTGTGTCGATATAGCAAAGAATAGCATTTATTACAGTAGAGGTTAACATTTAAGTTAACCAATAACTGTATTAATGATACACATTCTAAAATCATAATAATTATATTTTATATCCGTAGAGAACAAATGATTAAAAAGCCAAAGAAATATGATATTCAAATTGTCTGCTTAGATGTTGATTTTAGAATACATAAAGTACAATACTTAGTATTACAAATAGTTCGAAATGTGACGCTGCTACAGAGGAATTATTGAGCTGTACACCATTTCATCAAAACGGGTTCAAACTTGCAGCAAACAATTGAAAAATAATAACAATGCACATTCATCGAGCGCCAACATCTAGCTAGATCAGCTGCTCTGGTATTCATAATAGCCGGGGCGGGGGAGAAAATTAAATAATGTCACATTGTAATAAAGTTTAATAAAGACCACTCCCGGGAATCGCGAAAGCTTCCTTAAAAATATGTTTACTTTCTTTATGGAAAGTTTTGTTATCGGCATTTTGGGGATTACGACTGTTGAGTAGTAAATGATTGTTTTTTCAAGAAAATTTGCCAGGGTCTCCTAAAGCGCAAAATATTAGTTGTCAATGGGTAATAGACTTTAACCCATTTTTAAAGCTCGATGTGTTACCCAAACCAGCAGATGGTTTAGTCACGACTTTTCGACCTGTTGCAATCTTTTAAACCTCACCCTATATTTTCTGCTACTTACCAACCTTGCTCTGTTCAAGTAATTAACAATGGTAAATATGTTCTGTTTATTTCAGAAGATTAAATACAGGGATTGACTGTTTTACAAAGAATACCAAATTAAGCTCATGTGAAGATACTCGCACAACACTAATCGAGTTATACAAGATCACAAAACCACCGACTTGTGGCACCGCGTAAGTTTGATAGCTATAATAGAGACTTTTGGCAAGTGTCATTTTCCCTATCCGTATCACGTATCGTATACGTGAAACGTCGCGTCAGAGTAGTTTTAGCAGCTGACGACAATGTTATACGGACCTTCTCCGTGTGAAAGCTGTTTGATACGGGTTGCCGTATCCGTGTGCCGTATCATGAGAAATACACACACATTGATGACGTCACACACAAAATCCATACGCGATACGCACTAGGAATTTACGCTTGCCAATAGTCTCGAATGTTTGAGAACTATACCTGTCTCCTCTCCCGGAACCCAACAGCAGATTCTTCGGGTAATTGGTGCTGTACATGTAGTTGATGGCACGGATAACAAAGATCCACCTATAAATGTATTATGTTCTATTTATGTCTTTAGATCAGAATCTACTAGAAATAAAGTTTGAAGAGTAGTTCGTGTTTTCATAATGTGTGTCGATATAGCAAAGAATAGCATTTATTACAGTAGAGGTTAACATTTAAGTTAACCAATAACTGTATTAATGATACACATTCTAAAATCATAATAATTATATTTTATATCCGTAGAGAACAATTAAAAAGCCAAAGAAATATGATATTCAAATTGTCTGCTTAGATGTTGATTTTAGAATACATAAAGTACAATACTTAGTATTACAAATGGTTCGAAATGTGACGCTGCTACAGAGGAATTATTGAGCTGTACACCATTTCATCAAAACGGGTTCAAACTTGCAGCAAACAATTGAAAAATAATAACAATGCACATTCATCGAGCGCCAACATCTAGCTAGATCAGCTGCTCTGGTATTCATAATAGCCGGGGGCGGGGGAGAAAATTAAATAATGTCACATTGTAATAAAGTTTAATAAAGACCACTCCCGGGAATCGCGAAAGCTTCCTTAAAAATATGTTTACTTTCTTTATGGAAAGTTTTGCTATCGGCATTTTGGGGGTTACGACTGTTGAGTAGTAAATGATTGTTTTTTCAAGAAAATTTGCCAGGGTCTCCTAAAGCGCAAAATATTAGTTGTCAATGGGTAATAGACTTTAACCCATTTTTAAAGCTCGATGTGTTACCCAAACCAGCAGATGGTTTAGTCACGACTTTTCGACCTGTTGCAATCTTTTAAACCTCACACTATATTTTCTGCTACTTACCAACCTTGCTCTGTTCAAGTAATTAACAATGGTAAATATGTTCTGTTTATTTCAGAAGATTAAATACAGGGATTGACTGTTTTACAAAGAATACCAAATTAAGCTCATGTGAAGATACTCGCACAACACTAATCGAGTTATCCAAGATGGCAAAACCACCGGCTGGTGGCACCATGAGAGTAGTTTCACACATACTATTACTAATACTATCAGTGGTATTTTCAAAGTATGTTTGTTACTAAGGGGAGACACAGTATGGACTATGGTCATTAAATTATTCGCTTACTTGGCTATTTATTTCATTAAACTGAGCATCTTGGAAATACAATTATGTGACCGTAGTCCAGAATTATTAGCCTTACTACTAATGTTTCTGCTGTAATTTCTATTTTTTATATGCCCACATTTTCATGTGGACGTATTGTCGTCGCCCCCGTCCGTCCGTCCGTCCGTCCACAATTTGTTTGTGAACAGTCTACAGGTCACAATTGTTATCCGATTTCAATGAAACTTAAAATATAGATTTATCACCGTAAGATCTCGGTTCCTTTCGATATTGGCATGTATCGGACTGTAACTTCATGGGTTATGGCCCCTGATTGTACGAAAAATCACGTTTTTTAGCTTGTGAACAGGGTAGAGGTCACAATTTTGAACCGATTTGGATAAAACTTTATATGCATGTTTATAACCCAAAGATCTTGGTTCCTTTCGATATTTGCGGCTATCGGATCGTAACTTCCTGAATTATGGCCCCTGATTGTCCGAAAAATCGCCCTTTTTAGCTTGTGGTCCCCCTGGAGGTCAAAATTGTTATCCGATGTAAAAAACCGTTTGATTATATCACCGTTACATGGTTATGGAGGTTGAGTTCAAATTTCGTGAAAATCGGACCAAAATTGACGGACAAAATGGCCGCCGTTTGTACACGAATAGTGTGAAAATATGTTATATTGGACCCTATAGAGGTCACAATTTTGAACCGATTTGGATAAAACTTGAAATGCATGTTTATAACCCACAGATCTTGGTTCCTTTCGATATTTGAGCCTATCGGATTTTAACTTCTTGAATTATGGCCCCTGATTGTCCGAAAAATCGCCTTTTTTAACTTGTGGTTCCTCTGGAGGTCAAAATTGTTATCCGATTTAAAAAACCGTTTGATTATATCACCGTTACATGGTTATGAAGGGAGAATTTGAATTTCGTGAAAATCGGACCATAATTGAAGGATAAAATGGCTGCCGTTTGTACGCGAATAGTGTGAAAATATGTTATATCAGGGTTGTGGACCCTATAGAGGTCACAATTTTGAACTCATCCTGGGTTATTTCATTGACACGGCGGATGGGAGTGAAGGGGCTTAGAAACTATGGTTCAACTATTATCCGACATGGAAATTTTGCTATTTTGCGTAAACAATAAAAAATGTAAGATATTTTCCCCAATTAAAATGTCATAAAATATATTTTCTTCATATGATGTGTTTTCTCATTATAATATTTCTACTGTAATTTCTATTTTTTATATTAACATTTAATTCTATTAATAGTATCCTAAAAAAAGTGGGTTTTTTAACGAACAACTCGGTTTTTATTCACCAACATTTCATGCGGGGTATATTGTCGAGTACTCTGTTCGTAATAAATGCTCCAGGAGTAATTTTCAAACTTTCTGGAATTTATAAAGTTGTCCCCTATCGGAATTTATGCATTTGACACATATTGGAAAATAGAAAATGGGTGGAAGTAATTATCTGATTAGCTAAAAAAAACCCAAAACAAACCTCATTTAAATTTCAGCCAATCGTTTAAAACTAATATAAAGGCTGAAATCTGAGTGGCATGCACGTATGTCAGTCCAACGTTAAGACATGTGCTTGTAAACATTTTACAACCGATGGAGTGTTCGTCTTACGAAAGAATCTTATGGAAATTTTGAGTTGCTCTCCAAAATTATACATTTTTATTGCCCCTGCCACTGGAACCCTCCTACCACTTCTGGCATTTATCCTGAATGATATTCCCCTGAATGATACTCATTATTTTGACCTTTATTTTTCTGAGATTTTACGTTATAATATATAATTTTATATCTTACATTCAATAGTGTGTGTTATATGCTTATGTTTTAATGTTTGTGTTATCTGCTTATAATTCTATTTTAAACCTTGTCTTTTTGATTAGAATAAAAGATTACTTTAGCATAAATCTGTGTTTATTTGAAATACAAGGGGATGAATATGGTATGTAGATTACCGGTGTGGCTAATTCATATGTAGGAGTAAGTTTGTTTAATGGGTCTCGAGTGGGCGATTGCGCAATATATTGATTCGGGTGTTGCGGTAACACCCACCACTACTTCACTTAATGTCTCGCTCTCGACTTTTAAACCACACCCAAGTGAAACAGGTCGATACCGAGATAAATGCTACATAATGTGCCCCTTACAGTTAAACAGCTATATGTTGTCTTGCACCTAAACCCAGGGCACACCCTTTACCAATATATTGGCAAAGCAATCAATGCACATATACCTTTGGTTATGACCCCTGGTTTTTACACTGAACGCCAAAGACAAATATGTATGTACTACGTGGATCTTCCCGCCATTTTTGCACGGTTCTGGTGCAGGTTATGTTCCCATCATTCTATGACTTCTTATGGACAAAATGTACGTGGATCAAAGTCTAAATAATTCGTATTTTTTTGTTATCTTTAATAGCAAACAATTGTGGAATGTAGGCCTGCCTTTTCAAGACTTCATAATCTTTTATTTATGATTAAAATTCAGTTGCCGTGCGATATTCCTTTAATGCAATTGCCAAAATAAATGTTAAATTGACTTATTGAATATATGAAATATTATCATTAATGGATGTCTCTTAAATTGTCACAGAATTGAGGCGTAATCTGATAGGGAGCAGGTCGTTTCATCCCTCGACCGTTTCACCCCGGGCTGTTTCATCCCAAAATTACACGAGTCGTTACATCCCACTTATATCGGACCGTTTCATCCCACAAATTAAAAAACAAGTATTACGTATTTTTAATATTTCATTCATACATTAGTAACGATATGTTAGCAGTGTTTCATGTTTGACGCAAGTGATAGCTCTCGCTTTTCTCGAGTGGACGTTAAACCCCATCTCTCTCTCCCTCTCTCTCCAATTAGATGATTTGATTCGTGCATGCATGCTGTCAGCCAGTAGTAACGGTAAATTTCCCCACTGTTAGACGCCTCTGACCAATGAAAAAAATAGTTGTTTGATTGAGTTTCTCGTGCGATTTTCTATAATTAGCTGTAAGTAAGTCTCTGACTCGAAGATTTATGCAATTCCATAATCCGAATTGACGTAGATTCCGCTTAGTAATATAGCATGCGGCCCAAATCATGTTTAAAATTTAATATAAAGGAAAGGTCTATGACACTGCTGTTGAAAAATATGCAGAATTTGGATTCTAAAATATGGATATATATAGATAGAACTCAATGACCATTGAATACCGCTCGGGTTATTCAATGGTTCAAGAGAGTGTATCCCTGCGCAAGTATTCCACGAGCGACAGCGATAATTTAATATCAAAGTTAAACTGAAGGTATATGTCTGTGGCTTTTGTTTATCAAGTCAGTTTAGGAGTGAAAGATTGATACTGCTGAGTAACGAATATACAAATCAGTAATTAATTTTAATAATTGTTAATTAAATTTGTAATTTAGGTCTAAATTCCGTGGACTCAAGAGACATTTATTGACGATATTTTCCAACCGAATACTTTTTCGGTAAATTCCACAAATTCTGCGCCAAATAATGAAAAAAGCGTACACGCAAGATAATATAAATTAATTGGCACTATTTAAACAATTACATTTATTAGAAATTGTAACATCAACGTGAAAACAAAATTGTCGCACGGTCATAGTTCAAAATAATTGGTTGCACTTTCATAAAGACGCAAAGAATAGAAAGCTCCTCGCACTATATAGCGCGATTTACAGTGTTTACTAATGTAAACAATACACGTTGTGCACCTTATTTTTTTTCGTTATATTGTTTGTAAATAAAAAGACTGATTGGATTTTAGATTTTTTCTGTTATTACTATCACCGTACAGTTCACAAATAAAATTTTATGTTTTATTAGAAGTGATTATCATAGGCCTATTTTATAATTCCAAGTGTATGACTATGTGAGCAATGCGCTGATTGAGGTCTGGCTGGACTATTTGTTTTCACATTAGGATTCATATAGGCGTATTACAGCACCCAAAAAATTAAAAATAAATATAAAAAGTCTGTGTTTACTATTCCCCAACTGAAAAAAAACTAATTATAAAGACGTTTTCCCTCCGACCCCATTTTTTTTAATAGGTAAGCAATTGCATCTATACCGACCCTATCTTTTAAAAGCCAAATGCTCAGACCCTCTAGTATCTAGGCCAGCTTTTTTTAAATATATTCTGAACTGATTACAGGTGATCAATTTGCTACAGGACCTATAAATCGGGATTTGTGTGATTTCTGCGCCCAAATGCCACAACTCAATTCTCAGTATTTACACCAGTACGAATCAGCATTATTTTCTAGAACATAACACTGCTACGTAATTCTATAGAAATGCTTGGAAATAAATAATATACACTTTATGGCATATCAAAATGTGACACAACAAGGGCTATGGACAGGGCTGCACAACAGGGGGTATGGGGGGGTGATTTTGTTTGCCGAGTGCCTAGATTCTTTCGGGAAAATGGACCGTGACCGTTTTGACGCTTAAACATGTAATAAAAACAAAACGAGGCCTACAAATCAATATTCAACTAAGTCATTCAAAAATTATACAGTGCTATACTTACTACTTTTCAACCTCTAACTGCAATGGGGGTAATAATTGATAATTTAAAAAAAAAATGTTCTCCATCTCGGGGCCGGGCGATGCCATTTTCATTGAGTGTCAAAAATAAGGTAATAGTGGGCCGAATTGATTTTCTAATGTTGAGTGGGACGATTTTTTGATGACGCCATCTTCCCACCAGCCGCCACCATTGAAATTTTGTTCGTGCGCCCCAGGCTATGGAATGAAAGAATCCATGTTGGTTTTAAAGAAAAAACATAAATTAGAAATAATGAAAATCATACCCAATGTTCTCGAAAATAACTTTAGCAGCAACCACGGTATTGAACAATTATTTGTAAATATGCCCAAACAAATTACAATGTAATGTGAACATTGTCATAAAATAGCTGCAAATACATTATCTTTTCAGAAAAAAAAACAAACAGTAAAATGGCTATTCAAAATTTTAATAAAAATGCATATGATAATGCAGTATATTATTATGAAATTTATCACACAAGCGATATCTACTTAGAATGTGTTATTGGGTGATAGTAATCTTATTTTTTTATCAAGCTATCTTGCAATATTCAATCGTGCAGTAATATAATGGTACACGATAGATCCATAAGAGTTGGTAATATAGAGATGGCTGTTCTTGCTATAATAGTTTTAAATTGTGTTCGTAACGTTTGACAAAACATGTCGACATGAAGTCTTTAGCTCTCAGTTAATAACTTGAATGAGTTTTTAAACGTTTCTTGAATGATGTTAATGAGGTGCGTTGACGAAGGTTCACAGGTAATGAGACCACCTTCTAGCCATCCTGTAACTTGGTTTGATCAGTTGTCTATGGTCGCATTTTTCGATTTCGATCACATTTTCGATAGATTGTAAGACTGAACACGTCCACACAGATACTTAGAAGCGGTGCCACACTTTTAAACTACGTTATTCTGAGTGAAGTTATGAATGTTTAAAATTTTAAAATATATTATCTCTTGCTCTTCATTACAAAATCCACACGCATCATTACCAAGGATTCACAAAAATGTTGGTACTAATAATTGAGTGGATAGTAGGGTATTGGAGGCACTGTGGGGTTTTCCTAGCCAAAGAGCTGATATTTTGAAAAATATTGTCTCTGGCGGTATATTAGATTGAAAATTCTTACATGCTATCGTCTAATTTCAAACTTCCATGTAATTTCTAACTTCCATTCATCTTAAAGTTGATAAATAAAAGAGACACAAACACTGTTTTCATCAACTTTAACATTTATCTATTGAGGAGCACTTCCGTATCGGATTTTTCGATCCATTGTTTTCATATTCCTGTTGGACGCGGATTATACACAAGTTTTCCATTCATATATTAGTCTTAATAATAGAAAAAAGACGAAAAGGAATTAGGATTTACACTGACCAAATAAAGAAATTGGATTATATTTTAGAAATTACATGAATGAAAGTTAGAAATTACATGAATGGAAGTTAGAAATTACATGAATAGAAGTAAGAAATTAGACGATAGCATGTTAGAATTTTGTATCTAATATACCGCCATAATTGTCGGCACATTTAAATTATTAGAATTTAAAAATTTCTCCCACGTTTATCTGTAAAATGATATCATTATGATATGTTGCTTTCTATAACTTTGGTTCGTGGTGTGTCTTTTCCTAATATTCACTTTTTATTAATTTGATAAGTTTTTCTTATTTTCTCCTGTCACTTCATAATCTGTGTATGCCATTTACAATCGTGGAAGCGATCTGAAAAATACAACATGTGAATTAAATATCAATTTACCATTTTGAATAAAAATAATCCTGTGAATCTGAACATAATAAAATACATTTTTAAAAATATTTTATTAATTACCAAATATTAAAACGTTTATTAAAACTTAAAGTTGATTGTAATTTCATTATCTTAGATAAATGTAGCCTTTATGATGAAATTTATCTAAGAAGTTATATATTACTTTAAATTTATTATTCGCCATATTTCTATCCAGTTGCGAAGCAGCTTGAAATGTCGTATAGGCCTTACACGTTGGAATGGGGAGATGGATTATATTTTCATGTGGACGTATATTGTCGTCGCCCCTGTTCGTCCGTCCGTCCGGACGTCCGTCCGTCCACAATTGTTTGTGAACAGTCTACAGGTCACAATTTTTATCCGATTTCAATGAAACTTAAAACATAGGTTTATCACCCTAAGATCTCGGTTCCTTTCGATATTGGCATGTATCGGACTGTAACTTCATGGGTTATGGCCCCTGATTGTACGAAAAATCACGTTTTTTAGCTTGTGAACAGTGTAGAGGTCACAATATTAAACCGATTTGGATGAAACTTGAAATGCATGTTTATAACCCAAAGATCTTGGTTCCTTTCGGTATTTGCGCCAATCGGATTGTAACTTCCTGAATAATGGCCCCTGATTGTCCGAAAAATCGCCCTTTTTAGCTTGTGGTCCCTCTGGAGGTCAAAATTGTTATCCGATTTAAAAAACCGTTTGATTATATCACCGTTCCATGGTTATGAAGGTTGAGTTCAAATTTCGTGAAAATCGGACCAAAATTGACGGACAAAATGGCCGCCATTTGTACGCGAATAGTGTGAAAATATGTTATATCAAGGTTGTGAACAGTGTAGAGGACACAATTTTGAACCGATTTTGATGAAACTTGAAATGCATGTTTATAACCCAAAGATCTTGGTTCCTTTCGATATTTGCGCCCATTGGGTCATTACTTCTTGAATTATGTCCCCTGATTGTACGAAAAATCACCCTTTTTAGCTTGTGGTGCCTCTGGAGGTCACAATTATTATCTGGTTCCTGTCGATATTTGCGCCAATCGGATCGTAACTTCCTGAATTATGGCCCCTGATTGTCCGAAAAATCGCCCTTTTTAGCTTGTGGTTCCTCTGGAGGTCAAAATTGTTATCCGATTAAAAAAACAGTTTGATTATATCACCATTCCATGGTTATGAAGGTTGAGTATGAATTTTGTGAAAATCAGACCAAAGTTGACGGACAAAATGGACGCCGTTTGTACGCGAATATTGTGAAAATATGTTATATAAAGGTTGTGGACCTTATAGAGGTCACAATTTTGAACCGATTTTGATGAAACTTGACATGTATGTTTATAACCCAAAGATCTTGGTTCCTTTCGATATTTGCGCCCATTGGATCATAACTTCCTGAATTATGTCCCCGGATTGTCCGAAAAATCGCTTTTGTTCGCTTTTGGTACCTCTGGAGGTCAAAATTATTATCCGATTTAAAAAAACGTTTGACTATATCACCGTTACATGGTAATGAAGAGAGAGTTTGAATTTCGTGAAAATCGGACTAGAATTGACGGACAAAATGGCCGCCGTTTGTACACGAATAGTGTGAAAATATGTTATATCAAGGTTGTGGACCCTATAGAGGTCACAATTTTGAATCGATTTTGATGAAACTTGACAGGTATGTTTATAACCCAATGATCTTGGTTCCTTTCGATATTTGCGCCCATTGGGTCATTACTTCTTGAATTATGTCCCCTGATTGTACGAAAAATCACCCTTTTTAGCTTGTGGTGCCTCTGGAGGTCACAATTATTATCTGATTTAAAAAAAAAACGTTTGATTATAAAAACCAAACAAATTCTAATGATTTTCTGATAATTCCTTAATATGCGACAACTCTTGTTGACTGCCCGGACGATGTGGCTGCTGTGTGGGCGTATGTATCGTTGCCTGGCAACCTATTTTTTTCATTTCTATTGCTACACACAACAGCACAGTCCGATGTAATCATGCTAAATAAGTAAACAAATGCGTATTAAATAAATAGCAGGCTAAAAACTTTTAGAATCTACAGGCTACTTACTGGTTACTCTTATCATGTGAACCGGATGTTATGACTGGTTTGCTGTCGAGATTGGACATGCGCGCGGTCTAGTTAATATATATACGTCATTGGTTAAAACTACAGCTGTGTTTCTTAGTAAACGCCCGGACTTACCATATAAGGTAAACTGCGCGTGTTAGCTAGAAATATCTAATACATGCGTAGTTTACACAATTGCATTAATGCAGAGGGGTACACGTAGGTTTAATAACAGAATCTGGAAACTTCGTCCGGCAAAGCCTTCTATCGAAAATGTTTCTTCAAGCTCTTGCAGTTTTTGCTATTATATGTAAGTTTATGTTTTATTGAAAGATAGGTTAAGAACTATTGTTCTTGATTAAATATTCATGTCTTACCGGCATAAACGAAAGCTCATTGGTGCAATGTAGACTTTTGATCTACAAATAAATGGTCTTAATAATCCAGTTATCTATTTTTCGAATTGATACGTCCTTACCTGCAGTCATAACATTTAAATTTGAAAAAAAACTGTGCCTGTATTTGTGTCGTTACTATACTTGTAACCTTAAACTGTGCGTTAAAGGTTATAATTGATACAGTCTAAGAACCCTTCAGCAAGTTCAAATAGTTTCAATCGCACAATTGTCAACACACATCATTACAGTTTGTATTGGAATAAGTAATTCTATCACAAATAGTGCAGACTGGACAATTAAAATAGTTACCGTATTAAATAAATAGCAGGCTAAAAACTTTTAGAATCTACAGGCTACTTACTGGTTACTCTTATCATGTGAACCGGATGTTATGACTGGTTTGCTGTCGAGATTGGACATGCGCGCGGTCTAGTTAATATATATACGTCATTGGTTAAAACTACAGCTGTGTTTCTTAGTAAACGCCCGGACTTACCATATAAGGTAAACTGCGCGTGTTAGCTAGAAATATCTAATACATGCGTAGTTTACACAATTGCATTAATGCAGAGGGGTACACGTAGGTTTAATAACAGAATCTGGAAACTTCGTCCGGCAAAGCCTTCTATCGAAAATGTTTCTTCAAGCTCTTGCAGTTTTTGCTATTATATGTAAGTTTATGTTTTATTGAAAGATAGGTTAAGAACTATTGTTCTTGATTAAATATTCATGTCTTACCGGCATAAACGAAAGCTCATTGGTGCAATGTAGACTTTTGATCTACAAATAAATGGTCTTAATAATCCAGTTATCTATTTTTCGAATTGATACGTCCTTACCTGCAGTCATAACATTTAAATTTGAAAAAAAACTGTGCCTGTATTTGTGTCGTTACTATACTTGTAACCTTAAACTGTGCGTTAAAGGTTATAATTGATACAGTCTAAGAACCCTTCAGCAAGTTCAAATAGTTTCAATCGCACAATTGTCAACACACATCATTACAGTTTGTATTGGAATAAGTAATTCTATCACAAATAGTGCAGACTGGACAATTAAAATAGTTACCGAAGAGTTTTTCTTTGCATAGCGATGTTTATGTTGTGGGCCTAATGACGTATTACGCAACTTGTCGCCCTGACACCGGCCAGTTGAAATTTCGCGTAGCAGTTGGGTTTCACCAAATCATATAATTATGCGGTAAGGCTTCACCTTTATTTCAATGGGAATTGATTTATTATATGTTAAGCTACATGCAGTACAGTTTGGGGTTAGTTTACATGTAAATTAAGGGAGCCGTGGGCCAGTAAACTTTTTGTAGTCATTTGACTAAAAAACTTACGCAAAGGAACTCTGTAGGAAAAGCCACTACTGTGCCTTGAGTAAGACGGAAGACATCAGTAGTGGAACCATTTCTAGTATTTGTGCTGCTTAGTCTTAAAATACATATGATAGTAACACAACCTACCTATTATAGACAAAACTCAAGCTGAAGCTTGTCAGTTATTCCAAGATTGGATAATATATCCACAATTTCCTGGAAAATTGTATCAATAACGTTCAAGGGAAAGCGTCGGATTGATCTTATAACTAACTACCAGTTATTCCAAGAAAATAAAAATATACACAATTTCCAAGAAACTTTCTCCTCTGGAGTTCTACGAAAGCTCCGAATTGATTCTGTATTGACCGGGTCATTTGAGCATTATTGCTTTCAGTTTCACTTTCATAAAATTGGACGTTTTAAAAATATTGAGTGATAAAACATGGTGTATAATTTCATTACACGAATACCTTGACAACGTGCGACCATATGCTCTTTGGAAAAAGTTAAATGTGCAATGAGTGTCATCTAATTATTTTGGGGTTGAGGCTGGGATCATCATTAGTGAATCACAAATTTTCTATCTGTGCAACATGGAGTCTTGCTTTCTGTGTTTTAGTAATTTCCAATGACTTTCTTTAAGAAATTAAATGTTCTGGCGCATAGATGCTTTTTTGACTCCCATGTTTCAATTATCCGGAACCGGTCACATTTTTCTAAACAAAGATGTAGATCATACGAAAAGCGTGTGCCAAGTTTTGTTTCTAAAATATATGAAAAAGCTAAGAAGTTAAGCTAAAGATGCATTATGTTATAGAACTGGTCGTCCAAGCTACAATAGTTCCAAAATAGATAATTCACAATAATTAAAGATACATTATGGGAGATTAGATAAATAGTTGGCAGTTCTCACTATAATAGTTAAAAACTAAATAATGTAAAGGTAATTTGCTGAAAATGTCAGTCAAATTGATTCAATCTGAACCGAGATGCCCGTCTTCCATTAGCCCAGGTTATGTGCAAAGAGTAGGACGTTAAACCCCATTTCATTTCGGACTGAGATTTAAGCAAAAGAAATAAATAAATGGGGTTTAACAACCACTCGACACAAACTAGGTCATTTCGGGACCACGAGATTTAAGCGATTGAAAAGTTCCCCTAGCCTCGATCATCATAACTAAAGTCAGTACAATAAAAAGCAGTCTCGATTATCCATTATTTTAAAATTTAATTATCAATTTTGAATTAAATCATCAAATGGCGATCTATTTCAATCCATTTACATCTGTGCCATCCGATGGTCTAGAAAAAACAATTTTAGACAAACGTGAATGAATGTATAAATAATAATTTATATAACATTTGAAACCTGCAATAGTGTAGTAAGATTGGTTACATTCTTGCTCTTCGAATTAATGAAAGCATTATAAAATAAAACCAAGTACGAACAATCCAAACCATTAGACAGAATTCGAAATCCTAAAAAAACGTTATAGGCAAAATAGTGTAATCAGCAAATGGACTGCTCCTCGTGTACAAAATACACGGCATCGGGTTCAAAATGCGATCTGCAGTAGAAAGTAGAAAATAAAAAGCAAAAGAGAAAATTCTTATCCAAAATGGACATTTTCGTGTGGGAAATATATACCGCTCGTGCTTTTCAACTTAATACGTCCACCTTTTCAACTTTAAGTCGTAAATATTCTACTTTCAACAACGGAATTTCTACTTTCAATAATCAACTTTTGACATTCTAACTTTCAACTTCAGATTTTCTACTCCAGATTTTCTGCTCCAGATTTTCTCCATGCATATTACGGAAATAAATTTGATCACGTGACTATTTCTGCATTTCATTAAAATACGGCAATTACCCCTAAGTACCACAAGGATTTCAAGTCAGCAAACTCGGTCGATGGTTGGGTTAAAATTTGACTTAAATAAAAAACGCACTAACTCAAATTTCATTACACCGTTTTTTGTCTATTTTGTTTATTTTCCCCCAAGTTCAAATCTGACAGTTGAAATCAAAACTTTATTGAGATTTTTCTTTAATAGCAACCCCCTAAACAACCCGTTGACTTCTCTTTGAGAGTAAGGTCATCAACTTCGGGTTAAGGGTCAACGACTGATGTCACTGTCAGCGACTGAAACCAATGGCCGTACTATATTAAAAGTTATTGTTTACTCTGTGTCCGATGCATAAAACCGATGACAGCATAGTATCTAGTCGCTTTGGAATGAAAACAAAGATGTGGAGGGATTTAGTAGGCTGCATGTTGCAATCTTAGTTACTGCCACCACCGCTTAATAAAGTCACGTGTTACGTTTTCCTTGTCATATTGAGCGACTGGATTATTCGACTGGATTTTTCGACTGAAGTATCTGCCTGTTTTTGTTTTTCGACTGAGATATTTCACTGATTTTATTGACTGATTTGTTCGACTGAGTAACTTCTTCTTTAATATATAATATGTACAAACTAGGTCATGTCGGAACTAACATATGGTTTTTAATTTTATTTCAATAATTCGCCCGCGCGTAGGGGTCCTTAGCATATACAGGTCACAACTCTATGGAATAAAATTTCTTTTTTATTACTGAGCGACGTTTCGACTCGGCTTCTCTTGTCGTTATCAACCAATGAGACCAGCTTAGGAAGACTGCATATACTAGTTGGGGGGTTTGATTTATAGGAAGTTATAGATTGTTTCATTGTTGCTGTTTTTTATTTGCTCCTGAAATAAAGTGTTGAAAATCCATTCCAATATAATCTGTGTTCATCTAAGAGAACACTCGCCGGCGAGCTACATTCCCTCCAAGTCAAAATGTGTTATATTGTGGGGAAAGAGGTCCAGCTAAACGACATAAATTGTAAATATTATATATTAAAGACGTTCTTTTGCCCAAATACAAAGGGTTAGACAGAGACAGCTTTAATTATTTGCAAAGATGGGTGCCAAAAAAGTACAGGTTTCTGCGGCCTCCACTAAAAAGAATGTGGGTTTTCAAAGTGTTCCGGATACTAACGATGTATCTGTTTTTAATAACCTCGTGTGAATGGTGACAAGAGAAACAATATGTCATCATGCCAATAGCCATGTTGAGTTTGCAGCAGTGCAAGTTGTTTCAAGTTTTAGTGCAAAAAGCACCAGCAGTCAAGACTCAAGATCATAGATACGTAGGCGTTTGTTCAGAAGATCCACCGGTACAAGTCCTTAGACATTTTAGGCCTTACAGGAATCCTTTGTACAGAAATAAAAATTATTATTGTGAAAATAGTTATAGATTATGTTATTTTGATTAGTGGAAAAATAAGGATTCTGATTGTATTAATATTTAAAACATGTTTTTGTTTGAAGTAGGGTGGATGCATATGAATGATGTATAGGTAACATGTTACTTTATTATTGTTTAATTCTATTTTTAATTTCAAATCTATATTTTAATATGCATTAATGCTTGGTTAGTCAGATGAAGCAGACAGCAATTGATCACTCCATTTAAATTATGGCAACTAAAGTGGTTGATATGATCAGTTAAATGGCTTTAGACTTAGTCCAAAAATTATATGTTTAAGTTAACACTTTCCTAGTAACTAATACAGCTAAAGAACCCAACGCGCAAGCAAATTATTGACATAAAATTGAAGCATGTGTTAGTGCCGAAATGACATGGTTAATAGAACTAACACAGTTATATGGGAAAACAAACACTAGTTTATTATATACAAGCACGACGTTTCGATAAGTATCCTCTTATCGTTAATGTTGTGTGGACGTTAAACCCCATTTCTCTCTCTCTATCACACATTTATTGATCTAATTTTTCGAAACGTCGGGTAATTTTTATAACCAGTCCGGATATATAAGGCAATGTTTGTTTTTGTTTGTTCGCTATTGAAACCACCGACCGCTGTTCACTTCTAAAATCAAATGGGGCGCTGTTTCTTAGAAAACAGACTCTCACCATTAGGTAAACTTGCGCGTGCTACCTAGAAATCTATAAGTATTAGGATGCGTGCTGTGTCACTAAACGTACAACCACCCAACAAAGCTTTATATCAGACGTATAATTTCGAAAATGTTTTTACGATTTATTGCAGTTTTTGCTATTGTCGGTAAGTAAGATGAAACACTATTGTTTTTGTTCGAATTATCATAAGGTTTCACACAGGGTCAGTGTGATACACTATGTCCTAGATTAGTGTCATTTCTTCCATCACGGACACGGTTTGACGTAATTTTGACCAGTGTGCAACGTGTTTTTGGAAGCAAATATTATGTGTTCGTTGAATGCTCACAAATTACTGAGCTCGGTTATTTTACTTTCGCTTCATTTTGATTTAAAGGTGTAAAAATTAGCTATTTACAATGTATTTAGCTTGATCATATTTTAGATATCTAATGGTAACCTTAATAAACCTCAAACATAAATGTATTTGAAGACATCCTATGCTAGGAATAACTTACTTGCAGCAAATATACTATTCCAAAAAAGTAGGGGATATTTGATTTTTAAGTGTTATTAAAGTCACCTAATGAAACTGACGAAGAAACAAATGACAAAATGAAATGAAATTAACATTCATCGATTTATTCCAAATGATCGTTAGACTAAGTAAGGCACAGACTGACCATTATAAGGGTAAAATGATACCTGGGGTCAAACAGCAAAGTTACCACAGCATCACAACAAAGTCAGTAACGGGTAAATCCTCCTCTGTTTGCCAAACAAGCATTGATCCGACGTGGCATACTCCTAATGAGACGTCTAAGGTCATTTTGGTCCAGATTGCCCCCATTCCTGTTGCAACGCAGCAGCAAGTTCTTGGACATTGGCAGGACGTTGTTGACGTTGACGTAACCTCTGTCCAAGCATGTCCAAGACATGCTCGATGGGGGAGAGGTCGGGACTCAGTGCTGGCCAGGGTAATGTGGTGATGTTCTGTTGTTGGAGGTAACCTGTAACGATCCTGGCCCTGTGACATCTTGCGTTGTCATCCTGGAAGATGAAACGGCGGCCATGACGTCGTGCGAACGGCACAACATGGACTGCCAAGATGTTGTCCCGGTAATACTGGCCTGTAACACGCCCTACAACAACATGTAAAGCCGTTCTTCCAGCAACAGTGATGCCTCCCCACACCATAACAGAACCATTCCCAAATCGATCATGTCTGATGACGTTAACGTCTTGGAAGCGCTCGTTTGGACGACGCCACACCCTCCTACGTCTGTCCAAAAAATCAACAGTGAACCTTGACTCATCTGAAAACATCACATTGCTCTAGCGTCGATTATCCCAGTGTTGACGATCCCTACACCAACGACGTCTTGCCTGAATGTGATCTCTCAAACAAGGGATCACGCGAAGACGTCGGGCGCGAAGGTGACCCCTATGCAGTCGATTCCGAATCGTCTGGCCACTCACTCTCACACCAGTGTCTGTTTGAAGACGAGCGCTGATCTGATTTGCTGTGATGACACGATTTCTCAAGGCCAAGGTACGGATAAATCGATCCTGGGCTTGAGTTGTCGACCTGAGCGTGGTCTGTCCTGTACAGATTGTGTATCACGGTATCTGGACCATAGCCTGCTTATGACAGACTAAGAAACATTCATCGTCCGCGCCACAACCGCCTGTGTTGTGCCGATCTGCAGCATGCCAAGGGCACGTAACCTTTCATTTTGGGTAAGCCGACGCATATCAAAATTTGTTTTCTGGTTACTAAAACAATTAAACTGATGTTTCCACCCTGGAATTCAATGCCACAGTGACTGTAACATTCAAAGTCAGAGTCGTGCAAATCTTGGGTTGGACCCCCACGATGATCCCAAACATCACCTGCATTCCATGCGGTAGCTATTGGTGCGTTTGGGCGTCACATGTAACTGGAAATGTTTCCTCTGTTAGGTTCTATAGTGACTTTTTTCGTAGTCATTTGCATATTTTAGTATTATGCCCCCAAAATCAAATATCCCCTACTTTTTTTGAATAGTATATGTATCCACTGAAGGCTCACACAACTGACCTCGGTTGTTGTACTTTCGCTTTCGCGTCACTTTTAATTTAAAAGTGAAAAATTTAGCTATAAATAGAAACGGGTAAAAAAATCAACATGACGTGTTAACCACTAAGGGGGGGGGGGGGGTCTCGTGGGTAAGACTCAGGCTCGCTAGCCTGGAGGTCGGGTGTTCGATCCCTGCATTGGCCGAGAAAGTTCATCCAGGCTTGGTTTCCCCTTGTCCTTGTCAGTGATGACAAGGACAGCTGACTAGTCGTTTGGATTTTCTAATTATGAGGTCCCGTGCGCACATTGCCTTGCACGCAAAAGATGCCTTGACAGTTTGGAATTCGATAAAAGAGTAAGCCGCAGCACCACTGCCAGGACAGAATGTCCCTCATAGCACACAGTATTAGCTCAGGTTAGGGAGCTGAACAGCAAGACGTTAAAACCCCATTTCATTTCGTTGATCATTAGTCAGATCTAAGAAAACTAAAAATTAATAGGACACTCTTAAAAGAAAAGGGGGATCTAATATAACCTCAGATCCATACGGAAATATAGATGATATGACTCTCAAAATGGGTCTCAATTTGGAATGCTGTCCCCATGAGAATATTACATATGAGAATGGGGATACAGAGTTGAAGCTATCACACTCTGATGATACAGTTTATCCAAACAAGTGTAGAGGACACCGCTCCCGTCAAAAGGCAACACCTTGTAACTCACCTTTTTGTCAAAATTGAGTTAGGGCCAATTTTGTAGGTACTAGGGTATGTGCTTCCTGATGTTGTACTAGATATTCCAATCCGTTGATTTTGTAAGCAGTTACACCCATGACACAACCTAGAACTTCCTTCATTTGCCTATTATGCCACAGAAAAACCTAGTAACTCAATAGTCAAATCAATGGATAAGCTGGTGTTAAAATATTCATTCATTATTTTCCTTTGTTTTTTCAAAATCGGAAAAAGGTGAGTTACTAGGTGTTGCCTTATGACGGGAGACCGAAGATCAAAATAATGATGCGTTGATTATTTTAATTTTAAGGGAGAATCATACAGCTAAAAGTTCTTTCAATGTGAAAAAAAGGTTAACGTTAAAATATTATCACCCTCGCAAAATTTGAATATATTTACAGCGATACGTAACTATATCACCGACAAAAAATGTAATCATAAATTATTTAGAAAACAATACATTATGCAGATATTATGAAAAAAGGTATAAAACAAGACAACAGAAGTCAGTAAAATAAAAGATTTAAAAATGAAATCGTCATATGCTCTGCTAAAGGCTTCTTTTAAATAAAAAAAAGTTTTGACAGATTTTTTAAAAACAGAAAGACACCGCGTTTCTGATACAAAATGGAAGCTTATTTCAAGCAATTGGCGCAATACACTTAAGGTCCTATCACCATTTCTTTTGAATCTCGTTTGTTTAGAACAAAATTAATGTATCAGAGGAGAAACGAAACGTTCGGGACGGTAAATAAAATTTAAGTAAATCTCGGAAGTAAAACTGAAAGAAGGATTTTATATTGTATTCTAAGATATAAGGGTAGTCGAGTAACATAATTAAAAAAATGGGTTACGTGCTCTCTAAACTGTATAAACCTTGCACCATTTTGTATCATTTGTAGTTAATTAAAACATCTGGGATTCCTGCTAAAGGGGAGTTACAATAATTATCTAATCTGGGAGTTTGCGACAGTTTTAATGGCATGATTATTAAGGGTTAACCTAATTAATGTTTCTTAGATGGTAATAACAGAGTTTACAGATATTGTTACTTTGAGACTTCATAGATATATACTCGTCAAAAAGTACACTATTATTTCGGGCGTATTCAACGAGACGGATAGTAAGGGAACCGACTTGTGTCAACTCCGCTTCTGCTTTATTTAAAGAATTTACTCGGTTTTATCATCGTTGAGTTTCAAGAAAGTAGTACGCATCCAGCATTTAATTTTACTGATACACTTTTCAAGTTTTGCCTTCGAAGAATTAATATCACATGGTTTAAATGCTACGTAAACGGTGTAAAAGTATGTAATGCTTGAAAGACATGTTTATAATCCAAAGATCGTTGTTCCTTTTGATATTCGCGAATATCGGACCGCAACTAACTGGATTATGGCGCCTGTTTGTACAAAAAATCACGTTTTTAGCTTGTGGACACCTCTTTAATTTTTATCCAATTTAAAAAATATATGTTTATGTCGCAAAGATCTTGGTTCCTTTCGCTATTTGTGCATATCAGACCGTAACTTCACGTGTTTAAGTTGTGGACAACTGCCTGACAACATGGCGGCTCCTTGTACGCAAATAGTGTAAACGTATGTCATATCAAGATTCTAGACCCTCTAGAAGTCACAATTGTTATCAGATTTTGATGAAACTTAAAATATATGTCCCAACGATCTTGGTTTCTTTCTTTCGCTATTTGTGCATATGAGACCGTAACGTCCTGGATTATGGCCCCTGTTTAAAAACCGTTTAAATATATCACCATTCTACCAGAATGAAGGTTTAATTTAAATTTCGGGAAAATCGAAACGAAACTGACTGCCAAAATTTCCGCGCTTTGTACGCAAATTGTGGATAATGAAGGTTTAGTTCGAATTCCGTAAATATTAGACCAAAACTGCCAGATAAAACCGCCACTTTTTGTACGCAAATAGTGTATATGTCATAACAAAGCTGTGCAACCTCTAGACGGCAAAATTTGTATCCGATTTTGGTGAAACTTGAAATATATGTTTATGTCTAAAATATCACAGTCCCTTTCGATATTTGCGCACTTCAAGAAACAACGTTCTGGATTACGGCCCCAGATTGTATTAACAACCGCTTTTGTTTTTAGCTTGTTTTACCCATCTCTTGCAACACGTGGGCATATATTGCCTAGCAACCGCTGGTTCAGTAATCTTTATTACATTTTTACTTAAATACATAAAATTACGATGTTACAGTTTACAAAATCACTTCAATATTCAAGAATATAATATCATCAGATGGACAAGAGTATCATCTTTAGTCTTGAGGCATTTTGGTGGTGGCATACTAAAATAATCTGATATTTTCTACTCTATTATAGTCCGACGTTGTAGAAGGCTGTTAGTTTTTCACTTACAGCCCATGGTATCATTTGATTTGAAAATAATTGAATTTCGAAAACACCAAGAGTATTTACGCATTTATAACCTGTAACAACAAACCTGACTTTTTCATCAATATAAAGTGTGGTTTGACGCCATGCTGTTCTTTAATCAATATAACAAAACTATTAGAAATATCAGATGTATTCAGGAATAGATTTCCGAACATATCTATCTAATACAAGATGAGACCACAAAATTTTATTTTTGAAACTTAATCTAGGCAGCTATGGATGGGGAAAATGATTCTGGAAATTTAACAATTCAGTTCATACACAGAACAATTATAAATCAACCCAAATAAATTTCTCGGATAATTTCTAAGTCTATTTTGTCAGGAATACAACATATTTATTAAAAAATGTATCACTTAAACAGGGGCTTGGGAAGGAAAAATCAATCCATATTATTTATATATATTTCGGAGAAAAAAATTGTATAAGAATTACTACTAAATTTTGATCAAATCACAGCTTTCGACATTGCTAGACACTAGCGGATGACCCGTATTTACAAGAAAATAATTCACATCGTTCGAAAGTGACTATCTGGAATTAAAAGTAAGACGATAATATTCTACAAAGTATTCTTATAAATCTTGGGCCATTTTTTTGGGGGGCGGGGGGGGGGGGGTCCACTCATTACCCACGAAAGAATACTTAAGAGACAGCCCCTATCGACTGTCCGGATGATTCAAATGCTGTAGGTGTATGTTTCGTTGCTGGGCAACCAATGTTTAACAGTCTAATTGTTCATATGACCCCTATTCACTTTTAAATTCAAACCAGCTGCAAAACTGCAGCTGTGTTTCTTAGTAAACACCCAGACTTACCATATAAGGTAAACTGCGCGTGTTAGCTAAAAATATTTAATCAATGCATAGTTTATACAATTGCATTAATGTAGAGGGGTACACGTGGGCCAAACTTAAAATCAACATCATAATATCGAAAATGTTTTTTCAAGCTTTTGCAGTTTTTGCTATTGTAGGTTATAAGTTTATGTTGATTGAGAAATAGGTAAAACACTATTATTTTTATTGAGATTACGAAACACTGCCATTGCCCTATATAATTGATTTTTATACGCCCACATTTTCATGTGGACGTATATTGTCGTCGCCCCTGTTCGTCCGCCCGTCCGTCCGGACGTTCACAATTGTTTGTGAACAGTCTACAGGTCACAATTTTTATCCGATTTCAATGAAACTTAAAACATAGGTTTATCACCCTAAGATCTCGGTTCCTTTCGATATTGGCATGTATCGGACTGTAACTTCATGGGTTATGGCCCCTGATTGTACGAAAAATCACGTTTTTTAGCTTGTGAACAGTTTAGAGGTCACAATTTTGAACCGATTTGGACGAAACTTAAAATGCATGTTTATAACCCAAAGACCTTGGTTCCTTTCGATATTTGCGCCAATCGGATCGTAACTTCCTGAATTATTGCCCCTGATTGTCCGAAAAATCGCCCTTTTTAGCTTGTGGTCCCTCTGGAGGTCAAAATTGTTTTCCGATTTAAAAAACCGTTTGATTATATCACCGTTCCATGGTTATGAAGGTTGAGTTCCAATTTCGTGAAAATCGGACCAAAATTGTCGGACAAAATGGCCGCCATTTGTACGCGAATAGTGTGAAAATATGTTAAATCAAGGTTGTGAACAGTGTAGAGGACACAATTTTGAACCGATTTGGATGAAACTTGAAATGCATGTTTATAACCCAAAGATCTTGGTTCCTTTCGATATTTGCGCCAATCGGATCGTAACTTCCTGAATTATGGCCCCTGATTGTCCGAAAAAATGGCCCTTTTTAGCTTGTGGTCCCTCTGGAGGTCAAAATTGTTATCCGATTTAAAAAACCGTTTGATTATATCATTGTTCCATGGTTATGAAGGTCGAGTTCGAATTTCGTGAAAATCGGACCAAAATTGACGGACAAAATGGCCGCCATTTGTACGCAAATAGTGTGCAAATATGTTATATCAAGGTTGTGAACAGTGTAGAGGACACAATTTTGAACCGATTTGGATGAAACTTGAAATGCATGTTTATAACCCAAAGATCTTGATTCCTTTCGTTATTTGCGCCAATTGGATCGTAACTTCCTGAATTATGGCCCCTGATTGTCCGAAAAAATGCCCTTTTTAGCTTGTGGTCCCTCTGGAGGTCAAAATTGTTATCCGATTTAAAAAAACGTTTGATTATATCACCGTTCCATGGTTATGAAGGTTTAGTATGAATTGTGTGAAAATCGGACCAAAATTGACGGACAAAATGGCCGCCGTTTGTACGCGAATATTGTGAAAATATGTTATATAAAGGTTGTGGACCTTATAGAGGTCACAATTTTGAACCGATTTTGATGAAACTTGACATGTATGTTTATAACCCAAAGATCGTGGTTCCTTTAGATATTTGCGCCCATTGGATCATAACTTCCTGAATTATGTCCCCGGATTGTCAGAAAAATCGCTTTTGTTCGCTTTTGGTCCCTCTGGAGGTCAAAATTATTATCCGATTTAAAAAAACGTTTGACTATATCACCGTTACATGGTAATGAAGAGAGAGTTTGAATTACGTGAAAACCGGACTAGAATTGACGGACAAAATGGCCGCCGTTTGTACACGAATAGTGTGAAAATATGTTATATCAAGGTTGTGGACCCTATAGAGGTCACAATTTTGAATCGATTTTGATGAAACTTGACAGGTATGTTTTAAACCCAAAGATCTTGGTTCCTTTCGATATTTACGCCCATCGGGTCATTACTTCCTGAATTATGTCCCCTGATTGTACGAAAAATCACCCTTTTTAGCTTGTGGTGCCTCTGGAGGTCACAATTATTATATGATTTAAAAAAAACGTTTGATTATAAAAACCAAACAAATTCTAATGATTTTCTGATAATTCCTTAATATGCGACAATTCTTGTTGACTGCCCGGACGATTTGGCTGCTGTGTGGGCGTATGTTTCGTTGCCTGGCAACCTATTTTTTACAGACGTAAAGCTCCGTGCAGCAAAATGTCGTCTGGTTTTATTTATGGGTTTCTCTTAGCTTCGGAATTGACGCAAATTTAATTTTGATGTAATTGTACTAAGTGTCTCTAAGACTTTTGATCTACAAATTAGTGGCCTTAAATAATTTAGTTACCTATTATTGTTCTAACTGACACGTCAATACCTGCAGCCACAATACTGTATTTGCCCAACTAACATTTAAAAACGAAAGTAAGTACATGTAAGTATTGACTAAGCCACCACAAATTATTGTTATTGACTATTTATTTGTCAAGTAATTTTTTTTTTTTTAATCTAATTGAATTTTAAAAGCGTGCCTCAGCCGTAAAAGAAATGAAATCGGTTAAACGGGGATGGTTTGCCCAAATAGCGACATAACGATCTCATCTTATTTCAATTTCCAACTCTCTACTTATTTTTCAAAACGGGACATTGGGTTATTTGGTCGGTCCGAATGGCGGCGTGTCCCTTTCATGGACATTTTTTTTATTTAACACTTATAAGATGGTTGCCCCAGCTTTTAAAAAAGCCTTTTTATACGCCCACATTTTCATGTGGACGTATTATGTCGTCGCCCCTGTCCGTCCGGACGTCCATCCGTCCACAATTTGTTTGTGGACTCTCTACAGGTCACAATTCTTATCCGATTTTGACGAAACTTGAAATATAGGTTTATCCCCATAAGATCTCGGTTCCTTTCGATATTGGCATGTATCGGATCGGAACTTCATAGATTATGGCCCCTGATTGTACGAAATATCATGTTTTTAGCTTGTGACCCCATAGAGGTCACAATTTGGAACCGATTGTGATGAAACTTGACGTGCATGTTTATAACCCCAAAATCTTGGTTCCTTTCGATATTTGCGCCCATCGGATCGTAACTTCCTGAATTATCAGGCGCGGATCCAGAGGGGGGGTCCAGGGGGTCCCCCCCCCCTTGCTCAGGCTTGAAAATTTTTTATGCGATTTTATTGGCGATTTTTAGACCTTAAATTTTGGAATTTACCTTCCGGAAATACGTCAGCGTCAGAATGCACCAAATTGAATCTAATTTACCAAATTTTCCGGGGGGAGGGGCCCCAAACCCCTGTTTATCGGTTGAGCGCAATTAGTTAAGCAATTATCAAACCTAGACCCCCCCCCCCCCTGCAATAAATCCTGGATCCGCGCCTGATTATGGCCCCTGATTGTCCGAAAAATCGCCCTTTTTAGCTTGTGGTCCCCCTGGAGGTCAAAATTATTATCCGATTTAAAAAACCATTTGATTATATCACCGTTACATGGTAATGAAGGTTGAGTTCAAATTTCGTGAAAATCGGACCAAAATTGACAAACAAAATGGCCGCCGTTTGTACGCGAATAGTGTGAAAATATGTTATATCAAGGTTGTGGACCCTATAGAGGTCACAATTTTGAACCGATTTTGATGAAACCTGACATGTATGTTTATAACCCAAAGATCTTGGTTCCTTTCGATATTCCCATCTGATCGTAACTTCATGAATTAAGGCCCCTGATTGTCCGAAAAATTGCCCCTTTTAGCTTGTGGTCCCTCTGGAAGTCAAAATTATTATCCGATTTAAAAAAAAAACGTTTGATTATATCACCGTTACATGGTAATGAAGGCTGAGTTCGAATTTCGTGAAAATCGAACCAAAATTGACGGACAAAATGGCCGCCGTTTGTACGCGAATAGTGTGAAAATATGTTGTATCAAGGTTGTGGACCCTATAGAGGTCACAATTTTTAACCGATTTTGATGAAACTTGACATGCATGTTTATAACCCGAAGATCTTGGTTCCTGTCGATATTTGCGCTCATTGATTCGTAACTTCCTGAATTATGGCCCCTGATTGTACGAAAAATCACCCTTTTTAGCTTGTGGTCCCACTGGAGGTCAAAATTATTATCCGATTTACAAAAACGTTTGATTATATCACCGTTACATGGTAATGGAGATTGAGGTAAAATTTCGTGAAAATCGGACCAAAATTGACGACAAAATGGCTGCTGTTTGTACGCGATTAGTGTGAAAATATGTTATATTATATAGAGGTCACAATTTTGAACCGATTTTGATGAAACTTGACATGCATGTTTATAACCAAAGATCTTGGTTCTTTGCGATATTTGCGCCCATTGGATCGTAACTTCCTGAATTATGGCCCCTGATTGTCCGAAAATGACCTTTTTATACGTCCACATTCATAATGTGAACGTATTATGCCGTCGCCCCTGTCTGTGTGTGTATGTCTGTGCAATTCTTCATGGATTTTCTTCAAACTTTGTGTACTTATTCCTTATACCCCAATGAAGGTCCCTATTGTTTTTGGTGCATGCCCGACTCCCAGGGGCAGAGCCACGCCCATTTCTAGTATTTGTTTGTTTGTCGTCTACAGGCCACATTTCTTAACTTATAATCTTGAAACTTTGCATACACATTTTTTGTACCCTAAGGAACATCCCTATCACTTGGGGTGCATGCCCAACCCCCAGGGGCAGAGCCACGCCCATTTTCTTTTCGTGTGTCGCCTACAGGGCGCAATTCTTACTGGATTTTCTTCAAACTTAGTATACTTATTCCTTATACCCCAAGGAAGATCCCGATTGTTTTTGGTGCATGCCCGACCCGCAGGGGCAGAGCCACGCCCATTTCTAGTATTTGTTTGTTTGTCGTCTACAGGCCACATTTCTTAACTTATAATCTTGAAACTTAGCATACACATTCTTTGTACCCTAAGGAACATCCCTATCGTTTGGGGTGCATGTCCAACCCCCAGGGGCAGAGCCACGCCCATTTTCTTTTCGTGTGTCTTTGTGTCACCTACAGGGCGCAATTCTTACTGGATTTTCTTCAAACTTTGTAAAACTTTGTATACTTACTCTTTATACTCTAAGGATGATCCCTATCGTTTGGGGTGCATGCCCAACCCCCATGGGCAGAGCCACGCCCATTTTCTTTTTGTGTGTCTGTGTGTCGCCTACAGGCTGCAATTCTAACTGGATTTTCTTAAAACTTTGTATACTTACTCTTTACACCATAAGGATGATCCGTATTGTTTTTTGGTGCATGCCCGACCCCAATGGCAGAGCCACGTCCATTCCTTGTATTTATTTGTTTGTCGTCTACAAGCCACATTTCTTAACGTATCATCTTGAAACGTTGAATGCTTATTCTTTGTACCCTAAGCAACATTCCTATCATTTGGGGTGCATGCTCAACCTCCAGGGGCAGAGCCACGCCCATTTTCTTTTTGTGTGTCGCCTACAGGCCACAATTCTTAATCGGTCATCTTGTCGCCTACAGGGCGCATTTCTTACTGGATTTTCTTCAAACTTTGTATACTTACTCTTTATACTCCAAGGATGATCCCTATCATTTGGGGTGCATGCCCAACCCCCAGGGGCAGAGCCACGCCCATTTTCTTTTTGTGTGTCTGTGTGTTGCCTACAGGCCGCAATTCTAACTGGATTTTCTTAAAACTTTGTATACTTACTCTTTACACCCTAAGGATGACCCGTATTGTTTTTTGGTGCATGCCCGACCCCAATGGCAGAGCCACGCCCATTCCTTGTATTCATTTGTTTGTCGTCTACAAGCCACATTTCTTAACGTATCATCTTGAAACTTTGTATGCGTATTCTTTGTACCCCAAGGAACATTCCTATTGTTTGGGGTGCATGCCCAACCCCAGGGGCAGAGTCACGCCCATTTTCTATTTGTGTGTCGCCTACAGGCCACAATTCTTAATCGGTCATCTTGAAACTTAAAATACTTATTCCTTATACCCTAAGGATGATCCCTTTTGTTTTGGGTGCATGCAAGACCCCCGTGGGACAGCAACACCCATTTCTTGTATTTGTTTGTCTGTCGTCTACAGGCTGCATTTCTTAATGTATCATCTTGAAACTTTGAATACTTATTCTTGGTACCTTAAGGAAGATCCCTATTGTTTTTGGTGCATGCCCGACCCCCAGGGACAGTGCCACGCCCATTTTCTTTTTGTCTGTCTGTGTGTCACCTACAGGCCACAATTCTTAATCGATCGTCTTGAAAACTTGTTTTATACTTATTCCTTATACCCCAAGGCTGGCCATTATTATTTTTGGTGCATGCCGGACCCCCTGGGACAGAGCCACGCCCAATGCTTTTGTGTCTTGTGTTCGCCTACAGGATGCAATTCTTAACAGATCCTTTTAAAACATTACATACCTATTCCTTACACCCTAAAGATGATCCCTATTGTTTTTGGTGATTTCCTAACCCCCAGGGGCAGAGCCATGCCCATTTTACTTCGTGTCTGTGTGTGTTGTCTACAGGCCACGATTCTTAATGGATCGTCTTTAAACTTGGGGTATGTATTCCTTATAGCCTAAGGACGTCAACTGCATGTCCCGACTCCCACAGGCAAGACACGCCCAATGTTTGTGTTTGTCGTTTACAGGCCTGAGGGCGTCCACTGTTGATTTTGATGAATGTCCCGACCCCCAGGGGCAGGGCCACGCCCACTTTTTGCCTTTAGCGTTAGGAAGGCACAATTCTGAATGGATTATCTTGGTATACTTATTCCTTATACTCTAAGGACGGCAACTATTGATGGTGAAGCACGACCCTCAACGCTAAACAAACCAAACGCCCAGCCTTCTTGACAAAGTACCATATCAATCAAAGCAGGAATGTGGACGTATATTGTAGCGTCAGCGTTATGTTTTAGCTTGTGGTCCCTCTGGAGGTCAGAATTATTATCCCATTTAAAAAACCGTTTGATTATATCACCGTTACATCGTAATGAAGGTTGAGGTCGAATTTCGTGAAAATCGGACCAAAATTGACTGAAAAAATGGCTGCCGCTTGTACGCGAAGAGTATAAGAATATGGTATATCAAAGTTGTGAACCCTGTAGAGGTCACAATCTTCATTCAATTTTGATGAAACTTGAAACACATGTTAACAACTTAACAATCTTAGTTCCTTTCGATATTTGTGCATATCGGATTGTAACTTCCTGAATTATGGCCCCTGATTGTACGAAAAATGACCCTTTTTATACGCCCACATTTTTATGTGGACGTATATTGTCGTCGCCCCTGTCCGTCCGGACGTCCGTCCGTCCGTCCACAATTTGTTTGTGGACTCTCTACAGGTCACAATTCTTATCTGATTTTGACGAAACTTGAAATATAGGTTTATCCCCATAAGATCTCGGCTGCTTTCGATATTGGCATGTATCGGATCAAAACTTCATGGATTATGGCCCCTGATTGTACGAAAAATCACGTTTTTAGCTTGTGGACCCTATAGAGGTCACAATTTTGAACCGTTTTGACGAAACTTGACATGCATGTTTATAACCCAAAGATCTTCTTGGTTCCTTTCGATATTTGCGACTATCGGAACGTAATTTCCTGAATTATGGCCCCTGATTGTCCGAAAAATCACCTTTTTTAGCTTATGGTCCCTCTGGAGGTCACAATTATTAGCCGATTTAAAAAAACGTTCGATTATATCACCGTTACACCCTAAGGAGGGTTGAGTTCGAATTTCGGAAAAATCGGACCAAAATTGCCATAGAAAATGGCCGCCAGTTGGTACGCGAAAACTGTTTAAAAAATGGTATATCAAGGTTGTGGACCCTGTAGAGGTCACAATTTTAATTCGATTTTGATGAAACTTAACATTCATGGTTATAACCCAAAGATCTTGGTTCCTTTCGATATTTGCGTATATCGGATCGTAACTTCCTGAATTATGGCCCCTGATTATACGCAAAATCGCCTTTTTTTTTAGCTTGTGGTCCCTCTGGAGGTCACAATTATTATCCGATTTAAAAAAAACGTTTGATTATATCACCGTTACACCTTAAGGAAGGTTGAGTTCGAATTTCGGGAAAATCAGACCAAAATTTCCATACAAAATGGCCGCCGTTTGTACGAGAATACTGTTAAAAAATGGTATATCATGATTGTGGACCCTGTATAGGTCACAATTTTAATTCGATTTTGATGAAACTTGAAATGCATGGTTATAACCCAAAGGTCTTGGTTCCTTTCGATATTTGCGCATATCGGATCGTAACTTCCTGAATTATGGCCACTGATTGTACGCAAAATTGCCTTTTTTTTAGCTTGTGGTCCCTCTGGAGGTCACAATTATTATCCGATTTAAAAAAACGTTTGATTATATCACCGTTACACCTTAAGGAAGGTTGAGTTCGAATTTCGGGAAAATCAGACCAAAATTTCCATACAAAATGGCCGCCGTTTGTACGAGAATACTGTTAAAAAATGGTATATCATGATTGTGGACCCTGTATAGGTCACAATTTTAATTCGATTTTGATGAAACTTGAAATGCATGGTTATAACCCAAAGGTCTTGGTTCCTTTCGATATTTGCGCATATCGGATCTTAACTTCCTGAATTATGGCCACTGATTGTACGCAAAATTGCCTTTTTTTTAGCTTGTGGTCCCTCTGGAGGTCACAATTATTTTCCGATTTAAAAAAACGTTTCATTATATCACCGTTACATCTTAAGGAAGGTTTGAGTTCGAATTTTTGGAAAATCGGACCAAAATTGACAGACAAAATGTCCGCCGTTTGTACGCGAATACTGTTAAAAAATGGTATATCATGGTTGTGGTCCCTGTATAGGTCACAATTTTAATTCGATTTTGATGAAACTTGAAATGCATGGTTATAACCCAAAGATCTTGGTTCCTTTCGTTATTTGCGCATATTGGATCGTAACTTCCTGAATTATGGCCCCTGATTGTCCGAAAAATCGCCTGGAGGTCACAATTATTATCTGATTTAAAAAAACGTTCGACTCTATCATAATTATTTATTGATTTAGTGCATTTATTTTTTTGGAACTAGGCCTACTTCTTTGATACATTTAACGGTGTGGTTACTTGTATAACGGAATTTGTACAACAATATGCTTGCATTCGTAATTCTTGCAACAAATGACAGATCATGACTCGTACTGACATTATATAATTATTTCCTTGGGTTTTATTCCCAACTTGTTTTCAAATATGAGTGAAGTCTGTGTCACCACAGGACCGGGACTGTACAGCGTAGCGGACGCTTACGGCTAGCCCCCGGATCCATTCACTCTTTTGAATTGTTTATGTTTGTGGTCTCTTAGTATGATATCTTGTCTGTATATTTTTTTGTGTGTAGAATTGTGTGTGGTGCAGTCCCCCTGCACTTACTATTAACTTATGTATAGATAACGTTGCCAATATTGTTTCAATGTTCATGGAGCAAATTGCAGTTTAAAATACGTATTTTAGTTTTGCAATTTCTATTGCTCCATAATACCAAAGCCACAGTGTTAAAATACAAAAGTCGTCAGTATCCAAGAAAAACGCCGGATGCTAAAACATATTTCCTGGAAATCAATTGGTATATTTCTTAGAATATCATATGCATTATCGTATTTGTTGTCAGTAAATGCGAACACCCGCCTTTCGAAGACACATTGTTAAAACTTGATGTTGGTATTTATTGGGCGAATGCCTTGCTCGAGTTGGTGTATTTGTCTATTAGGTGAATGCTTTGACCGAATTCGATCATGCGCAGTCCCACTGAAGCTAAACAGAGAAAAGCAATTTCGTTGGTTGGGACTTTAAAACACGATAATTTGAGTTTAGAGACATTATAAAATACCTTGACTATTTTCGATGATGGGAATTTTTTTTTTTACATCAGCCTCACCTTTGGCTTTTTTATAGGTTGCAGCAATCTTGTAAGTGGACAGTTGGACTTCTCAAAATGTTTCGAATATCAGACAAAAATGAAAGCATGCCTGGAACAAAATAATATTATCGGAACAGATGAAACTGCTGTTGATACAGTTTTGGATTTTTACAGCCAAAATCCATCGACTTGTGGGTTAGTGTAATATTTTGGTTGGTGTTTTTCTTTATCTTTGTTTAAACAAAAGACGATAACAAAGCTATTGTCCGTTATCGTCATAAACTGTATTTCGATGCAGTTTATAAAGCTGTGTAAAATTACAACCAAACTTGGTAGACACGATTGCCAGCCCCATACGTTCCGTTTCCTGGCGCCTTTTTGGGTCATGTTAAATCGACACCATATAACCACGCGCAATGTCGTGTGAGATATCACTACCACACGTACCTTTTCATCCACAATATGTCTCCCCTAATATTGTTATAGGCAAAATGAATAAGGTGGTACTTAGCACATACTATGTTTTAATAGATTAGCGTTATCTTACTCAGAACTATTCTACCATCGTCGAATGTTTTAGTCATTTGCGACGATTATGCAGAATTGGACTTACTCTGCGCTTCCCCATCGCGTCTGCGTGACGGCAAAGTATAAGTTACCAATGCACCAGCAATTATCTATGAATGCTAATTGTGGTATTATTTCTGATGCTTAAAATTTTCTTTTGCTAACAGTGTTATCTCTCAATACAAAGAATTGGTCACCTGTGTGGTGGATGTAAGGTTAAATTGTCTAAAAGGTGATTACAAGACACTCTATGCGTCGGCAGAACAGTATTCGTCAGCCCTCACTTATTTCTGTAGCCGAATTGGTAGTAAGTATAACTCTAAATATAAGCCCATGGTAGCAAGGCCGTGCATGATTTTGAAAGTGGGGTGCAGTAGGGTCATATAAGAAAGTTTGGGTCAGGGCAAACGAACCCACCTACCGACTAATCAATGCCTTAAGAGCATAACTGTGTGATCATATTATTTTATAATAGAAAGATTGTCAAATTATTTTTGGGGGGTGGGTAGGGGTGCCTTATTTTTCTGGAGGTGCAATGTACCCCTGCACCCCACGCTAGATACGGACTTGCACGGTAGTCATTTCATTTGATCTTTAGAGAATATCATGGTAGTCCTTTCATATTTCTTTTGATCTTTAGAGAATCCATTTAATCTTTAGAGAATTCCGTTTCATTTGATCTTAAGAGAGTATCATGTTGTCATTTCATTTGATCATTAGAGAATGTGATGATACATGTAGTCACTTCATTTGATCATTTGAGAATATCATATTTTCATTTGATCTTTAGAGAAAATTATTCATCATGCCAAAATGTTATTCTTGTTGAACGTAATTAACAGCTGAAAAACAAATCAATGAGATAAAGATGCAGTATGCAAGTGCGTGTGCTAAATCTGCTTATGACAGGTCTTTTCCAGCTTCTAATGTAAACTAATTTTCGCATATCAAGTCCACAATTAACTGTTTAGAGTTCAAGCGTCATTTAGAAATTGATGCCCAAGTCTTGACAATAGGGACCATTTGCGACGTATCGTTATTCACAACTGCACTCGGCAATTTGATTGAAACTTTTAATATTTTTATTTATTTTTCATAATCCATTTTTGAACAATTATAGAAAGAATAACCAACCTCTTTAATCGTTTCCACAACTTTTGAAACAACCTATCCAATAACTTGTCTATACAAACCTGTCTTAATAGCTTATTATTATTATTGTGGCATGATTCTATGCAAACAGCTTAGCAACTAAAATACTTTTTCAGCATTTGATTCAGCATGCTTTGTCGGTAGTGTTGCAGAACTTGGAAACTGCATATCAAAGCTACATTATTTAAGGAGGGTGCAGGATTTGAGGAATTCAAAACCTCTTATTGCGCGTAAGTTTGATAGCTATAATAGAGACTTTTGGCAAGTGTCATTTTCCCTATCCGTATCACGTATCGTATACGTGAAACGTCGCGTCAGAGTAGTTTTAGCAGCTGACGACAATGTTATACGGACCTTCTCCGTGTGAAAGCTGTTTGATACGGGTTGCCGTATCCGTGTGCCGTATCATGAGAAATACACACACATTGATGACGTCACACACAAAATCCATACGCGATACGCACTAGGAATTTACGCTTGCCAATAGTCTCGAATGTTTGAGAACTATACCTGTCTCCTCTCCCGGAACCCAACAGCAGATTCTTCGGGTAATTGGTGCTGTACATGTAGTTGATGGCACGGATAACAAAGATCCACCTATAAATGTATTATGTTCTATTTATGTCTTTAGATCAGAATCTACTAGAAATAAAGTTTGAAGAGTAGTTCGTGTTTTCACAATGTGTGTCGATATAGCAAAGAATAGCATTTATTACAGTAGAGGTTAATATTTAAGTTAACCAATAACTGTATTAATGATACACATTCTAAAATCATAATAATTATATTTTATATCCGTAGAGAACAAATGATTAAAAAGCCAAAGAAATATGATATTCAAATTGTCTGCTTAGATGTTGATTTTAGAATACATAAAGTACAATACTTAGTATTACAAATGGTTCGAAATGTGACGCTGCTACAGAGGAATTATTGAGCTGTACACCATTTCATCAAAACGGGTTCAAACTTGCAGCAAACAATTGAAAAAAAATAACAATGCACATTCATCGAGCGCCAACATCTAGCTAGATCAGCTGCTCTGGTATTCATAATAGCCGGGGGCGGGGGAGAAAATTAAATAATGCCACATTGTAATAAAGTTTAATAAAGACCACTCCCGGGAATCGCGAAAGCTTCCTTAAAAATATGTTTACTTTCTTTATGGAAAGTTTTGTTATCGGCATTTTGGGGGTTACGACTGTTGAGTAGTAAATGATTGTTTTTTCAAGAAAATTTGCCAGGGTCTCCTAAAGCGCAAAATATTAGTTGTCAATGGGTAATAGACTTTAACCCATTTTTAAAGCTCGATGTGTTACCCAAACCAGCAGATGGTTTAGTCACGACTTTTCGACCTGTTGCAATCTTTTAAACCTCGCCCTATATTTTCTGCTACTTACCAACCTTGCTCTGTTCAAGTAATTAACAATGGTAAATATGTTCTGTTTATTTCAGAAGATTAAATACAGGGATTGACTGTTTTACAAAGAATACCAAATTAGGCTCATGTGAAGATACTCGCACAACACTAATCGAGTTATACAAGATCACAAAACCACCGACTTGTGGCACCGCGTAAGTTTGATAGCTATAATAGAGACTTTTGGCAAGTGTCATTTTCCCTATCCGTATCACGTATCGTATACGTGAAACGTCGCGTCAGAGTAGTTTTAGCAGCTGACGACAATGTTATACGGACCTTCTCCATGTGAAAGCTGTTTGATACGGGTTGCCGTATCCGTGTGCCGTATCATGAGAAATACACACACATTGATGACGTCACACACAAAATCCATACGCGATACGCACTAGGAATTTACGCTTGCCAATAGTCTCGAATGTTTGAGAACCATACCTGTCTCCTCTCCCGGAACCCAACAGCAGATTCTTCGGGTAATTGGTGCTGTACATGTAGTTGATGGCACGGATAACAAAGATCCACCTATAAATGTATTATGTTCTATTTATGTCTTTAGATCAGAATCTACTAGAAATAAAGTTTGAAGAGTAGTTCGTGTTTTCATAATGTGTGTCGATATAGCAAAGAATAGCATTTATTATAGTAGAGGTTAACATTTAAGTTAACCAATAACTGTATTAATGATACACATTCTAAAATCATAATAATTATATTTTATATCCGTAGAGAACAATTAAAAAGCCAAAGAAATATGATATTCAAATTGTCTGCTTAGATGTTGATTTTAGAATACATAAAGTACAATACTTAGTATTACAAATGGTTCGAAATGTGACGCTGCTACAGAGGAATTATTGAGCTGTACACCATTTCATCAAAACGGGTTCAAACTTGCAGCAAACAATTGAAAAATAATAACAATGCACATTCATCGAGCGCCAACATCTAGCTAGATCAGCTGCTCTGGTATTCATAATAGCCGGGGGCGGGGGAGAAAATTAAATAATGTCACATTGTAATAAAGTTTAATAAAGACCACTCCCGGGAATCGCGAAAGCTTCCTTAAAAATATGTTTACTTTCTTTATGGAAAGTTTTGTTATCGGCATTTTGGGGGTTACGACTGTTGAGTAGTAAATGATTGTTTTTTCAAGAAAATTTGCCAGGGTCTCCTAAAGCGCAAAATATTAGTTGTCAATGGGTAATAGACTTTAACCCATTTTTAAAGCTCGATGTGTTACCCAAACCAGCAGATGGTTTAGTCACGACTTTTCGACCTGTTGCAATCTTTTAAACCTCACCCTATATTTTCTGCTACTTACCAACCTTGCTCTGTTCAAGTAATTAACAATGGTAAATATGTTCTGTTTATTTCAGAAGATTAAATACAGGGATTGACTGTTTTACAAAGAATACCAAATTAAGCTCATGTGAAGATACTCGCACAACACTAATCGAGTTATCCAAGATGGCAAAACCACCGGCTGGTGGCACCATGAGAGTAGTTTCACACATACTATTACTAATACTATCAGTGGTATTTTCAAAGTATGTTTGTTACTAAGGGGAGACACAGTATGGACTATGGTCATTAAATTATTCGCTTACTTGGCTATTTATTTCATTAAACTGAGCATCTTGGAAATACAATTATGTGACCGTAGTCCAGAATTATTAGCCTTACTACTAATGTTTCTGCTGTAATTTCTATTTTTTATACGCCCACATTTTCATGTGGACGTATTGTCGTCGCCCCCGTCCGTCCGTCCGTCCACAATTTGTTTGTGAACAGTCTACAGGTCACAATTGTTATCCGATTTCAATGAAACTTAAAATATAGATTTATCACCGTAAGATCTCGGTCCCTTTCGATATTGGCATGTATCGGACTGTAACTTCATGGGTTATGGCCCCTGATTGTACGAAAAATCACGTTTTTTAGCTTGTGAACAGGGTAGAGGTCACAATTTTGAACCGATTTGGATAAAACTTTATATGCATGTTTATAACCCAAAGATCTTGGTTCCTTTCGATATTTGCGGCTATCGGATCGTAACTTCCTGAATTATGGCCCCTGATTGTCCGAAAAATCGCCCTTTTTAGCTTGTGGTCCCTCTGGAGCTCAAAATTGTTATCCGATTTAAAAAAAACGTTTGATTATATCACCGTTACATGGTTATGGAGGTTGAGTTCAAATTTCGTGAAAATCGGACCAAAATTGACGGACAAAATGGCCGCCGTTTGTACGCGAATAGTGTGAAAATATGTTATATCAAAGTTGTGGACCCTATAGAGGTCACAATTTTGAACCGATTTGGATAAAACTTGAAATGCATGTTTATAACCCAAAGATCTTAGTTTCTTTCAATATTTGCGGCTATCGGATCGTAACTTCCTGAATTATGGCCCCTGATTGTCCGAAAAATCGCCCTTTTTAGCTTGTGGTCCCTCTGGAGGTCAAAATTGTTATCCGATTTAAAAAACCGTTTGATTATATCACCGTTACATGGTTATGGAGGTTGAGTTCAAATTTCGTGAAAATCGGACCAAAATTGACGGACAAAATGGCCGCCGTTTGTACACGAATAGTGTGAAAATATGTTATATTGGACCCTATAGAGGTCACAATTTTGAACCGATTTGGATAAAACTTGAAATGCATGTTTATAACCCACCGATCTTGGTTCCTTTCGATATTTGAGCCTATCGGATTTTAACTTCTTGAATTATGGCCCCTGATTGTCCGAAAAATCGCCTTTTTTAACTTGTGGTTCCTCTGGAGGTCAAAATTGTTATCCGATTTAAAAAACCGTTTGATTATATCACCGTTACATGGTTATGAAGGGAGAATTTGAATTTCGTGAAAATCGGACCATAATTGAAGGATAAAATGGCTGCCGTTTGTACGCGAATAGTGTGAAAATATGTTATATCAGGGTTGTGGACCCTATAGAGGTCACAATTTTGAACTCATCCTGGGTTATTTCGTTGACACGGCGGATGGGAGTGAAGGGGCTTAGAAACTATGGTTCAACTATTATCCGACATGGAAATTTTGCTATTTTGCGTAAACAATAAAAAATGTAAGATATTTTCCCCAATTAAAATGTCATAAAATATATTTTCTTCATATGATGTGTTTTCTCATTATAATATTTCTACTGTAATTTCTATTTTTTATATTAACATTTAATTCTATTAATAGTATCCTAAAAAAAAGTGGGTTTTTTAACGAACAACTCGGTTTTTATTCACCAACATTTCATGCGGGGTATATTGTCGAGTACTCTGTTCGTAATAAATGCTCCAGGAGTAATTTTCAAACTTTCTGGAATTTATAAAGTTGTCCCCTATCGGAATTTATGCATTTGACACATATTGGAAAATAGAAAATGGGTGGAAGTAATTATCTGATTAGCTAAAAAAAAACAAAACAAACCTCATTTAAATTTCAGCCAATCGTTTAAAACTAATATAAAGGCTGAAATCTGAGTGGCATGCACGTATGTCAGTCCAACGTTAAGACATGTGCTTGTAAACATTTTACAACCGATGGAGTGTTCGTCTTACGAAAGAATCTTATGGAAATTTTGAGTTGCTCTCCAAAATTATACATTTTTATTGCCCCTGCCACTGGAACCCTCCTACCACTTCTGGCATTTATCCTGAATGATATTCCCCTGAATGATACTCATTATTTTGACCTTTATTTTTCTGAGATTTTACGTTATAATATATAATTTTATATCTTACATTCAATAGTGTGTGTTATATGCTTATGTTTTAATGTTTGTGTTATCTGCTTATAATTCTATTTTAAACCTTTTCTTTTTGATTAGAATAAAAGATTACTTTAGCATAAATCTGTGTTTATTTGAAATACAAGGGGATGAATATGGTATGTAGATTACCGGTGTGGCTAATTCATATGTAGGAGTAAGTTTGTTTAATGGGTCTCGAGTGGGCGATTGCGCAATATATTGATTCGGGTGTTGCGGTAACACCCACCACTACTTCACTTAATGTCTCGCTCTCGACTTTTAAACCACACCCAAGTGAAACAGGTCGATACCGAGATAAATGCTACATAATGTGCCCCTTACAGTTAAACAGCTATATGTTGTCTTGCACCTAAACCCAGGGCACACCCTTTACCAATATATTGGCAAAGCAATCAATGCACATATACCTTTGGTTATGACCCCTGGTTTTTACACTGAACGCCAAAGACAAATATGTATGTACTACGTGGATCTTCCCGCCATTTTTGCACGGTTCTGGTGCAGGTTATGTTCCCATCATTCTATGACTTCTTATGGACAAAATGTACGTGGATCAAAGTCTAAATAATTCGTATTTTTTTGTTATCTTTAATAGCAAACAATTGTGGAATGTAGGCCTGCCTTTTCAAGACTTCATAATCTTTTATTTATGATTAAAATTCAGTTGCCGTGCGATATTCCTTTAATGCAATTGCCAAAATAAATGTTAAATTGACTTATTGAATATATGAAATATTATCATTAATGGATGTCTCTTAAATTGTCACAGAATTGAGGCGTAATCTGATAGGGAGCAGGTCGTTTCATCCCTCGACCGTTTCACCCCGGGCTGTTTCATCCCAAAATTACACGAGTCGTTTCATCCCACTTATATCGGACCGTTTCATCCCACAAATTAAAAAACAAGTATTACGTATTTTTAATATTTCATTCATACATTAGTAACGATATGGTAGCAGTGTTTCATGTTTGACGCAAGTGATAGCTCTCGCTTTTCTCGAGTGGACGTTAAACCCCATCTCTCTCTCCCTCTCTCTCCAATTAGATGATTTGATTCGTGCATGCATGCTGTCAGCCAGTAGTAACGGTAAATTTCCCCACTGTTAGACGCCTCTGACCAATGAAAAAAATAGTTGTTTGATTGAGTTTCTCGTGCGATTTTCTATAATTAGCTGTAAGTAAGTCTCTGACTCGAAGATTTATGCAATTCCATAATCCGAATTGACGTAGATTCCGCTTAGTAATATAGCATGCGGCCCAAATCATGTTTAAAATTTAATATAAAGGAAAGGTCTATGACACTGCTGTTGAAAAATATGCAGAATTTGGATTCTAAAATATGGATATATATAGATAGAACTCAATGACCATTGAATACCGCTCGGGTTATTCAATGGTTCAAGAGAGTGTATCCCTGCGCAAGTATTCCACGAGCGACAGCGATAATTTAATATCAAAGTTAAACTGAAGGTATATGTCTGTGGCTTTTGTTTATCAAGTCAGTTTAGGAGTGAAAGATTGATATTGCTGAGTAACGAATATACAAATCAGTAATTAATTTTAATAATTGTTAATTAAATTTGTAATTTAGGTCTAAATTCCGTGGACTCAAGAGACATTTATTGACGATATTTTCCAACCGAATACTTTTTCGGTAAATTCCACAAATTCTGCGCCAAATACTGAAAAAAGCGTACACGCAAGATAATATAAATTAATTGGCACTATTTAAACAATTACATTTATTAGAAATTGTAACATCAACGTGAAAACAAAATTGTCGCACGGTCATAGTTCAAAATAATTGGTTGCACTTTCATAAAGACGCAAAGAATAGAAAGCTCCTCGCACTATATAGCGCGATTTACAGTGTTTACTCATGTAAACAATACACGTTGTGCACCTTATTTTTTTTCGTTATATTGTTTGTAAATAAAAAGACTGATTGGATTTTAGATTTTTTCTGTTATTACTATCACCGTACAGTTCACAAATAAAATTTTATGTTTTATTAGAAGTGATTATCATAGGCCTATTTTATAATTCCAAGTGTATGACTATGTGAGCAATGCGCTGATTGAGGTCTGGCTGGACTATTTGTTTTCACATTAGGATTCATATAGGCGTATTACAGCACCCAAAAAATTAAAAATAAATATAAAAAGTCTGTGTTTACTATTCCCCAACTGGAAAAAACTAATTATAAAGACGTTTTCCCTCCGACCCCATTTTTTTTAATAGGTAAGCAATTGCATCTATACCGACCCTATCTTTTAAAAGCCAAATGCTCAGACCCTCTAGTATCTAGGCCAGCTTTTTTAAAATATATTCTGAACTGATTACAGGTGATCAATTTGCTACAGGACCTATAAATCGGGATTTGTGTGATTTCTGCGCCCAAATGCCACAACTCAATTCTCAGTATTTACACCAGTACGAATCAGCATTATTTTCTAGAACATAACACTGCTACGTAATTCTCTAGAAATGCTTGGAAATAAATAATATACACTTTATGGCATATCAAAATGTGACACAACAAGGGCTATGGACAGGGCTGCACAACAGGGGGTATGGGGGGGGGGGGTGATTTTGTTTGCCGAGTGCCTAGATTCTTTCGGGAAAATGGACCGTGACCGTTTTGACGCTTAAACATGTAATAAAAACAAAACGAGGCCTACAAATCAATATTCAACTAAGTCATTCAAAAATTATACAGTGCTATACTTACTACTTTTCAACCTCTAACTGCAATGGGGGTAATAATTGATAATTAAAAAAAAAAATGTTCTCCATCTCGGGGCCGGGCGATGCCATTTTCATTGAGTGTCAAAAATAAGGTAATAGTGGGCCGAATTGATTTTCTAATGTTGAGTGGGACGATTTTTTGATGACGCCATCTTCCCACCAGCCGCCACCATTGAAATTTTGTTCGTGCGCCCCAGGCTATGGAATGAAAGAATCCATGTTGGTTTTAAAGAAAAAACATAAATTAGAAATAATGAAAATCATACCCAATGTTCTCGAAAATAACTTTAGCAGCAACCACGGTATTGAACAATTATTTGTAAATATGCCCAAACAAATTACAATGTAATGTGAACATTGTCATAAAATAGCTGCAAATACATTATCTTTTCAGAAAAAAAAACAAACAGTAAAATGGCTATTCAAAATTTTAATAAAAATGCATATGATAATGCAGTATATTATTATGAAATTTATCACACAAGCGATATCTACTTAGAATGTGTTATTGGGTGATAATAATCTTATTTTTTTATCAAGCTATCTTGCAATATTCAATCGTGCAGTAATATAATGGTACACGATAGATCCATAAGAGTTGGTAATATAGAGATGGCTGTTCTTGCTATAATAGTTTTAAATTGTGTTCGTAACGTTTGACAAAACATGTCGACATGAAGTCTTTAGCTCTCAGTTAATAACTTGAATGAGTTTTTAAACGTTTCTTGAATGATGTTAATGAGGTGCGTTGACGAAGGTTCACAGGTAATGAGACCACCTTCTAGCCATCCTGTAACTTGGTTTGATCAGTTGTCTATGGTCGCATTTTTCGATTTCGATCACATTTTCGATAGATTGTAAGACTGAACACGTCCACACAGATACTTAGAAGCGGTGCCACACTTTTAAACTACGTTATTCTGAGTGAAGTTATGAATGTTTAAAATTTTAAAATATATTATCTCTTGCTCTTCATTACAAAATCCACACGCATCATTACCAAGGATTCACAAAAATGTTGGTACTAATAATTGAGTGGATAGTAGGGTATTGGAGGCACTGTGGGGTTTTCCTAGCCAAAGAGCTGATATTTTGAAAAATATTGTCTCTGGCGGTATATTAGATTGAAAATTCTTACATGCTATCGTCTAATTTCAAACTTCCATTCATGTAATTTCTAACTTCCATTCATCTTAAAGTTGATAAATAAAAGAGACACAAACACTGTTTTCATCAACTTTAACATTTATCTATTGAGGAGCACTTCCGTATCAGATTTTTCGATCCATTGTTTTCATATTCCTGTTGGACGCGGATTATACACAAGTTTTCCATTCATGTATTAGTCTTAATAATAGAAAAAAGACGAAAAGGAATTAGGATTTACACTGACCAAATAAAGAAATTGGATTATATTTTAGAAATTACATGAATGAAAGTTAGAAATTACATGAATGGAAGTTAGAAATTACATGAATAGAAGTAAGAAATTAGACGATAGCATGTTAGAATTTTGTATCTAATATACCGCCATAATTGTCGGCACATTTAAATTATTAGAATTTAAAAATTTCTCCCACGTTTATCTGTAAAATGATATCATTATGATATGTTGCTTTCTATAACTTTGGTTCGTGGTGTGTCTTTTCCTAATATTCACTTTTTATTAATTTGATAAGTTTTTCTTATTTTCTCCTGTCACTTCATAATCTGTGTATGCCATTTACAATCGTGGAATCGATCTGAAAAATACAACATGTGAATTAAATATCAATTTACCATTTTGAATAAAAATAATCCTGTGAATCTGAACATAATAAAATACATTTTTAAAAATATTTTATTAATTACCAAATATTAAAACGTTTATTAAAACTTAAAGTTGATTGTAATTTCATTATCTTAGATAAATGTAGCCTTTATGATGAAATTTATCTAAGAAGTTATATATTACTTTAAATTTATTATTCGCCATATTTCTATCCAGTTGCGAAGCAGCTTGAAATGTCGTATAGGCCTTACACGTTGGAATGGGGAGAGGGATTATATTTTCATGTGGACGTATATTGTCGTCGCCCCTGTTCGTCCGTCCGTCCGGACGTCCGTCCGTCCACAATTGTTTGTGAACAGTCTACAGGTCACAATTTTTATCCGATTTCAATGAAACTTAAAACATAGGTTTATCACCCTAAGATCTCGGTTCCTTTCGATATTGGCATGTATCGGGCTGTAACTTCATGGGTTATGGCCCCTGATTGTACGAAAAATCACGTTTTTTAGCTTGTGAACAGTGTAGAGGTCACAATATTAAACCGATTTGGATGAAACTTGAAATGCATGTTTATAACCCAAAGATCTTGGTTCCTTTCGATATTTGCGCCAATCGGATCGTAACTTCCTGAATTATGGTCCCTGATTGTCCGAAAAATCGCCCTTTTTAGCTTGTGGTCCCTCTGGAGGTCAAAATTGTTATCCGATTTAAAAAACCGTTTCATTATATCACCGTTCCATGGTTATGAAGGTTGAGTTCGAATTTCGTGAAAATCGGACCAAAATTGACGGACAAAATGGCCGCCATTTGTACGCGAATAGTGTGAAAATATATTATATCAAGGTTGTGAACAGTGTAGAGGACACAATTTTGAACCGATTTGGATGAAACTTGAAATGCATGTTTATAACCCAAAGATCTTGGTTCCTTTCGGTATTTGCGCCAATCGGATTGTAACTTCCTGAATAATGGCCCCTGATTGTCCGAAAAATCGCCCTTTTTAGCTTGTGGTCCCTCTGGAGGTCAAAATTGTTATCCGATTTAAAAAACCGTTTGATTATATCACCGTTCCATGGTTATGAAGGTTGAGTTCAAATTTCGTGAAAATCGGACCAAAATTGACGGACAAAATGGCCGCCATTTGTACGCGAATAGTGTGAAAATATGTTATATCAAGGTTGTGAACAGTGTAGAGGACACAATTTTGAACCGATTTTGATGAAACTTGAAATGCATGTTTATAACCCAAATATCTTGGTTCCTGTCGATATTTGCGCCAATCGGATCGTAACTTCCTGAATTATGGCCCCTGATTGTCCGAAAAATCGCCCTTTTTAGCTTGTGGTTCCTCTGGAGGTCAAAATTGTTATCCGATTAAAAAAACAGTTTGATTATATCACCATTCCATGGTTATGAAGGTTGAGTATGAATTTTGTGAAAATCAGACCAAAGTTGACGGACAAAATGGACGCCGTTTGTACGCGAATATTGTGAAAATATGTTATATAAAGGTTGTGGACCTTATAGAGGTCACAATTTTGAACCGATTTTGATGAAACTTGACATGTATGTTTATAACCCAAAGATCTTGGTTCCTTTCGATATTTGCGCCCATTGGATCATAACTTCCTGAATTATGTCCCCGGATTGTCCGAAAAATCGCTTTTGTTCGCTTTTGGTACCTCTGGAGGTCAAAATTATTATCCGATTTAAAAAAACGTTTGACTATATCACCGTTACATGGTAATGAAGAGAGAGTTTGAATTTCGTGAAAATCGGACTAGAATTGACGGACAAAATGGCCGCCGTTTGTACACGAATAGTGTGAAAATATGTTATATCAAGGTTGTGGACCCTATAGAGGTCACAATTTTGAATCGATTTTGATGAAACTTGACAGGTATGTTTATAACCCAAAGATCTTGGTTCCTTTCGATATTTGCGCCCATTGGGTCATTACTTCTTGAATTATGTCCCCTGATTGTACGAAAAATCACCCTTTTTAGCTTGCGGTGCCTCTGGAGGTCACAATTATTATCTGATTTAAAAAAAAAACGTTTGATTATAAAAACCAAACAAATTCTAATGATTTTCTGATAATTCCTTAATATGCGACAACTCTTGTTGACTGCCCGGACGATGTGGCTGCTGTGTGGGCGTATGTTTCGTTGCCTGGCAACCTATTTTTTTCATTTCTATTGCTACACACAACAGCACAGTCCGATGTAATCATGCTAAATAAGTAAACAAATGCGTATTAAATAAATAGCAGGCTAAAAACTTTTAGAATCTACAGGCTACTTACTGGTTACTCTTATCATGTGAACCGGATGTTATGACTGGTTTGCTGTCGAGATTGGACATGCGCGCGGTCTAGTTAATATATATACGTCATTGGTTAAAACTACAGCTGTGTTTCTTAGTAAACGCCCGGACTTACCATATAAGGTAAACTGCGCGTGTTAGCTAGAAATATCTAATACATGCGTAGTTTACACAATTGCATTAATGCAGAGGGGTACACGTAGGTTCAATAACAGAATCTGGAAACTTCGTCCGGCAAAGCCTTCTATCGAAAATGTTTCTTCAAGCTCTTGCAGTTTTTGCTATTATATGTAAGTTTATGTTTTATTGAAAGATAGGTTAAGAACTATTGTTCTTGATTAAATATTCATGTCTTACCGGCATAAACGAAAGCTCATTGGTGCAATGTAGACTTTTGATCTACAAATAAATGGTCTTAATAATCCAGTTATCTATTTTTCGAATTGATACGTCCTTACCTGCAGTCATAACATTTAAATTTGAAAAAAAACTGTGCCTGTATTTGTGTCGTTACTATACTTGTAACCTTAAACTGTGCGTTAAAGGTTATAATTGATACAGTCTAAGAACCCTTCAGCAAGTTCAAATAGTTTCAATCGCACAATTGTCAACACACATCATTACAGTTTGTATTGGAATAAGTAATTCTATCACAAATAGTGCAGACTGGACAATTAAAATAGTTACCGAAGAGTTTTTCTTTGCATAGCGATGTTTATGTTGTGGGCCTAATGACGTATTACGCAACTTGTCGCCCTGACACCGGCCAGTTGAAAATTCGCGTAGCAGTTGGGTTTCATCAAATCATATAATTATGCGGTAAGGCTTCACCTTTATTTCAATGGGAATTGATTTATTATATGTTAAGCTACATGCAGTACAGTTTGGGGTTAGTTTACACGTAAATTAAGGGAGCCGTGGGCCAGTAAACTTTTTGTAGTCATTTGACTAAAAAACTTACGCAAAGGAACTCTGTAGGAAAAGCCACTACTGTGCCTTGAGTAAGACGGAAGACATCAGTAGTGGAACCATTTCTAGTATTTGTGCTGCTTGGTCTTAAAATACATATGATAGTAACACAACCTACCTATTATAGACAAAACTCAAGCTGAAGCTTGTCAGTTATTCCAAGATTGGATAATATATCCACAATTTCCTGGAAAATTGTATCAATAACGTTCAAGGGAAAGCGTCGGATTGATCTTATAACTAACTACCAGTTATTCCAAGAAAATAAAAATATACACAATTTCCAAGAAACTTTCTCTTCTGGAGTTCTACGAAAGCTCCGAATTGATTCTGTATTGACCGGGTCATTTGAGCATTATTGCTTTCAGTTTCACTTTCATAAAATTGGACGTTTTAAAAATATTGAGTGATAAAACATGGTGTATAATTTCATTACACGAATACCTTGACAACGTGCGACCATATGCTCTTTGGAAAAAGTTAAATGTGCAATGAGTGTCATCTAATTATTTTGGGGTTGAGGCTGGGATCATCATTAGTGAATCACAAATTTTCTATCTGTGCAACACGGAGTCTTGCTTTCTGTGTTTTAGTAATTTCCAATGACTTTCTTTATGAAATTAAATGTTCTGGCGCATAGATGCTTTTTTGACTCCCATGTTTCAATTATCCGGAACCGGTCACATTTTTCTAAACAAAGATGTAGATCATACGAAAAGCGTGTGCCAAGTTTTGTTTCTAAAATATATGAAAAAGCTAAGAAGTTAAGCTAAAGATGCATTATGTTATAGAACTGGTCGTCCAAGCTACAATAGTTCCAAAATAGATAATTCACAATAATTAAAGATACATTATGGGAGATTAGATAAATAGTTGGCAGTTCTCACTATAATAGTTAAAAACTAAATAATGTAAAGGTAATTTGCTGAAAATGTCAGTCAAATTGATTCAATCTGAACCGAGATGCCCGTCTTCCATTAGCCCAGGTTATGTGCAAAGAGTAGGACGTTAAACCCCATTTCATTTCGGACTGAGATTTAAGCAAAAGAAATAAATAAATGGGGTTTAACAACCACTCGACACAAACTAGGTCATTTCGGGGACACGAGATTTAAGCGATTGAAATGTTCCCCTAGCCTCGATCATCATAACTAAAGTCAGTACGATAAAAAGCAGTCTCGATTATCCATTATTTTAAAATTTAATTATCAATTTTGAATTAAATCATCAAATGGCGATCTATTTCAATCCATTTACATCTGTGCCATCCGATGGTCTAGAAAAAACAATTTTAGACAAACGTGATTGAATGTATAAATAATAATTTATATAACATTTGAAACCTGCAATAGTGTAGTAAGATTGGTTACATTCTTGCTCTTCGAATTAATGAAAGCATTATAAAATAAAACCAAGTACGAACAATCCAAACCATTAGACAGAATTCGAAATCCTAAAAAAACGTTATAGGCAAAATAGTGTAATCAGCAAATGGACTGCTCCTCGTGTACAAAATACACGGCATCGGGTTCAAAATGCGATCTGCAGTAGAAAGTAGAAAATAAAAAGCAAAAGAGAAAATTCTTATCCAAAATGGACATTTTCGTGTGGGAAATATATACCGCTCGTGCTTTTCAACTTAATACGTCCACCTTTTCAACTTTAAGTCGTAAATATTCTACTTTCAACAACGGAATTTCTACTTTCAATAATCAACTTTTGACATTCTAACTTTCAACTTCAGATTTTCTACTCCAGATTTTCTGCTCCAGATTTTCTCCATGCATATTACGGAAATAAATTTGATCACGTGACTATTTCTGCATTTCATTAAAATACGGCAATTACCCCTAAGTACCACAAGGATTTCAAGTCAGCAAACTCGGTCGATGGTTGGGTTAAAATTTGACTTAAATAAAAAAACGCACTAACTCAAATTTCATTACACCGTTTTTTGTCTATTTTGTTTATTTTCCCCAAAGTTCAAATCTGACAGTTGAAATCAAAACTTTATTGAGATTTTTCTTTAATAGCAACCCCCTAAACAACCCGTTGACTTCTCTTTGAGAGTAAGGTCATCAACTTCGGGTTAAGGGTCAACGACTGATGTCACTGTCAGCGACTGAAACCAATGGCCGTACTATATTAAAAGTTAGTGTTTAGTCTGTGTCCGATGCATAAAACCGATGACAGCATAGTATCTAGTCGCTTTGGAATGAAAACAAAGATGTGGAGGGATTTAGTAGGCTGCATGTTGCAATCTTAGTTACTGCCACCACCGCTTAATAAAGTCACGTGTTACGTTTTCCTTGTCATATTGAGCGACTGGATTATTCGACTGGATTTTTCGACTGAAGTATCTGCCTGTTTTTGTTTTTCGACTGAGATATTTCACTGATTTTATTGACTGATTTGTTCGACTGAGTAACTTCTTCTTTAATATATAATATGTACAAACTAGGTCATGTCGGAACTAACATATGGTTTTTAATTTTATTTCAATAATTCGCCCGCGCGTAGGGGTCCTTAGCATATACAGGTCACAACTCTATGGAATAAAATTTCTTTTTTATTACTGAGCGACGTTTCGACTCGGCTTCTCTTGTCGTTATCAACCAATGAGACCAGCTTAGGAAGACTGCATATACTAGTTGGGGGGTTTGATTTATAGGAAGTTATAGATTGTTTCATTGTTGCTGTTTTTTATTTGCTCCTGAAATAAAGTGTTGAAAATCCATTCTAATATAATCTGTGTTCATCTAAGAGAACACACGCCGGCGAGCTACATTCCCTCCAAGTCAAAATGTGTTATATTGTGGGGAAAGAGGTCCAGCTAAACGACATAAATTGTAAATATTATATATTAAAGACGTTCTTTTGCCCAAATACAAAGGGTTAGACAGAGACAGCTTTAATTATTTGCAAAGATGGGTGCCAAAAAAGTACAGGTTTCTGCGGCCTCCACTAAAAAGAATGTGGGTTTTCAAAGTGTTCCGGATACTAACGATGTATCTGTTTTTAATAACCTCGTGTGAATGGTGACAAGAGAAACAATATGTCATCATGCCAATAGCCATGTTGAGTTTGCAGCAGTGCAAGTTGTTTCAAGTTTTAGTGCAAAAAGCACCAGCAGTCAAGACTCAAGATCATAGATACGTAGGCGTTTGTTCAGAAGATCCACCGGTACAAGTCCTTAGACATTTTAGGCCTTACAGGAATCCTTTGTACAGAAATAAAAATTATTATTGTGAAAATAGTTATAGATTATGTTATTTTGATTAGTGGAAAAATAAGGATTCTGATTGTATTAATATTTAAAACATGTTTTTGTTTGAAGTAGGGTGGATGCATATGAATGATGTATAGGTAACATGTTACTTTATTATTGTTTAATTCTATTTTTAATTTCAAATCTATATTTTAATATGCATTAATGCTTGGTTAGTCAGATGAAGCAGACAGCAATTGATCACTCCATTTAAATTATGGCAACTAAAGTGGTTGATATGATCAGTTAAATGGCTTTAGACTTAGTCCAAAAATTATATGTTTAAGTTAACACTTTCCTAGTAACTAATACAGCTAAAGAACCCAACGCGCAAGCAAATTATTGACATAAAATTGAAGCATGTGTTAGTGCCGAAATGACATGGTTAATAGAACTAACACAGTTATATGGGAAAACAAACACTAGTTTATTATATACAAGCACGACGTTTCGATAAGTATCCTCTTATCGTTAATGTTGTGTGGACGTTAAACCCCATTTCTCTCTCTCTATCACACATTTATTGATCTAATTTTTCGAAACGTCGGGTAATTTTTATAACCAGTCCGGATATATAAGGCAATGTTTGTTTTTGTTTGTTCGCTATTGAAACCACCGACCGCTGTTCACTTCTAAAATCAAATGGGGCGCTGTTTCTTAGAAAACAGACTCTCACCATTAGGTAAACTTGCGCGTGCTACCTAGAAATCTATAAGTATTAGGATGCGTGCTGTGTCACTAAACGTACAACCACCCAACAAAGCTTTATATCAGACGTATAATTTCGAAAATGTTTTTACGATTTATTGCAGTTTTTGCTATTGTCGGTAAGTAAGATGAAACACTATTGTTTTTGTTCGAATTATCATAAGGTTTCACACAGGGTCAGTGTGATACACTATGTCCTAGATTAGTGTCATTTCTTCAATCACGGACACGGTTTGACGTAATTTTGACCAGTGTGCAACGTGTTTTTGGAAGCAAATATTATGTGTTCGTTGAATGCTCACAAATTACTGAGCTCGGTTATTTTACTTTCGCTTCATTTTGATTTAAAGGTGTAAAAATTAGCTATTTACAATGTATTTAGCTTGATCATATTTTAGATATCTAATGGTAACCTTAATAAACCTCAAACATAAATGTATTTGAAGACATCCTATGCTAGGAATAACTTACTTGCAGCAAATATACTATTCCAAAAAAGTAGGGGATATTTGATTTTTAAGTGTTATTAAAGTCACCTAATGAAACTGACGAAGAAACAAATGACAAAATGAAATGAAATTAACATTCATCGATTTATTCCAAATGATCGTTAGACTAAGTAAGGCACAGACTGACCATTATAAGGGTAAAATGATACCTGGGGTCAAACAGCAAAGTTACCACAGCATCACAACAAAGTCAGTAACGGGTAAATCCTCCTCTGTTTGCCAAACAAGCATTGATCCGACGTGGCATACTCCTAATGAGACGTCTAAGGTCATTTTGGTCCAGATTGTCCCATTCCTGTTACAACGCAGCAGCAAGTTCTTGGACATTGGCAGGACGTTGTTGACGTTGACGTAACCTCTGTCCAAGCATGTCCAAGACATGCTCGATGGGGGAGAGGTCGGGACTCAGTGCTGGCCAGGGTAATGTGGTGATGTTCTGTTGTTGGAGGTAACCTGTAACGATCCTGGCCCTGTGACATCTTGCGTTGTCATCCTGGAAGATGAAACGGCGGCCATGACGTCGTGCGAACGGCACAACATGGACTGCCAAGATGTTGTCCCGGTAATACTGGCCTGTAACACGCCCTACAACAACATGTAAAGCCGTTCTTCCAGCAACAGTGATGCCTCCCCACACCATAACAGAACCATTCCCAAATCGATCATGTCTGATGACGTTAACGTCTTGGAAGCGCTCGTTTGGACGACGCCACACCCTCCTACGTCTGTCCAAAAAATCAACAGTGAACCTTGACTCATCTGAAAACATCACATTGCTCTAGCGTCGATTATCCCAGTGTTGACGATCCCTACACCAACGACGTCTTGCCTGAATGTGATCTCTCAAACAAGGGATCACGCGAAGACGTCGGGCGCGAAGGTGACCCCTATGCAGTCGATTCCGAATCGTCTGGCCACTCACTCTCACACCAGTGTCTGTTTGAAGACGAGCGCTGATCTGATTTGCTGTGATGACACGATTTCTCAAGGCCAAGGTACGGATAAATCGATCCTGGGCTTGAGTTGTCGACCTGAGCGTGGTCTGTCCTGTACAGATTGTGTATCACGGTATCTGGACCATAGCCTGCTTATGACAGACTAAGAAACATTCATCGTCCGCGCCACAACCGCCTGTGTTGTGCCGATCTGCAGCATGCCAAGGGCACGTAACCTTTCATTTTGGGTAAGCCGACGCATATCAAAATTTGTTTTCTGGTTACTAAAACAATTAAACTGATGTTTCCACCCTGGAATTCAATGCCACAGTGACTGTAACATTCAAATAGTAAGTGCAGGAGGACCGCACTACACGAAAAACAAAAACCTATAGTCAGAGTCGTGCAAATCTTGGGTTGGACCCCCACGATGATCCCAAACATCACCTGCATTCCATGCGGTAGCTATTGGTGCGTTTGGGCGTCACATGTAACTGGAAATGTTTCTTCTGTTAGGTTCTATAGTGACTTTTTTCGTAGTCATTTGCATATTTTAGTATTATGCCCCCAAAATCAAATATCCCCTACTTTTTTTGAATAGTATATGTATCCACTGAAGGCTCACACAACTGACCTCGGTTGTTGTACTTTCGCATTCGCGTCACTTTTAATTTAAAAGTGAAAAATTTATCTATAAATAGAAACGGGTAAAAAAATCAACATGACGTGTTAACCACTAAGGGGGGGGGGGGGGTCTCGTGGGTAAGACTCAGGCTCGCTAGCCTGGAGGTCGGGTGTTCGATCCCTGCATTGGCCGAGAAAGTTCATCCAGGCTTGGTTTCCCCTAAGGACAGCTGACTAGTCGTTTGGATTTTCTAATTATGAGGTCCCGTGCGCACATTGCCTTGCACGCAAAAGATGCCTTGACAGTTTGGAATTCGATAAAAGAGTAAGCCGCAGCACCACTGCCAGGACAGAATGTCCCTCATAGCACACAGTATTAGCTCAGGTTAGGGAGCTGAACAGCAAGACGTTAAAACCCCATTTCATTTCGTTGATCATTAGTCAGATCTAAGAAAACTAAAAATTAATAGGACACTCTTAAAAGAAAAGGGGGATCTAATATAACCTCAGATCCATACGGAAATATAGATGATATGACTCTCAAAATGGGTCTCAATTTGGAATGCTGTCCCCATGAGAATATTACATATGAGAATGGGGATACAGAGTTGAAGCTATCACACTCTGATGATACAGTTTATCCAAACAAGTGTAGAGGACACCGCTCCCGTCAAAAGGCAACACCTTGTAACTCACCTTTTTGTCAAAATTGAGTTAGGGCCAATTTTGTAGGTACTAGAGTATGTGCTTCCTGATGTTGTACTAGATATTCCAATCCGTTGATTTTGTAAGCAGTTACACCCATGACACAACCTAGAACTTCCTTCATTTGCCTATTATGCCACAGAAAAACCTAGTAACTCAATAGTCAAATCAATGGATAAGCTGGTGTTAAAATATTCATTCATTATTTTCCTTTGTTTTTTCAAAATCGGAAAAAGGTGAGTTACTAGGTGTTGCCTTATGACGGGAGACCGAAGATCAAAATAATGATGCGTTGATTATTTTAATTTTAAGGGAGAATCATACAGCTAAAAGTTCTTTCAATGTGAAAAAAAGGTTAACGTTAAAATATTATCACCCTCGCAAAATTTGAATATATTTACAGCGATACGTAACTATATCACCGACAAAAAATGTAATCATAAATTATTTAGAAAACAATACATTATGCAGATATTATGAAAAAACGTATAAAACAAGACAACAGAAGTCAGTAAAATTAATGATTTAAAAATGAAATCGTCATATGCTCTGCTAAAGGCTTCTTTTAAATAAAAAAAGTTTTGACAGATTTTTTAAAAACAGAAAGACACCGCGTTTCTGATACAAAATGGAAGCTTATTTCAAGCAATTGGCGCAATACACTTAAGGTCCTATCACCATTTCTTTTGAATCTCGTTTGTTTAGAACAAAATTAATGTATCAGAGGAGAAACGAAACGTTCGGGACGGTAAATAAAATTTAAGTAAATCTCGGAAGTAAAACTGAAAGAAGGATTTTATATTGTATTCTAAGATATAAGGGTAGTCGAGTAACATAATTAAAAAAATGGGTTACGTGCTCTCTAAACTGTATAAACCTTGCACCATTTTGTATCATTTGTAGTTAATTAAAACATCTGGGATTCCTGCTAAAGGGGAGTTACAATAATTATCTAATCTGGGAGTTTGCGACAGTTTTAATGGCATGATTATTAAGGGTTAACCTAATTAATGTTTCTTAGATGGTAATAACAGAGTTTACAGATATTGTTACTTTGAGACTTCATAGATATATACTCGTCAAAAAGTACACTATTATTTCGGGCGTATTCAACGAGACGGATAGTAATGGAACCGACTTGTGTCAACTCCGCTTCTGCTTTATTTAAAGAATTTACTCGATTTTATCATCGTTGAGTTTCAAGAAAGTAGTACGCATCCAGCATTTAATTTTACTGGTACACTGTTCAAGTTTTGCCTTCGAAGAATTAATATCACATGGTTTAAATGCTACGTAAACGGTGTAAAAGTATGTAATGCTTGAAAGACATGTTTATAATCCAAAGATCGTTGTTCCTTTTGATATTCGCGAATATCGGACCGCAACTAACTGGATTATGGCGCCTGTTTGTACAAAAAATCACGTTTTTAGCTTGTGGACACCTCTTTAATTTTTATCCAATTTAAAAAATATATGTTTATGTCGCAAAGATCTTGGTTCCTTTCGCTATTTGTGCATATCAGACCGTAACTTCACGTGTTTAAGTTGTGGACAACTGCCTGACAACATGGCGGCTCCTTGTACGCAAATAGTGTAAACGTATGTCATATCAAGATTCTAGACCCTCTAGAAGTCACAATTGTTATCAGATTTTGATGAAACTTAAAATATATGTCCCAACGATCTTGGTTTCTTTCTTTCGCTATTTGTGCATATGAGACCGTAACGTCCTGGATTCTATCCCGTCATCCTTCAGTAGGAATCCCATGAGATAAGCTCTAAGTCACGTGGTCGTCAGTAGCTCGTTTGGTCACGAGAGCGTGGTCACATAGCAGACAATTCTGTCTATTTGATCTTTGTTTTAATGACAATAATTTGTCATTTTTACGGTTTAGTTACCACTCTCACCTTTTGCTTTGCTTGGTGAACCTGGTTTCGGCGGAAACCCGCTAGAACGAAACTTATTTTTTGTGGTTTAGAACTTTTTATTTTATCGCTCATTTGTCTTGATGAGCGAAGCACGACCTGTCATGGCGTCGCCTGAGTGTGATAATAAAAGTAGCTCGGATAAAACCAGTGTAATCACTGATGGATCTGATAATTTTTTGACAAGTATACCTAACTTACTTACAAAGCATCCAAATGCTGTTGGGGGGAAAAGTTTGATCCCGACACCCCCTTCTTCGAAAGGGAAACCTTCGCAGAAAAAGTCAAATCACAGCCGGTCGAGTGCAGCTAGGCCTAGTACTAGTAGTACTAGTAGTGCCGCAGCGGGCTCTATTGAGCAACTGAATAAACCAGCAGCTTTTCCTAACACTAACAGGGATTTGAATATTTCGAACGAAAATTCGTTTGCAGCTGCAATATCGTCTTCTATTTCGTCTTCGATGAAATTAATGATGGATGATTTTAGAAAATCTCAAACAGAAAATATTGAACAGTTGAAGAAAAATCAACAGGAATTCTTTAACTATTATTTTGACAAGGAAGACGAAATTAGTTCGCACTGTTCGTCTCATTACGACGAGCAAGATGAAAGCGAAGAAGAAAATGTAAATAATACTGAAGTAGTTGACGGCACAACGGCATTGCAACAATTACTTGTTTCTGGGAGTGGGAAGAAAGAGCCCCCCAGGTCACTTTCTGGTCAAAGCGAACAAGAAGGTTCAAATCCCGTTTGTTTAACGAACTATTTTTCTCAATATAATAATATTGATGAAGTATGTGGGCCGAATATTGAAGCCAGTCTGGCAGAAGCGGTAAATAACATGATCAAACATGGGTTGTCCGAAGAAAAGACGAATGAATTACTCAACCGTTATACACGCCCACAAAATTGTCAAAATTTGACTCAAACTAAAGTTAATCCGCCAATTTGGGAGTCGCTGAGCGGGGAAACACGTTCAACCGACATTAAACTTCAAAAAATTCAGAACATCATTATGAAGGCGTTTATCCCGCTTACAAAGTTGGCAGAGTTACTTATGACGTCTACAGGGGGCGCTACGGCCATTGACACTGTCAATGTAAACAAACATGGACACCAATACCTCACTGATTCCATGGCACTTTTGGCTGCAGTTAATGCAGAAGTAAATGGCAGACGCCGAGTTCTGATGAAAACAGACGTTAACACTAATTACCGTTCATTATGTACAATTAAAGGACCGAACGGTGCCTTGCTGTTTGGTGCTGATTTAACTGATCGACTACGAGAGATTTCTGAAACCAACAGGGTCGTACAGAAAGTGAATCGAGATCGTTCAAGTTACACTTACAGCAGGGAATCCACAAGATATAGCCCCTACAATAAAATGGAATCCAAGAATAGAAGATACGCTTATAAATCAAATAGCAGAAACTATGGAAGGCCAGGTGGAAATCGTTTTTTAGACAAACGAAGTGTGCCGCCACCAAAACGAAGAAAACTACATGTACCGGGTCTGAACAAACCCAAAGTCTAAGTACCAGTGACCATGATTTATTGTCTGATAACACAGAGGTAGGTGAGTGTCAGTCTCATTGTCCCTTACCACAGGTAGATACTTGTGTGTCTTTATCCACTTTTCATGATGGAAGCAGTTTGTTGTCTGAGTTACAGTATGATTTTCAAATGTTTCAAGGTGGACAACTGGAATATTTTACCCATGTTTGGGAAAAATACACTTCCGATCCTTGGATTCTCAACGCTATACAGGGTGTTGAACTCGAATTTACAGAAATACCGGTTCAGTTAAGTAAACCCAATCAGCATGTTTTTAATAAAACTGAGCAGGAGATCATCTCACATGAATTAAGCAAATTTCTTGATAAAGGTGTTATAGAATTAACATCTCATGAGAATGGAGAATTTTTATCCACAATATTTATTAGGCCAAAAAAGGATGGTTCTCATCGAATGATTTTAAATCTTAAAAATCTCAATGAATATATTGTGTATCATCATTTCAAAATGGACACGATTCAAACAATTATTGATTTAATAGAGCCTTCATGTTTTATGGCATCACTAGATTTGAAGGATGCCTACTATTCTGTACCAATTGCAAGAAATTACAGGAAGTATCTGAAATTTCAATGGAATAGCGAACTTTATCAGTTTCGAGTACTCCCAAATGGTTTAGCTTCAGCACCGCGCTATTTTACTAAGCTTTTGAAACCTATTTTTGCTTTTCTCAGACAACAAGCTCTTACATCAAGTGGCTATATTGATGATGTATTTTTAATGAGTGATTCTTATGAGAATTGCTGTAGAAACATTAACATAACTGTTACTTTATTTAAATCCTTAGGTTTTGTTGTGCATAAAGATAAGTCTGTATTGACCCCTACAAAAAAGCTTGAACATTTAGGTTTTGTTCTTAATTCAGAACAAATGAACATTAGACTTCCTGCAAGGAAAGTTGATTATGCCATTAAGTTTGCAAATGAATTGTTGTTAATGAAGAAACCCAAGATACGTACTGTTGCAAAACTATTAGGTATTTATATTTCCTGCCTACCAGCAGTTGAGCATGGAGAACTTTTTATACGCCCACATTTTCATGTGGACGTATTATGTCGTCGCCCCTGTCCGTCCGGACGTCCGTCCGTCCGTCCGTCCGTCCGTCCGTCCGTCCGTCCGTCCGGACGTCCGTCCGTCCACAATTTGTTTGTGGACTCTCTACAGGTCACAATTCTTATCCAATTTTGACGAAACTTGAAATATAGGTTTATCCCCATAAGATCTCGGCTCCTTTCGATATTGGCATGTATCGGATCAAAACTTCATGGATTATGGCCCCTGATTGTACGAAAAATCACGTTTTTAGCTTGTGGACCCTATAGAGGTCACAATTTTGAACCGATTTTGATGAAACTTGACATGCATGTTTGTAACCCAAAGATCTTGGTTCCTTTCGATATTTGCGGCTATCGGAATGTAATTTCCTGAATTATGGCCCCTGATTGTCCGAAAAATCACCCTTTTTAGCTTGTGGTCCCTCTGGAGGTCACAATTATTATTCGATTTAAAAAACCGTTTGATTATATCACCGTTACACCCTAAGGAAGGTTGAGTTCGAATTTCGGGAAAATCGGACGAAAATTGCCATACAAAATGGCCGCCGTTTGTACGCGAATACTGTTAAAAAATGGTATATCAAGATTGTGGACCCTGTGGAGGTCACAATTTTGATTCGATTTTGATGAAACTTCAAATTCATGGTTATAACCCAAAGATCTTGCTTCCTTTCGATATTTGCGCATATCGGATCGTAACTTCCTGAATTATGGCCCCTGATTATACGCAAAATCGCCTTTTTTTTAGCTTGGAGGTCACAATTATTATTCGATTTAAAAAACCGTTTGATTATATCACCGTTACACCCTAAGGAAGGTTGAGTTCGAATTTTGGGAAAATCGGACGAAAATTGCCATACAAAATGGCCGCCGTTTGTATGCGAATACTGTTAAAAAATGGTATATCAAGGTTGTGGACCCTGTGGAGGTCACAATTTTGATTCGATTTTGATGAAACTTGAAATTCATGGTTATAACCCAAAGATCTTGCTTCCTTTTGATATTTGCGCATATCGGATCGTAACTTCCTGAATTATGGCCCCTGATTATACGCAAAATTGCCTTTTTTTTAGCTTGGAGGTCACAATTATTATCCGATTTAAAAAAACGTTTGATTATATTACTGTTACACCGTAAGGAAGGTTGAGTTCGAATTTCGGGAAAATCAGACCAAAATTGCCACACAAAATGGCCGCCGTTTGTACGCGAATACTGTTAAAAAATGGTATATCAAGGTTGTGGACGATGTAAAGGTCACAATTTTAATTCGATTTTGATGAAACTTGAAATTCATGGTTATAACCCAAAGATCTTGGTTCTTTTCGATATTTGCGCATATCGGATCGTAACTTCCTGAATTATGGCCCCTGGTTATACGCAAAATCCCCCTTTCTTTAGCTTGTGGTCCCTCTGGAGGTCACAATTATTATCCAATTTAAAAAAACGTTTGATTATATCACCGTTGCAATGTAAGGAAGGTTGAGTTTGAATTTCGGGAAAATCGGACCAAAATTGACAGACAAAATGGCCGCCGTTTGTACGCGAATACTGTTAAAAAAATGATATATCATGATTGTGGAGCCTGTATAGGTCACAATTTTAATTCGATTTTGATGAGGATGGTTGAGTTCTAATTTCGTGAAAATCGTACCAAAATTGCCGGACGAAATGGTCGCCGTTTGTACGCGAATAGTGTAAAAATATGGTATATCATGGTTGTGGACTCTCTACAGGTCACAATTTTTATCCGATTTTTATCATGGTTGTGGACTCTCTACAGGTCACAATTCTTATCCGATTTTGATGAAAAGTCACATTTCTAGGTTGTGTACCGTCACACCATAATCATTGTCGGTTTCGAATTTCATTAATATCAGACTGGAACTGACCAACTAAATGGCTGCTCCCAATACAGTATGAAATACAGGACTTAAAGATGTAGGAAAAATCACTTTCGGTATTGCTTGTTCTCTGTCCATCTTTCGAAAATGTGGGCGTATCCTGCCTGGCAGTGCCAGCCTATCTTTTATAGGAATATTGAGATGGAAAAAATATCTGCACTTAAATTGGCACATGGTAATTATGAACAATGTATGACTTTATCCATCGCAGCTAAAAAAGACATTTATTGGTGGTCTAATAATCTTGGGAAAGCCTACAAGCCACTTATCATAGAGCCCCCGACAGTGTTTATCAGGACTGATGCCTCTTTATTAGGCTGGGGGGCAGTATGTGACAATATTACCACTGGAGGTAGGTGGAATGTTGATGAGAGTCAATGGCATATTAACTGCTTAGAGTTGCAGGCTGCGCTATTTGGTCTAAAATCCTTATGTGCTATACATCGCAATACATCTGTTCGTATTGAGCTTGACAATACAACAGCAGTTTGCTATATTAACAACAAGGGGGGCAGCAAATCACCTCAATGTAATTCCATTACTAAAACGATATTTGAATTTTGCTTACAGCAAGACATTAATTTAACTGCTAGTCATGTAGCTGGAATAAATAATGTGGTGGCTGATAGAGAGTCACGTAATTTTGACGATAACACTGAATGGACACTTGATAAGGCCATTTTTGATAAGATCATAAATACATTTGGGGAACCTGATGTTGATTTGTTCGCCTCAAGATTAAATAATAAAGTAAACTGTTATGTTTCCTGGAAACCAGATCCTAAGGCTATAGCAATTGATGCTTTTTCTATATGTTGGAAATCTTTTCATTTACCATATGGTTTTTCACCTTTCAGTGTTGTATCCAAGGTCTTGAAAAAGATAAAAATAGAAGAGATATCTCACATAATCTTGATCCTCCCAATGTGGCCTACTCAACCCTGGTTTTCAACAATGTTGAAGATGTTAATCGATTCTCCAAGGGAAGTCAAGTTAAACAAGTCAACTTTGTTCCTACCCTTCAACCCACAGGTGGAACACAAATTATGGAGGAAGCTAATTCTTCTAGTCTGTCCATTGTCCGGAATAACCTTGCGATGCAAGGAGTATCGAAAGCAGCTCAAGACATTATCTGTAAATCATGGCGATTGGGAACCTCAAAACAATATGATACCTACCTCAAGAGATGGGAACAGTTTTGTTGTAGAAGAAAAGTTGATACAGTGTTTGCCTTTGTGACTGACATATTAGATTTTCTTGTGGAATTATTTAACATGGGTTTAAAATATAGTGCCTTAAATACAGCCAGATCTGCATTGTCTTCGTCTGTTGTTCTTCATGACAGTGTATTCTCAGTTGGACAGCACCCTTTAGTGTCTCGTTTTTTAAAAGGTGTGTTTGAACAGCGCCCAGCTTTACCACGATATAATCATGTGTGGAATGTGGAAACTGTGTTGAATTTTTTAGAAAAACTTTCACCTCTTGTTTCTTTGACTTTATCTCAGTTAACTAGTAAATTAGTAACTTTACTTTGTCTTTTGTCTGGACAAAGATGTCAATCTTTGCATTCTTTAAATATGAATGATTTTATATGGGAGCCAGAGGGAGTAACTATACCAATTACCTCTGTTATAAAACAGTCAAAGCCTAATAGGGCACAGCCAGTCCTTGTCTTACCTTTATATTCAAATGAAAATCTTTGTGTGGTTAGAACACTAAATGAATACATTTCACGCACAACCAATTTAAGGGGTAATATTTGTAACCTTTTTATTACAACAGTTAAACCATATTCTATTGCGTCTAAATCCACAATAGCACGATGGGTAAAATCTACACTCAGACAGGCAGGCATTAACACTAAGGTTTTTAGTGCACACAGTACTAGGGCAGCATCCACTAGTGCAGCTAGTAGAAACATATCTTTAACAACTTTGTTGAAAGTGGCAGGTTGGGCATCTTGTAGGACGTTTCAGAAGTTTTATGATTTGCCTGTAGATACTGTAAATGACACAGTAGCTCACAATGCAGATTTTGCATTGTCTGTTTTGTCTAGTCATAAGGATTAGATTTATGTTGCAGACTGGAGTGATAACTTAGATGTTATAACTATGTATAATAAGTATTGTTTATTATGTTTAGACCTTTTGAATTGACCAAGAGTTGGTGTTTTACTGGGGTTACAGTACCGGTATTAGAGCTGAGAAGCTTGTTCTTTTGTTTTGCTTACATTGCATCCTTTATAATAAACATCATTTATTACTTTAGATTATAGTTTTTATTCATTATTTTTTGTTTGGAATGTTTTGTACACATGCCAAGCTTTGAAATCTCATGGGATTCCTACTGAAGGATGACGGGATAGAATTTATAAATTAAACGAGACTTACCTGTAAGGTGAAGTTTGATTGTAATTCTATACCGTCATCTTCTTCAGTAGGGATCACATGCCCTCCCTGGGTTGCTAATAGAACTGTTTTTTTAAGCTCCCTCCCTTGTTTTTTCTGGGAATGTTTTTTGGCATATGTACAATTACTTTAAAACCTGACGACCACGTGACTTAGAGCTTATCTCATGTGATCCCTACTGAAGAAGATGACGGTATAGAATTACAATCAAACTTCACCTTACAGGTAAGTCTCGTTTAATTTATAAATTATGTCCCCTGTTTAAAAACCGTTTAAATATATCACCATTCTACCAGAATGAAGGTTTAATTTAAATTTCGGGAAAATCGAAACAAAACTGACTGCCAAAATTTCCGCGCTTTGTACGCAAATTGTGGATAATGAAGGTTTAGTTCGAATTCCGTAAATATTAGACCAAAACTGCCAGATAAAACCGCCACTTTTTGTACGCAAATAGTGTATATGTCATAACAAAGCTGTGCAACCTCTAGACGGCAAAATTTGTATCCGATTTTGGTGAAACTTGAAATATATGTTTATGTCTAAAATATCACAGTCCCTTTCGATATTTGCGCACTTCAAGAAACAACGTTCTGGATTATGGCCCCAGATTGTATTAACAACCGCTTTTGTTTTTAGCTTGTTTTACCCATCTCTTGCAACACGTGGGCATATATTGCCTAGCAACCGCTGGTTCAGTAATCTTTATTACATTTTTACTTAAATACATAAAATTACGATGTTACAGTTTACAAAATCACTTCAATATTCAAGAATATAATATCATCAGATGGACAAGAGTATCATCTTTAGTCTTGAGGCATTTTGGTGGTGGCATACTAAAATAATCTGATATTTTCTACTCTATTATAGTCCGACGTTGTAGAAGGCTGTTAGTTTTTCACTTACAGCCCATGGTATCATTTGATTTGAAAATAATTGAATTTCGAAAACACCAAGAGTATTTACGCATTTATAACCTGTAACAACAAACCTGACTTTTTCATCAATATAAAGTGTGGTTTGACGCCATGCTGTTCTTTAATCAATATAACAAAACTATTAGAAATATCAGATGTATTCAGGAATAGATTTCCGAACATATCTATCTAATACAAGATGAGACCACAAAATTTTATTTTTGAAACTTAATCTAGGCAGCTATGGATGGGGAAAATGATTCTGGAAATTTAACAATTCAGTTCATACACAGAACAATTATAAATCAACCCAAATAAATTTCTCGGATAATTTCTATGTCTATTTTGTCAGGAATACAACATATTTATTAAAAAATGTATCACTTAAACAGGGGCTTGGGAAGGAAAAATCAATCCATATTATTTATATATATTTCGGAGAAAAAAATTGTATAAGAATTACTACTAAATTTTGATCAAATCACAGCTTTCGACATTGCTAGACACTAGCGGATGACCCGTATTTACAAGAAAATAATTCACATCGTTCGAAAGTGACTATCTGGAATTAAAAGTAAGACGATAATATTCTACAAAGTATTCTTATAAATCTTGGGCCATTTTTTTTTTGGGCGGGGGGGGGGGTCCACTCATTACCAACGAAAGAATACTTAAGAGACAGCCCCTATCGACTGTCCGGATGATTCAAATGCTGTAGGTGTATGTTTCGTTGCTGGGCAACCAATGTTTAACAGTCTAATTGTTCATATGACCCCTATTCACTTTTAAATTCAAACCAGCTGCAAAACTGCAGCTGTGTTTCTTAGTAAACACCCAGACTTACCATATAAGGTAAAATGCGCGTGTTAGCTAAAAATATTTAATCAATGCGTAGTTTATACAATTGCATTAATGTAGAGGGGTACACGTGGGCCAAACTTAAAATCAACATCATAATATCGAAAATGTTTTTTCAAGCTTTTGCAGTTTTTGCTATTGTAGGTTATAAGTTTATGTTGATTGAGAAATAGGTAAAACACTATTATTTTTATTGAGATTACGAAACACTGCCATTGCCCTATATAATTGATTTTTATACGCCCACATTTTCATGTGGACGTATATTGTCGTCGCCCCTGTTCGTCCGTCCGTCCGTCCGGACGTCCGTCCGTCCGTCCACAATTTGTTTGTGGACTCTCTACAGGTCACATTTCTTATCTGATTTTGACGAAACTTGAAATATAGGTTTATCCCCATAAGATCTCGGCTGCTTTCGATATTGGCATGTATCGGATCAAAACTTCATGGATTATGGCCCCTGATTGTACGAAAAATCACGTTTTTAGCTTGTGGACCCTATAGAGGTCACAATTTTGAACCGTTTTGACGAAACTTGACATGCATGTTTATAACCCAAAGATCTTCTTGGTTCCTTTCGATATTTGCGACTATCGGAACGTAATTTCCTGAATTATGGCCCCTGAATGTCCGAAAAATCACCTTTTTTAGCTTATGGTCCCTCTGGAGGTCACAATTATTATCCGATTTAAAAAAACGTTCGATTATATCACCGTTACACCCTAAGGAGGGTTGAGTTCGAATTTCGGAAAAATCGGACCAAAATTGCCATAGAAAATGGCCGCCAGTTGGTACGCGAAAACTGTTAAAAAATGGTATATCAAGGTTGTGGACCCTGTAGAGGTCACAATTTTAATTCGATTTTGATGAAACTTAACATTCATGGTTATAACCCAAAGATCTTGGTTCCTTTCGATATTTGCGCATATCGGATCGTAACTTCCTGAATTATGGCCCCTGATTATACGCAAAATCGCCTTTTTTTTTAGCTTGTGGTCCCTCTGGAGGTCACAATTATTATCCGATTTAAAAAAAACGTTTGATTATATCACCGTTACACCTTAAGGAAGGTTGAGTTCGAATTTCGGGAAAATCAGACCAAAATTTCCATACAAAATGGCCGCCGTTTGTACGAGAATACTGTTAAAAAATGGTATATCATGATTGTGGACCCTGTATAGGTCACAATTTTAATTCGATTTTGATGAAACTTGAAATGCATGGTTATAACCCAAAGGTCTTGGTTCCTTTCGATATTTGCGCATATCGGATCGTAACTTCCTGAATTATGGCCACTGATTGTACGCAAAATTGCCTTTTTTTTAGCTTGTGGTCCCTCTGGAGGTCACAATTATTATCCGATTTGAAACAACGTTTGATTATATCACCGTTACACCTTAAGGAAGGTTGAGTTCGAATTTCGGGAAAATCAGACCAAAATTTCCATACAAAATGGCCGCCGTTTGTACGAGAATACTGTTAAAAAATGGTATATCATGATTGTGGACCCTGTATAGGTCACAATTTTAATTCGATTTTGATGAAACTTGAAATGCATGGTTATAACCCAAAGGTCTTGGTTCCTTTCGATATTTGCGCATATCGGATCTTAACTTCCTGAATTATGGCCACTGATTGTACGCAAAATTGCCTTTTTTTTAGCTTGTGGTCCCTCTGGAGGTCACAATTATTTTCCGATTTAAAAAAAACGTTTCATTATATCACCGTTACATCTTAAGGAAGGTTTGAGTTCGAATTTTTGGAAAATCGGACCAAAATTGACAGACAAAATGTCCGCCGTTTGTACGCGAATACTGTTAAAAAATGGTATATCATGGTTGTGGTCCCTGTATAGGTCACAATTTTAATTCGATTTTGATGAAACTTGAAATGCATGGTTATAACCCAAAGATCTTGGTTCCTTTCGTTATTTGCGCATATTGGATCGTAACTTCCTGAATTATGGCCCCTGATTGTCCGAAAAATCGCCTGGAGGTCACAATTATTATCTGATTTAAAAAAACGTTCGACTCTATCACAGTTACACCCTACGGAAGGTTGAGTTCGAGTTTCGAGAAAATCAGACCATAATTGCCAGACAAAATGGCCGCCGTTTGTACGCGAATAGTGTAAAAATATGGTATATCAAAGTTGTGGACCCTGTAGAGGTCCCAATTTTAATTCGATTTTGATGAAACCTGAAATGGATGTTTATAACCTAAAGATCTTTATTCTTTTGGATATTTGCACATATCAAATTGTAATTTAATGAATTATGGCCTTTGATTGTAGGAAAAATCACTTTCCCTATTGCTTGTTCTCTATCTCTCGAACAATTAATATCCGATTTAAAAAAAACCTCTGATTATATTACTGTTGTAAGGAAGGTTGAGTTCGAAATTCATGAAAAACGTACCAAAATTGCCGGACGAAATGGTCGCCGTTTGTACGCGAAAAGTGAAAATCGTATATCATGGTTGTGGACTCTCTACAGGTCACAATTCTTATCCGATTTTGACGAAAAGTCACATTTCTAGGTTGTGTACCGTCACACCATAATCATTGTCGGCTTCGAATTTCATGAATATCAGATTGGAACTGACCAACAAAATGGCTGCTCCCAATACAGTATGAAATACAGGACTTAATGATGTAGGAAAAATCACTTTTGGTATTGCTTGTTCTCTATCCATCTCTCAAAAATGTGGGCGTATCCTGCCTGGCAGTGCCAGCCTATCTTTTTAGCTTGTGGTCCCTCTGGGGTCAGAATTATTATTCCATTTAAAAAACCGTTTGATTATATCACCGTTATATCGAAATGAAGGTTGAGGTCGAATTTCGTGAAAATCGGACCAAAATTGACAGCTGTTCTTGTCAGGCCATCCATCCTTCATCACTAACAAGGGGAAACCACGCCAGAAAATCTAGATGAACTTTGTCACCCAATGCTGGGATCAAACACCCAACCACAAGGCTACCAAGCCAGCATCTTACCCACTTAGCAACATGAGCCCCAGTCGAATTTGAAGCCTACTGAAATGAACCTTTATAACCCAAAGATCTTAATTCATTTCGATATTTGCACATATCAAATTCTAACTTAATAATGTAGGGGAAATCACTTTCGGTATTGCTTGTTCTCTATCCATCTCTCGAAAATGTGGGCGTTTTCTGCCTGGCAGTGCCAGCCTATCTTCACACATAAAACAACCCATTTTGATTTTCGAAAGATTATATTTTCATGGTAAATGAAGAAAATGGCTATCGACAGCATGGGTGTTGCCACAGCCTGCATAAAGTATGTGGTGACGACGTCATAACAGCTATAACCATAGAAATATATATTTCTATGGCTATAACGACAGATTTACGTCACGCCATTCAGTCAGCAGGCGACGGTCTCTCTAGACGGTCTACATTTCTTTGCTTCCATGTATTCAGTTTTGTTTTGTTTCTGTGACGGTTGTAATGCGTGTCCTAATGCATTCAATATACTTCAATCCTCTTCTTTATTGATTTAGTGCATTTATTTTTTTGGAACTAGGCCTACTTCTTTGATACATTTAACGGTGTGGTTACTTGTATAACGGAATTTGTACAACAATATGCTTGCATTCGTAATTCTTGCAACAAATGACAGATCATGACTCGTACTGACATTATATAATTATTTCCTTGGGTTTTATTCCCAACTTGTTTTCAAATATGAGTGAAGTCTGTGTCACCACAGGACCGGGACTGTACAGCGTAGCGGACGCTTACGGCTAGCCCCCGGATCCATTCACTCTTTTGAATTGTTTATGTTTGTGGTCTCTTAGTATGATATCTTGTCTGTATATTTTTTTGTGTGTAGAATTGTGTGTGGTGCAGTCCCCCTGCACTTACTATTAACTTATGTATAGATAACGTTGCCAATATTGTTTCAATGTTCATGGAGCAAATTGCAGTTTAAAATACGTATTTTAGTTTTGCAATTTCTATTGCTCCATAATACCAAAGCCACAGTGATAAAATACAAAAGTCGTCAGTATCCAAGAAAAACGCCGGATGCTAAAACATATTTCCTGGAAATCAATTGGTATATTTCTTAGAATATCATATTATGCATTATCGTATTTGTTGTCAGTAAATGCGAACACCCGCCTTTCGAAGACACATTGTTAAAACTTGATGTTGGTATTTATTGGGCGAATGCCTTGCTCGAGTTGGTGTATTTGTCTATTAGGTGAATGCTTTGACCGAATTCGATCATGCGCAGTCCCACTGAAGCTAAACAGAGAAAAGCAATTTCGTTGGTTGGGACTTTAAAACACGATAATTTGAGTTTAGAGACATTATAAAATACCTTGACTATTTTCGATGATGGGAATTTTTTTTTACATCAGCCTCACCTTTGGCTTATATTATAGGTTGCAGCAATCTTGTAAGTGGACAGTTGGACTTCTCAAAATGTTCCGAATATCAGACAAAAATGAAAGCATGCCTGGAACAAAATAATATTATCGGAACAGATGAAACTGCTGTTGATACAGTTTTGGATTTTTACAGCCAAAATCCATCGACTTGTGGGTTAGTGTAATATTTTGGTTGGTGTTTTTCTTTATCTTTGTTTAAACAAAAGACGATAACAAAGCTATTGTCCGTTATCGTCATAAACTGTATTTCGATGCATTTTATAAAGCTGTGTAAAATTACAACCAAACTTGGTAGATATGATTGCCAGACCCATACGTTCCATTTCCTGGCGCCTTTTTGGGTCATGTTAAATCGACACCATATAACCACGCGCAATGTCGTGTGAGATATCACTACCACACGTACCTTTTCATCCACAATATGTCTCCCCTAATATTGTTATAGGCAAAATGAATAAGGTGGTACTTAGCACATACTATGTTTTAATAGATTAGCGTTATCTTACTCAGAACTATTCTACCATCGTCGAATGTTTTAGTCATTTGCGACGATTATGCAGAATTGGCAACTTTACTCTGCGCTTCCCCATCGCGTCTGCGTGACGGCAAAGTATAAGTTACCAATGCACCAGCAATTATCTATGAATGCTAATTGTGGTATTATTTCTGATGCTTAAAATTTTCTTTTGCTAACAGTGTTATCTCTCAATACAAAGAATTGGTCACCTGTGTGGTGGATGTAAGGTTAAATTGTCTAGAAGATGATTACAAGACACTCTATGCGTCGGCAGAACAGTATTCGTCAGCCCTCACTTATTTCTGTAGCCGAATTGGTAGTAAGTATAACTCTAAATATAAGCCCATGGTAGCAAGGCCGTGCATGATTTTGAAAGTGGGGTGCAGTAGGGTCATATAAGAAAGTTTGGGTCAGGGCAAACGAACCCACCTACCGACTAATCAATGCCTTAAGAGCATAACTGTGATCATATTATTTTATAATTGAAAGATTGTCAAATTATTTTTGGGGGGTGGGTAGGGGTGCCTTATTTTTCTGGAGGTGCAATGTACCCCTACACCCCACGCTAGATACGGACTTGCACGGTAGTCATTTCATTTGATCTTTAGAGAATATCATGGTAGTCCTTTCATATTTCTTTTGATCTTTAGAGAATCCATTTAATCTTTAGAGAATTTCGTTTCATTTGATCTTAAGAGAGTATCATGTTGTCATTTCATTTGATCATTAGAGAATGTGATGATACATGTAGTCACTTCATTTGATCATTTGAGAATATCATATTTTCATTTGATCTTTAGAGAAAATTATTCATCATGCCAAAATGTTATTCTTGTTGAACGTAATTAACAGCTGAAAAACAAATCAATGAGATAAAGATGCAGTATGCAAGTGCGTGTGCTAAATCTGCTTATGACAGGTCTTTTCCAGCTTCTAATGTAAACTAATTTTCGCATATCAAGTCCACAATTAACTGTATAGAGTTCAAGCGTCATTTAGAAATTGATGCCCAAGTCTTGACAATAGGGACCATTTGCGACGTATCGTTATTCACAACTGCACTCGGCAATTTGATTGAAACTTTTAATATTTTTATTTATTTTTCATAATCCATTTTTGAACAATTATAGAAAGAATAACCAACCTCTTTAATCGTTTCCACAACTTCCAATTTTGAAACAACCTATCCAATAACTTGTCTATACAAACCTGTCTTAATAGCTTATTATTATTATTGGTGTGGCATGATCTATGCAAACAGCTTAGCAACTAAAATACTTTTTCAGCATTTGATTCAGCATGCTTTGACGGTAGTGTTGCAGAACTTGAAAACTGCATATCAGACAACAAAGCTACATTATTTAAGGAGGGTGCAGGATTTGAGGAATTCAAAACCTCTTATTGCGCGTAAGTTTGATAGCTATAATAGAGACTTTTGGCAAGTGTCATTTTCCCTATCCGTATCACGTATCGTATACGTGAAACGTCGCGTCAGAGTAGTTTTAGCAGCTGACGACAATGTTATACGGACCTTCTCCGTGTGAAAGCTGTTTGATACGGGTTGCCGTATCCGTGTGCCGTATCATGAGAAATACACACACATTGATGACGTCACACACAAAATCCATACGCGATACGCACAAGGAATTTACGCTTGCCAATAGTCTCGAATGTTTGAGAACTATACCTGTCTCCTCTCCCGGAACCCAACAGCAGATTCTTCGGGTAATTGGTGCTGTACATGTAGTTGATGGCACGGATAACAAAGATCCACCTATAAATGTATTATGTTCTATTTATGTCTTTAGATCAGAATCTACTAGAAATAAAGTTTGAAGAGAAGTTCGTGTTTTCATAATGTGTGTCGATATAGCAAAGAATAGCATTTATTACAGTAGAGGTTAACATTTAAGTTAACCAATAACTGTATTAATGATACACATTCTAAAATCATAATAATTATATTTTATATCCGTAGAGAACAAATGATTAAAAAGCCAAAGAAATATGATATTCAAATTGTCTGCTTAGATGTTGATTTTAGAATACATAAAGTACAATACTTAGTATTACAAATGGTTCGAAATGTGACGCTGCTACAGAGCAATTATTGAGCTGTACACCATTTCATCAAAACGGGTTCAAACTTGCAGCAAACAATTGAAAAATAATAACAATGCACATTCATCGAGCGCCAACATCTAGCTAGATCAGCTGCTCTGGTATTCATAATAGCCGGGGGCGGGGGAGAAAATTAAATAAAGTCACATTGTAATAAAGTTTAATAAAGACCACTCCCGGGAATCGCGAAAGCTTCCTTAAAAATATGTTTACTTTCTTTATGGAAAGTTTTGTTATCGGCATTTTGGGGGTTACGACTGTTGAGTAGTAAATGATTGTTTTTTCAAGAAAATTTGCCAGGGTCTCCTAAAGCGCAAAATATTAGTTGTCAATGGGTAATAGACTTTAACCCATTTTTAAAGCTCGATGTGTTACCCAAACCAGCAGATGGTTTAGTCACGACTTTTCGACCTGTTGCAATCTTTTAAACCTCACCCTATATTTTCTGCTACTTACCAACCTTGCTCTGTTCAAGTAATTAACAATGGTAAATATGTTCTGTTTATTTCAGAAGATTAAATACAGGGATTGACTGTTTTACAAAGAATACCAAATTAAGCTCATGTGAAGATACTCGCACAACACTAATCGAGTTATTCAAGATCACAAAACCACCGACTTGTGGCACCATGAGAGTAGTTTCACATATACTATTACTAATACTATCAGTGGTATTTTCAAAGTATGTTTGTTACTAAGGGGAGACACAGTATGGACTATGGTCATTAAATTATTCGCTTACTTGGCTTTTTATTTCATTAAACTGAGCATCTTTGGAAATACAATTATGTGACCGTAGTCCAGAATTATTAGCCTTACTACTAATGTTTCTGCTGTAATTTCTATTTTTTATACGCCCACATTTTCATGTGGACGTATATTGTCGTCGCCCCCGTCCGTCCGTCCGTCCACAATTTGTTTGTGAACAGTCTACAGGTCACAATTGTTATCCGATTTCAATGAAACTTAAAATATAGATTTATCACCGTAAGATCTCGGTTCCTTTCGATATTGGCATGTATCGGACTGTAACTTCATGGGTTATGGCCCCTGATTGTACGAAAAATCACGTTTTTTAGCTTGTGAACAGGGTAGAGGTCACAATTTTGAACCGATTTGGATAAAACTTTATATGCATGTTTATAACCCAAAGATCTTGGTTCCTTTCAATATTTGCGGCTATCGGATCGTAACTTCCTGAATTATGGCCCCTGATTGTCCGAAAAATCGCCCTTTTTAGCTTGTGGTCCCTCTGGAGGTCAAAATTGTTATCCGATTTAAAAAACCGTTTGATTATATCACCGTTACATGGTTATGGAGGTTGAGTTCAAATTTCGTGAAAATCGGACCAAAATTGACGGACAAAATGGCCGCCGTTTGTACACGAATAGTGTGAAAATATGTTATATTGGACCCTATAGAGGTCACAATTTTGAACCGATTTGGATAAAACTTGAAATGCATGTTTATAACCCACAGATCTTGGTTCCTTTCGATATTTGAGCCTATCGGATTTTAACTTCTTGAATTATGGCCCCTGATTGTCCGAAAAATCGCCTTTTTTAACTTGTGGTTCCTCTGGAGGTCAAAATTGTTATCCGATTTAAAAAAACCGTTTGATTATATCACCGTTACATGGTTATGAAGGGAGAATTTGAATTTCGTGAAAATCGGACCATAATTGAAGGATAAAATGGCTGCCGTTTGTACGCGAATAGTGTGAAAATATGTTATATCAGGGTTGTGGACCCTATAGAGGTCACAATTTTGAACTGATTTTGATGAAACTTGAAATACATGTTTATAACTTAAAGATCTTGGTTCCATTGCATATTTGCACATATCGTAACTTCCTTAATTATGGCCCCTGATTGTACAAAAAATCACCCTTTTTAGCTTGTGGTCCCTCTGGAGGTCACAATTATTATCTGATTTAAAAAAACGTTTGATTATATCAGTTACACCGTAGTTATGGGTGAGTTTGAATTATGTTTTTCTGGTGATTACTCTTGTTGACTGCCCGGACGATTTAGCTGCTGTGTGGGCGTATGTTTTGGTTGCCTGGCAACCTATTTTTATATTAACATTTAATTATATTAATAGTACCCTTAAATTTGTTTCTTTTTCAAACAATGCGGTTTTTATTGGTTGTTTTCAAGTAGAAGTATATTGTCGATTATCATGTTCGTAAGTTCGCCATTATTCTTGTAAACGCTTCAAGAGTAAATTTAAAACTTCCTGGAATTTGTAAAGATAGCCGCTATCGGAATTCTTGCCCTTGTCGATGTAAATGCATTTGACTCAAATTGGATATAAACATTTGGGTTCAAGTTATCTGTTTCGCTAAACAAAACTGCTTTAAATTTCAGCCAATCGTTGAAACTTGAAATCTGAGTGCCATGTACGTATGTTACCATTTTACAGCCCACCCCGTTGGATGTTCGTTATACAAGATAACCTTATCGAAATTTAGAGTTGCTCTCCAAATTTATACATTTTTTTGTTGCCTTTGTCACCGTAAACGTTCTACACGTAAGATGGTTTGGGATGCTTTTTTACCATACTTCTGGTGTTGTTTCGTGTTTGTCTTGTGTTGTTATAGCTCCTGAAAACGTGAATGACACTCTTTAAAATGCTCACGTGGGAGTGCATTGGTTGCCTGGCAACGTTATGCTTATGAAAGTAATGCAAGACTTAATGTATTAACACTTTCAACACCTCTCGAGAAAATGTGTGGACAATATTGCAGATAACATAAATTAATTCGTACGATTTTGTTTTTAAAATCATTTTTATTATTATAATACTATTTTCAGAAAAATAATATTATATAGTTTGTATGTCTTAATGAATACATGTATAATCTAATTGTTTGTTGTAATATCGTTCTTTTTAATTTGTGTTGTTTATTTTATTTCAAAGAAAATTTACTCACCACACTACTTAGAATGCTCCCATGTCATAGAAAAAAACTAAGATTACTCGCTGACCCAAAAGTTTAAAAGTGATACATGTACGTTCTATATTTCTTAGCTCGTATGATTTGAAAAATTTTCAAGGAAAAATCTTCATCCTGGGTTATTTCGTTGACACGGCGGATGGGATTGAAGGGGCTTAGAAACTATGGTTCAACTATTATCCGACATGGAAATTTTGCTATTTTGCGTAAACAATAAAAAATGTAAGATATTTTCCCCAATTAAAATGTCATAAAATATATTTTCTTCATATGATGTGTTTTCTCATTATAATATTTCTACTGTAATTTCTATTTTTTATATTAACATTTAATTCTATTAATAGTATCCTAAAAAAGTGGGTTTTTTAACGAACAACTCGGTTTTTATTCACCAACATTTCATGCGGGGTATATTGTCGAGTACTCTGTTCGTAATAAATGCTCCAGGAGTAATTTTCAAACTTTCTGGAATTTATAAAGTTGTCCCCTATCGGAATTTATGCATTTGACACATATTGGAAAATAGAAAATGGGTGGAAGTAATTATCTGATTAGCTAAAAAAAACCAAAACAAACCTCATTTAAATTTCAGCCAATCGTTTAAAACTAATATAAAGGCTGAAATCTGAGTGGCATGCACGTATGTCAGTCCAACGTTAAGACATGTGCTTGTAAACATTTTACAACCGATGGAGTGTTCGTCTTACGAAAGAATCTTATGGAAATTTTGAGTTGCTCTCCAAAATTATACATTTTTATTGCCCCTGCCACTGGAACCCTCCTACCACTTCTGGCATTTATCCTGAATGATATTCCCCTGAATGATACTCATTATTTTGACCTTTATTTTTCTGAGATTTTACGTTATAATATATAATTTTATATCTTACATTCAATAGTGTGTGTTATATGCTTATGTTTTAATGTTTGTGTTATCTGCTTATAATTCTATTTTAAACCTTGTCTTTTTGATTAGAATAAAAGATTACTTTAGCATAAATCTGTGTTTATTTGAAATACAAGGGGATGAATATGGTATGTAGATTACCGGTGTGGCTAATTCATATGTAGGAGTAAGTTTGTTTAATGGGTCTCGAGTGGGCGATTGCGCAATATATTGATACAGGTGTTGCGGTAACACCCACCACTACAACCACGCCCAAGTGAAACAGGTCGATACCGAGATAAATGCTACATAATGTGCCCCTTACAGTTAAACAGCTATATGTTGTCTTGCACCTAAACCCAGGGCACACCCTTAACAAAATATTGGCAAAGCAATCAATGCACATATACCTTTGATTATGACCCCTGGTTTTTACACTGAACGCCAAAGACAAATATGTATGTACTACGTGGATCTTCCCGCCATTTTTGCACGGTTCTGGTGAAGGTTATGTTCCCACCATTCTATGACTTATTATGGGCAAAATGTACGTGGAACAAAGTCTAAATAATTCGTATTTTTTTGTTATCTTTAATAGCAAACAATTGTGGAATGTAGGCCTGCCTTTTCAAGACTTCATAATCTTTTATTTATGATTAAAATTCAGTTGCCGTGCGATATTCCTTTAATGCAATTGCCAAAATAAATGTTAAATTGACTTATTGAATAATATATGAAATATTATCATTAATGGATGTCTCTTAAATTGTCACATCTGATAGGGAGCAGGTCGTTTCATCCCTCGACCGTTTCACCCCGGGCTGTTTCATCCCAAAATTATACGAGTCGTTTCATCCCACTTATATCGGACCGTTTCATCCCACAAATTAAAAAACAAGTATTACGTATTTTTAATATTTCATTCATACATTAGTAACGATATGTTAGCAGTGTTTCATGTTTGACGCAAGTGATAGCTCTCGCTTTTCTCGGGTGGTCGTTAAAACCCATCTCTCTCTCCCTCTCTCTCCAATTAGATGATTTGATTCGTGCATGCATGCTGTCATCCAGTAGTAACGGTAAATTTCCCCACTGTTAGACGCCTCTGACCAATGAAAAAAATAGTTGTTTGATTGAGTTTCTCGTGCGATTTTCTATAATTAGCTGTAAGTAAGTCTCTGACTCGAAGATTTATGCAATTCCATAATCCGAATTGACGTGGATTCCGCTTAGTAATATAGCATGCGGCCCAAATCATGTTTAAAATTTAATATAAAGGAAAGGTCTATGACACTGCTGTTGAAAAATATGCAGAATTTAGATTCTAAAATATGGATATATATATAGATAGAACTCAATGACCATTGAATACCGCTCGGGTTATTCAATGGTTCAAGAGAGTGTATCCCTGCGCAAGTATTCCACGAGCGACAGCGATAATTTAATATCAAAGTTAAACTGAAGGTATATGTCTGTGGCTTTTGTTTATCAAGTCAGTTTAGGAGTGAAAGATTGATACTGCTGAGTAACGAATATACAAATCAGTAATTAATTTTAATAATTGTTAATTAAATTTGTAATTTAGGTCTAAATTCCGTAGACTCAAGAGACATTTATTGACGATATTTCCCAACCGAATACTTTTTCGCAACAAATTTTAAATTCTTCGGTAAATTCCACAAATTCTGCGCCAAATAATGAAAAAAGCGTACACGCAAGATAATATAAATTAATTGGCACTATTTAAACAATTACATTTATTAGTAATTGTAACATCAACGTGAAAACAAAATTGTCGCACGGTCATAGTTCAAAATAATTGGTTGCACTTTCATAAAGACGCAAAGAATAGAAAGCTCCTCGCACTATATAGCGCGATTTACAGTGTTTACTTTTCACGTCATACAACTTTCAATATGGCCGACTTATGACGTCGTTGTAAAAGACGTCATTGCTATTCTAGTCTATATTTCTATGATATGTACAGTATGTTAGTAACACAACCTACCTAAAGACACGGATAAAACGCAGGCCGAAGCTTTCAGTTATTCCAGTTATTTGGAAGCCGTCTTAATAACGTTCCAGGAAAGCTGCATATGGGTCTTGTAACGTACAAGTTATTCCAAGAAAGTAAAGACATATTATACTCTTTCCAAGAAACTTTCTCGGGCTCTATTATTAACGTACCAGTTATTCCAAGAAAGTAAAAACACACACTTTCCAAGAAACTTTCTCGGGCTCTAAGGAAGCCTTGTATTGATTCTGTGTGTCATTTAAACACTATTAATTGTTAACTTTCATAGAATTGGAGGTTTACAAAATAGTCAGAAGCGAATTCCGATTATTATTCCCCGCCTTTCAAAGAAAGCTGGTAAGTGTTAGAATGGTAGTTTTTGCAACACAATGAATTTGAATTGAATACTTGAGGATAACCGGGGATGGAGGTGTAATATAGCTCTGTCAAAAACACATAAGAAACATAGATCAAAAGTATGAACCAATAACTGTTGGTGGTTAGTGTTGTTAAATTTTCCAATAATCTGCATAAGCCTCCTGTAAGTTCACACGAAGTCTCGCTTGCGGGTAAAAACATGTCGTGGCAGGGCGTGGTGGTGTTGTTTTTAAAAAGATGTGCAGCAATGGATATGAAAGTGTGATTGCTCAGTTGTCTCAAATGTTAAAACGGTAATAATTGAGACCACTTACGTTGCCCAAATTGATAATTTTTCCAAGACACCAACAAAGATGTTGAAAACGGCATTTCATTTTTCGAGAAAACCTTTGACGTCAAAACTAATATACCGACTGAAAATATTCCGGTTAAATTGTATAATACTTTATCATCATATAGTTAACGGTTATTCGATCTACAAACTGCCATTTTTACTTCTAAAATTAAAGACTATTTTATAAAGTATGCTCTCTGTTATCCCGTTTTATTATGTAATTAATGTAAATAATGTATGCCTTTGTAAAGAACAGATGAAGTGTGCAATACATGTAATAGTAATGTACGGAGCCCCTTAAGTGCACGATTCCACTCTTATATAATTTTTTCGTACACGATTCCACTCTTATATAATTATTTCGTTTAAACGAAATACTAATTCGTTATAACGAAATATTAATTCGTTATAACGAAATATTAATTCGTTTAAACGAAATATTAATGTTTAAACGAAATATTAATTCGTTATAACGAAATAATTAATTCGTTTAAACGAAATAATTAATTCGTTATAACGAAATAATTAATTGGTAGCAGTGTACGGAGCCCCTTAAGTGCACGATTCCACTCTTATATAATTATTTCGTTTAAACGAAATATTAATTTTTTCGTACATGGTTCCACTCTTATATAATTATTTCGTTTAAACGAAATACTAATTCGTTATAACGAAATATTAATTCGTTTAAACGAAATATTAATTCGTTTAAACGAAATATTAATTCGTTTAAACGAAATATTAATTCGTTTAAACGAAATATTAATTCGTTTAAACGAAATATTAATTCGTTTAAACGAAATATTAATTCGTTTAAACGAAATATTAATTCGTTAAAACGAAATATTAATTCGTTATATCGAAATAATTAATTCGTTTTAACGAAATAATTAATTCGTTATAACGAAATAATTAATTCGTTATAACGAAATAATTAATTCGTTATAACGAAATAATTAATTCGTTATAACGAAATAATTAAGTGGTAGCAGTGTACGGAGCCCCTTACGTGCACGATTCCACTCTTATATAATTTTTTCGTACATGATTCCACTCTTATATAATTATTTCGTTTAAACGAAATACTAATTCGTTATAACGAATTATTAATTCGTTTAAACGAAATATTAATTCGTTTAAACGAAATACTAATTCATTTAAACGAAATAATTAATTCGTTTAAACGAAATAATTAATTCGTTAAAACGAAATAATTAATTCGTTAAAACGAAATAATTATTAATTAATTCCTTATAACGAAATTTTGATTCGTTTAAACGAAATTTTATATCGTTATAACGAAATATAGTATTAATAGTATTAATTATTTCGTTATAACGAATTAATTATTTCGTTATAACGAATTAATCAATGTCGATTTAACACGTCGACTAACCCCAATGCTCCAAACACCGAATTTGAAAAAAGAAATGTTAAAAAAAACAATCGTGATCTCTATCGTTATCGATATAAGGGATATACACATGGTTCATTTTAATTCGCTTGTGAGTAATGCTATTTAGCAGGTAGACCCGGAAAGAACCCTTGAGGTTAGACAAGTGATCCTGCTCCATGTCACATAGAAGCGGTCAATTGAAACAATGCCACTTGATTCAATGTCAGGACTCGTTTCCCCAACATGATCCCATTACGAAAATCTTGTTAACCCGATAGCAGCAAATGTTTTAACATATGTTTTGGCGTATCAACCGTTTGGTTTATAAGCGTATGCAGGAGCCACGATGGTTAAGTGGATAAGACGCTAGCGCGCTAGCCAGGAGGTCATCTGGAGTGTTCTTCGTGGTTTCCAGTTGTGAGTGAGGCAGGAAGGAGGGTCTGACAAGGGCAGCTGTCTAGTCTTTTGGATGGCACGAAAAATTCGAGGTCCCGTGTACAGATTGGCGTGCGCGACAAAGATCCCTTGGCAGTTGCAATTTCATATAAGAGTAGGCTGTAGCGACTTTGTTTGAGCAAAATATCCCTCAAAGCACAATATTTGGCGTATCCCCTCTTCAATAGCCCAGTCAAACTCAAAGCAGAACAGTAGGACGTTTAAGCCCATTTCATAAGGGTATCGATTTGTTAGTGTTACGTGACTTGCCGTTCCAGGGTAATGGAAGTTGGATGGTCAAGCGGCGTTGTTTCGGTTGACTGCATGTACGTGACAAGAAGTATGGCTGCCTGTACATCCACGTGGGTCTTCAGTTTCATCCCATTGCTAAATACCCCTACGCGAAAGCGAATTACATGTGTTAGTCCCGAAATGACCTAGTTTGTGTCTCTGTTCCAAGATTACCGTCTCAAGCCCCAACGCATATTGATAAAGGTTTTTTTTTTTTGTTTTTTTTTAACATCTTTTATTTTCAAATTTGGTGTTTTGAGCATTTGGGTGTACACTGGACTTTGTTTGTTCGTCCAGTCCGAACTTGACAGCTCTCCTTATCAGGCCCTCCGTCCTGCACCACTGACAAAAACCAGATGAATTTTCTTGACAGCTCTCCTTGTCAAGCCCACCGTCCTGCATCACTGAGAAAAACCAGATGAACTTTTTCCGCCAACACCGGGAACGTACCAGTCGCCTCTAAAGCTTGTGAACCCAATGGTTAATACCCTAAAATATATGTTAAAAACTATAGGGTTCACAGGGTTTTCGTAAGGGGGAAAATGTTTGGGAATTGGGTCTCTATGGAGAAGTAGGTAGCGGAAACGATAGGATCCGTTCTCTCATTAACCCCAATGCTTCACAACAATATATGAAGAAAAAGAAAATTGATTTGAAGTGTATCCTCACAATAGGGGGAGGAGGAACCCGGGCCATCTCTTTATGTCACCAATGCTTCATAGACTCAATATACATCACATGATCCCCATTACGAAAACTTATGAAGAAAAAAAAAATGATTTAAAGAGTTTCCTCAGAAAAGGGAAGGAACCCGGGCCATCTCTTTATGTCACCAATGCTTCATAGAGTCCATACCAATCACATGATCCCCATTACGAAAACAGTGTAAACATGAGGCCTGTCATTGGGTAAAGTGCCGTTATTTCAATTAACCGCCTCTACGTAACAAGCAGCAGGATCGCTTGTCCAGCCTCGTGGGTTCTCCCCGGGCCCACTGCTACGGAGTCATTATCCACAATGTATTTTTTGCCTTGAATTTGATCGTCGCGTCTGTCTACCCAAATATTCCTTTTCGTACTTTTAATGAAGAACTTTTCTCCCTACGAACCAAACACGTCCCCCCCCCCCCTAACGTACTACGTGGAAGAAAAATATGGCTTACAATACAAGACAGCCACACAAAGCGTGCTAATAGACCCGCACAGAAGCTTTATCCCCAGAAATGTTCACAGCTTAAGCAAAATGAAAACTTGGATGTTGTCCAATAATTTCTTAGTGTTTAACGTCGGCTTCCACCGCAGGTGAGGTCGCAGACAGGTTGTCATATTTTCATTTTTTATTAATTAGCGCACGCTTAGGGGTCTTTCCTCTGCGTAGCACCCGGAGTGAACCATCGACCACGACATGGATCCAAACCGCAATCACAAGCAAGAGTCCACTAGGCCATCCCATCCTCCCTCCTAGAATGGGATTATATTTTATAGTAGTAGATATTGCGGAATATCATTTGCCCCCCGACATGGAGTCAAGTCCGGATGACGCATGTAGGTTTTTAGAATTTCCTGGCTCATAGCTAAGACACTTTTATGGCGAAACGAAAGCAGGTTTAATGCATGACAGTAGGCAATATAGCCACAAAGACAAAGGTTGAAGAAATGGTGACAAAGCTAATTACTTAAACATTCCTAAAAGTGACTTTGGTGTATATGGTAAGTAGAGACACCCAATCGTAATAGAGCAATACTGGACTTTCGGAAAAATGACCCTTTGATGGTAAGGGTATTCCTAAAAAGCAAGTGGCGTAGCCGGGGTTCTTGTCCGTTGATCTAATGACCAAGGGGTGTGAGAACAGGCGTACAGTAAATCCTACGATAACACGGTGGAAAAAAAGTAGTAGGCAGAGGATAATCCAAGAATTTATTCAGGCTTCGATATTTATGGTAAATGGTCAGCTATCAGTTTTATTCCGATTAAAAAATGTTTTGAGAACGATTTGAAGTAAACGTCTAGTTTAAATATGTTTAGTTCAAATATATCCTCAATTCACACTGTCTGTAAGCTGGAATCCATCTTTACAGATAGGATATTTAGTAAGCAGAACATAGAGATATCATGAAATAAGGGGCCACATGTCACAAGAAAAAATGTTCAATGAGGTTGTACGACACGCCAATCCCAACCGAACAATATTGCGCCGGACCTACAGTGAAATTAGGTTAAATGGTATCACCATGATAATGATATCACTATTTAAATGCTTAAATATGCAATCAAATACCAGTTCTGAAAACTAAAATCAACATAGATAATTACAATTAAAATTTATTATAAAAACATTCTGGTAGAGGCACTCGTTTTAAAATGGACATGTGGGTAAAGAAGAGTGATACAAAACCTTATCCCTTGGTTCTGTTGAAGTTTGACCATGCTCCCAAAAAAGGCTTGCTATTGGTACCGTGGGAGTTAAATGAGGCTTAACATTGGTTCTGTGGGGGGTTACATGGCGATTCTCCCAATATAAGAGATGCTAAATGTGATAAAGTTTATTTGTGTCTGCATGATCCCAAGACCCATATCAGTAGTCATATGGAAGTAATTTTGATAAAACTTGAATTAAATCGTCATTATATTAGCCATCTTTGTGGATTTAATGTATATCTTCAGAAAATGTATACATCAATTATCAGAGCAAAAAAGGCCATTTAAATCAATGGGGTTCATTATCCCATAAACTCAGTTCTTCACAATAATTTTAAAAAAAAGAACCCTTAGAAATGAACCCAATGCGCAGACAAGGTTTACGGAAAAAAGGAGAAGTAACTCGTGACAGACCTACCCACATCGGCGGCGACATGATACGCCCTCATTTGGAATTTTAATTCGTAGCCAAAAGTTGTATTTGTCGTTAGTGACTATCCATAACATAACTGTGGTAGCCTTAGTCAAGTATTATTCTTGTCCAACGCCTTTTTCTGCCATTCAATGATCTACTGGACGTTAATGTCTCCACATTTTCACGACAGTTAGTTCAAAACAGAAGCGCTCTTTGTGTTATTTAGGGAAACTCTTTTTGTCCTATGGGTGTTTCTCTAGTAAGATTAGGTGTGTCTGCTTTCAATACATCGAATCTGCCTTACTTGTATTGGAATAACTGCCCTGTAATTAAGGTCGATGGAATGTATCTTTAAAAGGAAAACATGTTTAATTCTGTGGAAGGCCCGTGCAACTCTTTTAATAAGTGCCAAGCAACTATCCCCTTTTGCATCAACCTGAAGATATCAAACGAGTCGAAGCTGAATCTTTAAAACAAGGTTTATTTGATTTTCCCAGTAAACCAATCTTTTTCGGATGTCAAATGAACCCGGGAAGTTCTGTTTTTGTTTTTAGCACAACCCGCTGTAATAATATGACTGGAAAATGATAATGCTAATTAATGTGGCGATATAGCTATTACCATCGACCTTCTTACTATTTATCTTAATGTTATAAAATTGTGTGAATAGGTCTTGGTAAAAATAAAATTGAAATTTGATGTGTTGGATCTATTCAAAGAAAACATACCGTGATGATCGATTGTTATCCCAGTCTATAATAACACTACCTTTATTGGCGTAAATTATAACCAACAGCTAATAGTTTTCCAATGATTGCCATGCAAGATACGCCCAAATTTTGCAACACATGGATAAAGAACACGTTAAAAAGAGTGATTTTTTTACGTCCACATTTTCACGTAAACAAATTTTCCATCGCCCCTGTCCGTCCGTCCGTCCCGACGCCCGTCCACAATATGCTTTTGGACTCTTTAAATGTATGGTCTTATACCCTAATGAAGTTTGGGTTCGAATTTCGTGACAATCGAACCGAAACTGCCTGAAGAAGTGGCCGCTCCTTGTACGAAAATAGTGCAAAAGTATGTAATCCAGGGGGTTATGCTCTGATATATACGAATATCGAAAGGAAGCGATATCTAAGTTCCGTCGAAATCGGATAATGATTATGCCCTCTTGAGGATCCAGAACAATCATAAGATTCTTAAAATCGGATAAAACGTGTGACCACTAGCAGATCCACAGTTAAATTCACGATATTTTTTGTACAATTAGAGGTCATAATCCAGGAAACGATCTTTGTAATGTTCTGGGATTCTGTTATTTATTTTATAACCTATCTAGTTGCTTTGTAATAGGTTTATGTTTATTATTACATTGTTCACTCTTCACATTGCACGGTTAATTAACTGATAATGTATATTTTACCAAATGTATTTTGATGTACTATGGGCCGGAGGCCGAGATTACTGAAATAAAGATTAATCAACAAATACATTCATATTATATTAGTATGTGCTTTTAGAACATTTTTTGTATCTTTTTTTTTAACAAAGGGCATTTTTTTATTGATGTGTTATTCATATCACCTATATGCAAGACATGTTCTAAACAATATTGATTCCCCAATATAGTGTAATTAATGTGATTAAACATAGTGTAATTAATATCATTAAACATAAAGAATAACATTTTTTTTTACAATATCCATATATCCGCCTGGGTGATTTACTGTCAATGTGTGAAATAAAAAATTATTTAAAACAAGATATTTGACTGTGTGGTACGGTAAGTAATGCGTTTTGGATTGAAGCGACGCTATCCATCCTAAATTAAGAGTGGCTTAAGTGTGCCTTTCGGGTGAGTAAGTATATTCGTCTTACCTTTGTATACCCAGCACACTAATCCGGAAATACTATCAACGATTAATCAGATTTTACTGTAGATATTGGCTTTAAAATTTATTGTAGACGGGATGAGGAATATTGGATATAGCTTAAGGGTCGTATTCAAATATTTAATTGCTCCATAATCATCCTCGCAAAACAAACGTTATATGTCTCTCGAAACTATGGTAGCCAGGTCTTGTTTTACTCACCAATAAGAAATCTCAGAAACACAAAGCTTTGGATTGGGACACTGGCGTTGGCCTCAAATCACAGATATTGAACCCATCGGGTCCGTGGTATTATTTTGCTATGAAGTGGGATTAATTTTATCAGGACATAATGGTTAACGCTGGAAATAGTAAATCCCTTGAATTGTTAATGGAACATCCTCCCAACTATGGTATTTTATTTGAAGAAGACATTTAATGCTTTATGTATAGTTTGATTAATATTCATTGCACAGATAATGAATCCATAGGCAGAACATTTAACAATATTGATATTTTGTTGAAGAAATATTTATGTTGAGATTAATGACCAGTTCAGTTGATAGTAAAACGAAAAGTTCTATCACTCAATATTGTAACTTTTAACATTAAATATGTTTTTTTGGATAGTTCTACTATTTTCATATAAACAATTCATGGTATTCTAACTCTTTGTCAGATGTAGGAAGATATGGTGATAAGAAAAGGTATGATTACATTCTTCCAGTATTATCCAATATTCTAAATATACTACAGTGGAGGGATAGTGTTTTGTTAATTGGGAATACAGAGGACCAAATGTTGTTTGAAGATCATTTATTTGATTTGGAAATTAAATTTACTTTCCTTGACGTCATTAATTATGGGCTTAGTGATATTCGCAACTTTTTAATTACCCTCTACAGACGATCGACAGAAGTACACATTGTTTTATTTCTCAGTAACTACACCGACAAGGTACTCACAGACGACAAGGTACTCACAGAAGCAAGTTTTATAGATGATTTTTCTGAACAAATAACCAATTATCGTTCCAATTCGTATAATTGTGTCAAGCGACAGTCTAGCAATAGAGCAAGTACTTTGTGCAAATCTGACCCAGCAGCATCTGCTCTTGATAAACTATTTAGGGGCGCAAATACAAATCCGGGTCAGATCTGGTGTCAAGTACAATCTCTTGAAATGTAGTGTACTCCATTACAACGTGCACTCCAAACCCAGTATGTGTTCACCAAGCAATTTCTACCCTAGCGCAATTTACAAACTTAATGGGAAGCATATTATAATCGGTACAGTACGGTCGTCATTAGTTCATATCAACACCGGAGAAGATAATAAAACCACATATAGCGGACCTGGGATTACACTTTTAGGTATTATTTCCGAATATCTTAACTTTACTTACACTATTATCCAACCAAAAGACAGGAAACATGGCTTGCTAGTCAAATCACAATGGACAGGCTTAATCGGGCAATTGATCAACCATGAAATTGATGTCGCGGTCTCATCTATGTCGCCAAACATTCAACGATCCATGGTGGTTAACTGTAGGTATCCTGCTATTGTCAATAGAAATATTGGACTTCTTTATAAAGAGAAACAAAGTCGAAGCAACCGTGGTTCAAAATGTTTTACCCACTTTCACCAAATGTTTATTACTATACAATAAGCGCAGTTTTTGCAGTGGGGATATTAATCAGTCGTTTGAATTTCTATTCATACCCACAAGTCAATTTTAAACCAACATTTTCAAATATATTTGGTTTAATGTTGAATTCATTCAGTTGCTTGATACTACAGGGAAATGGGTTCTCAAACCAAAAATATTCGGTACGATTGTTAGTGACATTTTTTTGGATGTTTTGCATAGTTATAACGAGCACCTACATCGGTAACCTAACCGCTAAGCTTTCGGAAAGAAAACAAACTAAGCCATTTTACAGCATGGAAGAGCTTGTACATCTGTCCGATTGGAAATGGGGATTAGTTGGGGTAAGTCTGATGCAAACAAGGATATCACAATCAACAGATGAAGGCGCCAAACGGTTCTGGTAAAAGCTGATCATCTTTAACCTAACTGATCACGGTGTTCTTAATGGTAGCAAATCATATCACATAAATCGTGTTCGGAAGGAACAGTATGCGTTCCTTGTCCATGATGCCAAACACAATGCTCTGAACGATGAGAAAGGTTGCTTTGAATTTATAGAAGTAAATTTTCCTTCTTTGTCAAGTGTGATAACTTTAAATAAAGATTATTATTTAACGAAGGATTTAATGCGAGCTATGCACCATTTGTCTACAAGTGGAATGCTTCAAAATATCGAAGATGAATACTATAAGGACGCACGGCCATTCATTTATAGATTTGATGTAATCAAAAAAACAACGATCGGAATAGAGGATCTAAAAGGTCTTGTGATTATCTTAGGTGTTGCGGTTGGTATTGCTCTGATAGTGCTGATTGTGGAACTTGGTTATTCTGTTTTGAAACAAAAGAAATGCGAATACATCTGTAATTAGTAAGGGATAAAAAACAAAGAGACAATAAAACAAAGGACAACGTAAAGAAATTCCACGGTTGAAAAATTAACCCCAAAATACTATAAATAATGAAGTAGTGTCGAGTGTCCGGAGAAAACGTTAAACATACCCTGCCCCTTGCGACAATGCTGAACTTCCCAAATTATTCCACTTCTAAAACATAATGTGTTGGCTTGGACGCTGAGGCGGCTGAATAGGATCAATTAAAGACATGCTTTTTCAAAAATACTTTAGTGAAGGTATTCCATTGATATCGATGATACAGAGCTGTGCTGATAATAGTCACATAGATACACATGATAATCTCTAGATGGTGATTTTGTATACAAAGTCATTTTTCAGTAATTTAGATTTAATAATTTAACCCATTGGCAATAAATCATCATACTTTATAGTATAGACTTTAGCAAATCGGTTGAACTGGAATTGTATACAACATAAACATAGCTTAGGTTATAGTATTGCATGTGAGAGATTTTTTTAATAATTCGAAAATTAAAATTGTCGTATTATCACATGGCTTATTAATCGCTAAATTAATGGGATCTATTATTCAATCGGTTTCTTACGAACATCGACATTAGCAAGTAGATGAGCACTTGTGGTACCCATGGGAATAGCAATTTACTTGCTGAACTGATTCACTATAGATATTACTGATTTCACATTAAAATAACCCTGGCATGTTTCATTTCTGTGTTTACTTTCAGCATTGCTAACATAACTGTTTCAACGTTAGTCTTGAAAGATAAAAACATATTAAGATAATAATCGTGTGTATACTTTATTATCATACAAAGTGACTCTCAAAATTTGTTTCAACGGAAATTAACTTTAGTGAAGACCGTCAAAACTGTTCCCCCTTGTTTCTTAGGGGTCTTTTTAACTTCAGGTTTAGGTATTCTAACTAAAGGACGACAATTACAGTTCAATTTGGGCCTCCCATTTGTATGTCTTCCCATTGAAAATCTAAGTCTCCTGTCACGTTGGCAACAGTATTTAATCCTAGCGAAACTTCTGCTGTGTAGATCTTTACACGCTGTATTGGTCATACAGGCTGGATCTGTAACAAGAACAACGTTAAACGTGATACAATGGTCAATATAGCAGTTCACCAAATTGGTAAATTTCAAATGTACTACAACATGGGAGGGGGGGGGCAGTCGTTTGGCGATTAATGAGGTATAGGTGTGCATATATAAATATAGAGCTATAACTATCAGTAGTTATAAACGTTACATACCCTGCCCATTTGTAATAAGTATGGCGATCAAAATCACTCCGGTAAATAGTAACAATCTTGATCCGTTCATGTTGAGTAGATATACCGTATGGTGGCAAACACTTGTAGTTCGGCTCTATAATAAAAAAAAACAGTGTTAGCATTACAAATAAAAACAAAAGTAGTTGACATTAACAAATGTATCGCTTCCGCTATGGTTGCTTTTGTTTGTATGTAACTGTAGGCTGGAACGGGCCAGATATACGAACTAAAGTTAACATTCAACAATTTTAATGATTAATTCTCCCCTAAAAAAAATTTAGCAAATCGAGTATACGTTTGTACCGGTTAAAGTACAATTAGTTATCACCGCCTCAGATACGATAAGTAAAGTATAGGAAAATCAAAGATCCATGCCTTTCCGATACCAAAATATCAATACTACGCCTTGTCATCTATTTGCAAATATCCTTGTAGATTCCAGTAGGTGTTCCTGTGCTATTAGAGAGTTCAGCATCTGCTGCAATGATGAGAGAGAGAAATGGGGCTTAACGCCCACTCGCCGCAAACAAGGTCATTTCGGGACTAACACATGGTTTTAATTTTATTTCAATAATTCGCGTGCACGTGGTGGTCTTTAGCAGTGGGAGGAAACCGGAGGCCTCGGAGAAAACATACGAGGTCGGATATGCGACCCTACTCCTTGTCACGTACAACTGAGGATTCGAAACCACGCCAGTTGACTCGATGACAGACTTTATGAAACATCACACATGTGCTAACCATTCGGCTATCCAAGCTCTATGCGCAAGCGAATTATTGAAATATGTTAGTCCCGAAATTACCTACCTTTTGTCGATTGGACTTTAACCCACCCCCCCCCCCCCGGCAATGATGACAAGTTTATCACAACCTAAAGTGAATACGAATAAGTATGTCTTTTCGTCAAGAGATATGTCGATCGGCCACTATCATTTATCAACAGTTTAGGACTTCTATTCGTATCAATCAAAAAAAAAAGTTTTGAAAATGACGCGCATACATGCCATCCGGATATTAATGATTTTACGACCGATATAAGTTCTATATTTTAAATGAAATGGGGTTTTACGTCCTACTGTTCTGCTCGTAAATTGGGCTAATGAAGTGTGTTATGAGGAAAATTTTGTCCTTGCAGCGGCGTTACGGCCCACTCTTATTTCGAATTCCAACTGTCAATGGATCTTTTACGTGCCCGCCAATGTGTACACGGGACATCGGTTTTTCGCCCCCTCAGAACGAATTCACAGCTACCCGTGTCAGGCCCTCCCTCCTGCATCACTGACAAGCGGAATAACTACGTCGGATGAACTTTCTCGGCCAATGCAGGGATCGAACACCCGACCTCCAGACTAATTTCAAATTAAACAAACACTGGCATCAAATGTCAAGTGGCCCCTGGGCTATAGAACCTTATTAATCCAGCCTATGGTAATTACGTCAGATTTAATTTAAGAATTGGTCATTGACCGAACTCTCTATAAAACCTACTCATACGGCCTGCCATTGAGTCAACTGGCGTGGTTTCGAATCCCTCATTGTACGTGGCCAGTAGAAGGGTCGCCTGTCCAACCTCCTCGTGGGTTTTCTCCGGGTACTCCGGTTTCCTCCCACTGCTAAAGTCCCCTACGCGCAAGCGAATTACTGAAACAAAATTAAACCATATGTTAGTCCCGAAATGACCTAGTTTGTGTCGACTTGACGTTAAACCCCATTTCTCTCTCTCCCTCATATATCATATATAACGACCAGTGAATTCTTGTCGAAACGTCGTTTCCTCCCACTGCTAAAGACCCCAACGCACAGGCGAATTATTAAAATATAATTAAACCATATTACGTTAGTTCCGAAATTACCTAGTTTGTGTCAACCCCATTTCTCACTCTCTCTCTCTCTCCCCTCTCTCTAAAACTAACTATTGTTTTAGATTTTTAACTTAGACGCAATATTTTATAGTTTAATTGTCAAAGTGTCATAATAATTGTCTATTATATATTTTGTAGAACTGTATTTCAAATATAGAGTGAGCTATAGTTTCGAACGGTTCGGATCTCTCTCTTTCTTGTAAATATTTGTTGAATTATCTATGTTTAATAAATCGCATAGTAGTAAGTTGGACTCGGTCTTGATTTAATAAGACCAGGAGTCTACTGTTATTGCAGTGTATTCAGCCTGAAAATGTCATATTTTATTGACCCGGTGTTTGATTATAAGAAAACATTGCCAAAGCATCAAAGATAAATTATCACTTATGACGTCATTTACTTGGGATTCTCCCACATTTTAGCGATTAGTTCAGAACAAATGGAAATAAAAAATCACGCACAAAAAATACAAGGAACTTGTCAATGTGAAACTGGACTGCCTGGCGACTGTTGATCCGTTTTTGTTTATTATTTCCAAAATGTGAAGAAATTATACCATGGAATTATTTTCTTTTGGTGAACTTGTCGGCTTGAATGGCACCGTCGAGAAGAAAATGATAAATTAAATGAAATAGCTTACCTGTTGCGGGGCTTATTGAGAACAGCGTTGAAACGTGTCACGAATAAGTAAACCGTTTTATACAGCAACCTTTATTCTTTGACGTATATTCAAAACTAACAGGGCAGCGACGAAAATGATCATATTACAGTTGACGTTTATTGCATCGTACGTCAAATTCTGTCATAATTTTTGCTAAGGGCTATTCTAAAATACGACAGCGGCTCTTCTGTTCGAATTGACAATTGTTTTTAAATTGCACTGACATAACAAAATAGCTACATTTGCAATACATACTATGAAATAAAATATGGGCGACACTTTATTCATGTGCCACTTAAATACGTAATTCGGTTTGAGCGTTTTTTCTTTACCCAGTTGTCATACTTTGTGACCCCCTTAAATCAAATTTCTGTACAACTGACGTAAATATATCTGTACTGTCTGTTTTTATACATTTAGTATCTAACGGTCGCCTTATATATGTTATGGAACACCCATGTCATTTTGGCAGATGTAAGCTACAATACGTAATTGTAAGAACAAGACTCCGGCAGACGACACATTTCTCGGTAGTAGGTTTATTGTTGTACAAAAATACATAAAGGTATCTTTTACTACCGGTTCCTGAGATACGCTCTGGAAACAAAATGGGTATTGACGGGACCCTTAAGCTGAGCATATAGCGGAAACCAGGGCTCGGTTTCATGAAATTTTAACTAAGATAAAATCCAAATTTTAGTAATTTGATTGGATAATATCAGACTGATTTTAGTGCTTACCCAATCAAATCTTAGTATCTACTAAAATTTGTATTTTATCTTTAGTTAAAATTTCGAGAAACAAGGCCTCGGGATTCACAACTTAGAACAACTTGAGCTATCCAATTGAAGGATGATTCACCAAAGAGGTATACTTTCGTTAACACACCTCTTGGGGGGAGGAGGGGGGTCATTTTATCAAGAGTGCTAGATTATGAATGCTTAGCGTCCGTCTTCCACACCCTTTTAAGTGGGAAGATACAAAAAATACATTCTGGCTTGATAGCAACGCAGTCAGGTGATAATAATGAGGATTGTGAGTTTGTAACCACCCTTCCTTCGACGGGCACTACACTTTTCTATTTGAACCTTTAACTAATGATGAAATCGGGAAAATAGTTCTATAATCTAAACCTATGACTCCTCTCTTGGACCCTGTTCCAATGAGTGTTGTTTTTCAACATATTGATATCCTACTTCCTGTGATCACTGCAATGGCCACCTTTTTTTTATATTATTTTATTAATCACCATAAAAATATAAAACAACACTTAATGATAAAATCAACGGCTAAGAGTATAAAATATTACATATAATAATAATATAAATAAAAATATGATAATAGTATTCTATTAATTAAATTTCACAAGGATTTTATCATCAACAACTTCTATATATGGATTTAATTGGTATAATAGTTGAGACTTATGTAATAATCCATGATGTTTCATGTAAATTAACATTATTCATATGATCTGTTAAAATCGATTTAAATACTGCACGTATTTCTAACTTGTGATTTTGCTTTAAGAAATACAACCTTCTTTTAAGAACAGCCAACCTAGCAGCCGAGAATAAAAATACTAAAAATAAATTATCAGATGCCTTTCTGACAGGATACCCAAACATAAACCAAACCACATAATCATCTCTGCTAAACCCTTTGCTCTGAAAATTCACCTGAATCATGTCATATATGAGCTCGTGTAATGGTTTGACATATTTACAGTCTAGTAAGATGTGCCGCAAAGTTTCAACACATTGATTTTCACATAAGGTACAAAACGGATGGGGAACTAATTTAGCCATACACTTCTTATAATTAGTCCATACTATATTGTGTACAATCTTGTAATCTGTATCTACAAATTCAGAGCATTTGGATGGATGGAATACCGACTTCCAAACATTCTGCCAATCAACATCATAACCTAATTCCGCCCAATAATCCAGACTTGTAGGTTTAACAGAAAATGCATTCCTAAAAATTTTATATGCTGAACCAGATTTTATGTCGGTCAAGACAAAATCTTTATCCCGAACATTCAGAACAAAATCAACGGAGTAACTCAGATCATATGAATCTTGAGTAATTGTTTTAATGATATCAATCCATTCATTCGGCAAAGCTTTTTAAAGTGCAGAATACTGATTTTTAACCTTGCCCCATAAAGCCTCTGGAACTAGGCTCTTAATTAAAAAATATATTTCATCTGCAGACAAAAACCCATGATTTACTTGATAATAAATATCTGCAATTTTCACAATACCTGATACTACAAAGTCTCTGAAGTATAAGGATTTGGAACGATGAATTATATTTGGGTTATCAAAGAGGGGCTGATTTAATACATCATTATATGACTCAACCAGAGGACGTTTTCCATCACAAAAACGATCCCATGCCAAAAGCATGGAACTGTAAAAAGATGGTAATGACTTTAAATGAATAGATTTATATTTTATAAATAATAATTCAAAAGAACAAAGGAAGTCTCTATATCTCCGTAGGAAGTGTGTCATCAACAATTTCCAGGTACAATCACTACGACATTTAAGATATTTTGATAACCATGCTAATCTAAAAGACAACTGTTTCAGTAATATTTCATTGAGATTCAGCCCCCCTTGATTCAGTCCACCACAAATGGTATTCTTTTTGATTAAAGACGGTTTGCCACACCACAGGAATTGCCTGATTGAACATTCAATTTTTCGAAGAGCCCACAGCGGAATCTCAGGAACTCGGAGAATGTACCATAATGTTGATGAACACAACGTATTAACAACCACAACCTTTCCTTTTACATTAAGCTGCCTTGTTCTCCATAAATTTAAAATCCTGGAAATTTTAACTATCCTTATCTCCCAGTTTAACTTTTCACACAAATTTTTTATCAGGTCCCAGATACACCCCAAGAATTTAAGTTGCACCAACAGTTTGTTTTACTGGAACACATCCACTACTAGATATCTTCGCGCTACCAGCTAACAATAATTCTGATTTATCAACATTGATTTTTACACCCGACGCAGAGCAATAAATAGTTACAGTATCAAGAGCTTCTTGTATAAGGTCAACGGTTGAAACAGTCAATGTTGAATCATCTGCGTGCTGAAAAATAAGCGAATCGTTATCAGATCCTGGTATGCTAACCCCCTTAATGTTTAGGTTTGACTTCACCAACAAATTCAAAGGTTCTGACGTAAGCACATACAGAAGAGCAGAGATTGGACATCCTTGTCTGACAGATCTTGAGACTGGGAATGACAGGGACACATGCCCATTTATCTTTATGGAGCTATTAATTTGATTATATAAAATCTTGATATTATACACAAAACATTCACCGAACCCGAATTTGGCCAACAAATCAAACATATATTGGTGGTTTACCCTATCGAAGGCTTTTTCAGCGTCCAACTTAAGTAAATAAAGGGGGAGATCCTCCAGCTCGACAAATTCGATAAGATCTCGAATATTTAAGATATTGCAAGCTATATCACGACCAGGTATACAACAAGTTTGCTCTGGTGATATTATAGAAGACATCACAGTTTTAAGACGTAATGCTAGAGTTCTAGAATATATCTTATAGTCAACATTCAACAGACTAATTGGGCGCCAATTTTAAAGCTCTGATTTATCACCACGTTTCTTGTAGAATAATGATACAACACCTCGCTTCATTGATCGACTAAGTTCACCAAGCTTTTGCACTTCCTTGATAACCTCATGATAAATATTACCCAGTGTATCCCAAAAATGTACAAAAAACTCTACTGTTAGCCCATCAGGACCTGGAGATTTGGATCTCTTCATCCCCTTAACGAATGGTGCATCTCCTTTAAACTTATATCTGAGTCACAAAAAGCATTTTGATCATAGGATAATGTGTTCTCTATAAGATCAAACAACACAGTTTGATTAGTTTTGTCAACTGGTTCGTCAGAGTATAATGTCTTATAAAACTTAACGGCTTCGTGAAGAATACCAATGGTGTCACTAACGATTCTGCCATCTGACGATTTTATACTTTTAATTACATTTGATTCCTGGTGAAACTTTTCCAAATTCAGGAAAAATTTAGAACACTTATCTGATTCCAGGGAAATATCAGATTTAGCACGAAGAGTCGCACCTTGACACTTACCTTTTTCACAGGATTCCAGTTTACTGAGCAATTCAAATATCGGAGCATGATCATAAGTTGGATTATTACTAGCTCGAGAATAATGATGATTTAAAGCAGTTTGAATACCCCAGAACTCCTCCTGAAGTTTTTTCCTCCTCCTTTGTGAATACAAAATACTGACCTCTTTTATTTTGTATTTGAGGTTGTCCCACCAAACTAATTTTTCAGTATTTAATAAAGGACATTGCTGACAATCAGTAACTGTTTTTCTAATTAATTGGCAGTACTCCAATTCCTGTAGGTAACGATTATTTAAAACCCAAAGACCTGGTCCCTTATCATACCCATCAAAATTCAAAATCACAGTTACATAACTATGATCACTTAGACCAGTGTGAGATATAAATGAATATGTACAAGAAGACAATAAACACTTACTCAGAAACACATAGTCAATCCGCGATTGTTTGAGGTCACCTTGAACAAACTGGCGTCGGGTAAATACTTGTTTTTCGGGATTCTTCCTCCTCCAAATATCAAACAGATTATTATTACAAGTAAAAGTTGACAGCAATTTGGTTGTCAGATTGAAGGCAGACATGTTACTAGACCGGTCAAGATGCGGTTCCATCACATCATTGAAGTCCCCACACACTAAGACATTTTCAGATGATAATATCATAGTTGAAACTTTGTCATAAAACGATTTCCTGTCCTGTTGATTATTTGGTGAATAAACACAGAATAAATTAAATACTACGTCATTTTGATTTATCTGACATCGAACGAGACGACCATCGTCATCACTGGAAACAAACTGACATTTTGGTACAAAATGTTTAGAAATAAATATTGCACACCCTTTAAAGCCGCTGTTCGAGATCGAATAAAAAATTTCTCCATCCCAAATGTGTTTATAAGTATCAGTACACATACCACCCAAATGTGTCTCTTGTACACAAATTATGTCTAACTTTTTGTCAAGCCAGTTAGCAACAAAATTTTGATATTTCGAAATACTTCTGAGACCATTGACGTTTATTGTTGCTATCTTTACCATTGAGATCAGAAATAATAAGTTAGGAAATGGAAACAATTTTAAGCGACGATTTTGAACGTGTACCCTTCATCACTGATTCTGATAATAAAGCAACATTTGCTTGACTTAATTTCAAAGATTCACTTTTGGATTTAATTTTTTGTACCTTTTGTATCTTGCTCCGGTTTGATTTCTTTTTACCTTTCCCTTTTGGAACAGTTGCTAAAGTATTTCCTGTTGCTGACTCCGAATACACATCTGATACTTCATTCACATCCGAACAATCCTCAAAATCACAATCAAAAACATCTTCATCACATTCACCATCATCCCCCGTTGCTACCTCACAATGAACATGAGCAGAAATTACATTTAAGTCACAAGATATTACAGCATTATTGTCACCAATTTTATCCAAATCCACAGGAACCGCCTCTTTAACTACAGAGGCTTTCGGCAAACCGTTATCACAACAAGGGGCCGTTAAATCACCCACACTGGTATGTGCTGTAACAACATGATCTGTTGAAGCACGCGCTATGGTAAGGGTTGATGTATCAACAATGACCTTCGACTCATCCAAAACAACATTTTCTGATTGATCACCGCTTCTACAATTCTTAAACACAGAAGTTTCTCTTGATTTCAAACAATCACATTTCCAATCATACTGATGACAACGTTGACAAAACACAGATGTACAAGATTTCTTACCATGTCCTTGTTTCTGGCACCTGTAACATCTAAAATCTGGACAATCAGCAATCATGTGACCAGGCTGTAAACAAGAGAAGCAAACCTTCTCTTGATCATTGTGGCGAACAGAATATGACGTACCACCGAAAACAGTCGCATAGGGTAAACTGGCGACTTGCTGAGGAAAATTCACTTTTAAAAACCTTGTTCCGTCATACTTCTTCTTACCATTCACATCAATGGTTTTCCTAGTAATAGGCCCCACGGGATACACTCCCCAAAATTTAAGTTTTGCGAATATTTCACCATCTAATATGTAGACCGGTATGTTCATGAAGGAAACCACCTTTATTCTTGAATCTATGAATTTACAATGCAATCCTCATTCTTTAGTTTCTAAACCATTTTCAGTCAAGGTTTCAGCAAGTTCGTGGTTAATTTAGAGTCACGTCATAGGAGTCCCTAAATGGGACACATGCTAGCACACAATCATATCCAAGTGAATCTTCTACTATTTCAATTACTTCTGTAGCACGGATTTTCTTAACATCATTCACAAACACTTTCACAGTATTTCTTTTCACAAGCAAGGTAGAGTCAATAAGGTCAGAAGTCATGTCTGAAGTGCTTGACCCCGACATTTTGAAAGTTCACAAATGGCTGTGAAAACAGCCGGGGCAAAAACGCCCCTGAAGCCTACCCGAGGTACTGTATATCGAAAATAATATATCCAAACTGACACTAACCACCTGGTATTTCTAAATCTCCAACCATAAGTATGGAAACCTAACAATTACTTCGATTAACAACGATTTGTGGAGACAGATATGCAATACATCTTTCCTCCATAAAGAGTTAACCGGAAGTCCAAATAATTCTATAATCCAAACCTAAACGACCCATTCTTCGTTTGGTTGAAGGTTGGAAGGCGTGCTGAGAGAGAGACAGAGAGAGAGAGAGAGAGGGGGGTCACTTAGTATTAAACTCAGTATCTGTGTATGTCTATCCATAACATTACAATGTGTTAATATAGACCAACTGCATATAAATATTAATTATTGGCTCAACCGTAATAAAAAATAAAATAAAATTCTCCAAATCCCGTTTAGCTTATATTTGAAATAGAAAATGAAATGAAATGAAAGAGGGTTTAACGCCCTACTGTTCTGTTCCGAACCGGGCTAATGGAGACGGACATACGCCATACAGTGTGCTTTAGGGAAATATTGCCCGGAGAGCGGATCTACGACCTGGACTTACATGTATATCGAAGTCACGGGATCTTTTACGTGCACGCCAACATGTACATGGAACCTCGGGTTTTCATCCCATCGGAACGACAAGACACTAATAAGGGGGAACCACGCCAGAAAATCTGGATGAATTTTTTTCGACCCATGCCGGGATAGAACTCCCTACCCACAGCCTAGCGAGCCTGCGTCTTACCCACTTAGCCACGGTAGTCGAAATAGTATTTGCAAACCATACATTTATATCACGTTCAATATTGTTTAGAGGGTAGGATGGCCGAATGGTTAGCACGTGCACGCTGTAACATAAGGTCTGTCATTGAATAAACTAGCGTGGTTTCGATTTCTCGTTTATACGTGACATGGAGCAGGGCCGCCTTTCCAACCTCGTGGGTTTTCTCCGGGTACTCCGGTTTCCTCCCACTGCTAAACACTCCTACGCGCAAGCGAATTATTGAAATACAATTGAACGGTGTTAATACCGAAATGACCTGGTTGGTGTCGAGTGGATGTTAAACCCCATGTCCCCATCTCTCTCTCCCGATGTTGTTTTAATTTTAACACTCAGGCAAGCCACTCAATCTGACGAAGAGAGAGTCGTTTGTATCAATAGAATGGTCCCGATCAGGTGCTCAATCGCCAAACTGAGCATATGGTGGCGACACCAAACGACATCATAATGATGGTTGCCAGGTAGAAGTATCATAATTCTAAATTTGTTTGCCGTTCATGCTTAACATGTAATACCACAATGAAGTAGACATTCTTCGCCCCAATAATAGAAATAAGATGAAATAAAATTGATATTTACACTGAACAAATAAAGAAGTTTGATTATACAATGTCTTAATTTAGAAATTACATGAATAGAAGTTAGAAGTTACATGAATGGAGGTTAGAAATTACACGAATGGAAGTAAGAAGTTAGACGATAGCATGTTAGAATTTTGGCACTAATATACCGCCATAGTAGTACGCCACTTCTTGAAGAACGATAACCACCATCCTAACACCTGGACAAATCATCGACCAGTCTCGAACCTTCCTTTCATCAAAATAATTGAGAAAGCCGTAGGTTAGATCAGCGACTTATTAATCACTTAACCACAAGTGGACTATTTGACAAATCAGCCCATTGACCACATCATTCTACTGAGACTGTTTTAATAAGGGTAGAAAATGATCTTCGGGTAGCAATATATAATGGAAGATGTCCAGTCTTGATTTTGCTCGACCTGTCAGTAGCGTTTGGTACTATATATAAATCAGTATATGTTGGTGAACCATCTCTCTGCACTGAGTTGGCTAAAACCCTATTTACAAAATCTATTAAACAACCCACAATGTGTCCAAACAGCGGCCAAAAGTATATAATTGTCTCCAAAATTCAACCAAATCACACCTTTTCTGAAAGAATTGCACTGGCTTCCTGTTAAACTGTGCATCGATTATGGAGTTAACATGTGCAGTGTTTAATTGTGTCAGCGATTCATCCCCTTCATTGCTACAAGTAGGGATTTGCAGTTACATTCATACACACGTCCTCAGATTAAGAAACCAACCGAGACTTTACAATCCTGGCTACAATATGAAGGTTATTTCCCCAGCTGCACCATTTATCTGGAATGTATTGATATTTATTTAAGTCTAACTACAGCCGAATATTGTAACATTTATACGCTACGAACCATCTCCAACCAAGCCTCTTGAGCATTGTTATTGATAAGCTGCGATCTACTAAAATCATTATAATTTTATAATCTTCGAATGGCATTTAGCGATTGACCATAACAATCAATTATATATCATATAGTGATTGTTATCCATAAGGCTGTGTTGTGTTATCATTATAATTTCATTATTGATGTCTAAGTTCATCGGCTCGGGATAACAAACCGAGAAGATTGGTCAATCAATTGTTTGAGGGGAATATTTAATTAATATTGTACATTTAAGATACCGTGGCTATAATGCTCCTCGGCTTGTTAACACCATTTCCAAATACTCCACACTACCGACCCGTTATCCGCAATTTGGATCATGCCATATTGTTGCTAGTTGCGAAGGGGTCTAGATGGAGGTACGCCAGTGTATACGACAACACTAAGACAAACTATATCCTATTTCGGATGTAGAAGGGAGCAAGTGCTGTCATTTCAACAATTTTAAAATCTGTACACGCAGTTTTGCAGCATTGGTCTTCATTAACATAAGATATTCACATTTTTAAAACATAATTTACATATTGGAAGTTAATACAGGTGATTTCCGGCGATTATTACCTTTACAGCAGACAACAGTATCAAAGAACAACTGTCAGAAATACAACTGTAAGGTAATAATACACTTTCTTAGGTAAAACCATTTTGTAATTATTTGCGTTGAAATTTTCCCTTGGTGTACCTACACAATTTTCAATTAATGACTTTTGATGTTGATTTGTATTGGATAACGATGGCTAGTCTGGAGGTCGGGTTTTCGATCCCTGCATTGGCCGAGAAAGTTCATCGTTGAGATGGATCGAAAACCCAACGTCCATATTGGCGTGCACGTAAAAGATCCCGCCCCCACCCCACGCACACTGTATGGCCTTTGCCCGTCAGTCGAGACAGAACTGTATGACGTTGAACAATTACATTCCAGTTCATTGTATTTACCTGATCTCGTATTTAATCACATAAATTCACTAAGGGTGTTTTAGAGTAAATCATAATAATATATCTGTGTAAGTAGATATCTACACCAAAAACATCATACTGTTTGTTTACCTCTTGATAAACATTAAACACGTGGAGATATAGATATCACTTGCGTCATGCTTCAATAAGTATCTTTTCTAATTCAACAATGTCAACTCGAACAGACCACGTGTTTAAAGCTGAACTCCGATTATAAAACTACCGAAATAATTAAATAAAAAAAGGTAACGCCCAAAACAACCGCCATACTTATTTTCAATATCCTGAACTAACATGGTGATCGCTTTGAGCACAAACACACAAGCAGGCCACGCCTACTTCCACTATATACCTTGTCAAGCGAAGTGTGCACATCCGGCTAGGTGGTCAACACTTGTCAACAGCCAATAACCTCCTGACTGATAGAAGTTTTTGTTTACACTATCAGCTCAGAGAAAATATTATTGCTACAAAATTATTATGTCTGATCAGGTACATATTATTTTACTAATTAGACGAAATAAGTCAACCACAAAGTACTTTTGCTCTAAAATTACTATAAATTACAGAAAAACTGCCTTACCCCAAAACAATAACAAATCTGCAGCACCAACCAATTTTTTTATTATTTCGTGAAATGTTTTGCACAACAATAGAGTAGAAACACCAAATACCTTTCTGCGTCATAAAGTCTAGTATTATCCTTCCAAAATATCTCCAAAGCAGCAATAAAACTGTAGTCCTCTCCATCAAATAAGTATGTTAGTATGTTTTCACTTCGAATTGTTATAATGGAGATCAAGGGATATTACAATAAAGGGACATTACTAATCCTTTATCGGTTATTGTTTGGGGAAAGGCAGTTTTCTGTTATCTTTAGAGCAAAAGTACGTCGTGATTGACTTATTAAGTATAATTAGTAAAGTAATATACCTGATCAGACAAAATAACTGTGTAGCAATAATATTTTCTGTGAACCGATAGTGTAAAAAAAAACTTCTATCAGTCAGGCGGTTATTGGCTGTGACCACCTAGCCGGAAGTGCACACCTCGCTTGACAAGGTATATTGTGGGAGTGGGCGTGGCCTGCCTGTGTGTTTGTGCTCAAAGCGATCGCCATGTTAGTTCAAGAAATTGAAAACAAGCATGGCGGTTGCTTTGAGCGTTACCTTTTTTTATTTAATTATTTCTGTAGTTTTATAATCGGAATTCAGCTTTAAGTGACAGTTGGTGATTGATCGGGCATGGCACGGATCAACGTATAATACTGTGATTTGACCGAAAATTTCATTAAATTCTTTGTTTGTTTGTAAGGACTGTCATAGTGAACCAGTAGAATGTTTAATATTCTGTCTCAACTGTCAGACCTGCGGTGGTTCAGTGAGTAAGACGATGGCTCGCTAACCAGAAGGTCTCGGGGTAGCATCTTGGTGTTGACCGAGAAACTTACCCTGGATTTTCCGGGGCGGTTTTGCCCTTGTCAGTGGTGCAGCACGAAGGGCTCACAAAGGATAGTTTCTAGTCGTTCGGATAGATCGAAACCGAGGTCCCGTTTACACATTTTCATGCACGTAAAAGAACCCTTGACAGTTGGTATTATGGTATGATGTAGTCTAGTCTTGCTATTGTGAAAATACTTTTTTTCTGCCTTACGCTTTAAAATCAAATTCTGACATTTCTGACCCTCTTCAGAAATCTTCTTTAAATCAAACTTTTAGTATTGTGCCGTATAGCTATTTTATTTTTCTTTTTGATTGACATAATATCGTACGTAACTAACATACGAAAATTAATTGGTGGCTTGCTTATTTTTTTCGCACGTATACAGTGAATGACCATTTTGCGCAGTAATCCCAGCCAGAACTAGTTAAAAATATTTGTTTAGAACTGAAATAAATGAACTTTTAGTCAATACCCACGTTAAAACATTAACAGAATTGATTGCGTATATCTGAAATAGACACAATCGAATCAGAAAATGGTGGCCGCCATGAACCACCATTCGCTGAAAATGTCATTGAAGGCGACGTCAATTCTGTGTTGTATATTTGTGAAAAATCATAGGAAGAAGCGAGAACATGTTGGCGCTCATCCTCCGTTACCCAGGGTACTCATTCCGTTCCACCCCAACTCTGGTTTAATCCATAGGGTTTCCACGATTTCAAATTATCTGCCCTGGCGGATTGTGATAGGTTTATCGTCCAATCCCATAAAGCGTTACTTGCAAAAGAAATAGGCGAAGGGAAGTAACTCTCGTCGTGTTTCAACAAAGAATACCCTAATCGTGGCTACCTCAGTCCGTTCTTGCACACTTTGCAAATATGTCATTGGGAAAAATACCTACCGCGTAGTAGAAAAATCACAGTGTCATTTAAGAATTTCATGGCAGAACTTTCCCTGCCATCTTTTTGTGTGCATTTCAATTCTTTTATATTAATCTTTTACAAACTTTCTCATAATCGACCAAACAAGTCGCCATATTGTTTGTAAACAATGTAGTTCTATGACGTAAAAATGACGCTAAAGAGTCTACGTAAGACTGGTTTGTAAACTGTTTCTTGATTGGTTCGTTCACTCTAATTACAAACAGATAGTTTGAAATCGTGGGGTGGAAACCCTATGGATTAACCCAGGGTATAGTGGAATTGAACGGAATGAGTACACTGGGTAACCGGTGATTGTTGGGGCTGTACGGATTATATAGTCGTAAAGGTTGCAAAGGAAACAATGTAACGTGTTGTGCAATGTTGATGTTGACATTTTGTTTGATGACCCCTGTGATGTGTAGATCACGTGATAGGGATATAATGGCTACTGAATGTATCTGAGATAACCTCTACGCAGGTAGCGTGTCTCAGATGTTCAGATTGACATAATATCTTAATTCCACTTCATTACATTCATCAATAATTTTATCATTTACATATTTATCATCAAAACCTATTAACCCTTCTACATTTTCATCCACCCTATTCTTTATTTCAGAAATTATATCTTTTGTTAACTGGTCTTTTGTAGACACATTTCTCATCAGTATTCACAATGAAATCTGATAACTTACTCACAAAACCCCATCGCAGCACAGCAGGGCCGTATCTAGCAGGGGTGCAGAGGGTACATTGCACCCCAGAAAAATAAGTTGCCCAGAGAATCGGCGCCCTCCTAACCCCCAAAATAATTTGACAATCTTCCAATTATAGAATAATATACATGTACTTGATTATAGTGATGCTCTTAAGGCACTGATCAGTCGATCGGTTTAAGGGCGCCCACACGCCAATGGGTTCGTTTGCCCAAATCCAAACTTTATTATATCACTTACGTGGAGGCTATAGTTCCCCACCACTCTGCTGTACCCCCACTTTTAAAATTCTGCATACGGCCCTGCAGTCTAGCAAATCTATCTAAGAGTTAGAAGCACACTTTACCATGGGATCAATCTCTGCAATACTTACATAGCTTAGTTTAAAAGGGGATTATATCCATTAGTAAATGTTTTATTGCAATGAACCTGTACTGATTTACTTTTTGATATAGGCCCTGGACAATGGGGGGGGGGGGGGGTGATTCTGCCTCCATTGAACGTGCCAATACAAGATCAGGATATTTTCTATAAATGACAGTCACTACCCTGTGTAAACGTAACCACCTTACAGAAATTAAATGAAATAAAATGGGGTTTAATGTCCTACTGCTCCAAACCTGGGTTAATGAAGACGGGCATAGAATATTTATGTGAACTTCAGCTCAGGCAACTTCAATACCCCTTGTATATATCTAAGTCTGTTGGACCGTAATGTGGAATTAGTGTAATAATAATAATAATAATAAAACATAACGCTAACGCTACAATATACGTCAACATACCTTCTTGATTGATATGGTACTTTGTCAAGAAGGCTAGTCGTTTGGTTTGTTTAGCGTTGAGGGTCGTGCCTCAACATCAATAGTTGCCGTCCTTAGAGTATAAGGAATAATTATACCAAGATAACCATTCAGAATTGTGGCTTTCGGACGCTAAAAGCAAAGAGTGGGCGTGGCTCTGACCCTGGGCGTCGGGACATTCACCAAAATCAAAAGTGGACGCCCTCAGGCTATAAGGAATACATGTGCCAAGTACCAAGCTGATTCATGCAAAGTTTTAAAAGGATCTGTTAAGAATTGCACCCTGTAGACGAACACAAGACACACAAACATTGGGCGTGGCTCTGTCCCAGGGGGTCCGCAATGCACCAAAAATAATAGTAGTCAGCCTTAGGGTATAAGGAATAAGTATAAAAAAGTTTCCAAGACGATTGATTCAGAATTGTGGCCCATAGGTGACACACATACACACAAAAAGAAAATGGGCATGGTACTGTCCCCGGGGGTCGTGCATGCACCAAAACAATAAGTTACCAAGAATAAGTACGCAAAGTTTCAAGATGATACGTTAAGAAATGCAGCCTGTAGACGACAGACAAACAAATACAAGAAATGGGCGTTGCTGTCCAAGGGGGTCGGGCATGCACCCAAAACAAAAGGGATCATCCTTAGGGTATAAGGAATAAGTATTTTAAGTTTCAAGATGATCGATTAAGAATTGTGGCTTGTAGGCGACACACAAAAAGAATATGGGCGTGGCTCTGCCCCTGGGGGTTAGGCATGCACCCCAAATAATAGGGGTGTACCCCAGATTACAAAGAATAAGTATTCAAAGTTTCAAGATCATACGTTAAGAAATATGGCTTGCAGAGGACAAACAAATAAATACAAGGAATGGGCGTAACTCTGTCCCTCGGGGTCGGGCATGCACCAAAAAACAATAGGGATCATCCTTAGGGTGTAAAGAGTAAGTATACAACGTTTGAAGAAAATCCAGTAAGAACACGACACGAAAAGAAAACGGACACGAAAAGAAAATAGGCGTGGCTCTTCCCCTGGGGGTTGGGCATGCACCCAAACTATAGGGACCATCCTTAGGGTATAAAGAGTAAGTATATAAAGTTTGAAGAAAATCCAGTAAGAATTGCGCCCTGTAGGCGACACAAAGACACACAAAAAGAAAATGGGAACGGTTCTGTCCCTGGGGATTGGGCATGCACCCCAAACACAAGGGATGTTCCTTAGGGTACAAAGAATACATATGCAAATTTTCAAGATTATAAGTTAAGAAATGTGGCCTGTAGACGATAAACAAACAAATACTGGAAATGCGCGTGGCTCTGTCCCTGGGGTCGGGCATGCACCAAAAACAATAGAGATCTTCCTTAAGGTATAAGGAATAAGTATATAAAGTTTTAAGAAAATCCATAAAGAATTGCGCTCTGTAGGCGACCCACAGACACCCACCCACAACACATACACACAGACCGGGGTGACGACAACATACGTTCACATTTACAAAAACACTATTCAAAGTTATTGAATTAATTTTAACTTCTTCCACAATTCGGTATCAATGATGTTTGACAGATTAGGAACATATTGGCAGTCAACAAATATTAGGTAGTAAAGAGAAAGACATGTTTATGAATTTTCTAGATTTTTTTAACAAGTATCAACAATAACGTATGTTTATTTCATTCAAATACCCAAAATATTATTAGTCGTGCAATTGTATTTACTGGGGATTGGGGACTCCCGCTTAAACTCAGTCCAGGGCAAAGCAAAGAGATCCCCCTCCCCATTCCACCCCTTTTAACAACGAAAGTAGCAAAATACCAAACATAATGGCATTGTTTAGAGAAATGAAATGAAATGGAATTGGGTCTAACGTCGTACGTGTTCTACTCCAAACTGGGCTAATGAAGACGGGCATAAGACATACAGTGTGCTATAAGGGAAATTTTGCCCGGACAGCGGCACTACGGCCTACTTTTATATCGAAGAGTAAGGGTTAGGTCTAGGGCTAGTTTAGTCCTAGCCCTGTTTACACCTCATAAACTTTGACTAAATATGCTGTTGACCTTAATAGTTTGACCATTTACCACAGTGATGAAGCTCACCAAATTATCCTATGGCATTTTATTTTTTGTCACGAAGGCCTATTTTTGGAAAACAAATTGTGATTTTGCTGCAAATTTCTCAATTTTCAGTTTTTATTTAATTTCTAATAGTAAGATAAATATTTGAATGCCCAATTTTGGCTTATTCAGTCTCAGAAAGCACAGATAACGAGAACAGTATTGAAATTTCACCAATTGTCTAAAAAAATCAGGAATATTCACAGAAAATCTTCACATTCTCATATTTCCACGTAGAAATTAATCCTTTCATGACTACTCAAATGAGTCAAAATGTCTAAAAATGCCCCTATTTTCATTGCTAATGTAAGTTAGATGGGATCTACCAGGTTGGTCAGGTTTCTGTCAAGTGGACGTTAAACCCCATCGCTCTCTCCCTCTCTCTCTATTTTCACCAATAAATGGTTATTTTGTTAATTTCAAGGATGTTTAGCTTTTTTTGATTAAAGTCAAACTTGATATGCCAGGCCAATTAGATCACACCCTGGTACAAAACTGGGATAGATGTGTAAATGTTAGGGTGCCCCACTATAAATACATATCTCCAAATAGCTCAACAATTACACCACAATATTTATATATATAACATGTCTTACATCTGTTTCACACATTTATAGTCACTAAATAAACGGTCATGTTGTACTTAATAAGCTATGACCATTTAACCATCATAAATAATACACTGAAAAATGGGTCGGAGTGTCGTCCATAACGTCCAGACACTTATGAGTAAAAAAATAGGTCACGTGCCCTTGTTTTGAAATTAGTCTCACTTCACCAGTATACCGACCATTCTCCCGTCTGATTGCCAAGCCGGGATAATCCAGACTACTTTTTTACGAAACATGGCAGAAAGCTAAAATCAGAAATCGAATTTAAAAATAACACACGGTGGGCGACTCAACAATTGTTTTACGAACCTTGTAAAAGTAGGGGGTTGGGATGGCCTAGGGGTCTAGAGTGCCGCGCTTCGACCTCTAGCTGCCCGGTCACCTCTGGCTTGCGGCTGTGGTTTCGAGCCCTGGTGGGGCGCCTTCTCAACCTCGTGGGTTTCCTCCCACTGCTAAAGACCCCTAGGCGCAAGCGAATTATTGAAATAAAATTAAACCATATGTTAGTCCCGAAATGACCTAGTTGTGTTGAGTGGACGTTAAACCCCATTTCTCTCTCTCTCTTTTGTAAAAGTAAAATGAAACTACTGCTGGTATCATGTTCCTGTCCAACCCGTGTTATTCAGAGATATTACTTGTACTAAACCAAAATATGTCGCTCCTAACGGTCTTGTTATGGATAAAGCAATTCAAAAAAATAAAACGAGCGTAATTTCTAAAAATGCCGTAATAACCAAAACGCTAAATATTACTGCTATTCGGAATTTCCCTGTGCTGCTGCTATTTATAGACTCAACGAGTGTGCGAGTCTGTCAGAAAATTATTAGTAGTTAACCATCTGAAGCGTGCATATCCAACGTGTCTAGTACAACTTTTCAGTAGGCACTTGGGGCACCCTATAAATGTCAGCTTAATGTTCGATGTTTTCTTATCAAAATGTAGGATTTGTGGTATTTCTTGCTCATATGTTAATGATAGAACAGTAAATGTTAATTATGCTCCTTTTCAGCCCTCCTTGATGTTGTCGACTTTTTTTACTTCACTTTTTCAGGAAATTGATTTAAAGGTCCAGACATCTTGCTTCAGCACAAGAATTGCAATAAAGATTTGTGTGATGCCTCTGAGCTACAGTGATCTGTGGTGATATGACCGTTTTTACCATAGTGGTGAAAGGGAGATAACACTACTTAAAGACCACAAATTAATAGAACAATTCGACAAAAGTTACAGGCCAGACACACAAATATGGACATACACTGAGCGCCAGTATAACAAAATGATCCTGTAAACATATCTCATTTATTTTGCTTCTTATTGTGAACAATATTCAAATGGGAACACATCAATAACAACACATTTGAATGGTTAATCTGTAATCAACGGTACGAAGTCAGAGAGGTCAAAACCAAAAGTACGTACGACACTTATGACGATAACTATTTTTACAGCCAACGTTCTTTTTAAAAATGAAATTCGACATTATAAAAAAAACTGTTGTGAAGAAAACCAGTCCCAAACTGTTTAGCCATAGATAACTATGTCACTCAACAAGACGTTTCTTTTTTAAATTGCATAAACAGTGGCGGATCTACTATGAAACTAATTTTAGTATTGATCTCAAATTTATGTCATGTAATTAATCAAATTTTAATCTTTTATTAGGGTTCTTGCAGCGTCAGAATACATTTATAGGTATGACCATTTTCAAATACTCCACACCACAAACCTGTTCTCCGCAATTTTGGCATCAAAATGCTTGCAAGGACAACGAGGTTCCTTGGACCATGCCCTCGATGGTACAACAGCACTAAGGGGATGCTCGATTCACAGTTCCGGAATTGAATTCCAAAACTGGTGTCAATCGAGTGAAAAGGAGAATTTCGGAGTACAGCGCATGTGTCGACTGTATACAAAATATCTCAACCAATCATGACCGCTGAAACATATTTTTTACCTAGGAATAGGACTGGCAGAACTGTGAATCTGTCGATTCGGGACGTTCTGGACTGTGAATCGAGCATTCCCATTGACAACTATATCCGGCTTCGCGTGATGTACATAGTATATAACCCGTTTCTGTTGTAGAAGAGTGTACGTACTGTCATTTCAACAATTTTAAAATGTATATACGTATTTTTGCAACATTGGCCTTCATTGGTAAGTAATCACATTTTTTAAAATGGGTTTACATAATTATTGCATAAAAGGTGTAAGGCAGTGATTCCCAGTGATCTGGATAATTTGATAGAATTTGAAGGAAGCAGTAACTTATTTAAAAGGGGGGTACAAAATAATTTGCATTGTTGAGGTAGGGCATGGTAATAAAACGATGGGAACAACTAGTGTTTGGTATTAATGTGATAGTATGGGGCGCCGATTGCGACTTTATTGTCAACTCAAAATATATATGCTAAACTCTATAAATATGACAAACTTCGTTTTATTTCTTTGGTAAACTTTAAATTGATTCTAAACTCCAAATATATATGACATGTATGCTTAGACTTGATGCTAAACTCCAAATATATGTATGATCAACTCCAAATATATGACGTTCTCCTTTTATAGATGACAAACTAAATATATATATGCGCAACTTCCTAAATGCATGCTAAGTTAGACTCGGATTACCGGTCTTAGAAGTTCACTTTTTCTACGTCTTGTTATTGGAATCTCGGAGTCGTTTCCCCCCCCCCCCCCGCCTCCAAACTTCTAAGGCTCTAACGTCAAATAGAGATGACGCTGAGAGGTTATTGCGTCTAACATGACCGTAGTATATAACTATTATATTCCTAACCCAAAGTTAAATGTGCGTCGGCAATACTGGCAATATTTCCGAGGCGGCAGATTTCCCCCCCCCCCCCAAGCCTGGATCACCAGAATGGCGGAAAAAGGTGTTTCAAGCAGCATTATTTTTCAAATTTTTCTGAGAGCTGTCACCATAATGCCGCCCCCACAGGCGAAGTGCCCCTCCTATCACCCTTTCTGGGTCCGCGCCTGCGCCATCACATGACATTAGAGGCTTCGTTTAATATCACCAGAGTGGCGGATTAACGTGTTTCCAGCAGCGTTGTTTTTCAAAATTTTCTGAGGGCGAACACCAGACATGGGTTCCACGCGCCCTACAGGCGAAGTGCTCCTCATATCACATGGCATTAGAGGTTCGTTTTGGTTTTCCTATCCACATTTGATAGCGCCTTATCGGTCTTTGAGATTCTCGTTATGGTCGCCCTATCCACATGGCCTTATTTGTGTTTCTGACTAGTTCTAGTTTAGAGGACAAAAAGTTCCTCATTTTGGTGTGTTTCACATCAAATAAGAAATAACGTAACCGAAATTAACACAGGGGGTCACTTGCTAGCGACTTTGATTACGGCTACAAGTGCGTGGAAACTTTGGCATTATATTGGCGCCCCAACACTCTGCTGCACCCCCACCGCACAACATTAACGTCATCTATGGTAATCCTACGAGTCCAGTGTTGCCGACGCATATTTTTGAGTCGGATTTTAACTTTGGGTTAGGATTATAATAGTTATATACTTCGGTCATGTTAGACGCAATTTGGATCTAATAACCTCTCAGCGTCATCTCCATTTGACGTCCGGCGTGCTTTCCCCTTGTCAGTAATGCAGGACGGAGGGCCTGACAAGGACAGCTGTCTAGTCGTTCGGGTGGGACGAAAAACCGAGGTCCCGTGTACACACTTAAAAGATCCCTTGGCAGTTGGAATTCGATATAAGAGTAGGCCGTAGCGCCGCTGCTCGGGCAAAATTTCCCCCATAGCACACTGTATGCCGTATGCCCATCTTCAATAGCCCAGGTTAGGCAGAACAGTAGGACGTTAAACCCCATTTCTTTTCATTTATATTTGACGTCAAAGCCTCACAAGTTTGAGCGGCGAAACGACTCTCGGACTCGAATAACATGACGTAGACGAAGTAAACTTCTACGTCCGGTAAACCTAGCATGTATTTATAAAGTTCCGCATATACATTTAGTTTGTCATCTATAAACGAAGAACGTCATATATTTGGAGTTGATCATACATATATATTTTGAGTTTAGCATCAAGTCTAAGCATACATGTCATATATATTTGGAGTTTAGCATCAATTTAATGTTTACCAAAGAAATAAAACGAAGTTTGTCATATTTATAGAGTTTAGCATATATATTTTGAGTTGACAATAAAGTCGCAATCGGCGCCCCATATGATAGTGTGGAATTTTGGTGTTTTAATATAATAGGTTTTAGTCTACACTGCACTACACTGACAGCAGCTTAATAAACAATAACAAACTTTCACTTTCATCTGATCTTTGAACCCTTATATTCAGTCACTGGATGTTCAGCCAACATCATTGACTATCATCTCATCATCTCCTCGGATACTTTTCCTAAAAAAAACAAATTATTGGGTTACGGGGGTAACATTCAAATTCAGTTTTACTTAGGATTTTGATTGTGTCGGATGGTTAAAATTATCTTCTAAATCTTTAACTTGTATTTCGCGCATCAAAGTTTATAAGTTGTTCCAGTTTCTGAAAATACTTTTGGTCAAGTCTTCATTTATCTAATTAAAGGTATGTGTATTTGAGTATCATTGGTATTGGCTGGAGTGTGGTGAAAGTAAGATGTGTAAATTAGTTATTTCAAATATTATTCTTTACAAACACAGTAAAATACATTTATACATATTCTATAGCTCTTAAGCAATAAGTATTATCATTTAGTAATTAGGGTTTCACACTGCGTAGCTTGTGTGAAACACTATTGTTTTTGTTAAAATTATTAGGGTTTCACACTGCGTAGCTTGTGTGAAACACTATTGTTTTTGTTAAAATTATTCTTATTATTATTCTTCTTATTATTATTATTTTTTTTTTTCCAATTTGCTTATATCTCAGCAACTTCTTGTCGGATCGATACAATGTCTTCAGTTTTACTGGGAAAGTGGGTGTGACTTAGAGATTAAAGCTATTCCCGGCATTCTGCGACATTGCGAAATGTCCGAAATCACCGAAAATGTCGTTTTTTGAAATATTGCCGTAATATTAACAATAATCATTGGATTTTAGCATATGATGCATTTTGACATAGTCAGAAACAGGGGACATGGCTATGTTACTTTTGATTTTTCATTTTCGACGAATCTTGGAAGATATTAGGCGCCAAATTTTGAAAATTTAAATTTTTACAAAAAACTTTTTTATTTATTAATATTTTTATATGACATTTTAACCAAGGTTAAAGAGTCGTCTGATTTGAACAAAAATCTCAACATTTTTTGTTTCCGTAATTTTCCTTGGCCGCCATTGCATAATTCAGTTTTTCAGTCCTACATTAATTATTTATTGTTCGATTTGTATAAAACCATGTTCATATGTTCCGTGGTTCAAAATGCCATTTTTTTTGTTACCGGTAAAGTTTCCTGTAGGCACCGGAAGTGGAGTAAATTCAGCAAAAACTACAATATTGACAGTTCGGTACCACTTTTTGAAAGCAAATACTATTTTCTACTAATCTGATCTCACTCAAAAGATGCGCCCTGTAAAGGTGCACAAAATCTCGGACTCAGTTTTTTTAATTTCGATTTTGTTTTCGGGCCATTTCGGTTAAAAGGTAAAAAAAGGGGTAAAAATAAGCTACTTACAACCCATCCAGTGTCTTCATATATTAAAATATTTCTTCGATACTTTCATAAACTTGTAGCAATAATCCATACAAAGAGAATGTATGTGAAATTTAGTTTGTAATATAAGCAGTTGCCGAGAAATGGGCAATTTTGCATGAGTCACTTTTCACGTTATTTTGGCTGTAAAAGAATCAATTATTATTCGATTTTCAATTTTCTTTCACTGTCTGTTGCCTATTGCCACAGTCGACTATTCCAAACCTTTTTAACACTTTCGCTGTTACCGGAAGTGACGTCATTTAGGCAATAACTGAATTTTTAGCCTTAAAAATACATTTCTTATTCAAATGAGTATTATTTGTAATATTTTTAGAATTATGAAATTTGGTTCCCATCAACAAATAGAATGAACCCATACGATCATATAGATACCACAAAATGGTTTCTAACTTGTACGGTTGCAGAGAAATGGACGATTTTCCACAAGTCACTTTTTACTTTATTTTGGCTCTAAAAGAATCAGTTATTATTCGATTTTCATAAAATTTTCACCATATGATGTCTTATGCCATTTACGATTTCAGAGAACTAATTTAACGTTTTTAGTATCACCGGAAGTGATGTCAGTTTGTCAAAAACTGAATTTTTAGCCTGCAAAACAGATATTTTATTCAAATGAGTCCGATTTGTAATGTTTTCAAAATTATGATATTTGATTCCACTCAACAAATAGATTGAACCCATACGATCGTACAGACACCACAAAATGGTTTCTAACTTGTGCGGTTGCAGAGAAATAGTCGATTGTCTACAAGTCACTTTTCAAGGTTTTTGGTCTATAAAAGTGGCAATTATTATTCTATTTACATAAAATTTTCACTGTATGATGTCATATGCCATTTCGGATTTCATAAAACTAATTGAACATTTTCATTATCACCGGAAGTAATGCAATTTTGCCAGGATCACTTACAAGTAACAAATGTATGAAATGAATTGATATTTGCTGGATTTGGTTGATTCTGCGTCCAATTTATTTGATGTGTGCAATGCTTATGGGGAAACCTGTTTAATGGTTTCATTGGTACCGGAAGTGACATATGTTCAAGGGTAACGTGGCACTGGAAATGACAATGTTAAAGGGTAACGTGGCACCAGTGAAACCCGTCATTCCTGCATGCAGGTCTAGTTATTAGGGTTTCACACTGCGAAGCTTGTGTGAAACACTATTGTTTTTGTTAAAATTATTATTAGGGTTTCACACTGCGAAGCTTGTGTGAAACACTATTGTTTTTGTTAAAATTATTATTCTTATTATTATTATTATTCTTCTTTTGTTTTGAGTAGATCTCAGCAACTGCTTGTCGCATCGTTACGATTTCTTCGGTTTTACTGGGAAAGTGGGTGTGACTTAGAGGATAAAGCTATTTTGAACGTTCTGCGACAATGCGAAATGTCCGAAATCACCGAAGTTATCGTTTTTGAAAATATTGCAGTAATTTTAACAATAATCATTGGATTTTAACTTTCGATACATTTTGGCATAGCCTGAGACAGGGCACATAGCTACGCTACTTTCGATTTTTGATTTTCGGCAAATCTTCGAAGATATTAGGCGCCAAATTTCGAAAATTTAAAATTTTACAAAAAACTTTTTTATTTATGAATATTTTTTAGTCGTATTGTGCACAGAATTAAAGAGTCATCTGCCTAGTGCAAAAATGTTAAAAAATTTTGCCTCAGTAATTTTCCTTGGCCGCTATTGGCTAATTCAGTTTTTCAGTCCTAGACTAATTTTTTATTGTTCGATTTGTATAAAACAAAGTTCATATGCTTCGTTGTCTCAATTGTCATTTTTTTTATTACCGGAAGTGTTATCTGTCGGCACCGAAAGTGGCATAATTTTACCAAAAACTACAATTTTGACAGTTAGGTACCATTTTTCGAAAACAAATATTATTTTTGGGAAAAATTATTTGACTCAAAGAGTGTGCCCTTTCAAGGCGCAAAAAATGGCGGAAGCAGTTTTTTTAATTTCGATTTCATTTTCGAGAAAATTCGACTAAATGGCTAAAAATGGTGTAAAATTGACCCATTTACAACCTATTCAGGCTTTTCAGATTTTAATATATTTCTTCGTAACTTTTATAAACTTGTAGCTATAATCCATACGAAGAAAATGTATGTTAAAATTAGTTTGTAATATAAGCAGTTACCAAGAAATGGACAGTTCTGTACAAGTCACTGTTTTCGTTATTTTGCCTGTAAAATAGTCAATTATGATTGGATTTTTATAAAAGTGACATCATTTGATTCAAAAAGCATGTAGCGTCATATCAAGTTGATTACAATTTAAAATTGACACCGGCAGTGACGTCATTTTGTCAAAAACTGCATTTTAAATTTTTTAAATCAATGTTTTATTCAACCAAGAATTACTTAATATGTATTAATAATTTTAACTTTTGGTTTAAATTCACATATAAACACAACTCATATGGTCATATACATATCATAAAATTGTTTCTAACTTGTTCGGTTGCCGAGAAATAGACGGTTTTCTACAGGCCACTTTTGAAGGTTTTTGGGCCATAAAAGTGTCAATTATTATTCGATTTTCATAAACGTTACACCATGTTATACCTAATGCCATTTAGGATTTCATACAAGTAATTTAAGATTTTCATTATCACCGGAAGTAACATCATTTTGGCAAAAACTGTATTTTTAGCCTTCAAAACAGATATTTTATTCAAATGAGTCTGTTTTGAAATGTTTTTCAAATTATGGTATTTGATGCCAATCAACAAATAAAATGAACCCATACGATCATACAGATACCACAAAATGGTTTCTAACTTGTACGGTTGCAGAGAAATAGTCGATTTTCTACAAGTCACTTTTCAAGTTTTTTGGTCTTTAAAAGTGGCAATTATTATTCGATTTACATAAAATTTTCACTATATGATATCGTATGCCATTTCTGATTTCATAAGACTAATTGAACATTTTCATTAACACCGGAAGAAATGTAATTTTGTCAAGATCATTTACAAGTAACAAATGTATAAAATGAATTGATATTGCTGGATTTGTTTGATTCTGCGTCCATTTTATTTGTGTGCAATGTTAATTTGGAAACCTGTTTAATGGTTTCGTTGGTACCGGAAGTGACATATGTTCAAGGGTAACTTGGCACCGGAAGTGACATGTTTAAGGGTAACGTGGCACCAGTGAAACCCGTCATTCCTGCATGCAGGTCTAGTTCTTATTAGGGTTTCACACTGCGAAGCTTGTGTGAAACACTACTGTTTTTGTTAAAATTATTATTAGGGTTTCACACTGCGAAGCTTGTGTGAAACACTATTGTTTTTGTTAAAATTATTATTCTTATTATTATTATTATTATTCTTCTTTTGTTTTGAGTAGATCTCAGCAACTACGTGTCGCATCGTTACGATTTCTTCGGTTTTACTGGGAAAGTGGGTGTGACTTAGAGGATAAAGCTATTTTGAACGTTCTGCGACAATGCGAAATGTCCGAAATCACCGAAGTTATCGTTTTTAGAAATATTGCGGTAATTTTAACAATAATCATGGGATTTTAACTTTCGATACATTTTGGCATAGCTGGAGACAGGGCACATAGCTGCGCTACTTTCGATTTTTGATTTTCGGCAAATCTTCGAAGATATTAGGCGCCAAATTTCGGAAATTTAAAATTTTACAAAAAACTTTTTTATTTATGAATATTTTTTAGTCGTGTTATACACAGAATTAAAGAGTCATCTGACTTGCGCAAAAATGTTAAAAAATTTTGTCTCAGTAGTTTTCCTTGGCCTCCATTGGCTAATTCAGTTTTTCAGTCCTAGATTAATTTTTTATTGTTCGATTTGTATAAAACAAAGTTCATATGCTTCGTTGTCTCAATTGTCATTTTTTTTATTACCAAAAGTATTATCTGTCGGCACCGGAAGTGGCATAATTTTACCAAAAACTACAATTTTGACAGTTAGGTACATTTTTTGAAAACAAATATTATTTTTTTGAAAAATTATATGACTCAAAGAGTGTGTCCTTTAAAGGCGCAAAAAATGTCGGAAGCAGTTTTTTTAATTTCTTTTTCATTTTCTAGCAAATTGGATTAAGAGGTGAAAAAAGGCGTAAAATTGACCTATTTACAACTCATTCAGGCTTTTCAGATTTTAAAATATTTTTACGTAACTTTTATAAACTTGTAGCTATAATCCATACGAAGAGAATGTATGTGAAAATTAGTTTGTAATATAAGCAGTTGCCGAGAAATAGGCAATTTTGCATGAGTCACTTTTCACGTAATTTTGGCTGTAAAAGAATCAATTATTATTCGATTTTCAATTTTCTTTCGCCATTGGATGCCTAATGCCATAGTAGACTATGTCAAACCATTTTACCCCTTGCGCTGCCACCGGAAATGACGTCATTTGCTCAAAACTTAAATTTTAGCCCTCAAAAAACAATATTTTATTCAAATGAGTCGTATTTGTTATTTTTTTCAAATTGTGATATTTGTTTCTATTGATCAAATAGATTGAACCCATACGATCATACAGATACCACAAAATGGTTTCTAACTTGTACGGTTGCAGAGAAATGGGCGATTTTCCTTAAGTCACTTTTCAAGGTTTTTGGTGTATAAAAGTGTCAGTTATTATTCGATTTTCATAAAATTTTCACCATATGATATCTTGTGTCATTTATGATTTCATAGTACTAATTTAACATTTTAAGTATCACCGGAAGTAATGTCATTTTGGCAAAAACTGTATTTTTAGCCTTCAAAACAGACATTTTTTTCAAATGAGTCTGATTTGTAATATATTTCAAATTATGATATTTGATTCCAATCAACAAATGGATTGAACCCATACGATCATATAGATACCAAAAGATAGTTTTTATCGTGTACGGTTGCCGAGAAATAGACGATTTTCTACAAGTCACTTTTCAAGGTTTTTGGTCTATAAAAGTGGCAATTCTCATTCGATTTACATACAATTTTCGCCATTATGATGCCTTATGCCATTTCTGATTTCATAAAACTAATTGAACATTTTCATTATCACCGGAAGTAATGAAATTTTGCCAGGATCACTTACAAGTAACATATATATAAAATGAATTGATATTGCTGGATTTGGTTGATTCTGATTTGATGTTTACAATGCTTATGTGGAAACCTGTTTGATGGTTTCATTGGTATCGGAAGTGACATATGTTTAAGGGTAACGTGGCACCGAAAGTGACGTGGCACCAGTGAAACCCGTCATTCCTGCATGCAGGTCTAGTTCTTATTATTATTATTATTATTCTTCTTTTGTTTTGAGTAGATCTCAGCAACTACGTGTCGCATCGTTACGATTTCTTCGGTTTTACTGGGAAAGTGGGTGTGACTTAGAGGATAAAGCTATTTTGAACGTTCTGCGACAATGCGAAATGTCCGAAATCACCGAAGTTATCGTTTTTAGAAATATTGCGGTAATTTTAACAATAATCATGGGATTTTAACTTTCGATACATTTTGGCATAGCTGGAGACAGGGCACATAGCTGCGCTACTTTCGATTTTTGATTTTCGGCAAATCTTCGAAGATATTAGGCGCCAAATTTCGGAAATTTAAAATTTTACAAAAAACTTTTTTATTTATGAATATTTTTTAGTCGTGTTGGACACAGAATTAAAGAGTCATCTGACTTGCGCAAAAATGTTAAAAAATTTTGTCTCAGTAGTTTTCCTTGGCCTCCATTGGCTAATTCAGTTTTTCAGTCCTAGATTAATTTTTTATTGTTCGATTTGTATAAAACAAAGTTCATATGCTTCGTTGTCTCAATTGTCGTTTTTTTTATTACCAAAAGTATTATCTGTCGGCACCGGAAGTGGCATAATTTTACCAAAAACTACAATTTTGACAGTTAGGTACATTTTTTGAAAACAAATATTATTTTTTTGAAAAATTATATGACTCAAAGAGTGTGTCCTTTAAAGGCGCAAAAAATGTCGGAAGCAGTTTTTTTAATTTCTTTTTCATTTTCTAGCAAATTGGATAAAGAGGTGAAAAAAGGCGTAAAATTGACCTATTTACAACTCATTCAGGCTTTTCAGATTTTAAAATATTTTTACGTAACTTTTATAAACTTGTAGCTATAATCCATACGAAGAGAATGTATGTGAAAATTAGTTTGTAATATAAGCAGTTGCCGAGAAATAGGCAATTTTGCTTGAGTCACTTTTCACGTAATTTTGGCTGTAAAAGAATCAATTATTATTCGATTTTCAATTTTCTTTGGCGATTGGATGCCTAATGCCATAGTGGACTATATCAAACCATTTTACCCCTTGCGCTGCCACCGGAAATGACGTCATTTGCTCAAAACTTAAATTTTAGCCCTCAAAAAACAATATTTTATTCAACTGAGTCGTATTTGTTATTTTTTTCAAATTGTGATATTTCATTCTATTCATCAAATAGATTGAACCCATACGATCATACAGATACCACAAAATGGTTTCTAACTTGTACGGTTGCAGAGAAATGTGCGATTTTCCTTAAGTCACTTTTCAAGGTTTTTGGTCTATAAAAGTGTCAGTTATTATTCGATTTTCATAAAATTTTCACCATATGATATCTTGTGTCATTTATGATTTCATAGAACTAATTTAACATTTTCAGTATCACCGGAAGTAATGTCATTTTGGCAAAAACTGTATTTTTAGCCTTCAAAACAGACATTTTTTTCAAATGAGTCTGATTTGTAATATATTTCAAATTATGATATTTGATTCCAATCAACAAATGGATTGAACCCATACGATCATATAGATACCAAAAGATAGTTTTTATCGTGTACGGTTGCCGAGAAATAGACGATTTTCTACAAGTCACTTTTCAAGGTTTTTGGTCTATAAAAGTGGCAATTCTCATTCGATTTACATACAATTTTCGCCATTATGATGCCTTATGCCATTTCTGATTTCATAAAACTAATTGAACATTTTCATTATCACCGGAAGTAATGAAATTTTGCCAGGATCACTTACAAGTAACATATATATAAAATGAATTAATATTGCTGGATTTGGTTGATTCTTCGTCCAATTTATTTGATGTTTACAATGCTTATGTGGAAACCTGTTTGATGGTTTCATTGGTATCGGAAGTGACATATGTTTAAGGGTAACGTGGCACCGAAAGTGACGTGGCACCAGTGAAACCCGTCATTCCTGCATGCAGGTCTAGTTATTATTATTATTCTTCTTTTGTTTTGAGTAGATCTCAGCAACTGCTTGTCGCATCGTTACGATTTCTTCGGTTTTACTGGGAAAGTGGGTGTGACTTAGAGGATAAAGCTATTTTGAACGTTCTGCGACAATGCGAAATGTCCGAAATCACCGAAGTTATCGTTTTTGAAAATATTGCAGTAATTTTAACAATAATTATTGGATTTTAACTTTCGATACATTTTGGCATAGCCTGAGACAGGGCACATAGCTACGCTACTTTCGATTTTTGATTTTCGGCAAATCTTCGAAGATATTAGGCGCCAAATTTCGAAAATTTAAAATTTTACAAAAAACTTTTTTATTTATGAATATTTTTTAGTCGTATTGTGCACAGAATTAAAGAGTCATCTGCCTAGTGCAAAAATGTTAAAAAATTTTGTCTCAGTAATTTTCCTTGGCCGCTATTGGCTAATTCAGTTTTTCAGTCCTAGATTAATTTTTTATTGTTCGATTTGTATAAAACAAAGTTCATATGCTTCGTTGTCTCAATTGTCATTTTTTTTATTACCGGAAGTGTTATCTGTCGGCACCAAAAGTGGCATAATTTTACCAAAAACTACAATTTTGACAGTTAGGTACCATTTTTCGAAAACAAATATTATTTTTTGGAAAAATTATTTGACTCAAAGCGTGTGCCCTTTCAAGGCGCAAAAAATGGCGGAAGCAGTTTTTTTAATTTCGATTTCATTTTCGAGCAAATTCGATTAAATGGCTAAAAATGGTGTAAAATTGACCCATTTACAACCTATTCAGGCTTTTCAGATTTTAAAATATTTCTTCGTAACTTTTATAAACTTGTAGCTATAATCCATACGAAGAAAATGTATGTTAAAATTAGTTTGTAATATAAGCAGTTACCAAGAAATGGACAGTTCTGTACAAGTCACTGTTTTCGTTATTTTGCCTGTAAAATAGTCAATTATGATTGGATTTTTATAAAAGTGACATCATTTGATTCAAAAAGCATGTAGCGTCATATCAAGTTGATTACAATTTAAAATTGACACCGGAAGTGACGTCATTTTGTCAAAAACTGCATTTTAAACTTTTTAAATCAATGTTTTATTCAACCAAGAATTACTTAATATGTATTAATAATTTTAACTTTTGGTTTAAATTCACATATAAACACAACTCATATGGTCATATACATATCATAAAATTGTTTCTAACTTGTTCGGTTGCCGAGAAATAGACGGTTTTCTACAGGCCACTTTTGAAGGTTTTTGGGCCATAAAAGTGTCAATTATTATTCGATTTTCATAAACGTTACACCATGTTATACCTAATGCCATTTAGGATTTCATACAAGTAATTTAAGATTTTCATTATCACCGGAAGTAACATCATTTTGGCAAAAACTGTATTTTTAGCCTTCAAAACAGATATTTTATTCAAATGAGTCTGTTTTGAAATGTTTTTCAAATTATGGTATTTGATGCCAATCAACAAATAAAATGAACCCATACGATCATACAGATACCACAAAATGGTTTCTAACTTGTACGGTTGCAGAGAAATAGTCGATTTTCTACAAGTCACTTTTCAAGTTTTTTGGTCTTTAAAAGTGGCAATTATTATTCGATTTACATAAAATTTTCACTATATGATATCGTATGCCATTTCTGATTTCATAAAACTAATTGAACATTTTCATTAACACCGGAAGAAATGTAATTTTGTCAAGATCATTTACAAGTAACAAATGTATAAAATGAATTGATATTGCTGGATTTGGTTGATTCTGCATCCATTTTATTTGTGTGCAATGTTAATTTGGAAACCTGTTTAATGGTTTCGTTGGTACCGGAAGTGACATATGTTCAAGGGTAATTTGGCACCGGAAGTGACATGTTTAAGGGTAACGTGGCACCAGTGAAACCCGTCATTCCTGCATGCAGGTCTAGTTCTTATTATTAGGCTTTCAGACTTTCGTCTGAAAGCCTATTGAGATTACTAAAATTATTATTATTAGGGTTTCACACTGCGTAGCTTGTGTGAAACACTATTGTTTTTGTTAAAATTATTATTCTTATTATTATTCTTATTATTATTCCAATTCCACTTTGACTATATCTCAGCAACTACTTGTCGCATCGTTACGATTTCTTCGGTTTTACTGGGAAAGTGGGTGTGACTTAGAGGATAAAGCTATTTTGAACGTTCTGCGACAATGCGAAATGTCCGAAATCACCGAAGTTATCGTTTTTGAAAATATTGCAGTAATTTTAACAATAATCATTGGATTTTAACTTTCGATACATTTTGGCATAGTCGGAGACAGGGCACATAGCTACGCTACTTTCGATTTTTGATTTTCGGCATATCTTCGAAGATATTAGGCGCCAAATTTCGAAAATTTAAAATTTTACAAAAAACTTTTTTATTTATGAATATTTTTTAGTCGTGTTGTGCACAGAATTAAAGAGTCATCTGACTAGCGCAAAAATAGTAAAAAAAATTGTCTCAGTAATTTTCCTTGGCCGCCATTGGCTAATTCAGTTTTTCAGTCCCAGATTAATTTTTTATTGTTCGATTTGTATAAAACAAAGTTCATATGCTTCGTTGTCTCAATTGCCATTTTTTTTATTACCGAAAGTGTTATCTGTCGGCACCGGAAGTGGCATAATTTTACCAAAAACTACAATTTTGACAGTTATTTTCTTATATCGAAAACAAATATTATTTTTTGGAAAAATTATTTGACTCAAAGAGTGTGCCCTTTCAAGGCGCAAAAAATGTAGGAAGCAGTTTTTTTAATTTCGATTTCATTTTCGAGCAAATTCGATTAAGAGGCTAAAATGGTGTAAAATTGACCTATTTACAACCTATTCAGGCTTTTCAAATTTTAAAATATTTCTTTGTAACTTTTATAAACTTGTAGCTATCATCCATACGAAGAGAATATGCGTGAAAATTAGTTTGTAATATAAGCAGTTGTCGAGAAATGGGCAATTTTGCATGAGTCACTTTTCACGTAATTTTGGCTATAAAAGAATCAATTATTATTCGATTTTCAATTTTCTTTCGCCATTAGATGCCTAATGCCATAGTGGACTATTTCAAACCATTTTACCTCTTACGCCACCACCGGAAATGACGTCATTTGCTCAAAACTTAAATTTTAGCCTTTAAAAACAATATTTTATTCAAATGAGTCGTACTTGTTATTTTTTTCAAATTATGATATTTGATTCTATTGATCAAATAGATTGAACCCATACGATCATACAGATACCACAAAATGGTTTCTAACTTGTACGGTTGCAGAGAAATGGACAATTTTCCCTAAGTCACTTTCAAAGGTTTTTGGTCTATAAAAGTGTCAGTTATTATTCGATTTTCATAAAATTTTCACTATATGATATCTTATGTCATTGATGATTTCATAGAACTAATTTAACATTTTCAGTATCACCAGAAGTAATGTCATTTTGGCAAAAACTGTATTTTTAGCCTTCAAAACAGATAATTTATTTAAATGAGTCGGATTTGTAATATATTTCAAATTATGATATTTGATCCCAATCAACAAATCGATTGAACCCATACGATCATATAGATACCAAAAAATAGTTTTTATCATGTACGGTTGCCGAGAAATAGACGATTTTCTACAAGTCACTTTTCAAGGTTTTTGGTCTATAAAAGTGGCAATTCTTATTCGATCTACATACTATTTTCGCCATATGATGCCTTATGCCATTTCTGATTTCATAAAACTAATTGAACATTTTCATTATCACCGGAAGTAATGAAATTTTTCCAGGATCACTTACAAGTAACATATATATATATATATAAAATGAATTGATATTGCTGGATTTGGTTGATTCTTTGTCAATTTTATTTGATGTTTACAATGCTTATGTGGAAACCTGGTCGATGGTTTCATTGGTATCGGAAGTGACATATGTTCAAGGGTAACGTGGCACCGAAAGTGACGTGGCACCAGTGAAACCCGTCATTCCTGCATGCAGGTCTAGTTCTTATTATTATTATTATTCTTCTTTTGTTTTGAGTAGATCTCAGCAACTGCTTGTCGCATCGTTGCGATTTCTTCGGTTTTACTGGGAAAGTGGGTGTGACTTAGAGGATAAAGCTATTTTGAACGTTCTGCGACAATGCGAAATGTCCGAAATCACCGAAGTTATCGTTTTTGAAAATATTGCAGTAATTTTAACAATAATCATTGGATTTTAACTTTCGATACATTTTGGCATAGCCTGAGACAGGGCACATAGCTACGCTACTTTCGATTTTTGATTTTCGGCAAATCTTCGAAGATATTAGGCGCCAAATTTCGAAAATTTAAAATTTTACAAAAAACTTTTTTATTTATGAATATTTTTTAGTCGTATTGTGCACAGAATTAAAGGGTCATCTGCCTAGTGCAAAAATGTTAAAAAATTTTGTCTCAGTAATTTTCCTTGGCCGCTATTGGCTAATTCAGTTTTTCAGTCCTAGATTAATTTTTTATTGTTCGATTTGTATAAAACAAAGTTCATATGCTTCGTTGTCTCAATTGTCATTTTTTTTGTTACCGGGAGTGTTATCTGTCGGCACCGAAAGTGGCATAATTTTACCAAAAACTACAATTTTGACAGTTAGGTACCATTTTTCGAAAACAAATATTATTTTTTGGAAAAATTATTTGACTCAAAGAGTGTGCCCTTTCAAGGCGCAAAAAATGGCGGAAGCAGTTTTTTTAATTTCGATTTCATTTTCGAGCAAATTCGATTAAATGGCTAAAAATGGTGTAAAATTGACCCATTTACAACCTATTCAGGCTTTTCAGATTTTAAAATATTTCTTCGTAACTTTTATAAACTTGTAGCTATAATCCATACGAAGAAAATGTATGTTAAAATTAGTTTGTAATATAAGCAGTTACCAAGAAATGGACAGTTCTGTACAAGTCACTGTTTTCGTTATTTTGCCTGTAAAATAGTCAATTATGATTGGATTTTTATAAAAGTGACATCATTTGATTCAAAAAGCATGTAGCGTCATATCAAGTTGATTACAATTTAAAATTGACACCGGAAGTGACGTCATTTTGTCAAAAACTGCATTTTAAACTTTTTAAATCAATGTTTTATTCAACCAAGAATTACTTAATATGTATTAATAATTTTAACTTTTGGTTTAAATTCACATATAAACACAACTCATATGGTCATATACATATCATAAAATTGTTTCTAACTTGTTCGGTTGCCGAGAAATAGACGGTTTTCTACAGGCCACTTTTGTAGGTTTTTGGGCCATAAAAGTGTCAATTATTATTCGATTTTCATAAACGTTACACCATGTTATACCTAATGCCATTTAGGATTTCATACAAGTAATTTAAGATTTTCATTATCACCGGAAGTAACATCATTTTGGCAAAAACTGTATTTTTAGCCTTCAAAACAGATATTTTATTCAAATGAGTCTGTTTTGAAAGGTTTTTCAAATTATGGTATTTGATGCCAATCAACAAATAAAATGAACCCATACGATCATACAGATACCACAAAATGGTTTCTAACTTGTACGGTTGCAGAGAAATAGTCGATTTTCTACAAGTCACTTTTCAAGTTTTTTGGTCTTTAAAAGTGACAATTATTATTCGATTTACATAAAATTTTTACTATATGATATCGTATGCCATTTCTGATTTCATAAAACTAATTGAACACTTTCATTAACACCGGAAGTAATTTAATTTTGTCAAGATCATTTACAAGTAACAAATGTATAAAATGACTTGATATTGCTGGATTGATTGGTTGATTCTACGTCCATTTTATTTGTGTGCAATGTTAATTTGGAAACCTGTTTAGTGGTTTCGTTGGTACCGGAAGTGACATATGTTCAAGTGTAACTTGGCACCGAAAGTGACATGTTTAAGAGTAACTTGGCACCAGTGAAACCCGTCATTCCTGCATGCAGGTCTAGTTATTTATTATTATTATTTTATTTTTCGGGGGAGCCTATTTCTCAGTGTCTGTAACAGATACAGGTCTGGGACATAATTTTCTATCAGGAAACCATATGGTGGCTATCCCTTCCACTGTATTTGAAACTTCTGCGCAGACCGGAAGTGGCCGAATTTCGTGCGGTGCCAAATATTTAAAAAACGGCCGTAGATTCGTCAATTCTGTATCTATTTTCATACAAATTACATTTTTGGAAACCCTGAGTCTTTTCTCGGACGATAGCAGTTGAAAATTTTGCAATTTCGAAACTTCGCCGCTGACTTCTAGCGTTCGAAAAATGAAAATATGTTGTTTAAGACACATTTTTTGTTATTTTTCAAAATTTTAAAATTTGACCTACATTTTTGGATACCTGAAGGCAATCCGGTTCCAGTAATATAAGTTTCATTCAGAGTTATCGCCCTTTATTTTTCGATTTTTTTCGAATTTTCTTCACATTTTGTGAGCTTAAGTTTCGTTTTACGGCCAGATCGACGCTTCTGAAATTCCTGGAACATGAAGTAATATGGTCAAACCACCGTTTAAAGCAATTTCAACAACAATCCGTAAACCGGAAGTAGTCGAAATAATATGCGATATTTTGAAAAAAAAGTGAAAAATGGGTGTTTTGGGTAAAAACACGATTTCTCCGTCCGATATCAACGGATTAAACGAATTAAGGTATCATTTGGTCGGGCGCTGATTGGACCACTGAATGATACCCAATTCGTAAGGATACGATTAGCAGGAAGCAAAATATGGCACGCTGAAAATCAAGTATTTTCTGATTTTTAGCATTTTTGGACGCCTGTATCTCGAAAACTTAACCGCAACTTTTTTTTAAATTTTTTCTATCGAGAGTCCTTTCGGAGGTTTTTTGCATGAAGCCATCCAATAAGACTTTGAAATATCTGGAATAGGTGAAATAACGGACTGAAAATCGAAAAAAGTCGAAAAATCGTGAAATTTTGGAAAATGCTCTACTTTTTTTTTATTTTAAGAGATTTTCAAAAAAAGATTGTATATTCAGATAGCTGACCTAATTACGATTCTAACGATGTATAATATGTATGTAGTTTTTGAAATTTAATTTTCGATATTTTAATTTTTTTGCATTTTTGGCACTTTTGAACATAGGATTTCTCAGGGGCATTTTATCTGATCAGATAATGTAATTTGTCATTACAGAGCCCTGTGGCTATTTTAGTGCCCAAACCGCCTATTAAAACTATTCCGACAATAATAGCCATACCGGAAGTATTCAAAAAATGAAAAAATAATGTTAAAAACATTGTCGCACTTGCGAAAAACTTGATTTCTCCCTTAGGTAATAGCGGACCAAAAGAACTAAAGTGTCGCTGGATAGCCCTATTAATGGACCATCATATGGTGTCTAAATAATACGATTTCGATGATTAATAAATAAATTATTGTATGCCAAAAATCTAGTATTTTCCGATTTTTTAACATTCTGAGACGCCCTTTTCTCGAAAATAACGCCGCAGATTTTTCTTAAACTTTTCTTACTCAAAGTCCTATCGGTTGTCTATAAAGTGAATCCAAAATGAAAAGCATTGAAATAATATAAGAGGTCCAAAAATGGCCTCAAACTTTGAAAAAAATTGAAAAATCGTTAAATTTTTGGAAACGCTCTTTAATTTATCTTTTTTTCCAAAACTACTCAATGGATGTTTCTGACACTTCTGGTACAGAAAGTTAAGTATCCAAAGAACTTCGTAAAGCTGTCACGACAATGATCGTAAAACCGGAAGTAGTCGAAAAAATGTCCGATATTTTGAAAATTGTTTTTTTTTTTTTGCGAAAACCTTTTTTATTTATGAATATTTTTTGATGGTATTTTACACAGGGTTAAAATATCATCCTACTTGAGCAGAAATGATAAAAAAAAATGTCTTGGTAATTTGCGTTAGCCGCCATCGTCTCATTTAGTTTTTCGTAACCAGAAAAAGTATTTATTGTTCGATTTGTATAAAACAAAGTTCATATGCTCCGTGGTCCCAATTGCAATTTTTTTTGTTACGGTGAAATTTTTCTGTCGGCAACGGAAGTGACGTAATATTAACAAAAACAACAATTTTGACAGTTCGGTACCACTTTTTGAAAGCAAATATTTTTTTTTTAAAACTGATATAACTAAAAGGATACACCCTGCAAAGGTGTATAAAATTTTTAGCTCAGATTTTTTAAATTTCAATTTCATTTTCGGGCAATTTCGAATAAAATGTAAAATAAAGTGTAAAATTCAATTATTTACAATTCATTCAGCGTCTTCATATTTTGAAATATTTATTTGTGATTTTCATAAACTCGTAGCAATAATCTAGACGAAGAGAATGTATGCGAAAATTAGTTTGAAATATGAGCAGTTGCCGAGAAATATGCAATTTTGCATGCATCACTATTCACGTTATTTTGCCTATAAAAGAGTGAATTATTATTCGATTTGCAATATTTTTTTTCCATTTGATGCCTAATGTCAATGTGGACTAGTTCAAGCCAATTTTACATTTTCACTGTGACCGGAAATGACGTCATTTCTGCAAAAACTGTATTTTTAACCTAAAAAACAAATATTTTATTCAAATGAGTCTGCCTTATAATATTTTTAAAATTATGATATTTGATTACCATCAACGAATAGAATGAAACCATACGACCACCACAAAATGGTTTCTAACTTGTACAGTTACAGAGAAATAGGCGATCTTCTATAAGTCACATTTCAAGGTTTTTGGTCTATAAAAGTGTCGGGGGGTTGGGATGGCCTAGTGGTCTAGAGTGCCGCGCTTCGCCCTCTAGCTGGCCGGTCACCTCTGGCTTGCGGCTGTGGTTTCGAGCCCTGGTGCGAGCGTATGTGGCATGGAGATGGGGGCGCCTTCTCAACCTCGTGGGTTTCCTCCGGGCACTCCGGTTTCCTCCCACTGCTAAAGACCCCTACGCGCAAGCGAATTATTGAAATAAAACTGAAACCATATGTTAGTCCCAAAATGACCTAGTTTGTGTCGAGTGGACGTTAAACCCCATTTCTCTCTCTCTCTCTCTCTCTATAAAAGTGTCAATATTATTATTCGATTTTTATCATTTTTTTACCATTTGATGCCTATCAACTAAGTTAACATTTTCAATATCATCGGAAGTAATGTAATTTTTGCAAAAAAACGTATTTTTAGCCTTCAAAACAAACATTTTTTTGAAGGGATTTATATTTATTATTTGTTTAACTTTATAACGTCTGACTCTAATGGGCAGTAAGATTGAATCAATACCATCATATTGATATCAAGAAAAGGCTTCTAAAAGGGTCACTTTTAATTATTTTACCTTCTTAATTTCAGTTTATGGGTTATAGGTTAATTTTCCATTGCCCGATATGTATTAAACAAATTTTGTATGTTGCAAATTTTCGACTTATTTTTCACCTATAAAAATTTCTTTCGGCACCGGAAGTGACGTAATTTTGCCATAATTTACAATTTTGACCGCTCTTTTCGCCAGCAAATATTACTTTTACATATGGTAGAGGGTGTCACTGAAGCAAAACAACTAAAGTTTAGTTCGGTAGCTCAATGGGTTGGCTATGGTATAATAAACTTCCTGTATGATTCCTGAAAGCCGGTTCAGTGCTGCTTGCAGGTCTAGTTATTATTATTATTATTCAGATTCCAATTTGAGTAGATCTCAGCAACTACGTGTCGCATCGTTACGATTTCTTCGGTTTTACTGGGAAAGTGGGTGTGACTTAGAGGATAAAGCTATTTTGAACGTTCTGCGACAATGCGAAATGTCCGAAATCACCGAAGTTATCGTTTTTGAAAATATTGCAGTAATTTTAACAATAATCATTGGATTTTAACTTTCGATACATTTTGGCATAGTCTGAGACAGGGCACATAGCTACGCTACTTTCGATTTTTGATTTTCGGCAAATCTTCGAAGATATTAGGCGCCAAATTTCGAAAATTTAAAATTTTACAAAAAACTTTTTTATTTATGAATATTTTTTAGTCGTATTGTGCACAGAATTAAAGAGTCATCTGACTAGCGCAAAAATGTTAAAAATTTTTGTCTCAGTAATTTTCCTTGGCCGCCATTGGCTAATTCAGTTTTTCAGTCCTAGATTAATTTTTTATTGTTCGATTTGTATAAAACAAAGTTCATATGCTTCGTTGTCTCAATTGTCATTTTTTTTATTACCGAAAGTGTTATCTGTCGGCACCGGAAGTGGCATAATTTTACCAAAAACTACAATTTTGACAGTTTTTTACGATCTTCAAAAACAAATATTATTTTTTTGAAAAATTATATGACTCAAAGAGTGTGTCCTTTCAAGGCGCAAAAAATGGCGGAAGCAGTTTTTTTAATTTCTATTTCATTTTCTAGCAAATTGGATTAAGGGGTGAAAAAAGGCGTAAAATTAACCTATTTACAACCCATTCAGGCTTTTCAGATTTTAAAATATTTTTACATAACTTTTATAAACTTGTAGCTATAATCCATACGAAGAGAATGTATGTAAAAATTAGTTTGTAATATAAGCAGTTGCCGAGAAAAGGGCAGTTTTGCATAAGTCACTGTTTTCGCAATTTTGCCTGTAAAATAGTCAATTATTAATGGATATTCACAAAAGTGACATCATTTGATTCAGAAAGCAAGTGTGCGTTATATCATGTTGATTACTATTTAAAATTGACACCGGAAGTTACGTCATTTAGTCAAAAACTCAATTTTTAACTTTTGAAATCGATATTTTTTTCAACCAAGAATTATGTCACATATAATAATAAAATCAACTTTTGGTTTAAATTCACATATTAACAAAACTCATACGGTCAAAAAGATATCATAAGATTGTTTCTAACTTGTTCGGTTGCCGAGATATAGGCGATTTTCTAAAAGTCACTTTTGAAGGTTTTTGGCCCATAAAAGTGTTAATTATTATTCGATTTTCATAAAATTTAAACCCTTTGAAGCCTAATGTCATAGACGATGTTATAAAACTAATTTAACGTTTTCATTATCACCGGAAGTAACGTCATTTTTGCAAAAACTGTATTTTAAGCCTTCAAAACAGATATTTTATTCAAATGAGTCTGATTTGTAATGTTTATACAATTATGATATTTGATTTCAATCAACAAATAGATTAAACCCATACGGTCATATAAATACCAAAAAATGGTTTCTAACTTGTACGGTTGCCGAGAAATAGACGATTTTCTACACGTCACTTTTCAAGGTTTTTGGTCTATAAAAGTGGCAATTATTATTCGATTTACATAAAATTTTCACCATGAGATGCCTTATGCCATTTCTGATTTCATAAAACTAATGGAACATTTACATTATCACCGGAAGTACTGTAATTTTGTCAGGATCAATTACATGTAACAAATGTATAAAATGAAATGATATTGCTGGGTTTGTTTGTTTCTGTTTCCATTTTATTTGATGTGTGCAATGCTTATGTGGAAACCTGTATATTGGTTTCATTGGTACCGGAAGTGACATATGTTCAAGGGTAACGTGGCACCGAAAGTGACACAAGTTCAAGTTCAAAGGTAACATGGCACCAGTGAAACCCGTCATTCCTGCATGCAGGTCTAGTTATTATTATTATTATTATTATTATTATTATTATTATTTACCGCGAGGGCCTAGATCTCCATGATCGAAAACAGATATCGATCTGGAATTAGCTTTTCTATTGGGAAACCATGTGGTGGCTACTTGATAAAATATTTTTGAAATTTCTGCGCATACCGGAAGTGACCGAACTTTGTACTTTCTCTAAAAATTGAAAATCGGCTATAGTTTCGTCAATTCTTTATCCATTTTCAAACAAATTACATTTTTGGAATCCCTGGATCTTTTCTGAGAAAATGGCTATCTCACATTTTTCAATTTCGAACATTCGTCTATGACTTTTATAGTTCGAAAATTGAACACATGTTGTTTACGAGACAATTTTTGTTATTTTTCAAAATTTTCAAATTTGACCTACATTTTTGGATACCTGAAGTCCATCCGATTCCAGTAATATAAGTTTCATTCAGAGTTATCGCCCTTTATTTTTCGATTTTTTTCGAATTTTCTTCCCATTTTGTGAGCTCGGGTTTCGTTTTATGGCAGAATTGACGTTTCTGAAACTTCTGGAACATGAAGTTAAAGTCCAATATCAACAGGTAAAGCAATTTCGACAAGACTCCTTAAACCGGAAGTGGTCGAAATAATGTGCAAAATTTGCAAAAAAACGAAAAAAATGGGTGGTTTTGGGAAAAACGTGATTTCTTCGCCCGATATCAACGGATTAAAGGGATTAAGGTATCGTTGGGTTGCATGAAGAATGGACTATCGTATGATACCCAAATCATACAGATACTATGAAAAGGTAGCAAAATATGGCACGCTGAAAATCAAGTATTTTCTGATTTGGAGCGTTTTTGGATGCCTGTATCTCGAAAACTTAACCTACAATTTTTTTTATTTTTTTTCTATCGAGAGTCCTTTTGGAGGTATTTGGCATGAAGCCATCCAATAGGACTTTGAAATGTCTGGAATAGGATAAAAAAGGGACTGAAAATCGAAAAAAGTCGAAAAATCGTGAAATTTTGGAAAATGCTCTACTATTTTTTTATTTTAAGAGATTTTTAAAAAAAGGTTGTATATTCAGATAGCTGACCTAATTACGATTCTAACGATGTATAATATGTATGTAATTATTAAAATTCAATTTTCGATATTTTAAATTTTTTGCATTTTTGGCACTTTTGAACATAGGATTTCTCAGGGGCATTTTATCTGATCAGATAATGTAATATATCATTACAGAGCCCTGTGGCTATTTTAGTGCCCAAACCGGCTATAATAACCATACCGGAAGTATTCAAAAAATGAAAAAAAAGAGTAAAAACATTGTCGCACTTGCGAAAAACTTGATTTCTCCCTTAGGTAATAGCGGACCAAAAGAACTAAAGTGTCGCTGGATAGCCCTATTAATGGACCATCATATGGTATCTAAATAATACGATTTCGATGGTAAGGAAATAAATTATTGTATGCCAAAAATCTAGTATTTTCCAATTTTTTAACATTCTGAGACGCCCTTTTCTCGAAAACGACGCCTACGATTTTTCTTAAACTTTTCTTACTCAAAGTCCTGTTAGTTGTCTATATAGGGAATCCAAAATGAAAAGCATTGAAATAATATAAGTGGTCGAAAAATGGCCTCAAACTTTGAAAAAAATTGAAAAATCGTTAAATTTTTTGAAACGCTCTTTAATTTATCTTTTTTTCTAAAACTACTCAATGGATGTTTCTGACACTTTTGGTACAGAAAGTTAAGTATCCAAAGGACTTCGTAAAGCTATCACAACAACGATCGTAAAACCGGAAGTAGTCGAAAAAATGTCCGATATTTCGAAAAAAAATAATTTTTTTACGAAAACCTTTTTTATTTATGAATATTTTTTGATGATATTTTACACAGGGTTAAAATATCATCGTACTTGAGCAGAAATGAGAAAAAAAATTGTCTCGGTAATTTGCGTTAGCCGCCATCGGCTAATTTAGTTTTTCGTACCCAGAAAAATTATTTATTGTTCGATTTGTATAAAACAAAGTTCATATGCACCATGGTCCCAATTGTAATTTTTTTTGTTACGGTGAAATTTTTCTGTCGGCAACGGAAGTGACGTAATATTAACAAAAACTACAATTTTGACAGTTCGGTACCACTTTTTGAAAGCAAATATTATTTTTTTTCAAAACTGATATAACTAAAAGGATGCACCCTGCAAAGGTGCACAAAAACCTTAGCTCATATTTTTTAATTTCAACTTCATTTTCGGGCAATTTCGAATAAAATGTAAAATAAAGTGTAAAATTCAGTTATTTACAATTCATTCAGCGTCTTCATATTTTGAAATATTTATTTGTAATTTTCATAAACTCGTAGCAATAATCCAGACGAAGAGAATGTATGCGAAAATTAGTTTGTAATATGAGCAGTTGCCGAGAAATATGCAATTTTGCATGCATCACTTTTCACGTTATTTTGCCTATAAAAGAGTTAATTATTATTCGATTTGCAATATTTTTTTTCCATTTGATGCCTAATGCCAATTTGGACTAGGTCAAGCCAATTTTACATTTTCACTGTGACCGGAAATGACGTCATTTGGGCAAAAACTGTATTTTTAACCTAAAAAACAAATATTTTATTCAAATGAGTCTGCCTTATAATATTTTTAAAATTATGATATTTGATTCCCATCAACGAATAAAATGAAGCCATACGACCATACAGATACCACAAAATGGTTTCTAACTTGTACGGTTACAGAGAAATAGGCGATCTTCTATAAGTCACTTTTCAAGGTTTTTGGTCTGTAAAACTGTCAATTATTATTCGATTTTTACAATTTATTTACCATTTCATGCCTTATGCTATTTATGACTTCTATGAACCAAGTTAAAATTTTCAATATCACCGGAAGTAATGTAATTTTTGCAAAAAACGTATTTTTAGCCTTTAAAACAAACATTTTTTTGAAGGGATTTATATTTATTATTCGTATAACTTTATAACGTCTGACTCTAATGGGCAGTAAGACTGAATCAATACCATCATATTGATATCAAGAAAAATCTTCTAGCATGTTCCCTTGCCGAATAATAACCAATTTTCCGAGGGTCACTTTTCAGTTTTTTACCTTCTTAATTTCAGTTTATGGGTTATAGGTTAATTATTTATTGTCCGATATTTATAAAAAAAAGTTTGTATTTTGTATGTTGCGAATTATCGACTTATTTTTCATCTATAAAAATTTCTTTCGGCACCGGAAGTGACATACTTTTGCCATAATTTACAATTTTGACCGGTCTTTTAGCCAGCAAATATTACTTTTACATATGATAGAGGGTGTCACTGAAGCAAAACAACTAAAGTATAGTTTGGTAGCTCAATGGATCGGCTATGGTATAATAAACTTCCTGTATGATTCCTGAAAGCCGGTTCAGTGCTGCTTGCAGGTCTAGTTATTATTATTATTATTATTAGGCTTTCAGACTTTCGTCTGAAAGACTATTGTTTTTACTAAAATTATTATTATTTATTATTATTATTTTATTTTTCGGGGGAGCCTATTTCTCAGCGCCTGTAACAGATACCGATCTGGGACCTAATTCTCTATAGGGAAACCATGTGTTGGCTACTTGATAAACTATTTTTGAAACTTCTGCGCAGACCGGAAGTGGTCGAATTTCGTGCTCTGTCAAAAAATTAAAAAACGAACGTAGATTCATCAATTCTGTACCTATTTTCATACAAATGACATTTTCGGAAACCTTGAGTCTTTTCTCGGACGATAGCAGTTGAAAATTTCGATATTTCGAAACTTCATCGCTGACTTCTTGCGATCGAAAAATGAAAAATTTTATTTGAGAGACAATTTTTGTTGTTTTTCAAAATTTTCAAATTTGACCTACATTTTTGGATACCTGAAGGCAATCTGGTTCCAGGAATATAAGTTTCATTCCGAGTTATCGCCCTTTATTTTTCGATTTTTTTCGAATTTTCTTCACATTTTGTGAGCTTAAGTTTCGTTTTACGGCCGGATCAACGTTTCTCAAATTCCTGATACATGAAGCAATATTGTCAAACCACCGTTTAAAGCAATTTCAACAACAATCCGTAAACCGGAAGTAGTCGAAATAATATGCGATATTTTGAAAAAAACGTGAAAAATTGGTGTCTTGGGTAAAAACACGATTTCTCCGTCCGATATCAACGGATTAAACAAATTAAGGTATCATTTGGTCTAGCGGTGATTGGACCACTGAATGATACCCAATTCGTACGGATACGATGAGCTGGAAGCAAAATATGGCACGCTGAAAATCAAGTATTTTCTGATTTGGAGCGTTTTTGGACGCCTGTATTTCGAAAACTGCTCCAGCGATTTTTCTTAAACTTTATCTATCGATGGTCCTTCCGGTAGTCTTTAGCATGGATCCATCCATTAAGACTATTATATAATTGGAATAAGACAAAAAAGGGACTGAAAATCGAAAAAAGTCGAAAAATCGTGAAATTTGGGAAAATGCTCTACTATTTTTTTATTTTAAGAGATTTTCAAAAAAAAGATATATATTTAAAAAGCTGACCTAATTACGATTCTAATGATGTATAATATGTATGCAGTTATTGAAATTTAATTTTCAATATTTTGACATTTTGACATTTTTAACACTTTTGAACATAGGATTTCTCAGAAGTATTTTATTTGATCGTATAGTGTCGTATATCATTAGAGAGCCCTTGTTCCCATGCAAACTCCAAAACTGGATGTGAAAACTACTCGACAATGATTTGTATACCGGAAGTAGTTCAAAAAACAAAGAAAAATGTAAAAAAGATGAAAAAAAATTGGAGCTCTTGCCAAAAGTTCGAATTCTCCGTCACATATTAGCGGACCAAAACAATTAAAGTGTCTTTGAATAGTTCCATTAATAGACGATCGTATAACATCTAAATAACACGAATTTGATTCTTAGGAAATAAATTATGGTACGCCGAAAACTAAGTATTTTCCGTTTTGGAGCATTCTGAGGCGCCTTTTTCTCGTAAACGACGCCTACGATTTTTCTTAAACATTTTTTACTCAGAGTCCTATCGGTGGCCTAGCGTGTGCATTTAATAATAAAAGCGTTGCAATATTATAGGCGGTCCAAAATTGACCTCAATCTTTGAAAAAAGTTGAAAAATCATTAAATTATTGAAAATGCTCTTTTATTTATCTTTTTTTCAAAAATTACTTAATGAATGTTTCTGATATTTCTGCTACAGGAAGTTAAGTATCTAATCAACTTGTTAAAGCAATTCCGACAATGATCGAAAAACCGGAAGTAGTCGAAAAAATATCCGATATATTGATTTTTTTTTACATTTTTACAGAAAACTTTTTTATTTATGAATATTTTTTGATGGTAGTTTACACAGAGTTAAAGTATCACCCTACTTGAGCATAAGTGAGAAAGAATTTTGTCTCAGTAATTTTCTTTAGTCGCCATTGGCTAATTTAGTTTTTCGTACCTAGATTAATTATTTATTGTTCGATTTGTATAAAACAAAGTGCATATGATTCGTAATGTCAATTGTAATATTTTTTGTTACGGTGACATTTTTCTGCACGCAACGGAAGTGGCGTAAAATTAACAAAAACTACAATTTTGAGAGTTAAGTACCACTTTTTGACAGCAAATATTTTTTTTTTCGAAAACTGATATAACAAAAAGTATGCGCCCTGTAAAGGCGCATAAAATGTTTGGCTGGGATTCTTAAATTTCAATTTCATTTTCGGGCAATTTCGAATAAAATGTAAAAAAAAGGGTAAAATTCAGTTATTACAACCCATTCAACGTCTTTATATTTTGAACTATTTATTCGTAACTTTCATAAACTCGTAGCCATAATCCAGACGAAGGGAATGTATGCGAAAAATAGTTTGTAACATGAGCAGTTGCCGAGAAATATGCAATTTTGCATGCATCACTTTTCACGTTTTTTTTGCCTGTAAAATAGTAAATTATTATCCGATTTTCAATAATTTTTTTTCATTCGATGCCTAATGCCAATTTGGACTAGGTTAAGTCAATTTTACAGTTTCACTGTGACCGAAAATGACGTCATTTTGGCAAAAACTGTATTTTTAACCTAGAAAACAAATATTTTATTCAAATGAGTCTTGTTTATAATATTTTTAAAATTATGATATTTGAATCCCATCACCGAATAGCATGAACCCATACCATCATACAGATACCACAAAAAAGTTTCTAACTTGTACGGTTGCCGAGAAATAGACGATTTTCTACAAGTCACTTTTCAAGCTTTTTGGTCTATAAAAGTGTCAATTATTATTCAATTTTCATACAATTTTCACCATGTGATGCCTTATGCCATTTATGATTGCAATGATCTGATTCAACATTTCCATTATCACCGGAAGTAATGTTATATTTGCAAAAACCGTATTTTTAGACTTCAAAATAAAATTTTACTCCAAAATTAGATTTTGCGCGATCCGACTCAAGATGGCGTGTTCAATGACAAATATTACGGGACGCTGAAGATCTAGTATTTTCCTTTTTGGACTTTTATATGATATCAGAATGATACAAATTCGATGGTTAGGCAATAGATTATGAGATGCCGAAAATATAGTATTTTCCTCTTTTTTTGGAGCCTTTTCAAACTCGTTTATCTCGAAAACTACTTCTATTTCACTTCTTAAACTTCTGTTACCCCGAGTCCTATCGGTCGTTTAGGGTATAAAGGTAAATTTAAAAGCATGGCAATGATCTAAGACCCTGAAAGCCGATTCAGCACTGCTATGCAGGTCTAGTTATTATTATTATTTACCGCGAGGGCCTAGATCTCCATGATCGAAAACAGATATCGATCTGGAATTAGCTTTTCTATTGGGAAACCATGTGGTGGCTACTTGATAAAATATTTTTGAAATTTCTGCGCATACCGGAAGTGACCGAACTTTGTACTTTCTCTAAAAATTGAAAATCGGCTATAGTTTCGTCAATTCTTTATCCATTTTCAAACAAATTACATTTTTGGAATCCCTGGATCTTTTCTGAGAAAATGGCTATCTCACATTTTTCAATTTCGAACATTCGTCTATGACTTTTATAGTTCGAAAATTGAACACATGTTGTTTACGAGACAATTTTTGTTATTTTTCAAAATTTTCAAATTTGACCTACATTTTTGGATACCTGAAGTCCATCCGATTCCAGTAATATAAGTTTCATTCAGAGTTATCGCCCTTTATTTTTCGATTTTTTTCGAATTTTCTTCCCATTTTGTGAGCTCGGGTTTCGTTTTATGGCAGAATTGACGTTTCTGAAACTTCTGGAACATGAAGTTAAAGTCCAATATCAACAGGTAAAGCAATTTCGACAAGACTCCTTAAACCGGAAGTGGTCGAAATAATGTGCAAAATTTGCAAAAAAAACGAAAAAAATGGGTGGTTTTGGGAAAAACGTGATTTCTTCGCCCGATATCAACGGATTAAAGGGATTAAGGTATCGTTGGGTTGCATGAAGAATGGACTATCGTATGATACCCAAATCATACAGATACTATGAAAAGGTAGCAAAATATGGCACGCTGAAAATCAAGTATTTTCTGATTTGGAGCGTTTTTGGATGCCTGTATCTCGAAAACTTAACCTACAATTTTTTTTATTTTTTTTCTATCGAGAGTCCTTTTGGAGGTATTTGGCATGAAGCCATCCAATAGGACTTTGAAATGTCTGGAATAGGATAAAAAAGGGACTGAAAATCGAAAAAAGTCGAAAAATCGTGAAATTTTGGAAAATGCTCTACTATATTTTTATTTTAAGAGATTTTTAAAAAAAGGTTGTATATTCAGATAGCTGACCTAATTACGATTCTAACGATGTATAATATGTATGTAATTATTAAAATTTAATTTTCGATATTTTAAATTTTTTGCATTTTTGGCACTTTTGAACATAGGATTTCTCAGGGGCATTTTATCTGATCAGATAATGTAATATATCATTACAGAGCCCTGTGGCTATTTTAGTGCCCAAACCGGCTATTAGAACTATTCCGACAATAATAACCATACCGGAAGTATTCAAAAAATGAAAAAAAAGAGTAAAAACATTGTCGCACTTGCGAAAAACTTGATTTCTCCCTTAGGTAATAGCGGACCAAAAGAACTAAAGTGTCGCTGGATAGCCCTATTAATGGACCATCATATGGTATCTAAATAATACGATTTCGATGGTAAGGAAATAAATTATTGTATGCCAAAAATCTAGTATTTTCCAATTTTTTAACATTCTGAGACGCCCTTTTCTCGAAAACGACGCCTACGATTTTTCTTAAACTTTTCTTACTCAAAGTCCTGTTAGTTGTCTATATAGGGAATCCAAAATGAAAAGCATTGAAATAATATAAGTGGTCGAAAAATGGCCTCAAACTTTGAAAAAAATTGAAAAATCGTTAAATTTTTTGAAACGCTCTTTAATTTATCTTTTTTTCTAAAACTACTCAATGGATGTTTCTGACACTTTTGGTACAGAAAGTTAAGTATCCAAAGGACTTCGTAAAGCTATCACAACAACGATCGTAAAACCGGAAGTAGTCGTAAAAATGTCCGATATTTCGAAAAAAAATAATTTTTTTACGAAAACCTTTTTTATTTATGAATATTTTTTGATGATATTTTACACAGGGTTAAAATATCATCGTACTTGAGCAGAAATGAGAAAAAAAATTGTCTCGGTAATTTGCGTTAGCCGCCATCGGCTAATTTAGTTTTTCGTACCCAGAAAAATTATTTATTGTTCGATTTGTATAAAACAAAGTTCATATGCACCATGGTCCCAATTGTAATTTTTTTTGTTACGGTGAAATTTTTCTGTCGGCAACGGAAGTGACGTAATATTAACAAAAACTACAATTTTGACAGTTCGGTACCACTTTTTGAAAGCAAATATTATTTTTTTTCAAAACTGATATAACTAAAAGGATGCACCCTGCAAAGGTGCACAAAAACCTTAGCTCATATTTTTTAATTTCAACTTCATTTTCGGGCAATTTCGAATAAAATGTAAAATAAAGCGTAAAATTCAGTTATTTACAATTCATTCAGCGTCTTCATATTTTGAAATATTTATTTGTAATTTTCATAAACTCGTAGCAATAATCCAGACGAAGAGAATGTATGCGAAAATTAGTTTGTAATATGAGCAGTTGCCGAGAAATATGCAATTTTGCATGCATCACTTTTCACGTTATTTTGCCTATAAAAGAGTTAATTATTATTCGATTTGCAATATTTTTTTTCCATTTGATGCCTAATGCCAATTTGGACTAGGTCAAGCCAATTTTACATTTTCACTGTGACCGGAAATGACGTCATTTGGGCAAAAACTGTATTTTTAACCTAAAAAACAAATATTTTATTCAAATGAGTCTGCCTTATAATATTTTTAAAATTATGATATTTGATTCCCATCAACGAATAAAATGAAGCCATACGACCATACAGATACCACAAAATGGTTTCTAACTTGTACGGTTACAGAGAAATAGGCGATCTTCTATAAGTCACTTTTCAAGGTTTTTGGTCTGTAAAACTGTCAATTATTATTCGATTTTTACAATTTATTTACCATTTCATGCCTTATGCTATTTATGACTTCTATGAACCAAGTTAAAATTTTCAATATCACCGGAAGTAATGTAATTTTTGCAAAAAACGTATTTTTAGCCTTTAAAACAAACATTTTTTTGAAGGGATTTATATTTATTATTCGTATAACTTTATAACGTCTGACTCTAATGGGCAGTAAGACTGAATCAATACCATCATATTGATATCAAGAAAAATCTTCTAGCATGTTCCCTTGCCGAATAATAACCAATTTTCCGAGGGTCACTTTTCAGTTTTTTACCTTCTTAATTTCAGTTTATGGGTTATAGGTTAATTATTTATTGTCCGATATTTATAAAAAAAAGTTTGTATTTTGTATGTTGCGAATTTTCGACTTATTTTTCATCTATAAAAATTTCTTTCGGCACCGGAAGTGACATACTTTTGCCATAATTTACAATTTTGACCGGTCTTTTAGCCAGCAAATATTACTTTTACATATGATAGAGGGTGTCACTGAAGCAAAACAACTAAAGTATAGTTTGGTAGCTCAATGGATCGGCTATGGTATAATAAACTTCCTGTATGATTCCTGAAAGCCGGTTCAGTGCTGCTTGCAGGTCTAGTTATTATTATTATTATTATTCAGATTCCAATTTGAATAGATCTCAGCAACTACGTGTCGCATCGTTACGATTTCTTCGGTTTTACTGGGAAAGTGGGTGTGACTTAGAGGATAAAGCTATTTTGAACGTTCTGCGACAATGCGAAATGTCCGAAATCACCAAATTATCGTTTTTTAAAATATTGCAGTAATTTTAACAATAATCATTGAATTTTAACTTTCGATACATTTTGGCATAGCCTGAGACAGGGCACATAGCTACGCTACTTTCGATTTTTGATTTTCGGCAAATCTTCGAAGATATTAGGCGCCAAATTTCGAAAATTTAAAATTTTACAAAAAACTTTTTTATTTATGAATATTTTTTAGTCGTATTGTGCACAGAATTAAAGAGTCGTCTGACTAGTGCAAAAATGTTAAAAAAATTTGTCTCAGTAATTTTGCTTGGCCGCCATTGGCTAATTCAGTTTTTCAGTCCTAGATTAATTTTTTATTGTTCGATTTGTATAAAACAAAGTTCATATGCTTCGTTGTATCAATTGTCATTTTTTTTATTACCAAAAGTTTTATCTGTCGGCACCGGAAGTGGCATAATTTTACCAAAAACTACAATTTTGACAGTTATTTTCCTTCTTCGAAAACAAATATTATTTTTTGGAAAAATTATTTGACTCAAAGAGTGTGCCCTTTCAAGGCGCAAAAAATGTAGGAAGCAGTTTTTTTAATTTCGATTTCATTTTCGAGCAAATTCGATTAAGAGGCTAAAAATGGTGTAAAATTGGCCTATTTACAACCTATTCAGGCTTTTCAGATTTTAAAATATTTCTTCGTAACTTTTATAAACTTGTAGCTATAATCCATACGAAGAAAATGTATGTTAAAATTCGTTTGTACTATAAGCAGTTACCAAGAAATGGGCAGTTCTGTACAAGTCATTGTTTTCGTTATTTTGCCTGTAAAATAGTCAATTATGATTGGATTTTTATAAAAGTGACATCATTTGATTCAAAAAGCACGTAGCGTCATATCAAGTTGATTACAATTTAAAATTGACACCGGAAGTGACATCATTTGGTCAGAAAATGCATTTTAAACTTTTTAAATCAATGTTTTATTCAACCAAGAATAACTTAATATGTATTAATAATTTTAACTTTTGGTTTAAATTCACATATAAACAAAACTCATATGGTCAAATAGATATCATAAAATGGTTTCTAACTTGTTCGGTTGCCGAGAAATAGACGGTTTTCTACAGGTCACTTTTGAAGGTTTCGGGGCCATAAAAGGGTCAATTATTATTCGATTTTCATAAACGTCACTCCATGTTATACCTAATGCCATTTGGGATTTCATACAAGTAATTCAAGATTTTCCTTATCACCGGAAGTAACGTCATTTTGGCAAAAACTGTATTTTTAGCCTCTTAAACAGATATTTTATTCAAATGAGTCTGTTTTGAAATCTTTTTCAAAGTATGGTATTTGATGCCAATCAACAAATAGAATGAACCCATACGATCATACAGATACCACAAAATGGTTTCTAACTTGTACTGTTGCAGAGAAATAGCCGATTTCCTACAAGTCACTTTTCAAGTTTTTTGGTCTTGAAAAGTGGCAATTATTATTCGATTTACATAAAATTTTCACTATATGATATCGTATGCCATTTCTGATTTCATAAGACTAATTGAACATTTGCATTAACACCGGGAGTAATTTAATTTTGTCAAGATCATTTACAAGTAACAAATGTATAAAATGAATTGATATTGCTGGATTTTGTTGATTCTGCGTCCATTTTATTTGTGTGCAATGTTAATTTGGAAAACTGTTTAGTGGTTTCGCTGGTACCGGAAGTGACATATGTTCAAGGGTAACTTGGCACCGGAAGTGACATGTTTAAGGGTAACGTGGCACCAGTGAAACCCGCCATTCCTGCATGCAGGTCTAGTTCAGATTAGGTTTAGTTTTAGCATAAGATAATCATTGAATCATTTGTTTATATAGGATATCTTCTAGCTGTTAGTGATATATGGTAGTGTTGTTTCAACACCGAGATCTTTAAAACAGTATTATCTAATAATTAGAGATATGAAAGATAATTATTACTGTAAAGATATGAGTCCGGTATAGAATTAAATATACACATGTAGTCTTATAATATAATACAGTGTAATGTTGGATCTATTTTAAAGTGTGTTATATGTATTATAAATTAAATGTCATTGATATTAATTCCATGTATGTATATATTTACAATGTTTTTTAATAAAGATTTAATAAACGACCTCGTCTTTTGCTTGTATTAGACCCGGTTACATTAATACACTTTATGTGTGTGAGAGAGAGAGGAATGGGGTTTAACGTCCACTCGACACAAACTAGGTCATTTCGGGACTAACATATGGTTTAATTTTATTTCAATAATTCGCTTGCGCGTAGGGGACTTTAGCAGTGGGAAGAAACCGGAGTGCCCGGAGGAAACCCACGAGGTTGAGAAGGCGCCCCTATCTCCGTGCCACAAACGCTCACACCAGGGATCGAAACCACAGCCACAAGCCAGAGGTGACCGTTCAGCTAGAGGTCGAAGCGCGGCACTCTAGACCACTACCCCCCCTCCCTTTTGTAAAACAATATTATAATTATTTGGTTTGGAATTTTCTTGATGCACTTACACATTTAAGGGGCAGACCCCACCCCTTGCTCAGCTACATAAAATAAAAAAAGTAGTAAGACAATACTTTTTGTAAGAATAAAGTGTAACGGTGTGTCAGATGAAGGTCTATTCAACCAGGGGCATAATTTCTACCCAATCTGGACAGTAAAACCAATCAGAACTGTTTAAATATCATATATGATAGTATGGTTACATGATAACTGAAACCCATCCAAAGCCTGTAGTCCAGTCAATTGATGATTTTACCCCCAACAAATTGCAAGAAAATATTTTCATGCATTTTTGCGTTTATTTGGGTTTACTTTATAAAATCCAAAAGGTTTACCAAATTTTGTGCACCGGAAAGTGGTAAAATCCAAGATGACCGACATTTGCCTAATCATTGTTCAAGAAAACTTTAAACTGTTGGTTTAAGAACTTATAAATGTATTATGAACATATAAATGAATGGTTTGGGGGTCATTTTTTTTCATTTGAAGATATAGCCAGTAGCGCTAACTGGTATAAAGCGGCAATAATATGTACAATCCAAGAGGGCCGATATTTGCCTAATCATTTGTCAAGAAAACCCCAAACTGTTAGTTTAAGACCTTGTAAATGTATTATGAATATATAACTTAATGCTTTTGAGGTCATTTTTTCATTTCAGGATATAGCCAGAAGCACTAACTGGTACCTTAAAGTTCCAATAGCATATTTTTAAGTTATATTGTTAAATTGTATTAAAATAAAGCCCTAAAATAGTTTGTACCTATAAAAAGTCCTACCTTGTTAAAGAATAATCCTATAATTCACTATTGCCAGTTGCGAAATTGGCAAAAATATCATTTTCAACTTCAAATTCAAACGTTTGAAGATGGCCGTCCATCGAGAGGAATGGGAAAACAAGGGAGGTAATTGTGTTACTATTTCCTCAATCAGCCTGTGTCAGCCAGTTTAATGCCTGTTAAATTTTGCCCATGATCGTATAATAGTGAGTTGACAACCTTTTGAGCAAAAGACATAGAAATAATTATGTTTTGACTTTCTTAGAAAATATGAAATTGTGAACTTTAAAGTGATAAAAATAAGTAAAATCCAAGATGGCCGACATTCGTCAAATAATGTAGATAAAAAAAAAATCCAATAACTGTAATATGTATATTAATGTTTTTGGGGTCATTCTTTTATTTGAAGATATATCCTGTGGTGTTCACTGGACCCTTAAAGTGGTAAAATCTGGTTAAATTCAAGATGGCTGACATTTGCTTAACCAATGTACACAAAAATTCTAAATGGTTACTTCTAAGATCCTATTAATGTATAATGAACTTATAAACGATTGCCCCCGGTGTCATTCTTTCATTTGGAAGGAGATATACTTAAAGCAGTAAAAATAAATAGAATTTTGAAGTTCGACATTTGTCAAATCAATGTACAAGAAAATCTTAAACGTTTGGTTTATGACCCTATATGTGTAATATGCACACATAAATTCATATTTTTGGGGCCAATCGTGCATTTAAAGACATATTCTGTGGTCTCCACTTGTCCCATTTAAAGCGGCAAAACTTAGTAAATTCCAAGATGGTTAACCAATGTAAGCCAAACATCTAAATGGTGGGGGGGGCATAACCCTTCATTCTATGAAGAACAATTTGATAAATAATTTCTTGCACATCTGTTTTCGTGTATTGCTTCACTCATCTTTCAGGACATTAGGTTTTTGGGGGTAAGGATCCCAGAACATGTACATACCAAATATCTCAGTAAGTGATGAAGAAGTGAAGAGTTTCGAATATACGTAAAATTGGGTTTGCGTTAACATGTTTTGGCGTAGCGGATTCCCGAAAATGGTATAAGGAACCATTTAACACCTCTGGGCATATCTTCAAATGAAATAATGGCCCCCAAAATGTTATTTTTAAGACTAAAATTGCTATTTTATGATAAAACAATGCCCCTTTATAAATGTGGATTCTAAACAGTATGTTTCTCGGGTAAAGAAATCCACGAAAATGGTTCATGAGAGCACCGGACACCTATGAAAACCATGCCATATAAAAGTGTGACCCCGACAACGTAATGCAAGCCCACCGTTTTATGTGTTTTGGCGACTTTTTGTTTGTCTGAAGTTATACTTTTTTAAAGGAAAATGGCATAAATCCCGAACTTTACCCTCAAAATTTGGGACTTTCCGGAACTCAAATTTCGGTAAACTTTTAGGATGTCTCAATACACCCAATGCTACCAAAAAACATTTTCTTGCAATTTGTTGGGGGTTGACCCCTTTTTAAAATAAATTGGCTGGACTACTGGCAGACTCCCTTCTGCAAAATCTCTTGGATCCGCCCCTGCAAATCTCAAGGAATAACTTTTGATGTCGATTTAAATTGGGTAATATAAAATTATATTAAATAATAAATACCTTATCTAGTATTTAATCAAACTTTATTATCAAATAAATTCAATGTAGGCGTTTTTAAGTAAATCATATTTTATATCCGCGAAAGGGAATATATAGAGCAGAAACACCATGCGTGTTTGTTTACCACTTGAAACATAAAAAAAAAACATTCGCCTATGATTCAGGTGCAGACTCCCGAATTCGCATTGAATGCAGTGTAAACGCAGATCAAGTTCAATTGGAAAGGAAAATTACACGTCCTCTGAAGCATAACGTCTCCATTACTCCTGTTGGGCGTTAACAGTTGGACGTTAAAGCACATTTTGTTTCATTTCAGACTACCGCATCTTAACCCCTTTCAGCACATTGATATGTGCATTTAGTCGTTCATATAAATATATTTAACGACTGACTAATGACTTTCCTGCTGTAATTCATACTCCGAAACAACGTTAAAAACCTATCCTGTATCACTTATCAACTTGAGAGAGAGAAATGGGGTTTAACGTCCTCTCGACACAAACAAGGTCATTTCGGGACTTACACGTGGTTCAATTTCATTTCAATTTATAATTCGCTAGCAGTGGGGGTGGGGGAGAACCCGGAGAAAATCCACGAGGATCGACAGGCGACACGGCTCCTTGTCACGTATAACCGGGGATTCGAAACAACGCCAGTTGACTCAACGACAGTCTTTATGATACAGCGCGCACACGCTAACCATTTAGCCACCCAAACCCCCCTTATCAACTTGAATAGCGTATGGTACAGTGTGCAATGAGCCCTTTACAACATCAAATTTTGGTATACGAGGTTTCTTTCTGATACTTGATAGGATACAATATTTTAGTCTTCAAACAAAATAGCCAATAAACAACAGTTAACCGAAAGGAAACATTGATGTTGACCACGTTCTCAATGTTTTCGGGTAAGGGACCATAACTGAGGAACTTAAGGTAAGGTCGTATGACGCTGAAAGCGATAGGGTTGGTCCTTTCATGACCCGATGCTTGTATAGAACTATCGCACCATTCCAGTAGTGGTATGGGAGCTGTTTGTGTGATAAGAACTTATTGACCTGTTGGTAAATTCCTCAGTTTGGCGGCGTAACGAATGATTCCATGGTCTAGAAAATTGAGGACAGTTCTGCACTTCTGAACAACATCTAAAAATCCATATTCTGTTTCGCGGCGTATATCTTCGGGAACGATATCTGTCAGACCAGGAAAATAGCATTAAAATTGGTAGTCAACATAGGAATATTATACATGTACGAGTATATATATAAATATATATATTATGTGTATTTTCTAGATTTCTTGAACAAGTGTCAACAAGTGCCGTTCTTTCATGCAATTGTACTAACTGGTGAATGTGTCCAACCCTATCCCTGCTTTAAAACAAAATTACCTGAAAGGAATAGGCAGAAGACAGCCGGGGCAAACAGATAATCCCCTTTAAACAACGAAAGTAGCAAAATACAAAACATAATGATATTCATAGAGAAGATAAAACAATCCCTTTAGCATGGTGAATCTACCTGAAAACGAGTTAGGGCACGTGATTGTTAACGAGATTGGGGGTTTGGGTTAGTATATCCCTGTTACATCTTGTAATCTTTGACCAAATCTACCGTCGGCCTTAATATTTAGAGCGTTCACTATACTGGTGAAAGGGGGATACAACCATTTCAAGGTCAATTACAGTTTGGTCATACAGGTGAGACACATGAATTTTGGCATATTTAGACTTAAGACTTTTTCGAACATTTCCGACCTCTTCATATTTTGATCAATTCCAACCAATCTGATAAGGTTGTTTCCAGGGTGGTGGCTGTTCACATGATTAAAAAGTAGTTGCTAGATCCAATAAGATAAGAAAGGAACACCTTTAAAAAAACAGCGGTTGTCGGCCAAGATACGCCCACATTTTGCAAGATATGGACAAAGGACAAGCTAAACAAAGACGCGATGTTTTTGTATAATCAGAGTCCGTAATCAAGTTACAATCTGAAATGCGGGAATGTCGAAAGGGGCTGAGGTATATGGGATATAATAAAGATATGTTGTAAGTTTCATCAAATAGGATGACTTCTAGAGGGTTCATAGGCATAACCTTCGTATTAAACACATTTGGACACAAGTAGCGGCTATTTTGTCAAGCAGTTTCGGTCAGATTTTTTCTAACAATCCGGGCCATAATCCCGGAAGTTACGTTCAGGTATGCGTGGTTATCAAGAGGAACCAACATCTTTGTGATATAGACAAACATTTTAAGTTTCACCATAATCGAATAAAAAAAGTGACCTCAAGAGGGACCACAAGCTTAAATTGCCATTTATCGTACAACCAGGGGCCATAATCTAGAATATTACGGTCCGATACATGCGAATATTGAAAGGAACCGAGATCTTTGGGTTATAAACATACATTTCAAATTTCACCAAAATCAGATAAACACTGTGTCCTCAAACTGACAACGTGATTTTTCGTACAGTTAGGGGCCATAATCCATGAAGTTAAGGCCAATTTCGAAAGGAACCGTTTCCTTGGGGAGATACACCTATATTTAAAGTAGAATTAAAATTGTTACCTGAAAAGTGTCCACAAACAAAATGTGAACGGACGGGCAGACACATATATAACGTTACAGACCCCGTGAGCTATATCGATCAAGCTCTCACATAGGCGTACGGGCTCGATGACAGTTAGGGGTGCAGAACCCGAAATGCCCGGAAAAAATTCGGGCTTACAAACAGTGGCGCCGGTCTTCCTCGAGAGGCGAAGGATCGCAGCTTACCATGTATGGACACCCCCCCCCCCGCTCCCCAAGAAACATTTGGAATAATTTATGGCTGCCAACACGTTTTCCTGCTATTTCAGCCCGTGAACAAAGCAACTTCAAAGTGGTCTAATATAGGCTAATTAAAGTGGCTGACTCGAATTCCAATAAAATCGTTTACAGTCTACGTAGACAGGACAGTTGGGAGAAAAATTTTGAAAATCTAACTGCCGCAAGCGCGTTTTCCTGCTATTCCATGTATGGACACACACATCCCTCCCAAGAAAATTTTTAAATATTTGATGGCTCCAAACACATTTTCCTGCTATTTCAGCCCGTGAACAAAGCAACTTCAAAGTGGTCTAATATAGCCTAATTAAGGTGGCTGACTCGAATTCAAATCAATCGTTTACAGTCAACGAAGACGGGACCGTTGGGGGAAAATTTAACTGTCGCAAACGCGTTTTCCGGGTATTCCAGATTGTGAATACGGCAACATCAATGTGGTCGAATATAGCCTATCTGGCTGACCCGAGTTCCAAACAACCAATCAATCGTCGCGGGGTATGGGGACCTCACCCTCCCGGAGAACATTTTGAAAATTTAATCACCGCAAATGCGTTCTCTGTTTTTCTAGCCAGTGTAAACAACTCAAAAAGTATCCAATGGTTTTGTAACCGAAATCCGACTCTGAATTCCAACCATCCAGACTGTTGCAGCTGCATTCACAAATAACAATCGATGCCCCAAAAAATGTAGAGTGGATCTAGACAAAATGTTGTAATCCTTAGTCAACTCAGTACAAATTCGTGGTATTCAATTAAAAGAAAAGTAAAACTAGTGTTTTATTAGGGCTCGGTGACAGTTAAGGAAGCAAAACTAGAAATGCCCGAACAATTTTCATGTTAACAGACAGCGGCGCCGATTTTCTTCGAGAGGCGAAGAAGCGGGGCTGACTTTGTATGGACCCAAAGAAAAGTTTGGATCATTTGACGACCGCAAACGCGTTTTACTGCTATTCCAGCCCGTAAAATTGTGTTTCATTAAATTTCGGGTTCATTAATTTGCCAAGTAGATGAAATAATTTTTTTTTCACTTAACTCGTCTGCCCGAAACATCAACTTGCCCGAAAGTTAGGGGGGCAGCTGCCCCCCCCCCCCGGCTCGTACGCCTATGAGCTCTCATACCACATGTTCAGCATGACAACGCCCGTGTCCACACTCGAATTTCTACAGCAGAACCGTGTCAACGTTGTACACTGCCCAACCCCTATAGTCCTGACTTAAACCCGATTGAACATCTTTAGGATGAAATTCAGAGGGGAGTTAATAACGTCGTACCGAGACCAAACACAGCTGATGGATTGCGGCAGGCTTTTCTGCGAGTGTGGTTCCAGGTGCCAATGGCGTTCACCAATCGTCTGGTCCACTTGGTGTACAGACGCTGCGCTGCTGTTATTAAAACCCGCGGTGGACACACCAGATACAGATCTATAGACTGTATACAGACTCTAACCCTTCTCGTAATGTCTTGAAGTGTGGTGAATTAATCACTTATGTGTCAACATCCTGTTCACCATAAATTGCTTTGATCCATTTAGTAAGTGGGGTTTTTTTTTAGAATGATTTGATTAAAGTGTCTCTCTGATTTTGAAATCGTAGTGATGTTTTTTGCTGTTTAATATATCTATATAACGTTATGAACTTCTTTCTACATCACCCCACCAAATCTTGTCACTTGGCTGATTATTGATAATTGATGAATTAGAAGAGACACCCCCACCCCTATACACACACACATACAGCCTCCCATGCCAGATAACTCTTTATTACGGCCAAAGTTCACTTTAAACAGAAATTCAACATTATACATTTGAAAAGAACTGCGAAGGAAACCAATCCCAAACTGTCTAGCCATAATTAACTATGACACTCTACAGGATGTTTTTTTTTAAATAAATTACACAAACAGTGGCGGATCTAATAATTTTAGTTTTGATCTTAGTAAACCTATTTTATATAGCCTTAAATTAATGTAATGTAATTAATCAAATTTCAATCGTTTATTGGGCGTGTTGTAGGTATGACCATTTTCAAATACTCTACACCACAAACCCGTTCTTCGCAATTTTGGCACAAAATTATGCAAGGTCAACAAGGCCCGTTGGACCTTGCCCTACAGAGGTGGATTGGGACCGGGAACCGGCCCGGGCTCCCCGGTCGTAACGTCCCCTTTTACTGACCGCGGAGCCTAGACGGGCTTGCGATTTGGTGGCATATCTGATTATAATCTCTGTCAAATAATATATGTCATAAATCGATTAACTTAGGCCAAAACCACGACCTGCATGTAGGCTAATTTACATCCACCAACCTGTGAAATTATCATATCGTCATATTATTAATTAACGTATTTTCATTTTATCGTCAAGAGTGAAGAGAATTAATTGTACCGGTTGAAAAAAGAGAGGCTGGCACTGCCAGGCAGGATACGCCCACATCTTCGAGAGATGGATAGAGAACAAGCAATACCGAAAGTGATTTTTCCTACATCATTAAGTCCAAACTGATCCCGCAGTGAATATTCGCTTGGCCGCTACAATCACTGATAAGCATGACATCGACGAGACTTAATGGGTACGGCACATTAACTTTTTTACTCCGACAAATTAAATTCTCGAACATTTTTTTGAGGTAAAAGAAAAATAAATAAAGACGTTTGAAGTATTTGTAGTTAAAAAATATTTCCTATTTAGTGTAAAGGGGTATTAAAATGAGTAAAATGCATCATTTTGCCCGAAGCAGTTAGGTGTTAAGTAAACATTGCACAAGCCGTTGAGCCAATGACTACGAGGCGTGCAGTCAACGCACGTGTTTTGGACAGGCATCCGTTACAGAGATAATTCGTAAGTAATTCTCTGTGAAACAGATTGCATTAAGTCCTGTATTTCATACTGTATTGGGAGAAACCATTTTCTTGGTCAGTTCCAGTCTGATATTCATGAAATTCGAAGCCGACAATGATTATGGTGTGACGGTCCACAACCTAGAAATGTGACTTTTCATCAAAATCGCATAAGAATGGTGACCTTTAGAGAGTCCACAACCATGATATACCATATTTTTTACACTATTCGCGTACAAAAGGCGACCATTTCGTCCGGCAATTTCGGTACAATTTTCACGAAATTCGAACTCAACCTTCCTTACGGTGCAACAGTAATATAATCAGAGTTTTTTTTTTAAATCGGATAATAATTTTTCGAGAGATAAATAGAGAACAAGCAATCAAAGCCCATAATTCATTAAGTTACAATTTGATATGCGCAAATATCGAAAAGAATCAAGATCTTTAGGTTATAAACATGCATTTCAGGTTTCATCGATATCGAATTAAAATTGTGACATCTAAAGGGCCCACAACTTTGATATACCATATTTTTACACTATTCGCGTACAAACGGCGGCCATTTTGTCTGGCAATTATGGTCCGATTTTCTCAAAATTCGAACTCGACCTTCCGTAGGGTGTAACGGTGATAGTGTCAAACGTTTTTTTTTTTAAATCGGATAATAATTGTGACCTCCAGAGCGATTTTTCGGACAATCAGGGGCCATAATTCAGGAAGTGACGATCCGATATGCGCAAATACCGAAAGGAACCAAGATCTTTGGGTTATAACCATGCATTTCAAGTTTCATCAAAATCAAATTAAAATTGTGACCTATACGGGGTCCACAACCATGATATACCATTTTAAAACAGTATTCGCGTACAAACGGCAGCCATTTTGTCTGTCAATTTTGGTCCGATTGTCCCGAAATTCGAACTCAAACCTCCCTTAAGGTGTAACAGTGATATAATCAAACGGTTTTTTTTAAATCGGAAAATAATTGTGACTTCCGGAGGGACCACAAGCTAAAAAAAGGCAAATTTGTGTACAATCAGGGGCCATAATTCAAGAAGTTACGATCCGATATGCGCAAAAATCGTAAGGAACCAAGACCATTGGGTTATAACCATGCATTTCAAGTTTCATCAAAATCGAATTAAAATTGTGACCTCTACAGGGTCCACAACCATGATATGCCATTTTTTAGCAGTATTCGCGTACAAACGGCGGCCATTTTGTATGGCAATTTTGATCCGATTTTCCCGAAATTCGAACTCAACCTTCCTTGCGGTGTAACGGTAATATAACCAAACGTTTTTTTTAAAATCGGATAATAATTGTGACCTCCAGAGGCACCACAAGCTAAAAAAAAGGCGATTTTTCGTATAATCAGGGGCCATAATTCAGGAAGTTACCATCTGATATGCGCAAATATCGAAAGGAACCAAAATCTTTGGGTTATAACCATGAATTTCAAGTTTCATCAAAATCGAATTAAAATTGTGACCTCTACAGGGTCCACAACCTTGATATACCATTTTTAAAAAGTATTCGCATACAAACGGCGGCCATTTTGTATGGCAATTTTGGTCGATTTTCCCGAAATTCGAACTCAACCTTTCTTAGGGTATAACGGTGATATATTCAAATGGTTTATTAAATCGGATAATAATTGTGTCCTCCAGAGGGACCACAAGCTAAAAAAGGTGATTTTTTTTCGGACAATCAGTGGCCATAATTCAGGAAATTACTTCCGATAGGCGCAAATATCGAAGGAACCAAGATCTTTGGGTTATAAACATGCATGTCAAGTTTCATCAAAATCGGTTCAAAATTGTGACCTCTATAGGGTCCACAAGCTAAATACGTGATTTTTCGTACAATCAGGGGCAATAATCCATGAAGTTTTGATCCGATACATGCCAATATCGAAAGCAGCCGAGATCTTTTGGGAATAACCTATATTTCAAGTTTTGTCAAAATCGGGTAAGAATTGTGACCTGTAGAGAGTCCACAAACAATTGTGGACGGACGGACAGGGGCGACGACATAGTACGTCCACATGAAAAAGTGGGCGTATAAAAATCATAAGCTGCTTTTTGAATTTTGGATTCTGGCGTATCTCCACAAACAGGGTGCTGGTGATTTAACAACTAGTAAATATGCGGGTGACAGTGTCGGGTGAATTCCATGAAATATTCGGTTAAATTCGGAATTCCCATTTTTCATTTTTTGTCCGACCGGTCCTTCGGCGACCGACGGTCCGATCCGTCCCTGTTGCCCTATCGTTGCTGATTGCGAAGAGGTCTCGATGGAGGTCCGCCACCGCGTACAACAACACTTAAAGAACTAGATCCGATTTCGCGTGATGCACATAATATAACCAGTTTCTGTTGTAGAAGAGAGTACGTACTCTCATTTCAACAATTTTAAAATGTATAATAATATACGTATTTTTGTAACATTGGCCTTCATTGGTAAGTAAACACATTTTTGAAAATTAATTTACAATTGCAAAATAGTTGTAACGCAGCGATTCCCAGTGATTAGAATAATTTTATATAATTGTATTTTATTTGAACGAATCAGTTACTTATTTGAAGGATTTAATTATATTATATACTTTTACAAAAGAGGGCACAGAATAATTTACTATGTTGAGGTAGGGCATGGTAATGAAACGATGGGAACAACTAGTGTTAATTTATACGCTTTCTTAGGTAAAGAGGAATTGAAATTATTTGGTTTGAAATTCATGGGCAGACGCCGACCCCTGCTCAGCTATATATAAAGATGGGCAGTCCTAGAAATTTATGTTTTATTAATATGTTATGTCAACATGACATTCTCCCCTCCCCATCCCACACGTACATTGTAGACATTTGACCCCTATATCTCGAAAACGCCCCCTCAAACGCCTGATCACCACCCATATTCGGAATCTACCCAAAAAACTGGTCTGGAAAAACTCGGTATCATAAATTCACAGCTTCAGCCACCGGACTATATATGATAGTATGGTTACATAATAATTGAAACCCACCCAAAAAGATACTTTGTCTCGGGAACCTGGCGGACTCCCTCATGCAAAAACTCCTGTAGTGATTCATTTTTTAAGTCCGTGAAAGGGAATATCTAGAGCAGAAAAACCAAGGTGTTTGTTTACCACTTGAAACATAAAATAAAAAACATTCGCTTATGATTCAGGTGCAGACTCCCGAATTCGCATTGGATGCAGTGTAATTGCAGATTAAGTTCAATTGGAAAGGAAAATTACACGTTCGCCGAAGCATGGCGTATATCGGTCTACATTACTCCGGTTGGGCGTTAACAGTTGGACGTTAAACCACACTTTGTTTCATTTCAGACTAAGGGGGGTTGGGATGGCCTAGTGGTCTAGAGTGCCGCGCTTCGACCTCTAGCTGGCCGGTCACCTCTGGCTTCGAGCCCTGGTGTGAGCGTATGTGGCATGGAAATAGGGGCGACTTCTCAACCTCGTGGGTTTCTTCCGGGCACTCTGGTTTCCTCCAACTGCTAAAGACCCCTAAGTGCTAGCGAATGGGGGCGGAGGACCCTGCTCCTTGTCACGTACAACCGTGGATTCGAAACAACGCTAGTTGTCTCAATGACAGTCTTTATGATACAGCGCACACACGCTAACCATTTAGCCATCCAAACCCCCCTTATCAACTTGTATAGCTTAGAGTTGGGAATGATATGATTGTGTAATTCTATTAGTCTAATAATATGTTTTACACGTCTTATCAAAGGGCAAATAGTTGACCCTTCAAAATGCTCGAACTTCTCGGCAAATCTCATGCAGTGTGGCCAAAAATATCCCGTAGTAGATTCACAGGATGCTTTTCATGCCCTTGAATTCTTCAAACAGAGTCCGAGTATATGCAAGTAAGATTGTGGTATATCTGTCTTTATTGTCCCCCGCTTTTCGAAGATAGTGGGGGAACTATTAAAATGGGTTCGTCTGTCCGTCCGTCTGTCACACTTTGAGACACAGTAACTCTCTTTCTAACTGAGCTAGAATGTCCAAACTTGGTGTAGGTGTTTATTAGGTCAATACATTGATGGAGTTCAAAGAGGAGCATTTTCTGCTTAGTATAAGCAGAGATAAGCAATTTGATTGGTTGATGCTTTGGTACACGATAACTTTAGTTCTAATTAAGTGTTAGTGATGAAACTTGGTGTATCTTTTCATTACATCAATACCTTGACTAAGTTCGATAATGAGCATTTTCTGCTCAGGGTGAGTAGAGCGATACGCAATTTGATTGGCTGAGACCTTTGAACACAATAACTCTCCAACTTATTGAGCTAGAATGTTCAAACTTGGTGTAGGTCTTTATTAGGTCAATGCATTGATGGAGTTCAAAGACGAACATTTTCTGCTTAGGGTAAGCAGAGATAAACAATTTGATTGGTTGATGACTTGGGATACTATAACTTTAGTTCTGATTAAGTCAGTGTGATGAAACTTGGTGTTTAGTTTCATTACATCAGTACCATGACTTTGTTCGACAATGAGCATTTTCTGCTCAGGATAAGCAGAGTGATAAGCAATTTGATTGGTCGAGACTTTGAAACACAATAGCTCTCCTTCTAATTGAGGTAGAATGTCCAAACTTGGTGTAGGCATTCATTAGGTCAATGCCTTGAAGATGTCTGCTTACGGTATACAGAGATAAGCAATCTGATTGGTTTATGCTTCGGGACACGATTACTTTGGTTATAATGAAGTGAGATCGACGAAACTCCAAATATAGATTCATTATGTCATTACCTTAACTAAGTTTGATGCTGAGAATTTTCTGCTTAGGCTTAGAAGCGATAAGCAATGTAACTGATCACTTTGGAACATAACAACTCTGCTTTTAATTGTTTAAACTTGACGTGCATGTTCATCAGGTGAAGGGGTCACGGTGGCTAAGTGGATAAGGCGCTAGTTCGCTAGCCTGGAGGTCGTGTGTTCGATCCCTCCATTGACCGAGAAAGTTCATCTCGATTTTCAGACGTGATTTCCCCGTGTCAGTGATGCAGAAGGAGGGACTAACAAGGACAGCTGCCTAGTCGTTCGGGTGGGATGAAAAACCGAGGTCCCGTGTACACATTGGAGTGCACGTAAAAGATCCATTGGCAGTTAGAATTCGATATAGGAGTAGGCCGTAGCGCCGCTGCCCGGGCAAAATTTCCCTCATAGCACACTGCATGGCGTATGCCCGTCTTCCATTAGCCCAGGTTAGGTGCAAAAGAGTAGGACGTTAAACACCATTTCATTTCATTTCATCAGGTCAATGTCTTGACAGAGTCAATGATTAATATTTCGTGCTAAAGCTAAGCAATTTCATTGGTCGATGCTTTTGGACATCTCGATTCTATCTGATAGAGAGTGATGAAACTTACAGTGTAGTTTGATTGCTCGATACTTTTGAAAAAAATAAATGTGCAATTAATTAATATGTGTCATCTATTTTGGGATTTCAGCGGGGGACATCAGCTTCACTGTTGGCTTTATTAGGATTAATATTAACGGACGTTAATTTGGGTGTAGTTAAAGCTGAACTCCGATTACAAACCTACAGAAATAATTAAATAAAAAAAAAGGTAACTCCTAAAGCGATGGCCATGTTAGTTCAAGAAATTGAAATCAATTATGGCGGTTGTTTTGGGCCTTACCTTTTTTTCATTTAATTGTTTTTGTAGTTTTATAATCGGTGTTCAGCTTTAATGTTTGCAAAATTAGTCTAAACGAGAATTAAGAAAACATGTATAGACATTTTGCCAACTGCTACACTACGGTAAAGCAAATGCCTTTTTTTAAAGGCCATACACAGTATTGTTCTACGTGTGACGTCGCGTCAAATGGCATCAATAGCATTACTACATCTGACGTAGTAATAGAAAATGGTCAGCGCAGAATTGACATATTTTATACCCCCGCGTACTATTTTAGGCACCCTTTCACACTGAATAGAAAAGAAATACTCCAAACACCTTTATTTAAGAATTTAATTTTCAAAAGAAAAAAAAAAATATCGATCGCAAATTAACTCACCCCGATGTCATCCTTGTTTGAATATATAAATGTGTAGTAAATTACACGGAAATATCTGTATCACAGTTTTGATCATTCAAAGATCTATAAAGGATTTTAAATTGGCGATTCAATTCAAATGGTAATATTAAAGCATTCTATCACAGTTTTCTATTCTGATAATTAGCTTAAGGTGCATTATGTAAGATTTAGATAAAGAGCTGTTCGTTCCTTCTAACAAATATTGTAAAATGCATATATCGAACATTTTATTGACATTACTTTATTTTGAGCCACGTTATCACTAAATGAAGTTTTGACAAGATATTTATTACCGTAGCAACGTTACTAACATTTGAAGCCAAAATAAAGACCTGTAATAGGCTGATTTAGCTGTTACATAATGCATCTTTAACAACGCTACTTTAATAATTTATTCACTTATATGGCACAATAAAATATAACCAATGGCTGCGTTAAGGTGTTTTACAAAGCTTAATTATTTCCAAGGATCACATTGGAAATAAACCTGGTTTTCACATCATCACTCTTTCTCTCATCAAAACTTTCTAATCTTATATCATGTTACTTATCACCTCTATTGCCATGTTGATATACCTCTTGGAAAAAAATATATATTATATATACTTTTTAAAAAAAGAATTAAATTCCATATATTGCAAAATATAGACAAATTGCACATAATATTATAAATATGAACAAAATATATATCTACAATGCATTCACTGGTCTGGTACAATATAAATTATCATAAATGAAGAACAATTTACTGATTCCTGTAGATTTCAATAATAATAATAAATTCCGTTCCAACCATTTCTGCATCCACTTCGGTCCTTGTGTGCAGAAAGTTTTGTGAAGACATATTATTGAATTGTTCTCCAGATCTGCTATGGAAACCGTCTCGCACCCATATTAGTCTAATTTTACACAAAATAACAATATCAAAAAAGTCTAAATCGCAAATTGGGGTGATGAAATTGGTGCAGAAATGGTTGGAACGGAATTTATTATTGAATTCTTTGTTGGTAAATGTACATAATATATATATATATTTTTAATTAAATTTGTATACAGTAAAATGTCAGAATACAAGCAACTGATCACTTGTCTAGCGGACGCCACAATGAATTGCTTGCTAGATGACTTTAAAAAGTTAACCGCACCAACAACGTCATATATCGAAGCGTTCGATGATTTCTGTAAAAATATAAACGGTAAGAAAAATCTTGTGTTTAACTAGTTGGCTAGTCGATATAGATCCTCGTTTATTCTCATCCTTACCTTTACCCAATCTGATTTAAATACTGGGGCCTGTTTCACGAAATTTTAACTAAGATAAAATCCAAATTTTTAGTAATTTGATTGGACAATATTAAATTGAAGTATTTGTTGAACTTTAGTTAAGATTTCGAGAAACAGGGCCCAGATCTATATTTCGTTTGTGATTTTTTTTTATACTTTCGATAGTCTACACTACATGAAGTTCTGATCAGCTGTTCTGGGGGTAAGGTCCTTACATTATATCCTAGTGTTGTGAAGACAAGTAAAATGAAATTTTGAATTATATAAAACGAAACGAAATATGATCTCAACTATCATCAACTTAAATAACTAACTTAGGACACATGCACATTTAATAAGGGAAATCTCTTTCAAACATCTTTCAATAATAACATTAAGCTTTGATTAAGTCTATCAAGCTCATGTTCGTAAACGAGATTATCAAATTCAGTGCAGATATCTGGTATGAAAAGGATTTTCTATTGGCCGGTAAGAATAATATTGAAGGTAAGAGACGGACGGCAAATTATAGCTGGAATCAAAGTCTACCATCATACATTCTGTCAACTAGTCGCAATACTCACTAGTTAATCTTTCCAGACCGTATTATGTTGTCTAATAGTTTGGTTCAGAGTGAAGCAATTTGACTGAAAATCTGTTTTCATTATATAAATATTTAAACTATTATAGTGAGAACTGTCAGCTCTTTATCTTATCTTACCTAATTCCCCTTTAATATACATTTTCTTTTACAGTCTTAAATGTTACGTGTTATCAAGAAAGTACTATAGGAATTCGGCAATGTCTCAGTAAAAATTTTGGAAGCTACCAAATAGCAACGAATTCTAGTTTTGATGACAAGAAAACCTTTGCATGCAAGTGAGTGAAACAAATTAAATCGAAATTGTGTACTATATGATATCGCTAAAGAAAATGGTGTGTCGTGCTGAGCTTGTCGTAAAGGTACATGTCGCAATTTTATTACGTTACAAACATCGAATAATTTGAGCGCAAACGTTGTAATTTCATTTCGTTTCCAACAGCATATGAATCAGTGCCTGGCGAATAAAAAAAGTATTGAGCCCTTTACAACATCAAATTTTGGTATACGAGGTTTCTTTCTGTGTAAATGGTTGATCTAACAAAAAAATACTTGATAGGATACAATTTTTTAGTCTTGAAACAAAATAGCCAATAAACAACAGTAAACCGAAAGGAAAATATTGATGTTGACCACGTTCTCAATGTTTTCGGGTAAGGGACCATAACTGAGGAAGTTAAGGTAAGGTCGTATGACGCTGAAAGCGATAGGGTTGGTCCTCTCATGACCCGATGCTTGAATAGAACCATCGCACCATTCCAGTAGTCGTAGGGGAGCTGTTTGGGTGATAAGAACTTATTGACCTGTTGGTAACTTCCTCAGTTTGGCGGCATAACGAATGATTCCATGGTCTAGAAAATTATAGACAGTTCTGCACTTCTGAACAACTATGGAAGGGTTTTTGGGTCTAAATAAGATGATCTGCTAATTTGTGTAATCCATTGTTGAAATGTTCAAAATGTCAAAAATACTTATTATGATACCGTCAACTTGGTCATATTGCTTAAGTAAATTGTAATAAAACAAATGTTTTTTTGTCATTTGACGGTATCATAATAAGTATTAGACAATTCAGCAGATCATCTTATTTAGACCCCAAAACCCTTCCATAAACAACATCTAAAAATCCATATTCTGTTGCGCGGCGTATATCTTTGGAAACGATATCTGTCAGACCAGGAACATAGCATGGTAGATTTCTTGAACAAGTGTCAACAATAACAGGCGAATGTGTCCAACCCAGTCCCTGCTTTAAGACAAAATTACCTGAAAGGAATAAGCGGGCGACGGCCGGGGCAAACAGACAATCCCCTTTAAACAACGAAAGTAGCAAATTACAAAACATAATGATATTCATATAGAGAAGATAAAATAATCCCTTTAGCAGGGAGAATCTACCTGAAAATGAGATTTTAAAAAGGGACAATCCCTCATGTCCCATTTCTGTTCACTGTTTACCAGTTTAGATCTTTCGTCAAGGTCGCGAGATGTAAAAAGGGTTAGGGCACGTGATTGTTAACGAGATTGTGGGTTTGGGTTAGTTATATCCCTGTTACATCTTGTAATCTTTGATCAAATCTACCGTCAGCTTTAATATTTAGAGCGTTTACCATAGTGGTGGAACAGTGGCCGTTAAATTTCAGTTCAGTTCACCATACTGGTGAAAGGGGGATAAAACCATTTCAAGGCCAATTACAGCCTGGTCATACAGGTGAGACACTTGAATTTTGGCATAGGTAGACTTAGACTTTTTCGAACATTTCCGACCTCGTCATATTTTGACCAATTCCAACCAATTTGATAAGGTTGTTTCCAGTGTGGTGGCTGTTCACGAGATTAAAAGGTAGTTTCTAGATCCAATAAGATAAGACAGGAACACCTTAAAAAAAACAGCGGTTGTCGGGCAAGATACGCCCACATTTTGCAATATATATTCGGAGGACAAGCTAAACAAAGGCGCGAGGTTTTGTATAATCGGAGTCCGTAATCAAGTTACGATCTGAAATGCGGTAATGTCGAAAGGGGATGAGATATATGGGATATGATAAAGATATGTTGTAAGTTTCATCAAATAGGATGACTTCTAGAGGGTTCATAGGCATAAACCCTCGTATTACACACATTTGTACAATTCGGACACAAGTAGCAGCTATTTTGTCCAGCAGTTTCGGTCAGATTTTTTCTAACAATCCGGGCCATAATCCCGGAAGTTAGGTTCAGGTATGCGTGGTTATCAAGAGGAACCAACATCTTTGTGATATAGACAAACATTTTAAGTTTCATCAAAATCGAATAAAAAATGTGACTTCAAGAGTATGGCGGTATATTAGTGCCAAAATTCTAACATGCTATCGCCTAATTTCTAACCTCCATTCATGTAACTTCTAACCTCCATTCATGTAACTTCTAACTTCCATTCACGTAATTTCTAATTTAAGACAATGTATAATTCAACTTCTTTATTTGTTCAGTGTAAATATCAATTCTATTTCATCTTATTTCTATTATTGAGGCGAAAAATGTCTACTTCATTGTGGTATTACATGTTAAGCATGAACGGCAAACAAATTTAGAATTTCGATACTTCTACCTAGCAACCATCATTATGACATCGTTTGGTGTCGCCACTGTGTGCTCAATTGGATGATTGCGCACCTGATCGGGACCATAATTGGTATAAACGACCCATTCTTCGTTTGGTTGAAGGTTTTAAGGAGTGCTGAGAGAGAGAGAGAGAGAGAGAGAGAGAGAGGTCACTTAGTATTAAACTAAGTATCTGTGTAGGCCTATCCATAACATTTATACCCTGTGTTAATATAGACCAACTGCATATAGATATTAATTATTGGCTCAACCGTAAAAAAAAATAAAATAAAATTCTCCAAATCCCGTTTAGCTTATATTTGAAATAGAAAATGAAATGAATTGAAAGAGGGTTTAACGCCCTACTGTTTTGTTCCGAACCGGGCTAATGGAGACGGACATACGCCATACAGTGTGCTTTAGGGAAATATTGCCCGGGGATCGGATCTACGACGTGGACTTATATCGAAGTCTAACGGTCACGGGATCTTTTACGTGCACGCCAACATGTACATGGAACCTCGGGTTTTCATCCCATCGGAACGACAAGACACTAATAAGGGGGAACCACGCCAGAAAATCTGGATGAACTTTTTTCGACCAATGCAGGGATGGAACTCCCGACCCACAGCCTAGCGAGCCTGCGTCCTACCCACTTAGCCACGGTATTCGAAATAATATTTGCAAACCATACATTTATATTACGTTCAATGTTGTTTAGAGGGTATACAGGATGGCCGAATGGTTAGCACGTGCACGCTGTAACATAAGGTCTGTCATTGAATAAACTGGCGTGGTTTCGATTTCCCGTTTTTACGTGACATGGAGCACAGCCGCCTTTCCAACCTCGTGGGTTTTCTCCGGGTCCTCCGGTTTCCTCCCACTGCTAAACACTCCTACGCGCAAGCGAATTATTGAAATACAATTGAACGGTGTTAATACCGAAATGACCTGGTTGGTGTCGAGTTGATGTTAAACCCCATGTCCCCATCTCTCTCTCCCGATGTTGTTTTCAATTTTAACACTCAGGCAAGCCACTCAATCTGACGAAGAGGGAGTCGTTTGTATCAGTAGAATGGTCCCGATCAGGTGCTCAATTCCCAAACTGAGCACACGGTGGCGACACCAAACGATGTCATAATGATGGTTGCTAGGTAGATGTATCAAAATTCTAAATTTGTTTGCCGTTCATGCTTAACATGTAACACCACAATGAAGTAGACATTTTTCGCCCCAATATTAGAAATAAGATGAAAAAGAATTGATATTTACACTGAACAAATAAAGAAGTCGAATTATACATTGTCTTAATTTAGAAATTACATGAATAGAAGTTAGAAGTTACATGAATGGAGGTTAGAAATTACATGAATAGAAGTAAGAAATTAGACGAAAGCATGTTAGAATTTTGGCACTAATATACCGCCATACTAGAGGGGCCACAAGCTAACAACGCGATTTCTCGTACATCCAGGGGCCACAATCCATTATATTACGGTCCGATACACGCGAATATTGAGAGGAACCGAGATCTTTGGGTTATAAACATACATTTCAAGTTTCAATAAAATCAGATAAACGTGATTTTTCGTACAGTTAGGGGCCATAATCCATGAAGTTACGGTCAATTTCGAAAGGAACCGTTTCCTTGGGGACATACACCTATATTTAAAATACGATAAAAATTGTTACCTGAAAAGTGTCCACAAACAAAATGTGAACGGACCGGCAAACACATATATAAGGTTACCCACTAAATTATGTAGAGAGAGAGATAGAGAGGGGGGGGATGGGTTTTTAAGTCATTCTGGTACTAACACATGTTTCAATTTTATTTCAATAACTCGCTTGCGCGTAGGGGTCTTTAGAGGTGGTGAAGGGGGACCTTTATTACGTCATCCGGCAGGTATACTCGCAGATGGAAGTAGGGAACAGTAGTATCATTTGTCGCTAACCAATTGTATGGACCAAAAAAAGAAATTTTACCGAGAAGTATAGAAAAAAAAATGTTTTCTTTTATTTCAGAGGCCTAGAAACAGTTGTTCGTTGTCATTCTCATAACACGGTACTGAAAACATGTCCCGGTACCCGTGATATGCTTCTCAAGTACTCTGAAATATTGAAACCACCAGCTTGTGGCGCCATGATGATTATTTCAAGTATCATGTTACTCGTATTATCTATGATTCTATTTGTATCGACTGTTTATTAACTAACTGTAAAATAAGTACTTCTTAAATGTAGTATTCATGTTATCTGTATATCAACTGTATATTATCTGGTTTTAAAATGATCTCTAATATGTTCTAGTATACGTTATGTTATTTGTATCTACTGCATATTAAATGATTTTAAACGGACTTCTGTGTTGTTATTTACTGCTAATTGTCCCCCGCCTTTCGAAGAAAGTTGGGGGACTATTAAAATGGGTTCGTCCGTCTGTCTGTCCGTCTGTCTGTCCGTCACACTTTTTGGGACACAATAACTCTCTTCCTAATTGAGCTAGAATGTTCAAACTTGGTGTATGTGTTTATTAGGTCAATGCCTTGATGGAGTTCGAAGATGAGCATTTTCCGCTTAGGGTAAGCAGAGATAAGCAATTTGATTGGTTGATGCTTTGGGACACGATAACTTTAGTTCTAATTAAGTGAGATTGATGAAACTTGGTGTATAGTTTCATTATAGTAATACCTTGACTAAGTTCGATAATGAGCATTTTCTGCTCAGGGTAAGCAGAGCTATACGCAATTTGATTGGTCGAGAATTTGGAACACAATAACTCTCCTTCTAATTGAGTTAAAATGTTCAAACTTGGTGTATATGCTTATTAGGTCAATGCTTTGATGGAGTTTGAAGATGAGCATTTTCTGCTTAGGGTAAGCAGAGATAAGCAATTTGATTGGTTGATGCTTTGGGACATGATAACTTTAGTTCTAATTAAGTGAGAGTGATGAAACTTAGTGTATAGTTTCATTACAGTAATACCTTGACTAAGTTCGATAATGAGCATTTTCCGCTCAGGGTAAGCAGAGCAATTTGATTGGTCGAGACTTTGGAACACAATAACTCTCCTTCTAATTGAGTTAAAATGTTCAAACTTGGTGTATATGCTTATTAGGTCAATGCCTTGATGGAGTTCGGAGATGAGCATTTTCCACTTAGGGTAAGCAGAGATAAGCAATTTGATTCGTTGATGCTTTGGGACACGATAACTTTAGTTCTAATTAAGTGAGAGTGATGAAACTTGGTGTATAGTTTCATTACAGTAATACCTTGACTAAGTTCGATAATGAGCATTTTCTGCTCAGGGTAAGCAGATCGATACGCAATTTGATTGGTCGAGACTTTGGAACACAATAACTCTCCTTCTAATTGAGTTAAAATGTTCAAACTTGGTGTATATGCTTATTAGGTCAATGCCTTGATGGAGTCCGAAGATGAGCATTTTCCGCTTAGGGTAGGCAGAGATAAGCAATTTGATTGGTTGATTCTTTGAGACACGATAACTTTAGTTCTAATTAAGTGAGAGTGGTGAAACTTGGTGTATAGTTTCATTACAGTAATACCTTGACTAAGATCGATAATGAGCATTTTCTGCTCAGGGTAAGCAGAGCGATAAGCAATTTGATTTGCCGAGACTTTGGAACACAATAACTCTCCTTCGAATTGAGTTAAAATGTTCAAAATTGGTGTGTATGCTTATTAGGTCAATGCCTTGATGGAGTTCGAAGATGAGCATTTTCTTCTTACGGTAGGCAGAGATAAGCAATTTTTGGATGACACTTCGTGTTCAGTTTGATTGGTCGATACGATTGAAAAAAATAAATATGCGATTAATTAATATGTGTCATCTATTTATTTTGGGATTTCGGCGGGGGACATCAGCCTCACTGTCGGCTTGTTAAAAATAATTTATGAAAATGTTACATTATTATTCATGATGTTATTAGTATCTGTTTCATATTGATTGGTTTAAACTATAACTTCTGAAATGATATTCATATTAAAATTAACTTATGAAAATATCTATAGTTCAAAATTAAAAGTTTAGCATGAATACTACTCGAATAGAAAAAACTATAAATCTCAAAGTAAATCCGACATAAACTTTCTGCACGGGAACAACTCCCTTGAAAGACCCCAGCCCTGAAAACCCGGACTGATACGGAACCTTTAGGTTAGCGAACCAGTGTCTTTCTCACATAGTCACCACGGGTCGACATCTTTCACCCGAAGGTTTGATACTAATATCTTAACGTTTACACTTGTATTATTCCGGAAAATATCACATTGGTGTTTAACGTCCGCTTCCACCGAGGGTAATATAGCCGAAAGTTACGTTTTTATTATCTTACCGCGCGTCAATGGGTCTTTCCCGGGAGAGGAAACCGGAGTACCCGAATTAAACCCACGAGATTTGACAAGGGACCTTCTCGACTCAAAAGCTTCTGGTTGCCAACACATGAATATCTTTGCAAAAAAGCACCAAGAACATTTGATATGAAGTCTGCACTTATGTAGCAAATCGTGGGGCGGGGGTATGACGTCGATAGATTTGAGACGCTGTGGACCAGGATGAAGTCGATTTCTTTCATGTCTAAGCCACGGTTCAGCAATATGATTATCAAGTATTGAAAACTGCATTGGAACCACATGATGTTTTTATTTTCTTTTAAGAAAAGACGCAAGGGGTTCTGTCATATCGGATAACTTATTAATGAATTTTGACAACTGAATAACCATACCAGGAACCAAGTAAACGTCGAATATCAGAAACACATTTTCTACATTTATTCACTTAAGTTAAAACTTTTCTCATAGCACACTGTATGGCGTATGCCCGTCTTCATTACACCAGGTTATGAGCAAAACAGTAGGCCGCTAAACCCCATTTCATTTCATTTCCATTGGCCCTGTCGGAGCAGAAAATTGAGACGTTAAACCCCAATTTCCCTTCGTTTAGTACAGACCGCTGTGTTATTTACCATTACTAGTTGGATGAAAGCCAAGTTATATTATTGGAATAACAGTTTATGTATAAAATGTAATCGCCTTGCTTTGTTGTTGTCACGTTTTAACGCATGGCCTCAACTAAACAAAACAGTATTGTTAAAATACTTAAAGGTAGCCTATCAAATCACGATTAGACCGCTGTTATAAGTTAAACATTTCGTGACGGTATATTATATGAAAAATATTTTTTACGGTGTTGGCGATGGGAGAGAGAGAGAGAGAGAGAGAAAAATGGGGTTTAACGTCCACTCGACACAAACTAGGTCATTTCGGGACTAACACATGTGTGAAGTTTATTTCAATAATTCGCAGAGGACCCGGAGAAATCCTATGAGGCTGGACAAGCGATCCCACTTCTTGTCACGTACAACCGACCGGGAAATACAAAACCACCCCAGTTGACTCAATGACAGACCTTATGATATTGCGCGCACGTGCTAACCAGTTCATCAAAGCAATCAATTACGTGAAGAATTGATTAGTATCGAAAAGAAAAATCATACGCTGCTCAATATATGCTGCATTCTATATTTAATAAATCATATATATATATATACATGTATATATGATATTTAGAAGTCAAGTATGTATATCCTAAGAGGTATAATATCTATTTAATGCACTTGTATTTGTTTGACACAATGGTTAGCCATCTTTAAACTGGTGATGTTAAACTATAAATTTACAATAGACTAAACATGTGACATTAACTATTTACATTTCCTGAGATATTTGTCATATTTGCTACATAATACTTGTTACTTTGGGTAAGTGACAGATGCTCGGTTTATAATTGTCATGTTGACATAAGAGACATATTATACAGTTAGCTAGCTAGTTAAGGAAAAATGCCCGAAACCCACGGCAAAATGACCGTTTAATGTTTGCAAGGGGGCATTTATAATGCATTAGAAGGATGCCCGGCTTCATCCGGAGCCCAAATCTGGAGGGTAATTACTCCGAAACCCGAAGTGGTTGATCATCGCCACGAGGCATATGTTGCTTCCTGATCCGAGATTCCCCTATAGAACAAATTTCAACGCCGACCCTGAAAAGACAGACATACGACAGTCAGAAATATTAGCATAGATGTAATAAATGATTTCACGCGTCGACTATTCGCGACACCTCATTTAATAACTTTTATCTTTGGGGTGTTAGCTATTTACTTTTGTTTTCCACATTGTCTCTTTATTGTGAATACATTGAAAACAAGTTTAGCTTGTTGATGTTTTAATTTAACTACTGCTGCTTTGTTTATAACGTCATTTGATTCTACTTCTAGGCCATTTTAAGGTAAGAGTATGTAATAAATATTACTTTATAATATGTTGTATGTAACAGTATCTTCATTTTTTCGTGTTATAGTATTGAACTATTTGTTCTCGGTTATGTGTATTGCAACAAATAGGTTTTGTTAGTGTTAAATCACCCGAGAGCCTAAGGCCATGCAGGTCTGTTTATTATTTGTTTAACTTAACCCAGTTATTTTAATTAGATATCAACGAACTACTGCCACCCTCTTAGAGTGAAATATACTATATTCAAATGACCCTATGTTTTTATTTCCATTTGATATATTACGTCAATCTACTAATTTAAAGAAGATATGTTGAAGATGTTGTAATTTAGAAACAGTTTTCATGTGTAAAACTGATTTATTATGTGTGAAAGTGTGGGTGTGTATAAAATGAAGACATAAGACAAGAACGATCATACCCGTCTTTTATTGCTTATTCATAATCAGATTGCTTTAACTTTCTTTTCTATGTTTGCCCGGTTAATGTTAGTTCCACTCTGAACGGTCCCGTGTTGTCGAGCACCTATTAAGCTGCAATATGAAAATGCCGTTTTTTCCCCAGACCTATTTTATGACTATTTTAGAGAAAAGATCTGGACTTCTATTTTTCGCTGTATTTTTTTTTACTGGTCAAAAGGAATATTTATCGCCACGTCTGACATATAATAATCCAAGACTTTGTGACGTCTGTTCGCCCTAAATAAAGAATCCCGCGAATGGATCTTTCTGAAATTCATTTTTGTTGTCTGCCGCTTTGAAAAGAAAAGCTTTATTCATTTTCATCAGTCTTTGGAAATATATTTCCCATTTTTTCACAATAGAGCTACTATAGGGAGCTTGTTTTCATTTTTAATGAATTCAGTATTACTACAGACCCCTGTACAGTACAGTTGACACCTCACTTGGTTTGACATAAATAAACATTTAATGTCTGTTGTATGCAATGTCTGGGGAAATATCGAGGTAATTTGGACTTAATTAATGACAAATGCCATGACGACCTTCGCCTTCTGAAATCTCTAAGTGCTTGTACAGTCATGTTATTTTATTTGGGAAGTTAACAGTTAACATTTTGGACATATAAATGTTTTGTGTTTCCTGGCCACATCGGTGATCATGTATAATTTTTCTTCCAGCTAATTTCTGCTACTATGTATGTTCTGCCTGTGTTGTTGCTAGGACTCCAGATTGTGACCTGTGCTGTAATAACCAATTCACAAGGTATGTTTTAAAATCGCTTAAAAGAACTAAAGCTCTTTGAATTTTGACAAAACAAAGTATATTAAAAGGACAATATCAGTGTCAGCCATTATTACATAATGTGACAAAACTGTTTAAATACATTCTAAATATAATGTTAACACAGCGGTCATTGCTACGCTAGATGGCCACAGATCACTAATTATTTCCATATTGACTTTAATGTAAATTCTCGTCTCTCGGACCTGCTGTAACTTTTTCCCAAATATTCGTTGGGTAGAACTCTTCTATACAGCTGATTGGAGTAACGATAGACACACTGTTGAATTTCATTTCACTGATAATTCCGTTGAAGATGTTATATGATACGGTGAGAAGATATCTGACAATTCCAAAACATAATGACTGTCACCAATATTGTCCTTTTAAGTCTGATGTGTTATGTCGATTATTGTTGGACCAGCTCTGCCTAATTTTTGTTTTTAATGTAAGTTAATACCAAATGGACGCCACGAAGACACGAAGAGTCCCATGAAGACACCAGGTGTTTTCTATTTATAACCAACGCGCTTTCTGGAGAAATTATTTGGAAAATTTATGTTTTTAATCGTTTCAGAGCAGCCCTGTAATATGGGAGCTGCATGTAGTCAAAGTAATTCTGCAAGCTACGTGAATAATGTACGTTACTGTTGTCCGAATGGTAATGGGATCAGCTTATCCTCGAGCTCTGGGATGTACAACAATGGACAGACCTACACTACATGTACATGTCACGCTGGTACATCCTTTATTTCAAATGGCAACGCTAATGTTGACTGGGATGCCTTTAACAGGGGAATGCAACAAATGGCTTGGCAGCTTCGTAATATGTTCCGCGGCAATCCGTTATTGGGACGTTGACCATAAAGCTTTAAAACATTAAAGATGCATTACGTAAGATTTAGATATTGAGCTTACAGTTTTCGCAACACTCATTATTTCAAAAAAAGAATTTTTATTATCATAACAACGGTATTGGATAAACGAGATTTAGTCTCGATCATTCATGTTATCGTTATTTTTTTTTTAAATCTCGCGGGCCTTCTAATCCATTTAAATCTTTGGTATAGACTTAGGTAGTTGATTTGGCCTGCCATGTTAATAAATGTCTAAAGAATGGTTTATAGAACATTTGAAAGGACATTAAAGACCTGCAATAGGTAGATTTGACTTTTACATAATGCATCTTTAAATGAAAATTATACTACATAACCGAACCAAAATCTATATTAATTTGATCATATCGTCTCATTCAAGTTACACTTTTCAATGTTTTCTAGGGATTTTGTTTTTTAATACTCAAATTTTAGAAGTTTACATGACAACCGTCTTTATATTATCCTCTTAGAAATGAATTCTAGTAAAAAAAAAATAATGTAACGACTATTACTGATAAAAGGAATTTTTACCACTCTAATGTTTTTGTATACAACTTTATGGAGAGTAAAACCTGCCACAAATGTCTTGTGATGTATATAAATGCTTATTTCATGTTTAATAACTTCTTATTTGTGAACTTTACTTCTGTGTGTGCACAGACATACAGGTGTGTTTAAAGCTAACACCTCGAATCAAAGGCTCATAAACGATCTTCAATGAAATGGGAGTCAGTAAATTATATATATACCTGGCCATGTCCAACAGAGATAATTAAAGATAGGATGTAATATTTTAAAAATCATATTTGAAGAGTAAATTCTGGTTCACTGATATAGGTCTTTGTTTTATACACACTTGTGTATTACAGCTTATTGCTCCAAAATCATGTTAGTGTCAACATGTGTTATCTAACGTTTATTTTGCTGTGTTCTGTCGTGTGTGTGTGTGTGTGGGGGGGCGAATTACAATAATTCGCTTGCGCATTGGGTTGTTTAGCAGTGGGAGGAAACCGGAGTACCCGGAGAATACAAGTCACCTAATTTAAAGTGGTCGACATCTACGTCCAAATGGATTGTTTGGCTGATCACAAGAGGGATTCAAAGTCCTCTGAAGTTGGTACCTCTGCTCATAAAAAGGAGATGGCTTTTTCGGGAAATACACACAAGATATTGCTCTGTTTTAAGACATTGCATAAGCATGGAGTGATTATTCAGTTAAAAGGATGTACCCTATGAAAATTGAGTTCTTGTTTGATGCATTACAAAGCTGCTGGTGCAAACACTATCGGTTTTGATCCAAAAGCCCTTTTCTATTATAACTTTGCCAAAATGTCATTATGTTGGACATTATACAAATAATATGATACGTTTTGTTTTGACTTCATTACATGTGTACTACGTTCTTGTCAGTGGGGAAGTGGCACAGTGAAACCTGGAGGTCCCTTGTCTTCGATCCTGGTTTTAGCCGAGATAAATCATCCAGATTATCCCGGCGTGGTTTCTCCTTGAGCTTACCTTGCCATAATACCAAGAGTCGGGAGAGGTGAATGAACTAGTTGGAGTATTTAATTCGGACCCTACGACTGAACGGAAATAAATACTTGGAGATTAGTGTACATCTATATATAACAAGTTAAAATAAACACAATGGCATAAACAGACACGTCATCAATGTCGTAAATCAGGCCTGTCTATAACGCAGTTGTGTTTATTCTTTTATTTACGCCCAATAAATATTCCCGTCACGCTACTGTAGTTCATCCACAGACCCCACCTCCATCAACACCGACCATTAAAGTAAATTTTGAAACCGCTGATATAATTAAAGTTATACACAAACGTGTTCTTTTTTTAACTTTAGTATTTATTTCGTATGATTACATGTGTATTTTATATTTCTGTCTTTATTTTATTACATAACAATACATGAAGACTGCGTACACAGAGTGCTAACACGAAATATAATATTAAAATCCCATTGTGTCATTTTAGTGTAATATGACTCAATTGCAATCAACTACACTATTATGAAAATTGAATGTCTAATAGGTATGTTGATCGATACGTAATAAACTAGCCGCCATTTTCTTATAGATTAACATAATTGATAAGCCGGGGGTTATCTAGCATTGATAGTTTGATTCGATTTACTTATTGATTATTTAACATTTAATTAACAAAAAAAATCATAATATTAACGCTAGACCCCCCCCACCTCCCGGCTTTGATTCTATCTCAGTACATATTATAGCGTAGATTAAGTCGTGAGAAATATTATGACCAATCTGTAATTCAAACAAAAATGTACTTTTCACATTTATTATTTCAGAACGGCACTGTGATGAAGGAGACCTTTGTCCTAATAGCAGTTATGTAGGCTACGTCAATGGTGTGCGATATTGCTGTCCGAATGGTGATGCAACAAGCATATCCTCGGGGTACAACAATGGACAGACCTATACCCGATGCATGTGTCACTCTCTTACGGCAATTGCCTCGACGGGAAATTTTGACTGGGATGCCCATAACAAGAAAATGCAGAAGTTCAATAGGCAACTCAACCGAAGGCTGTCTCAAATGAATAGGCAGATTAACCAAAGAATGCAACAATTTAATCGGCAACTGAACCGTGAAATGCAGACTATGTCTTCGCAACTGAATAATATGTTTCGTGGAAACCCGTTGTTGTGAGTAAGAGACGATGCTGACCCTCTCCACACGACGTGTTATTCGGGGTGGGCTGGCAAACTAAGTTGACAGGATATTGGACATCACTTGAATCACGAGACAACACTTGAAATGATAATGTTAATGAATATTTATGTAAATAAATATTATATACAGAAAACAGTAGTTACAACACAAAACATTTATGTACAAGCTGACAGTTTTCCTTGTTGACACTAATTACTAATTCAATCACACAGAGTAAATGGTTCACAGAGTTCACGGATGAGAATTCACGGTTCACAGGTCGCAGAGGTCACGGTTCACATAGTTCACACTTCACTGATGAAAGTTCACGGTAATCCGCCATGTTTAAGGACATGGGGTTTCACCACTCGGCAAATCTCGGCAGATTCCGTAAACTACATCTAGCCTCGGCTGTATGACAGTAAGTGATATGTACCTACGCCCATACATTTGCGATGCGGCTACCGGTTTTCTTTAACAGGAAAACTTGACGCTATTACACAAATTGGGAACCTATTCGGCTAGCGACCTATTCGATCGATCGAACTGCAACCTGTTCGTTGGAAACCTATTTAGAATAAAGACAACAGTCGCCTTAACTCATCTATTTATCAACCAATAAAATCCAACGTTATGTCTATCAAATGAAAGTAGAATGTATTATTTTTTATCCATTCCTTTAGCTCAGAATAGAAATGTAATTTTGTCATTATCTTTCAGCTGGATCGGTCGAATAGGTCGCTAGCCAAATAGGTCGCCAACTTGTGTTCGGTATGGGCGCAGCCATGTTTCATCAGGGACCTTTAAAGTAGTTCCAATATGGCGGAATTCATCATACAGCCGAGTTTAGATTGCCCGAAATCACCCGAGGTTTGCCGAGTGGGGGTTTCACAATATAAGAAAGTTCACCTTTCCCGGAGAAATTACAAACACAGTCACGGTTGTCACCTCATGATACGAACTTATTTAGTTTCTATGTTTATTCACACACAGTTCACCATTCTTTGGTCGTATATCACAATCGTCCTAAACATAGTTACCAAACTCCAACCGCGATGTGGTGAAAAACAGTATCAACACACGCCATTACTCAACAGCCTCATAACGAGGCCACAGGAAGTTCTAAGTCAAGATTACAAGGTCGCTTTCACACAAACTAATAACACTACAGCCACGATCACCCAGTCACTCAATACTAAAATACAAACGGCTTCACATACACAACATACAAACAATATTTTGGACATTACAGTCGTTAAAGAGACAATTTCAAGTGTCCCACTGTTAAAAATAAATGTTTCTAATTATAAAGGTAAAATAGAAATAATATAAAGTTAACCGAAGTCATAAAATACTACTAACTTTGTTTAATTTATCGTCTAATAGCGGACCCATTCCACTCATCAATAAACAAACTCTATGATGTGTTTGCCCTTTGAGATCATCAGTACAGTATATGCCACCGCTAAGAATTAGTTAATACAGAGCACGAACTACGGCATCCTCGGTTACCCAGTGTACTCATTCCATTCTACTCCACTCTACCCTGGGTTAACCCATAGGGTTTCCACCCCACGATTTCAAATTATCAGCCCTGGCGGATTGTGATATTTTTATCGTCCAATCCCATAAAGCGTTACTTGGAAAGGTAATAAGCGAAGGGAACTCACTCTCAACAAAGAATTCCCCACACATGGTGACCTCGGTCCGTTCTTGCACACTTTGCAAATATGTCATTGGGAAAAATACCTACCGCGTAGTAGAAAAATCAGTGTCATTTAAGAATTTCATGACAGAACTTTCCCTGCCATCTTTATGTGTGCATGTCCATTCTTTTATATTAATCTTTTACAAACTTTCTCATAATCGATCAAAAAAGCCGCCATATTGTTTGTAAACAATGTAGTTTTATGACGTAAAAGATGACGTTAAAGAGTCCACGTAGGATTGGTTCGTACACTCTAACTACAATCAGATAGTTTGAAATCGTGGGAACCCTATGGATTAACCCAGGGTATAGTGGAGTAGAACGGAATGAGTACGGTGGCTGCAATAGACCACAAAATATGTGAGTGGCGTGGTTTCAATGACAAAGGGTAGGGTCGCCTGTCCAACCACGGGGCTACGCGCTAGCCAATTATTGAAAAAATTTGGACCATGTTAGTTCTGAAATGCTCTAGTATGACTCGAGTGGATGTTACCCCCCCCCCCCTCCAGTCCCTCTCTCATTTAAACACGGGATTTAGCTCTATACTTGTATACATTTTACTTAAACATATACAGGAAAACCATAATGTGATTATAATTGAAGATAATATACGAACAAACAATATATTATCGTTCTCACATTAAAGCATGTTCATTTGAAATGTATGAAATTAGATATTAATAGATCTAATAGTGTATGTGTTTCTGATTAGTCATAATCAGGGCATTAATTGTAAACAACCGGATGCAGTTTAAGGACAAGCAATTATCTCAACTTCCTTATATTGAAACCACTTCTGGACATTTTAAACGCATTAAATCAAATATATATCGAATATCCTAGTATTACAGATTTAAAGAGATTTCAAAACCGAATATTTCTCTCGGCCAAAGAAGTCAATCCGTAGCTTTACAATATGTCTATATTTTTGTTCAGTTCATAAGTTGGTGCTCTGGAGAAGAGGGGTGTATGAAATCCATAATGAATGATTACACATCAAAACCTTTACAAATTTGTCTGAAAATATTAATTTTCTATGCCAATATGTACCTAAATTGATCATTTAACCAAGAAAAACAAAATGTCCCGGCTTGGATTCAACCGGATTTAAAACAGAGTCATCAACTTGATTGACGGAAAATCAAGATGGTAGCCGTCTTGTAACACAGTGAACAGAATGTCCAATTCGTCAGATCTCTGTAAACACTGAACGGAATGGAACCATTTTTGAACTGATACCTTTATTAGAGATTCAACTTACACAATACTAGAGAGCTAGTCTTTAATATTTGGCAAGGTTTTTATATTAAACAAAATCTAGCTTTTAATTGACTGCCCACTCACAAAAAATCTGTAAGGTAGACTTTGTTAATTGGGTAAAATCTAAGCACTTTGTTCAAAAGTTCGAGGCGGGTGGGATGGTTGTTTATAATCAAAAAAATAATCTCTTTAAACAGAGGAAAGGGTCAATTATTCACCCGAAATGATGGGTTTTAATTGAACTGGTTTTGTCACGTGTGTGCATTAGACATTATGTATATAAGTATAATGTTTTGGGAAGTAATACTAGTGTAGAACAGTCGAGAATGCTGTGACGGTAAGTACATATTATTATATACTCATTTACACTACACTAAAACAAACGAGCATAGAGAAAACCAACGATTTATGTCATATTGATGCAATTGGCTATGTTGTTTTATTTATTTTATAGAATATTGACGAGATCTCAATCGGGCAATAAAATAATCGGTATTGTCCGTCCACACTTATTTGTATACTCTCCACAGACTTCATTTGCTTCCCGAATTCCTTCCTTTTTGTCTTTCCGTCTTCTTCTTTTTTTAAGAGCAGAACTCAAAAGAAAAACCTAAGTATTTTTACACGATACCTTATAAACTCATTACGCGCATGCTGAAGTAGTGCCACTCGCTAATTAGTCGGCCTGCTTTGCTGCAAAATATTATACTAAATCTAATCGGATGTATGTGTCGTTTCCAGACTAGATCTCGGGGACTATTCAATATTTCATCACAGAACGTTCTATTCATAACACCAATGTACAGAAGTGGTGCCGTTTACTATTTACCTTTCTGAATCCTCTATTTTGTGTATAAACGTTTTGACTTTTTTGATCTGGAGTTGGTTATTGTATCCAATCCCAGGAACCATATGGTATTTCATTAGAAAACTTTTAACTCAAGACTGTACCCAAATTGTATTAATGTAAACGCGAAAGCACGACGGTGCGATGACGCAGTTATCTGCTTCCAAACACACCAAATGTTCAAGTGACCATTTCACTGCCCCGATCTAGTAGCGTGTATTGACCTAAGCAATTACGTCCATCAAGGTATAGAGCATTTAAGAAGTCTAGCCGATTTAGATTATCAGTAGTTAGGACAATTAAGTACGGTTTATTTTTAAATTTGATATTTTATTGACCCTACCGTTATAGGAAGGCGATGTTTTCGGAGCTGATCTTCAGAACCATCCAGTAAATGGAACCTTCTACAACAACTAAGTTCTGAAGCAACACTTTATTACAAGTTGGGTACAGTCTTGGGTGAACTTACTTCCCGCAGCAAATCTAAAGAAGAACTTTCAATATTTTGCTGAACTTTACACTTACAACAATCGATCGTCTTTTCAGTTTTATTTCCATTGTAGAACTCGAGAACTATCTATAATAATATTTTTTACTGTCGTTTGTCCATTTGTCTGTTCAGGACTGGCCGGAGGCTGACATGTCGTATATAGGGGTACCTCGGACTTGTAAGTAACATAGGCCTGGTACCTCCGATTAATGGCTTTACCCTTGCTAACAGCTAGTTAATTGTATTTCCATAAGCTTACTCTCCTTGTGTCGTAAAATATTTTATTTTTATTGTTCTTTTTTTAGCTGTGTATCTTTAATTGAATCATGCGGGCTTTAATACTGTTGGTTCTCATAGACTGCGCCGTAGCTGCAACAATTCGACCTATTCAAGCTGTTACAACACGGCCAACAGGTAAGTGTTTAACTTAAACACCAAGGTGCGATTTAAGATGCATTATGTAATAATAAGATACAGGGCTGATTATTTATTTTATCGTTAAACTTTTAGATGACCGCGTTGTTAAAACCATCTAAAATCGGAGACATTCAATGATTTAGAGAGTTGATTATGGGCGTGTCATGTTAAAAGATGTTTCAATGATGATTTGTAGAACACTAGTATAAGCCAGAAAAAAGACCCACAATAGCAAGATTTAGCCCTTGCATAATGCATTTATTTAAGAACTTAGATCGCAGAAACAGAGTGTAGTTAAAGTAATATTTTCAACTCGAGTGTAGCGAATACAAGTTCCAAAAACGTCAAACGAATGAAGACGCATGAAGTCGGGTGGTGTGATTGATGTTTGGGGAACCATGTTGCTTACTGACTAATAAGGTTCCGGCTTAGTAACCAAGATATCGTGGGTGGCATCTTGGTGTCGGCTGGAGAAAGTTATTAGGGTATCACGAAAAAAAAGAGCAATGGACAAAACCTGGCATAGAACATGTTTTGGTTTACGCTAGTCTTTATTAGGACAGCCTTATTTCATTTTCATTAAGGATTGGTTGGTTTTGACCAGTGTGTTTTTTATGTATGTACCAGGGGTTATATTGTGAGGTAAAAATAGGGATAGTGTTATCACCATAATAACCCGTAACTTTAATCAGTTATTCATCCTTGATTTCATACAGCGGCGGCGCCAAGAGGGGGAGGAGGGCATTTGCACCCCCAAAGATCTGGCCTGCCTCTGTTTGCCCCTCCAATAATTTTCGAAAAAGAAATGTGATCTGGCCAGCTCTATTTATCTCAACGACCATTGTCTGAAATGCTACAGGGCTACATTCCAAGCAGCATATTATACAAAATGTAGTGGCGAAAATATTTATTCACTTGGAAGCACTCTTACTCCACCCGGTCGACACTTTCTTCTCTGGTCAGATTAACTAGTGATTTGGTGACAGGCGGTATCTGTTAACCTATATTTATCTCGACGACCAATGTCTGAAATACTGCCAGATTGCATTTCAGACCGTCTGCTTTTCAAATCATTGGGGACTTCGTTGAGGTTCGCAAGTCCGTTCATTTCACAAAATATTCATTCACTTTTAAGTCACTCACTCCGCCCGTTTGTCACTTTCTTCTCTGGTCGGATAAACTAGTGATTTTGGCGACAGGCGGTATCTGTTAAGCTCTATTTATGTCGACAATCAATGCCTGAAATACTGCCAGACTGCATTTCGGGGAGTCTACTTTTCAAATTAATTGGACTTCGTTGAGTTTCATTTGACACTTTCCTCTCCGGGGTCAGAGAGACTAGAGAACAGCCCACAGACGACATCCGATCACCTGTATTAATCTATACAATCGTTGCCTGAATACTGTCAGGCGGCATTTCCAACAGTCTATTTTTCAGGACTCGCTACTTTAGCGCTCACAAAGGTACTTCGTTGAGGTTCGCAAGTCCGTTTGTTTGCCATTTTGGTTTCAGATCGTATAAACTAATGACTAGGCAACGGACGGTATGTGGTCATACATCACATCAATTACACCCTACATTGACGCTCGTGAGTGGGATTCGTCGAGGTTGACACTTTATACCTCAACGATCTTTGCCTGAGATACTGCCAGGCTGCATTTTTCAAAATTTTCTGGGGGACCCCCCCCCCACACACACACACACACCGCTAGTTGAAACTCGTGCCTTTGCCCCCTTAAGCTTGGACTTTGCCCCATCTTTGCTCCTCCAACCACCAACGGCTGGTGCCGCCACTGATTTCATACCAACACGTTTGACTGAAAATAATGAACAAAAAGACATAAGGTGATTATATGATTCTTCTGTTCCCATTCCCAGATCCACCACCATTTGATGGCTGACCATGTTCTGATTCTTATAATTTCCAAGCTCAGTTGTTTTTATACGCCCACATTTTCATGTGGACGTATTATGTCGTCGCCCCTGTCCGTCCGGACGTCCGTCCGTCCGTCCGTCCGTCCGTCCGTCCGTCCACAATTTGTTTGTGGACTCTCTACAGGTCACAATTCTTATCCGATTTTGACGAAACTTGAAATATAGGTTTATCCCCAAAAGATCTCGGCTGCTTTCGATATTGGCATGTATCGGATCAAAACTTCATGGATTATGGCCCCTGATTGTACAAAAAATCACGTTTTTAGCTTGTGGACCCTATAGAGGTCACAATTTTGAACCGATTTTGATGAAACTTGACATGCATGTTTGTAACCCAAAGATCTTGGTTCCTTTCGATATTTGCGGCTATCGGAATGTAATTTCCTGAATTATGGCCCCTGATTGTCCGAAAAATCACCCTTTTTAGCTTGTGGTCCCTCTGGAGGTCACAATTATTATTCGATTTAAAAAACCGTTTGATTATATCACCGTTACACCCTAAGGAAGGTTGAGTTCGAATTTCGGGAAAATCGGACGAAAATTGCCATACAAAATGGCCGCCGTTTGTACGCGAATACTGTTAAAAAATGGTATATCAAGGTTGTGGACCCTGTGGAGGTCACAATTTTGATTCGATTTTGATGAAACTTGAAATTCATGGTTATAACCCAAAGATCTTGCTTCCTTTCGATATTTGCGCATATAGGATCACAACTTCCTGAATTATGGCCCCTGATTATACGCAAAATCGCCTTTTTTTTAGCTTGGAGGTCACAATTATTATTCGATTTAAAAAACCGTTTGATTATATTACCGTCACACCCTAAGGAAGGTTGAGTTCGAATTTCGGGAAAATCGGATGAAAATTGCCATACAAAATGGCCGCTGTTTGTACGCGAATACTGTTAAAAAATGGTTGTGGACCCTGTGGAGGTCACAATTTTGATTCGATTTTAATGAAATTTGAAATTCATGGTTATAAACCAAAGATCTTGCTTCCTTTCGATATTTGCGCATATCGGATCGTAACTTCCTGAATTATGGCCCCTGATTATACTCAAAATCGCCTTTTTTTTAGCTTGGAGGTCACAATTATTATCCGATTTAAAAAAAACGTTTGATTATATTACCGTTACACCGTAAGGAAGGTTGAGTTCGAATTTCGGGAAATCAGACCAAAATTGCCATACAAAATGGCCGCCGTTTGTACGCGAATACTGTTAAAAAATGGTATATCAAGGTTGTGGACCCTGTAAAGGTCACAATTTTAATTCGATTTTGATGAAACTTGAAATTCATCGTTATAACCCAAAGATCTTGGTTCTTTTCAATATTTGCGCATATCGGATCGTAACTTCCTGAATTATGGCCCCTGGTTATACGCAAAATCCCCCTTTCTTTAGCTTGTGGTCCCTCTGGAGGTCACAATTATTATCCAATTTAAAAAAACGTTTGATTATATCACCGTTACACTGTAAGGAAGGTTGAGTTTGAATTTCGGGAAAATCGGACCAAAATTGACAGACAAAATGGCCGCCGTTTGTACGCGAATACTGTTATAAAAATGATATATCATGGTTGTGGACCCTGTATAGGTCACAATTTTAATTCGATTTTGATGAGGAAGGTTGAGTTCTAATTTCGTGAAAATCGTACCAAAATTGCCGGACGAAATGGTCGCCGTTTGTACGCGAATAGTGTAAAAATATGGTATATCATGGTTGTGGACTCGCTACAGGTCACAATTCTTATCCGATTTTGATGAAAAGTCACATTTCTAGGTTGTGTACCGTCACACCATAATCATTGTCGGTTTCGAGTTTCATTAATATCAGACTGGAACTGACCAACTAAATGGCTGCTCCCAATACAGTATGAAATACAGGACTTAAAGATGTAGGAAAAATCACTTTCGGTATTGCTTGTTCTCTGTCCATCTCTCGAAAATGTGGGCGTATCCTGCCTGGCAGTGCCAGTCTATCTTTATACACATTTTCATGTGGACGTATATTGTCGTCGCCCCTGTTCGTCCGTCCACAATTGTATGTGAACAGTCTACAGGTCACAATTTTTATCCGATTTCAATGAAACTTCAAATATAGGTTTATCACCCTAAGATCTCGGTTCCTTTCGATATTGGCATGTATCGGACTGTAACTTCATGGGTTATGGCCCCTGATTGTACGAAAAATCACATTTTTAGCTTGTGAACAGTGTAGAGGTCACAACTTTGAACCGATTTGGATGAAACTTGAAATGCATGTTTATAACCCAAAGATCTTGGTTCCTTTCGATATATGCGCCAATCGGATCGTAACTTCCTGAAAAATCGCCCTTTTTAGCTTGTGGTCCCTCTGGAGGTCAAAATTGTTATCATATTTAAAAAAAAGTTTGATTATATCACCCCTCCATGGTTATGAAGGTTGAGTTCGAATTTCATTAAAATCGGACTAAAATTGACGGACAAAATGGCCGCCGTTTGTACGCGAATAGTGGGAAAATATGTTATATCAAGGCTGTGGACCCTATAGAGGTCACAATTTTGAACCGATTTTGATGAAACTTGACATGTATCTTTAAAACCCATAGATCTTGGTTCCTGTCGATATTTGCGTCCATCGGATCGTAACTTCCTGAATTATGGCCCCTGATTGTCCGAAAAATCGCCCTTTTTAGCTTGTTGTCCCTCTGGAGGTCAAAATTGTTATCCGATTTAAAAAAAAGTTTGATTATATCACCGTTCCATGGTTATGAAGGTTGAGTTCGAATTTCGTGAAAATCGGACCAAAATTGACGGACAAAATGGCCGCCGTTTGTACGCGAATAGTGTGAAAATATTGAGGTCACAATTTTGAACCGATTTTGATGAAACTTGACATGTATGTTTATAACCAAAAGATCTTGGCTCCTTTCGATATTTGCGCCCATCGGATCATAAATTCCTGAATTATGTCCCCGGATTGTCCGAAAAATCGCTTTTGTTAGCTTTTGGTCCCTTTGGAGGTCAAAATTATTATCCGATTTAAAAAAAACGTTTGATTATATCACCGTTACGTGGTAATGAAGAGAGAGTTTGAATTTCGTGAAAATCGGACTAGAATTGAAGGACAAAATGGCCGCCGTTTGTACACGAATAGTGTGAAAATATGTTATATCAAGGTTGTGGACCCTATAGAGGTCACAATTTTGAACCGATTTTGATGAAACTTGACATGTATGTTTATAACCCAAAGATCTTGGTTCCTTTCGATATTTGCGCCCATCGGATCATAACTTCCTGAATTATGTCCCCTGATTGTCCGAAAAATCGCTTTTGTTAGCTTGTGGTCCCTCTGGGGGTCAAAATTATTATCCGATTTAAAAAACCGTTTGATTTATCACGGTTTCATGGTAATGAAGAGAGAATTTGAATTTCGTGAAAATCGGACCAGAGTTGACGGATGAAATGGCCGCCGTCTGTACGCGAATTGTGTGAAAATATGTTATATCAAGGTTGTGGACCCTATAGACGTCACAATTTTGAACTGATTTTGATGAAACTTGAAATACATGTTTATAACCTAATGATCTTGGTTCCATTGCATATTTGCCCAACATGGATCGTAACTTGTGGTCCCTTAAAATGCAACAACTCTTGTTGATTGCCCGGACGATTTTGCTGCTGTGTGGGCGTATGTTTCGTTGCCTGGCAACCTATTTCTGTTTGTGTTGTGGTTCAGTGAATAAGACGTTGGTTTCGCTAACCAGTAGCTTCTAGAGTTGGTCGAGAAAGTTCCTTGGCATTTTCCGTCACTCTTTTCACCCTGTCAGTGATGCCATACGGGGCCCCTGCCAAGAATACTGTCTAGTTGTTCGGATAAGACGACGAAAAACCGAGGTATTTTGTACACATTGGCGTGCGCATAAAATAATCCTTGACAGTTGGAATTGGACATGAGAGTTGGCCATAGCGCCACTGTCCTGACAAAAACGACCCCCACAGCGCAATGTATAACGTATGCCCGGTCGTTGCAGAAAAACGGGAATTAAACCCAAATGGATTTCATTTCTGTTGAGGTTTGTGTGGTGCCGTGGCATAGAACTCACTATTAGACAGGGATTACAGACTTATTGGGATTACTTTATTGTTTGTTATTTTATTCCTACGGTCAGCAGAGGTAGATTATGGGTACAACTATTTGAGAATTTATTTACCTTCTATTTTCAGACCTACGCTGTAACACAGGGGATGACTGTGAACATGTGTATTTTATAAGCTATATAAACAATGTAGCATATTGCTGTCCACACGGAAATGGAATTATGAGGTCTGGTTCTAACTATGTAAATGGTGAAGAAATCATCGAATGTTTCTGCAACACAGAGGAAGAGCATCATACACCCGAGAGATATGATAGACATCATTATGATCCAGGACACCACTTTAGACACTGGTATGACAGATGGATGTCGTTGGATAGGTATATCAGAGACAGGATAGTAGACGTAGGCAACTTATTTCGTCAACGCCCATTTACTGGTTGGTCGAAGTAATTATTGTTGGGATTATGATGAAACGATATTTGTTTAAAAACTTTCATATCTTCCAGGAAGAAGTTTTAAGCATTGTTTTAAATAAAAAAAACTTCACAATATTACCCAAGTGACAGGCCTTTAATATATGCAATGGGCTTATCCAATTTCTTTTATATCGATGTAATCTTTATTCTTAACGATTAAAGCTGGTGAAATGATTTTATTGTAGTTGTTTAGTTGAGTTTTTAATATCTTTTCCAAAAAGAATGCTGAAATTTGGCATGTAATATCTTCAGATGTAGGTTAATTTCGTTTACAACAGGAGTCCATCCTAAACATCCGCATTATTCTCTATGTTGGCGATATCTTACACAGAGAGGCATGGTGGGCTTGAACCGCAGCATCGGCAAAATGAACCTTTGGGATTTTTCACGCCTACTTTCTTTTGGCGACTGACTGAATATGGAAAGATCAGATATTTTTCAGGAAGCTTAGACAGTCATAGATTTACTTCAGGATAATTGAATAATGTCATCATTTTAGGTATTAACCCCGCTTGAACCAAACACATCTTAGATACAACACTCCAAAATCAAAATGGTCAATAAATGGCACAAAAATCTACACTGGGGAACGCCCAGTGGCTTGTGTTATTACTGTCACGAACGGTCATAAATGAATTGTTCACAGTCCGGTCGCTATTCACCTTTTGACAAAAGCATGAAAATTTACATCAGGTAGTTTTTGATGTTCTCTTGGCCTCTTGCGAATAAGAGCGGGGCACTAACATGCGATCTAACCCCATTTCCAACCGCTACTTTGAATTCAAAATGGCCGCTTTTGAAATATGCTTTTTTGGCTTCACAGTCCGATAGAAACTTGTTCTGAGTGTCGAAATATATGTTGTAGCAACTACTGAAGTGCTTTCCTTATTCTATTCGAAAGTAATTATCGAAAACACGCATATTCGACTTCCATTCTCTGAGCCTCCCAGAATTGCGGCGGCTCTCAATCAACGGCTCTAATTGGCGCGGTTTTCGGATTAAACTCACCATAATATATATTAATGATAATAAACGATTTCTATATTACTATTTAAATTGTTGAGCTTGTAAAACTTGAATAAATGATAACATGCATGCGTCATATTGTGTACTACGAGGAGCATTTTGCCGGACCAGCGGCACTAAGGCCTACTCCTATTCTGAATTTCAGGCATAATAGGTAGTGTTACACGTGTACATGGGAACGCGATTTTTAGTCCCATCAGAACGAAAATATGTTGTTCCTTGTCTCCGCCCTGCGTCACCGACAAGGGAGAATGAATCCCTTGCATCAAGCGAGGTACAGTGGTTCATTGAGTTATGTCGACATATTCTATATAAAATCGCACGTCCCTCAATTATTGATCTGGGGGGTGGATGGGCGAGTGGTTAGCGTGCGCGCGCTGTATCATACGGCCTGTCATTGAGTCAACTGGCGTGGTTTCGAATCCCCGGTTGTATGTGGCAAGGAGTATGGTCGTCTGTCCAACCTCGTGGGTTTTCTCCGGGTACTCCGGTTTCCTCCCACTACTAAAGACCCCTACGCGCAAGCGAATTATTTAAATAAAATTAAACCATATGTTAGTGCCGAAATGACCTACTTTATATCGAGTGGACGTTAAACCTCATCTCTGTATCTCTCTCTCTCTCTCAATTATTTATCATGTGTGTATAGCATGCATAATAGTAAATTCGAATATTTCCAACTATAACGTTCATAAATTCATAAAGCACATATTGATTTTCTTTTAAACATTATAACATTGTTATAAATAAATGCGCAGAAAATTAAAATTGGATAACACCTAAGATAAGTTAGTAATTGCAACATGTGGCAAAGTAATCAATGTCAGCCAACCAAACATTACTACAGTGGTTTCGGCACTATAAAATATTAAAACACACATTTAATTTCATAAAATTTGATATTAAGAGCTCATTGTTCGAGTGAATTAAGTTCTAAAGGTAAGAATTATATTGAAATATTTAGAGTGTTTGCCTTGTAGGATTTAGACACTTTATGGAAGAGAGTCTAGGTAAATCCTCAAATTATATGTGGACATATTGTTTGCGCAAGAAATTAAAAAAAAAACTACACAAATGTCTAAAAGAAATTATCTGGCTTGAAAAGATTATCGCGGTTGAAGCACGTAATGGAAAGGGGATTATGTCTTGCGCGATCAACGAATGATTTGGGATTTATTTATTGTGTAAGACGTGGTCAGCCTTTCCAAATAATACCAAAACGTTTGCAAAACAGAATGAAATATTTGATCAAAACGTGATGAGTGTGCACATCTTTAATTTATAATTGTAATTTGTTTAGATCAATGACCATGCATGGGGTTCTGTTTGTACTGATGGTTGGTTTTGTGACTACAGCAGTGATAACTGATAATAATAATAACAATACAGGTAGTATTTTTGGTTCATAACCTCAAGTACCTACATGTCTAATTCCGACATCTATGGGGTCACGGCGGCTAGGTAAATAAGGTTTTGGCTCACAACATATAGGGTCCCAATACTGACAGGGGATGACCTTCTGGATTTTCACGTCTGATTTCCACTAACAGTGATGCAGGAAGGTGGTGTGGGTGATAAGGAAAAGTGTCTAGTCGTTGGGAAGGTATGTTAAAATATAATGTACAGATTGACGTTCGCGTAAAAGTATCGTAGTCACTGTCAGGGCGAATGTTCTCTTACCAGCCTCAAATTGACAAAGGTCTGCAAAAACAATTAGATGTGAATAAAACGGTGCACATATATCTTTATTTCAAAATCCATGTATAACTTTAAGACTTGATGATTGTATGAATTAGTTAAATTTTGACATCATAAATTGTACAAAAGGTAATGAAACAGGAGGTGCACACCTTGACAGTGTGGTAATAATTACGCAGAGATTCAAGACGAATCACGGAGCGACACAGGACAACTTTGTTGATCCCCAATATACACTCATGTGAAATATTCAATAGTTCATACATTACAAACGAATGTTCGTAATATAAGTAGACAAATTTCAGAACAATTCCTGAAAAACAACAGGGTTTTGATTTCATAAAGTCGCAAAACGTAAACGTTACATGCGTATAAATGCCTGTCAAATTTGGATCTGTATTTTACTCGGAATGTGTTGGTCATAGTTATATTTTTTTTCCAGAGATTTTCTCGATTTTATGATTAATATAGTCTAGTTAATCTCTTTAGCACAACCGAGTTTATAATCAAAACAGATTCGAGGTAGTTTATATGAGTAACTGTTTCTGTTCTTTTTTCAGAACAACTATGCATCAAAGGAGACGAGTGTAAGGACATAAATTCTTTTACCGAGATGGGCGGTATTAGATATTGCTGTCCTGTAAGACAAAATGGTTCATCTTCGATATCTATTCATGCTGACATGGACCATACAAAATGCACATGCGCCTACGGCGAACAGGTAGATTTTGAATGGAAACAAAAATGGTCACGATTCCAGAATAGTATGCGTTATATGTTTCAAAACATGTTGTCCTTTTTTTAAAGATGCCCGATTAAATGAATTATGATGCATGATATCAGTTGTTTTATCATTAGAAGAACTAATTCGTAACACTGTATTTCAGGCCAGAGCAACTTTTTATTGAGTTAAAGAGTTAGGACAACTTTTTCATCGTACACTCTATATAATCAAAAAGCACGGGGTTAGGATTAGGAACAATACATTGCTGTTTTTGTATAGATAGCGTTTAGCCCAATGAATCTTTTGGGATAGCTAAAGGCTCCCAAGGTGAAATGATTTAACATTATTTTAATAGATAAATCTTTATTGGTCTGCATCCGTATTAGACCGTTAGTAGCTGCAACAGAGTTATCCCCCATTTCACATAACGCTTGCTGTTATCTTGTTCTGAAAGAGAACACGTTTGAAAGGACCGATTGTGTTGTCGAAATATGTGTTAAGTGGAGGGATGAGAAAGGGGACGTGGAGATGGGGATGTTATGGGGTTTGTAATATGTTTTACAAATACAGCAACATGAGGATCATTCAAACGTTCATTTACCGTTGGTGAATGATGTAATACTCAGTGCGATCTGACTCGACAATAATCCGATATAGAAATCGGTGATATAATACAGGGACGTCCGGGACGCGTATTGCGTGAAAAAATTATAAAGACATTTGATGCCGTTGTAATCTCTTTATATTTAATTTATTTTCGTGTCGTTGTGTTATTATGTTTTGTTGTAAAAGTTTGTAACTCATGGTTAAAGTCACCCAACATGGTAGAGAGAGAGAAGAGAGAGAGAGAGAGAAATGGGGTTTAACGCTACTCGATACTAACTAGGTCATTTCGGGACTAGCATATGTCTCAATTTTATTTCAATAATGCGCTTGCGCGTAAGGGTCTTTAGCAGCGGGAGGAAACCGGAATACCCGGAGGAAACCCACGAGATTGAGAAGGCGCCCCTATCTCCATGCCACATACGCTCACACCGGGGATCGAAACCACAGCCGCAAGCCAGAGGTAACCGGCCAGCTAGGGGTCGAAGCACGGTACTCTAGACCACTAGCCACATTGGCTCAGTAAGAAGGGTGTTGGCTTACTAACTTGATGGTCCCGGGTTCAATCATGTCGTTTCCAGATAACAGTGATGTAGGACGTGGGCTCTGGCAAGGATTGAAAAACCTTGACAGTTGGAATTCGACATATGAGTATGCCGTAGCGCCACTGTTGGGGCAAACTTTTGCTACTTATACGAATGTTCATTTTAATAACACGAAAATGAATAGACCAGTAAGACTTTAAACCCATTTCATTTCGTTAAATATATTGCGTACGACTGACCATGCACAATAAGTTGTTGTTCTTTGAATTTATAGTTTTTAACTTAATACATCGCTGTGCTAATACTGTTAATAATCTTATACCCAAACTAGAAGAACGCATGCATCGAACCTTTTGATGAAATGAAAACCAAGCCCCGTGGTTGTAGGGTGACATCATTCTTGCTCACTTCGTTCTACTCCACTATACCCGGATCATCTATGGGGTATTCACGGATTCAAATTATATGCCATTGACCTTGGATTGATTCTACGAACCAAACAAAAACTGTAGCCTATACAATCCAATCTTACTTAGTCTTAATGTCTATGTTCACAACAATATGGTTGCTTGTTCGCTCGATTATCAGAGTGCTTGCAAGACATGTAATACAAAGGAAGTGACGTGCCCACAAAAAGATGTTCTAAATCAGTGTCAAGCCTATCCCGTTAATGGTCAATAAAAAAAGCAGATAGTTGAAAACGTGTCTCCCCCATGGGGTAAGTGGAGTGGATCGGAATGAGACGAGGGTATGATTATGTCACGTTGTGAGTTAAGCGCGGACTCAATAACCAGGAATTCCGGGGAAAGTTCCAGGCGTTGGGCGGGAAAATTTGTCGGGATTTTCAGTCGTTTGTCCTTTTGTCAAGTGTGCAGGGCTGAGGGCCTGGCATTTGAGATAGGGCAACCCGTTAAAGGTTGAAATTGGAAGAAGAATATGAAACTTTGCTTACAGCCCTAATCTCCAAGATATCACACTATCTGGCGTTTCTATTAGTTTTCCCTTTTACGAAGGTAAATTATGACCCTATCTCAAGGATACATGCGGTATTGAAGATGTTTACGGACAATTATATAAAGTGTTTATAGAAATATTCCTGACCACTCGTCCACTCAGTATATCTTCATAAATACCACATACACGTTACTGGTCTTTGAAGATAAGAATAGCCCTACTAAAGTCTATGATTATTCACTTTAACTGATGGTTAATCGATGAGTTGGTCGCTGCTGACCAGTGGCTTGCCAGAATTCTAGAATCATGCTGTGTATATAGTATCGGGTGACGTATGTCCTGTCCAACTCGCTCCAATACCCGGTGATTTAACAGTCGATACAATGGATAGCGACATTTCCTCTCAAAAGACCATCTTACAGATCACGCTAGATCCATACAATCGTCGTGTCCCGAATGTCACAGCACAAATAGAAGGCAAACATGGATTCTTGTCGACTGTTGTTTACAATTACAAGCCCACGATTGATGAACCACGAATAAAAGTCAAGAGATATTCTATGGGGAAAATGCGCTGTGTGTGAAGTGTTGAAAATAAAACACAAGCTCCTGTGAGCAAAAACCCCATTGATCAGCATTCCAATTCCGATTACCAACTATAGATCCATTGGCAATTTTTGTACTTTCGTTGCCGTCTGACTTCACATTATATTCAGCGTGGAATATAAAATTCCAATGTCAGTCATTTGTGCACACAGTTTAAAGGGCGTGAGCCACATTTTAAAAGGTTCCTTCATAAATACTTACTTCTGTAAAGGGGCCTACACTGTAAAACATTTCTGTTAAAAAACGGGAAAATTACTGTATAAATTTACAGAAATGAACTGTAAAATTACATTACGGGTAATTAGACATAAAATAACGAGCAATTTACTGTAATCTTGTAGTTTGCGTGCATTTTTAGTAAATTAACAGCACATAACATATTAACACCAAAATACCCGTAGCATAAAGTGTATATAATATAACCTGAGCGTGTATATTAGTAGATAAAAGTATGCTTATTCTACTGCTGTTCAGGATAACAAGATACCAAAATTAGACCATCGATATTAAAGGTGCATTATGTAAAAGCTAAATCTGCCTATCACAGGTATTTTTTTCTGGCTTCAAATGTTATATAAATTAGTATTTAGACATTATGGGGAGTCGTGGTGGCTCAGTGAGTAGGACGTTGACCCGCTAACCTTAAGATCCCGTGTTTGATCCCTGCGTTGGCCGAGAAGGTTTATCAGGATTTTCCGGTGTGATTTCTCCTTGTCAGTGGTGCAGGACCGAGGGCCTGGCAAGGGACAACGTACCGTCGTTCGGATGGCATGAAAAACCGAGGTCCCGAGCACACCTTGGGGTTCACGTAAAAGATCCCTTGGCAGTTGGAATTCGATATAAGAGAAGACCTTAGCGCCGCTGTCCGGGCAAAGTTCCCTCATTGCACACTTCGTTTATTATCGTGGGAATATGTGCTTTGGCAATCGAGACTACGCTTAAAACTATTATAGCGAGAATGGTCATCGCTTTATTTAAATCTTACATAATGCATCTTTAATCTGTAAACATGTATAATTGATTATCTTGTTGGGGCAATTATTGTAAAATAAGCCTATGTTTCCGATTAGGCCTACGCAGGTAGATTCAAGATAACACCATCCTGTAAGCTTACAATTATGTTTTCTGAATTGGTTTAATTTCCCACTATCATAAGACATTTATTTGCAGGCCCCGTAATGTCTGACTCTGAATTTCTCATGCCGACGTATTTTTATCGTAAAGTAAAATCTAAATCTGCAGAGCATGTCATCAAAGTTTAACCATTTTATATAATACACATATAGGCCTACGCATAATTAAAATTCATTTGACAAACACTATTTCCATGACAAAATTATAAATAGGCCTAGGCCCGGCCCAGAGCGATAAGTCCTACAAACTGATGGAGTCCTACAAACTGATGGAATCCGTTGAAGTTGTCCGAATGATCAGACATCCTGACCAATCCGTTTACTTCACGGAAAATCATGGTAAGTAACAATATTGTTTTAAATTATCTTCCATTTTATGTATACAAATATCGTATTTATGTCATAGCGTGTAACATATTAGACCTACCGATTTATATAGTATTTAACAGAAATCGGTGATTAGACCTATGATAGTATACTTGACAACCGCGTCTATATTTCCGATTTTTAAAGAGGGGCTGGAGAACCGCGTGTATATATCCGGTAGTTGGTCGTTAAAGCGGGAAAAGCAGAAAGACATAATAATAATAATGCGTAAGGCCAAGTTGCAGACAGTTGCAGTAGTTGTACTAGGCCTACAACTAAGTATTCTTGGAAATTATAATACAAGCGGCCATTCTAACTGAAATATTTCCCACACTGTTAATGTCACATACGGTGGGTGAGTCGACAATACGGTCGTTAAATGATACGTAATACGTGTGTCATGAAGTCATTGAAGATGCAACATAGCTTTTATGGCATGCTATATATCATTTCATATGAATGTCAACATTCACATTGCAATTTTTCCACAGAAGCTGTTGCTTTCAATACTTTATGCAAATGAACCCAATGTGAAGTTTAATTGATGTGAAGAGTTGTGTTGTAAGTTACCAAGTCGAACACATATGCTGCATTTAAATCGCACGTTTACAGTTTAGAGAACACTATAAAAATAATGATGGGGTCATAAAAGTAGGCATAATTTTGCCACTAACTAACAGTAATTGTAATAGTATTAATAATAGTATTAATACTGGTACTCTGATAGGCTTACACTTAATGTATTAATTCTAATGTTAATTTTTCTGCAATAGGCCTGGTTGTAAAGCAGAGATTTTCCTAACATTTCAAAAAAAGTTTGAAATCCCAGAATCTAAAGGGTGGGGGTGCAAATGGTTGGTGTGTGTGCGCTGTATTGTAATACTCCGGTTTCTCCCCAATGCTAATGACCCCTACCCGCAAGCAAATTATTGAAATAAAATTGAACCATGTTAGTCCTGAAATGACCTAGGTAATGTTAAGTGGAGGTTAAACCCAATCCCCCTACTCTCTCTATCTCTCCTATCCTGATATTCATTTCACTTGGTAAGAATACATCCTTAGTATATGTATGTTTATTTTGTAGGGTCTTCACTCAGTTAAAGATGCAGTGGAGTTTAGGGTTAAGGCGGACAATGTGGTTGTTACTATTGTGGATAGTTTCATGAAAGCATTTACAGTTTTCTTTACCTACTTTTATATATTTAATATTGTCTAACCTGATTCGGTGGCTTCAACATTGGAGTTTTTTCAAAGGTACATTTAATGAATATAATTACATACTTTTGAAACATCCCTGGCAACTTATTAGTACAATGTGAAAAATGTTTAGTTTAGGGGAAAAGTCTATAATTTTATTAGTATGAAATGGTCAAAAGAGTGGTTTAATGGAAGGGCTGTACATTTTCTTTTCACTTTTATGCTAAAATAAGTATGACAAAAATTATAATAGCCGAAATTTCATGTATGGCAGAGGGCATAAGTTGGGATTCCATCAGGCCCACAAAAGGGGCATGATATATCGACACCCTTCGTTGGCCATAGTTTTGATCTGGATACTATCATTTCCCTCTCTGCATGATAGTGCATTACCAGTTAGCTTTGTTAGTCAAAGTGTTATTCTGGAACATCTGGCTTGCCAAACTGGAGGTTGGGTGTTTGATCCCTGCATTGGCCGAGAAAGTTTCCCCTTGTCAGTGATACAAAACGGAGAGCCTGACAAAGTCAGCTGTCTAGTCTTTGAATGGGACAAAAAAAACCTGAGGTCCAGTGTGCTCAATGGCGTGCACGTAAAAGATCCCATGGCAGTTACAATTCGATATAAAAGTAGACCGTGGTGCTGCTGCCCGGGCAAAATTTCCCTCATAACACACATCTTCATTAGCCCAGTTTAGGAGCAGAAAAGTAGGCCTTTTACCCCCCATTTCATTTCATTTATACATTTGCCAGTGGACGGTCTTCTTAAACATACTTTGTTTTGTAAATTGCAGATGTATGATTGGATTAAACCCTGGATCAGGCACTAAAGGACCAAAACGGTGAAGAACATCCACCAGCGGAAAAAAGTTTTAAAGCTTATCAATAATGTATCTGCTTTTGACTGGATTACCACCATTTAAAGACAATGTGATAGTTTTACTGTTGTTTGTAGTTATTTGTATAACTTGTTCATGATAAGTAACAAGAAATTAAGTAATTTCTTTTCACTTCTGGTTCTTCAAGGGTTGAATTTTCAAATTAATTTTGCTGCCCAACTGTATTAGCATACACAATTATGCAAGCGACAGTAATTCTTGTCTGACCATAAATAAAGTAACTTGTTGTGTGGATTAAGTTTCATTAAAACATAAATGTCTTTTGAATGGCCATGGTGAAACGCTTCAAAGTTATTCTCATTGTGCCTAATTATGTAGATGTCTTTTGAATGGGCAAAGTGAAACTCTTCAAAGTTATTCTCATTGTGATTCATTATGTAAAATAGGAATTAATCTTGGTTATAAAAAAACCCCATTAATTTAACAATTTTAATCTTTTTTCCATGGCATTTTGTATATCACTTAAAGATGCATTATGTCTGTTTATTGGCTTCGAATTTTATATAAATTATTGTTTAAACATTTATTATCCTAGGGGTTGGTTGATGGATAATCAAGACTTCACTTGTTATCTTGGGAATCTATTGATTGACAATTTTCTTGTCAACATTTCATAACTGCACCCAGAATAAAATGATTTGACTGTGATTTTCAATATATGTTCATAAGATGAAATTATACATGTCTATCTATTCATCCTGTCTGGTACTCTTGACATGAAAGATAAGTTTTTTGGGAATTTTCACATATCTTGCATGGTAAACTTAATTTTGTTTAAGACATTAGTGCGGGGTAGCATCATGTGACATTGTAACATCCTTTTGTTGTTATTTTCCACATTAAAATTATGCATTTACATACTTTTGTTGATTTTATTTATTCTTTTTTGTGAAGTGAATATATGATGAAGGTTTTACAGCTTTATTTCTGCAAAAAAATGTGTTATGGTAGATACTCGTAAACCAGTTATTATTTTTCCTGTAAAACATTTTCCTGTAATTTTACGTGTAAAAGCCTGACAGCAGAGTTGCCAGGTTTTTCATCGTAAATTTACTATGATCTGTAAAATAACGGTGCACTGTATTTCTAGATACAGTAATCTGTATATTTACAGATCACTGTATTTTTACATTGAAAAACCTGGCAACTCTGCTGCCAGGCTTTTACACGTAAAATTACAGGAAAATGTTTTACAGTGTATATCAGGATGAAGGTAACATTGTAAACTTTGAGTAATTCTGCTTGTCACGGATGGGCATAAATATTGTCTGGATAACGTCCTACCATTCTGCTGCGACTTGGCTAATGAAGACAGGTAACCTTTTACATAAAGCTAGAGAAACGCGGTGAACCCATATTCCAGAACCGGAATCAACCTTGAAGCAGCATTCGAAACAAAATGTATTGAACCCATACATTTAACGCAGGTAGCATATCTGGCAACATCCCTTTAATTAAATTATATCGACCTTCACTTGCTTTTATGAAATTTTGCAAACTGTGCATTCTTCTATTTACTACATCAAAGAAAATCTATCACAATATTTCTTTTCATCGGAATTCTTTTTCAGAGGTCATCTAATTACTCTCTTGCTAAATTCTATTAAGATATTAGAGAAATTGATTTTCTTCTAATAGTGCCCACCGGTGGGATACCAAAATAATAGTGTTATTTCTTGAATTATATCATTCCTGGAGGCAAGAGTTACACAGTTATGGTACCACAATTGAAATTTTAACCTGAAGTGGCAGAATAGGTCCCGTGGGCTGGTAATAATTCAAGATAATTTTTTCTCCTGACAAGTTGAGGGATGGGTTGGAATTTCGTTAATTGACGTCAAGCATAGTGCTAGAGCTGTACGAGTTACCGCTGGGAAACTCTGTTTAAGGCGTGAAAATCATACAGATATGTGGTAAAACCTAATTAGAGAGGTACAAATCTTTTTTCTTTGTCAAAAACAGTTGGCAAAGCGCGTTGCGTAATCGTGTTACAAATGACATAAAGAGTGTAATAATTGTGAATAAGAAGTAAATCTTTTGATTAAATCCCCTACTCATGTCATACTTATCCTTAATGACTGAGAATTCTACATCAATACAGGGTATTTTTTCTTAACAAAGTCAGTAGTAATTAATTGAAGAAGTAGTTGAACAATACCGATGATGTCAAGTGAAAATCACACGGTTTTCAGTGCTATTTCATAGATGGAAAATAGCATATTTAGGTAAATCATAGTTATAATAAAGTATAAAACGTTCACAACCCAAAGATTCACGGACCCCCAGGTGCCCCTCGGGTTCTGATTTCTTAAAAGAATGTCTTATATTCTCCATGGTTCCCTTTGTTTATTTTCCGGGATCGGATGCCTGGAAAGGAATAGCGTCTAGTTATTCGGATGGTCCGAAAACAAAAGCGTGGGTCCCGTGTACATGTTGGCGTACACGTAAATGAACCGTTGATAGTTGGATTTCCAGTTAAGGGCAGTACGTAGAGCTCCTGTCAGTCCCTCGTAGAACACAAAACTGTATGTCGTACAAGTCAGTCTTCTATTGTCTGGTTATATAGTGCAGAAAGGTATGACGTTAAATCACATTTCATTGTATTTGTTGCCCATGGGCGTGTTCCACGAATATATATATATATAATTGTATAATATAGTTAGTGTATGGTATATATAAAATCTTAAATGCATTTATTATTATTGTTCGACAAACTTTAATAGAAATACTAAGTGTTGTTTCGAGGTCTGCAATATGATATCGAATTCATCTATTTTTTATACTTATACTCTTGTTTAAAGAAAAAAATAAATCATAAAAGTGAGGCTATGGTAATATGTAGAAAATCAGTACTATGACAAAAGCATATATTACTCATTTAAAATCTACAGAAATGATTACATTTGCTTTTAATACGTTTTCTCTTCTTGGGGTGCTTACATTAAAAGATGTAGATTTTTAAAAACGTTATTTATCCAGATCCTACATGCAACGCCGGATTAACCACGGGGCACCATGGGACTGAGGCTCCAGGACCCCCCACATTAGCCCCCCCCCCCCCAAAAAAAAATCTCAGATGCGCGCCTCGAGCATGGTCGGACCTAGGACTCCAACGGCCGGTGACCTAGCGACTCCAATGCTCCGAGGGCCCCCTCAATCCATGGTGTGTCGCGATCGACATCCGAGAATTCGGTGTAATCCGGAAACTTGAAGATTTGAAAAATTAAATGCTTTTTGTGGCTTTTTGTGGGTATTTTATTGTCGTGAGATCTTCTATTGGACCGAACATCGTCTTACACGAATTATCGTATAACTCGAAAAAATTACCCGTCCCCCATTGACGTACGATTGTATATACATGTAAGCTGTAGTTGTTGTTGATATATGCTGTGGGTTTAAGCTGAATTTGATGAGATGCACATCATGATCACACGAAATATTCAGATTTCTTGATTAAATCTCGTATTATCATTTGGTACTTACAGTGTTAGACGTCCGGCTTGGTCGTAACGTTACGGCCTCCATTCATCGTGAGGGATATAATACGATTCCGATTCAAGTGACCCCTTTATTTATCACTGAGCTACTTCAATTTTGGTTTGATGTAGCTCTGCTCACTTACGGTGGCGGATTTAACGGGCTCAATGGGCTCCATTGCCCTTCTCTAGAAATGCCACCATTTCATAGCACTCGCATGGATTGGTCCACTGAAACAACGCCAGAATGCGCTAATATTGTGGCAGAATTTTATTTTATTTTTTTTTTTGGGGGGGGGGGGTACTTCTAAATGACTCCGACACAAGTACCTGAAATGCCAGGAAATCACGTTTCCGGCCTCCAATTTCTGAAAATTAGTCACAGCGGTCGGTAATCAGGCCCACCCCACACGTTCCAGGCCCCAAGGCCCCATCATGGTTATTCCGGCGTTGCCTACATGTATGGGTAAACGTGTATTCTCAAGAAATTCAAAGGTTTAATTAACAGTGTTGTTTATTTATATTAGTACACTTGCTAGATTTTGGAATCGATTTTCTAAATTAGTGATTACGAAGAGTAAAAGTAATAAAGAAAACCCAGACCATCTTTATTTAGTTGGCTTGCAGAAGATGCGACGAACTTTGTGATACTGAACTTTAATTAACAACATTTAGCGATCGTATAAGACGGTCGTTTGATTAGTCGCTTAACGGCCATTTGGGGTCAGGTGCAATCTGGACACAAATGTGAAAGCTGTCAAAAGCGGCAAGAGGTCACGGCATAACTCTACTATTAGCAAGAAGATTTGGAATAGAAAAGAATGTTATTCTGTTCCTTAGAGATTCAGGTCCCAATCAGTTTATGAATGTGTTAATGGGATATTATTTGGATAAATCCCATCCAAAGCTTCTAGTTGGTAACTAATTACACCTCTGATAGATTTGGTGAGTTATGTGGACAGGGGAGACTCCGCATCACTTTAGACTCCCTCTACAATCTCAACATTTATACATTCGATAAAAGGAATGAATATTAATTAATCCGCTTGACTATTCAGATACAATGTACCAAGTACATGCAAATGTTACACAAAACGTGTAATCGTTTGGTTACGAATAAATTTGGATAATATTTCGAATACAGAATGTGAATCTCTTTGGGTTATGTCACCAAATCACATTTTACCATCTTAACATCAGAATAATAAATAGTAAGAGCAGACACAGTAATGTGATGGGATATTACTTCCTTCATTGTGGTCTGGATATCAGAACACTTTACAAAACAAAACCTCTTATAGACATGGACATTAGTTGGTATTTCCCCGATGACGCAATATACATTTGATAAAAAGAAATCAAATGCACAAATTTCCATGGGACACAAAACAAGTACATATACAGGACAGTTCGTCTGGATCTAATATGAAATCTGGGGGTTGGCAAATACGGAATTTACCTTTTCATTACACGAATGGAACAATACAGGCAATGAACAGTTCATTCGGAATTTATGACATAGAACCTCTTCGGAGGCCTTGCGTAATATGAATGTAAAATGGCAGCCAATACGAAACTAGTTTCAAAGATTACTAAGTATGACCATCTTCTCGATACAGATAATCATAACACGCGTTACTGAAGTAATAGTTTGGACATGGTAACCTCCACACCCCATTCGGGAGTCACGTTGACTGAGTTGGCAAGACGTTGGGGATGGGGGCTGTATTTAAAGCCTCTTTTTGCGGTGCAGTTTCCCTTGGCAGTGGTGCAGGACGGTGGCCCTGTTAAGTTACGGCGTATATTCCATCGGATGGGACGAAAAGTTGAGGTCCCATATGTACACGTTGGTGTTTAATATATATTTGGCTGTAGTACCGCTGTCTGGGCAAAATGTCCTACATAGCACACTTTGCCGTCTTCATTATCCCGGTCGGCGCAGAATAAAAGGACGTTAAACCCTCTTTCGTTTCATTCGTAAACCTCATTGTAAATAACATAGACGAGTTGTTTTGCCTCGCTTGCATTTTTATTTATCAAGATTTCAGCATATATTGTCATGGAAAATAAATGATGTCTGAGAAAATGGATGACATATAAACCATGGAAGCTACAAAAAGAAAATATATACCAAATCGTGTCTAGACGAAGTTTTTAGACAAGGTCTTCAATTTCATGTATTCAGCTGTCAAGTTTAACGGTTAATCTTCATTCATATATGTGCAATACGTTAACAATAATATCATAATTTCAGTTCATTGTCATTGACAAACAAATAAAACCCAGGAATAGAACTCTTGGTTTAAGCCAATGAATCATAAAATTTGGGATATGAAGGTTCATAATCAAGTTTAGCGGGAAAGTTTCTAATATGATAAGCGATCGACTTTCTCGCAAACACATGCCAATCATTGCAAAATGCTATTCATCAATTCCGCGATCTCGGTGCTATCGGGCGCGATGTTATTTGGTTGACAATTAATGCCGAACCAACATCAATATGAAATGTCAAAAATGACAAGAATAATCAGAATTTCGAAAAGCCGGTTCGCAGTTAATATCGGCTGATGCGTCTTATCATAGTTGAATTTAATATAAGTTTTAATACATCATATAAGCTCATTTATAACTGCTGATTGTGATCAACGTATTTATGACACAAATGGAACATGATCTGATTCATATAATATTATAGCTTTTATGATAAATGCGGGTTTGTTTAAATGTAGTTTATTAAAAGTGAAAGTCATTCTGTTAAAATGAATTTTTATTTTAGATTGTTGTCCAAACCTAAGTTCAAAATCATTTATATTACCAACCATTGTACTTTATAAAAAATGTGACTTTATCTATAATCGTGATGAACTAACATTTCTGCTAAATCTTTATACATACTTGTATCCTTTCGCCATTACTAGTATTTTAAAACAGTATTTAATGGTCGTATTTATATATTATTAATGTATCCCTGGGGAAGGGGGCGCGTGGGGTGGTATGTTTTCTCTCAACATATGGACCATATCTCGTTAATTTTCACAGTTACAGAGACTATTCTTCATTCTTAAAGCGTAAATCGCTTTAACAAAAGAATACATACAGGCCTACAAATTAAGAAATACCAAACAATCAGTTCCGTTTTTATAAAACAATACTTTAGGGCAATCATACTATTTGATTAGAAACCTCTGATCGCAACTAATTTGATCTTTTGTGTCAAGATTGGGATAATATTTTGAAACATTTTCTTTTTATTGGCAAACAAAACAGAACCTACATTTTTCTACAAATTCTGGAAATGTTATCTCTATTCACCAGACGATTGTTTATCGATCTCTCCAATTTACAGCAACAATACCTCTCTTAAAGGGAATCACACCCTATGTTGATTAATGTGAGTTCATTGGACATACGTAAAGTTAGAGCTTGGACCGCCGCAGATTTCACATTTGTTGGCCTTTAACAAAGCAAATGTTTTTTACTTTTTTTAAAGTGGCTAAGTGGGCAAGGCGCTGGCTCGCTAGTCTGGAGTTCGTTCCCTGCATTGAACGAGAAAGTTAATCTCGATTTTCGTGTTGATTTCCCCTTGTCAGTGATGCAGAACGGAGGGTCTGACAAAAACAGCTGTCTAGTCGTTCGTATGGGACGAAAAACCGTGGTGCCGTGTACAATTTGTCGAGCAAGTAAAAGACCCCCTGGCAGTTGGAATTCGATATAAGAGTAGGCCATAGCGCCGCTTTTCCCTCATAGCACACTGTATGGCGTATACCCGTCTTTCATTAGCCCAGTTTAGGTGCAGAAGAGTAGGACATTAAATCCCATTTCATTTCATACTTTTTAAAAAAATTTCCCGCAAACCAAGAATGTTCAATGCAATCAACCAAGGTTTGTTCAAAAGAGATTGACCTTGATGTCATACATGTGCATTTGACCTAAATATCGCGTGGACACAAACTGGCGACGTCGGCCATTTCTGTGCCACGTGATCGTTAAAATATTCAACGCAAACGAGACCAATTCGAACACTTATTGGCCGAATATTACAAGTTTGATCGCACCTCACATTTAATGTTCGAGGTGAAATGCAACGCAAACCGGCTGTTTTGTAGGAAAACATTGTTTGCCAAACAAATGTCAGCCGGACTGTGGTAGGCTTTTAGATTCCCATGTTTTTCAATTTTACGTTTTAGTTCTGCATTTGAACTAAGCTATAATGTCTAAAAACATATATTAAAAATTTGTATCTAATACACTTGAATTGACCCCTCAAGTTATGCGTTGGGTTGGTTAAAATGTTTTTAACCAATCACAGTAGCCATAGCAAAGCCTCAAACAGAACAGAGAATGAATAAAGAGGTAGATGCTCATGTAATAAGGAAGTATAGATGTAATTGTAACTGGTTTAAACTACCGTTCAACATCTAATTATCGGCATTTAACCCAGATAATGCAACACTAGTGAATAACAATATTACATTGTTTTGTGCTATTTTGAATCGGGTATCGCATAAACATGCGGTTTAGTTTCACAATCGGCAGTGTTTAAATCCTTTTCTGTTCCATTTTTTTTCAATTTTCCGGATGATTTGCTGTAAAATACTTGGACAAAATTGGTTAAAAATTCAAATGTAAGGCCTATATTTCTATGTAGTATAGAACACACTATGGCATGTAGTAATTTCTATTTTCTTACTAATAAATAATACACATAAACCTACGACATGACTGTATCTCCTTAAACTGAGTTACAGAATGCGTCACAATTATTGATACTTTGTCCAGGAGGAAAAAGAGGAGAAACAGAATACCCCCAACTGTTGGATGTAACATAACACATAATATTAAGTAGTATACACAAGTTAATAGGATTTCTGGTGTTTTATAGCCTATGAATTATTCCAGTAGACTTAGCAAAGACAAAAATACAGCCTATAACTTCATTAAGCATTCTAAATGTTAGTTAACATAAGCCAGACAATGTTATCTAAGCCGACCATAATTGAGATAGTTTAATGTAAGTCTCTTTAATTGTCACCTAACCAAGATAAGCGGAATATTCCGAAGCATTATACGATAATTAACAGATTTATGACAGCATTTTGGTTCGTCTATGTATACATTCGGCACATCGAGTATGTTTGCTTCTCCCTTGTGTCTTTGATGATTTGGAGGGGATTCATAACAAACAAAAATGAATAAATAAATTTAACATGCAGCTTCAAGGACCCGTTGCACAGCTACAAGTATTGAAAACTACGTGGACTATTTGGTCATATTAATGTTAGCGTATGCATTCCAAATGTGATTGTATTGTCAGCTTATTATTCAAAAGTCCAGACAAGTTATTTGTGTACATTCTTATGTTACATTTGTGTCATTAAACGGCAACATGCTGTCGTCCTTTGAGAGTTAATATATCATGTACATGGCTGCTTTGCTGTGTCATTTGATGGGGAGCTTGATTTATATATCTAAACGCCTGTCGTTGAGTCAAGTGGCGTTTTTTTCGATGTACGTAACAAGGACAAAGATCACCTGTCCAACCTCATGAGATTTTCCGGTTCCCCCACTGCTAAAGGCACTCTACTCACAAGCGAATTATTGGAATAACTCGAACAATGTGTTAGTCTCAAATTTACCCAGTTTATTTTCGACTGTACCGTAAACTGAATTTCTCTCTATATACCGCTTTCCATGTGGAAAAACTGGCTGAAGTTAGACGAATGTATTATAATGGCTACTTTATTTATATTGATGTTTAACTGGTGCCATAGCTTTATTTCATGATTCCTATTTTGGTTTAATTGTTGTGACATTGTAATGGTGAAATAAAGGCTACCCTTATCTTGGTATTTTGAGATAACAAAGAAAATCCCACAAGATCAAATGTAACAAGATTTTAGTGGCATTAAATAAATTCAGACCGTCGTTGACCCTACTCTTGGTAATTATTACTGAGTACAATAAACTCTCCGCACGTTAATCATATTCAAAACTAAAATACAGAATTTTCAACAAACAAGAAGTTCAATCGGTTTTATTAAGGTCAAAATAAACAGTTTATGTCGATTAGTTGAGGACATTCTCTATCTTGTAAAGGTTCCATTTTGAAAGAATGCCATGAGCGGAAGTTGGTTTGTATACAAATGTTAGAATTAATTTCTTTCGAAATAATTTGCTTACAATAAACTATTTAACTGGTTTGCTTTGGTTATTAACGAGAAAAATGTTATTTTATTTATGCAACGGTGTCGCACTTTTATTGCACAATCTGAATGTGCCCCCCCCCCTCCACCTCCTAAGTTAGCTACACGCTCGGATTTTGTCTTGCATTGTTTCAAATTCGTGGGTCACTGCAAATCGGCATCATAAAATAAAAAAAGATTAATTCATTTCTCCTTTCGTTACTTTCTTCTTTGATATTTAGTTGACAGACACTTATCCAGGTCACTAAGATTTAACGTTTTGGTATTGGTGAGTAAATGTTGTGATATATATATATATGAAAAGGGAATATTCCTCTGTAATTTAGGTTTTCGCTATTCACCTTTAAACTGCCGATATATTTCAGATTATAAAGTAATTAATAAAATCCAATCAATCGAAACTGTTCACACAAATATTATTTGAATGTTGCTCCTGAAAGCCAGCAAGCACGAGTATAACCATGTATAATGATTGCCATTATATCTCCAAAATGTATAGTTGTAATACGATGTTGTTAGATGTTATTAAACTCCGATAATATGTATTTTGTGAACTCTGTTTGAACTTATGTATATACATTTTGTATATTTCGCTATATCAAGAGTTGTCAAGCCTGGGAGGTATATACAGAAAATTAGTTTATCCAAGGTAATTATCGAGTTGGGATACGAGAACAATTTAAACGACAATTGAGAGATTTCCTTAGGGAAGAATTAGTTGAAGAATAGATTGTCACATCGATGAACTTGTAAATGAGTACATCTTGAAATTGATTCTGTTCACTATACTAAGTTGCTTAAACATAGCCTACTGTTTGTCCTGAATGAAAGTAGGAAAGCGAGAGGGTGGGGTGGGGGCTACTTGAACAATTCGTTGGCGCATCATCTCTTTGTTTCTTTAGCAGTGACAGGAATCACACAATACAGAAAAGTACGTACACGCTTGGGATTAAAACCACATAAGTTATATCGATGACAGGCTTGAAAATGTATTGCATAGATGAAAAAGCATGCGTTACATAAAACCCCTTATATACTCATGGAAACTGTACCTCCAACCCAGTTGTGATGTTTCCATTTGACCAACCAGGCCGCAAACCCAGATTGACATGCTACTTATTCCTGCAAACATCAAGTTTTGCTCTTAGCAAAGGAGCTTGGATCCGGCCCTGTCCTATCTCCTATAGTTCAAACGACATATGATTCATATTCAAGATTCGTATTAGACACGTAGCTATCTGTTTTCTACACAACATGTAGCAGTTTTCTAGACGACGAGGTTAATTCCCAATACTTCCCAATGTACATATGTTTTATGCTTTGGCTAAAAGGCTAACTGTACTCATAATAAACTACTAGACTACTATATGGGAAATAAATGTTTTGCTATATTTAAACGAGGTATGTCCAGACATATTTTGAAAACGATCTATCAAACCAAATTAGGACTAATACATAAGTCTCACTCAAGACACATTATTCAATATAGATGTTACACGATAAGTCCTTGTCCGTGGGTTGTATATTCACTTCCCCTTGTTCATTAGCCCAATTGGAGTAAAAAGTAGGAGTGCAGTTGTTATTCACTCATTTTTGCACATTATTGGTACGAATCAATTAATTAACAGATGCCCGACAAGCATTAATACGAACTGCACCGAGTAAAGGGGTCATAATGGTTAATAATTGGAAGTTTTGTATTCTAAAATAAAATCTCTTTATATCTCTCAAGTTCAGTCCTAAAAAGTAGATGTCAGTGCTACTCTCGAAGCTTTGATTTATCAACTATATATAGGTTTTCTTTATAATATGTATAATGGTGCCAAATCCGAATAAGGATTTCTTTATTTATTTCTATTCTGTCGTCATTCCTTTTATTTGACACCTATGGATATTTCTGTCCTTATTTTTTTTTAGAAACCGACGATTTGTTTCGTACTTTATTCAACCACTGTCCTGTATGGTTCTTAGTCAACTTATAGCCTGTTCTCAGTCAGTTCATTACATTCACTATTACAGAAGTTTGTGTAATTAACGAGTTAGCTACTGGATGTGAAGTTGATCTCTTAACCATGATTGACTTTTAAGCTTTACGTAAAATCAGATAGCATGGTCGATTCTCGCTTGCTTAAAAAAACCGACAGAAGCTAAGGATGATAATCAGAACTTATAAAATTCCGATATCAAGTCTTTGCTACAATCGATTTGGTTAGCCGCTTCAGAAACATCTTGCGATTAAACAATAAGAAACTGGTTCGGATTTTCACCTTCCTATCTCACATATCTTCGTTAATAGACTGGGGTAAATTCATTATCAACTTTTTATAACAGGTCGAGAGTTTGTTAATGAATAAAGGTCAAATGTCGGAATTACCAGAGTTGATTTGGGACCTGATCATACGGTGAATGATTTAACCTGACTTCACAGTTTGTTCTAAATAATGGCCCCAAAGCTATTCCCTCTGTAACTCAGTGCCAATAAGTCTTAATTAGAAACGAACACATCGTAATCTGTAATGCACTGGAGCACGATAACGTCAAGTTCCAAACTTAACTTTCCTTTTGGTATCTGTCGAGGCGTTGGGTTGGGGGCAGAATATGGTGAGTTTTCTCCGGTTTCTATCCGCTACTAAAGACCCCTGCGCGAAGTCAGTGTTGAGCGTCAGTATACCCGTTAGGATGATTATTAAAAATTGCAATTAACAATGCTGTTATGGCGGGTTTCGCCGGTATACTTTAAACAATGTTTCTTCTGAAACCAATGGAAGCTGCCAGGAAAAACTTCAAGTTATTTTAATTGCATTTTGAATAGTATTAACAGTATTTCGAAAACCAGCTACAAAACTGTCTGACAAGATCAAAAATATAGTTTGCATCAAAATGACACCGCTTCCGTTATCAACAAAGTATTCCAATAAAATCATAGACGTAACCATGTCGTCAACATGAGTTACAAAGCAATAAAACTGCTAACAGGCCTGCAGCCCAAATTTCTAGCGTGAAGCTCTGCTGCAAGGCCTCGAGGCTAAACAAACTATACATTTTTGGACAGCTTTTAAGACCATGAGTACACAAAATGCATGCGTTCCAAGCATAATGTTTGCAATAACTCGGTTTAGGGCTTGATGAAAATCGCCAAGTAAATGCTATAGTAATAATACTTATTCTGAAGTTGCCAGAAAATTAAATATTAACGAAAAATCATCCATGATAAAGAACAATGTATTGGTTAAATTTTGATTTAAACAAAAATGCTCAAAACCAAATTGCTATGGGTGAACAAAGAATTTTGAAAATCAAGTACCGGTTAAAAAAAAGAGAGTCATCTCCCTTCCTGTCACACGTGTGGGCACACGGGCGTCAGTTTGATATCCCCTATAAAGCAAGTCCCTTACAGAGTCACCCCTTGCACTGATGACTCTTGCATAGAAAGCCGGAACATTAGCTGTACATGTTCAATGCAATATCACACCCTCCCCCGCCTCACAATAATATTGCATGGCGAATGCATTTCCCTCATAGCACACTGTATGACGTATGCCCGTTTTCCATTAAAAAAGACCCTTGTCTGTTGAAACTAAATACATACACTGGTATTTTTTTGATATTTTCATAAAGGGAAACAACTCCTTATACCTTAAATGTGTCGTAAATTTATGTCCAAAATTTCTTGTTCCTTTGTCCATTGTGTTTCCGCATTTTGTTTAAATCAAAATGTAACCAATACCTTATTCTTTGCAGGGGATGGAGGCATTGGGTGTTTCCGCCAATATTTAATTTTATGTCAATTGCACAACTGTTAATATAAATATAGCATTTACCAGGCCCTCAATCGGGTTATTGCAAACATTTTGCTTGGAACTCTCAGATTTTGTATTCCTGGTGTTATAAACTTTCCCAAAATGCATAGTTTGTTTAGCCTTGTAGCGGCATTGTGTTTCTAAGCAAACTAGAAACTTTGACTGCACTTTTGATATACTAACAGGTGTTATTGGGCATGGAATTATAATTCATTTTTGGTATGAAATTGCATAATAACTAACCCTTTTTGTAAAAGCGGATATTTCTCTGCAACAAATCCAGTTAGAAACTCATTTTATGATTATACATGACTGTTCAAAATGAAAGTATGAATTTTAAAACTGTAATAGAAAATGCTCATTTTTTAAATATTAGTTTTAAAGGTGAAAATCCATTTTTTTTTGTCAAATAGCGATCGCTGGAAAGGAGGGCATTTAATTGGCGTAATGTAATGGAAGTTTGCATTAGGTATCAAATGGTAGTTTTAAACTGGTTTATATTCGCCCTACTGTTGTGCAAAGACGACAAACGTAAACTCAGCTTAAAGATCCACCGCATTCTTTAACCAGCTTAGCGTAGCATCTGAACGTCACGAGATATCTTCACCCCGGTAGCAAAAAACAAGTCAGTCATCTTCTCTATGAAATATTATATGATAAAACCACATTTCATTTTATCTTTTAGATATGTATAGACATAGATCTTGTTTATATGGCCACAAGACAATTCCCCTATAGATAAACTATTAAATATCTATTATTGGGCGAAACTGGATTCTGTAATAAAATCTGTCTGGATGCTATAATAATAAATCCTGTCTTAGCCAGGGGCCATATGTGATTATTCAAATGTACATCAATGTTAGTCCAAACCCTCTGGACTGACACCCTGTAATTTTAGCTTATCAAATCCATTTATAAATCCTGCAGAAATTAAGATGAATATTTAGAAGAGCAGTTTTGTAATTACGTACCCGAAGCGACAGCTACATGAATTGATGGTAAAATCTTTCCCGTGGCACAGCATACTAAAAGGACAACGGTATTTTATGCCATTTAGATGTCCTTAGTCATATGACTTTGCGTCTTCGGTTCGCAGTTTTGATCTTTTATATCTGGTTATCACGAAATGCTTCCACTTAAGACAGGATTAATATTTTGATACTGATCTATTTTATATAAAAAAATATATTAATGACATTTCCATTAAAAAAAACATGTAAACTGATTGACATGTCAGTGGAACCAATCTACTAACAGTAATAGATCAATCAAAAGGGTTTTTTTCTAATGAAGCTAAGCTTCCTTTTTTTTTTTAAAAAAAATGAATATCAATTTTAATTGACATCAAACACAGATGTGCACGAAGAAATAATATTATAGTTTATTCGTTAGATACTTTTCTATTGCGTTATGCCCTGTTTTACATAGCCGGTTAGCCTCCATTATACTGGTGAAGTAATCGATTCTTCGACAATGCTAGAAATTAAATTACCAAAGTACTTTAGACATAATGCGCATTCTCGACTTTTTTTTTAAAAAAAAAGAAATGAGCAGTGATTATTAGGTGATATAGTAGGCATACCCTGCCTAGTTCGTGCCGTGTCTTCTGCCAAATTAAATCGATGGATTTGAATTCGCAAAAGACAACCAAAAAAAAATAAAAAAAATAGAATTGGCTAGTACCTCGATAAGTATAAGCTTTTAGTTCTTTCTTAATAATTGATTATTGACATTTCAATTTAAAACGCCAAAGCAAGACGTGTCCCAGAACTATTGTTGAATGACATTAAGCGTTTAGAATTTAGTAGAATGCTTTTAAAGGAATTCGGATTAACTCGAGCGTTAAATTAAACTACATGTACTGTCTGATATCAGATCTAGAATAGTCAGAATTGTGTCTACATTATGATGGAAACATCAACAACTACTACTACTAGCAAGGTTTTCTTTTGCATCAGAATGAAAACGGTTACTCGGGTTGTGAAGCATCATCATTAACCTTGTTTAGGTCAGTAACATCTCACCATATGAATACTGTGATGACCGACAAATGACCATAGTTCGAATCAATCAGTTTCTTTTGATACTATGTCTCAAAAGCATTAAGGGGAGTTCATGGCGGCTAAGTTGGTAAGACACTGACTCGCTAGTCTGCAGGTTAGGTGTTTGATCCCTGCATTGGCCGAGAAGGTTCGTCCAGATTTTTTTGCGTGGTCCCCCCTTGTCAGCGACAAGGACATATGTCTAGTCGCCCGGAAGGGAAGAAAACCGAGGTTACGTGCAGCCTACACATTAGGGTGCACGTAAAAGAATTGGAATTCGATATAAGGGTGGGCCGTGGTGCCGCTTTCGGGCAAATTTCCCTCATAGCACACTGTATGGCATATTCATTAGCCCAGTTCGGAAGAGAACAGTAGGACGTTAAACCTATTCATTTCATTTCATATGCATTAATGATGATTTTGATAGTGGTCTATACAAAAAATACCTAATTTTCTTACGATTCGGAAACCAGACAGGATTGCAAATTTTCACTAAGTTCTACATGCACATTATTCGAATTAATTTTGTCTTTAATGAACTTGGTAAAAAAAAATTCCGTTTGTGTTGGTTTTATTATGAATCGAAATTGTTTTATTAATCATCTATTCCCACCCGTAAAATGAAAAGAAAATATTCACAAAATTGTTTCTCCATCATGAATTTGAGCAACGAATATAGCTTCGTCTTTTAACACATCAGCCGTTTATGTTACCTTTTTGTGCAATGCTTATCTGATCACTCATGTTCTTAAATTGAATTATATTGTTGAATTATATCCAGAAAGTTGAAGGCAAGACAAATATGAAATGCACCTGTCGCCTGTTTAGAAGGCAAACACAAATTACACTCTATAATTGATAAAAATCGAGTATATTTTATTAACCATATCTTAACCACCATTAGATGGCCAGTATATTTTTGAGAATTCGATATCTTATGTAAAAGGGTACAAAGCGACCAAACAACCTTCCATAGCTCAATAAAAATTGAAGTTTTACATATTAAAGTCAATTTAGACGAGGAAATGAAAAATGAGCCCATTTCATTACCACTATAATATAGTTTATATATTCAAGTCGTGATAGTACATGATAAGTTATCATAATTATACTAATAATAATAGCTTTATATACACCCCTATAAAACTCAACAGTCCATGATTGTTATGATTCAGTAATATTAATTTAAAGGGGAATCGGGTAACATTAGATACAGAGCTGGCAGTTCTCGCTAGAATGGTTAAAAAACGATAATGAAAAGAGCATTGTTGTAAATTTCATTCGTTAGAAGAACAGTGCTGCCTTGATTGTCATTGCTACCGCTGTTACGATAATAAACAAAGTCTCGGATTATCCATTGTTACGGTAATCCATCAACAGCAAAGCGTATTTAAATCTATAGAAAATCTAGACAATACGATGGAATTTTGATTATGGTCTTGTTAATTTGATTAATAATTTGTGTAACACTTAAGGCCTAAATGATGCCCACAAAAGGCGGATTTAGCTCTTGCATAATGTCCCTTTAAGTAATGATCATCTAATGTTTAAATAGACTTCTACTTATATCGTCATCTGTACGTGTATATAGGAGGTCTCGTGTTCGATGGTGATTTTGAGCAAATTAATTCATCGGTATTTTTCTGATCGGGGTGCGTCCATTCCTTCGGGAAATCGATGTTCCGTATGTATCAGAGGTTCACATGCCTAGATGTCCCAAGTTACATTGCGGCATTGGCCAAGAAAATTCTTCACGATTTTCTCGGTGTGGGTTCGTCTTGAAGGATGGGTTGGGCGGGCCGAAGAACTGTGGTTCCGTGTACACGTCGATGTGAACGTTAAACAACCCTTGACTGTTGAAAGAGTGGACCATGGCGCCACCTGTTCCCATGTTCAGCTGTCCGGTTGATAAAGAACCCCCATTGCTTGAAGCCGTTTCTGTTTACCCGGGTGTGTTTAATTAGCGCATGGCTATATTCTTAATTTTGTTACTTCTAAAATATATAAACGATCTGGCTGGTTGTGTCTTCAATATTGGCATAAAAAGACATGCGCAGTGGAAAGAAAGTAGAAGACCCCCTCCCCCAATTCCACTAACAAAACAAATCGAACTATACACTTGGTCGAACTGTGTCTATTTTCAAACATTTTCGTTACAAAAGCTAGAGTTTCGAAACGATCTATTGTTACCTAATCTGAATGTTAAAGGTTAGAAATTATACCTGACAGTTTTATTGGTAATAACAGATGTAATAGTATTAACATTTATCTTCATCAAAATCTCTTGTATAAATGCAATACTGTAACCAGCCTAAATGAACTAAAAGCATGTATTTATTATTAAATAGTCAGCACAGCTTTATTGAAAACCAATCACCCGGTTTGGCTTGAGAGTTCATCATAAGTTCTTAAAGTTAACAAATTAAGTAGCACCATTGTGCTTCAAGTCCTATTAATACCATTGGTTTTATTTTTATTGCAAGTTTCGTACAGTTACATTAGCGATAACGCACTATCAATCACATAATTTCAAACAGTTCGGATTTGTTGCGCACTTTAATACAAAACCGATTACATTCATACATGAATTTAACACTAACAGATTATTTAGGCTGTGTGATATGGGGTTTGGTCTTTGATAACGTCTTGCATGGATACGTCGAATATAGCTTCATATGACCACAGAAAGCTGGTGTCATGGATTAGCGTCTTCGCATTAAAAGGGATATAAACACTTTGATTTGGGACAATTTTATGTAGATTAAACACAATGACTATGTAAGAGTTTAACGATAAAATAGATCATCGATTCTCAAGGAACGTTGCAAAGATCACAATTGAGGTAGCTTTTTCAAATAGGTTTACAGTGTGTCTTTTGTTTTAAAATATGATACTTTCTATTTGTATATATTTGAAAAACCTGGCTATAAATTGCCCTGGAAACATGTAGGAAAGGTTTTTTATCATAGAGACTAAAAAGACGCACTGTCTATCAAAGCTTTGTATCTTACCGATTTTTTTTATGGATAATTATTGTTAGCCGGAGTTCATAAATGTCCTAGTTATGTTGAGTTGATTATAATCCATTCCTATACTTTCCTTATTAATGATCCATACCAGTGGTACATTTAACCCATTATTCTAACACTTATTCTCTTTATGTTTTTTTTAATTGAAAGATGACTTTTTCCCATGCATGTCTTACAGAACAGGAAACGAGATTTCTATAGTTTTGTCATTTAAACACAAAATCAACACGATTCCGAGTTTATTTGCTGGCATTTTACACTATTACACAAGAATACGGTTGAGTGCCTGAATGGCAGCTGTCACTTCCCGTCTAGAAATCTCCTTCGTATACTTCCATTTTCAGGAAACGGACAGAAGCTGTGAGATAAATGACACAAGTATTACAGGCACTGGGGATATGACTAAAATCTAGGGTAGATACAGTTTGTCTGGTTTTCTGGTACAGGTTTTAAATATTAAGAAATGTTTCATTTATATTTATCGATTGAGTTGAAACTTCAAGTTCCAAACAGATATTAAGTGGCGTGGGATCAGATTATCTACACAGAAAGAGAACATACGTGGTTTTGTAAATGACATATGCCACAGCCTGTATCGAGTTTGAACCCGTATTTCAGAAACTGATGTGTGCAAGACAACCCCGTGACCTTTGGCCACCAATAGAAAAAATGAAATAGGATTTAACGTCCTACTCTTCTGCACCTCCAATAGAATAAACAGATCAATATTAAATGTTTAATTCAAAGTATGGCCGAAATAGACGGACTCCTAAACATGAAGTGGTTTCAGACAATATGCATACACAGACTTATGCATGACAGCTAAGCTTGAAATTCATTTTAAAACCACTCGCCACCGCCTTTATATTTTGGCTTATCTTTAGAAGCTTAATAAACGTAATTGCAAGCTGTCGATATTTACGGCACACATCTTGGTATTACAGACAAAACACAATTTAGTTAAGTCGTAAAATCGCCTTTAATTGCAAGTTTCCTTATTAGTCGATAGACGTTAATGTTAACATCTTTCTTCATGAAGAATATTTGCTATGAGTCCGATGAGATATGCTCGTTATTTGTTGATTTTAATATGTGATTCTTAGTTTTTCAAGACAATCTTTAAGGCTATAAAACTGTTACCCGGGTTCTTTTGCGATAAATCTATGCATGTAAGGATAAAAATGGTTATAGGGAAATTGGTTCGTTCTCGCCATAACCCTATTATAGCTAATGCGTCTAGTTGTTACCGAACAGAAAAATACACATTGATCCCAACTCTAGCTTCCAACAATTATAATTTTATTTGTGACAGATTTTCAATATCCGTATTCACAGGCATTGATTACGTTCTACTGTCTAAGTCACTGGAGGGGATCGAATTTCTTAAACGAGAAAATGATTTATGGTATAAATGTCTTATATCGTATGATGGTTTTAACTTTCAGTCAATGGTTATCACAAACTGTTAGACATAAATAGGATTGTATTATCTCGTCGACTTGCAGGAGTATTTGGGGAGGGGGCTTTGAGGGGTGCCAGCCAATTGTTTTATATGGAGAATTTGGTGCCGATTAATTGCACACTGAAGTCTGTTGCTTTGTCTTTTTTATGCGACTGGGCCTCACTCATTTAAGTAAAAAGAAAAGAAAATAGCCGTTTTATTGTTTGTTTTCTATAGGGAACGATTGTTTATATTTCACATCCATGTTCAGATAAAACCCAATGTATATTCCACTGTCCCCACAGTTACTTCAAATGAAAACCATAATTGTAATTCAAAATAAATGAAATTGGGTTTAACCTCCCCCGTTCTGCGAAATCTGGATTAATGAAGACTATTGAAGACGGGTACGTAGCATGCCATCACTTATAGTTATTTTGAATGACAAATGTTAAGGCTTCTTTTACGTGGGGGGATTTTAGTATTTCGTTCCACCAGAACGCCGTTCCTTGCTTATAGTTATTTTGAATGACAAATGTTAAGGCTTCTTTTACGTGGGGGGATTTTAGTATTTCGTTCCACCAGGACGACAAAACGCTGTTCCTTGCTAGGCCGGGGGGATTTTAGTATTTCGTTCCATCAGAACGACAAAACGCTGTTCCTTGCTAGGCCCTCCGCCACACACCACTGACAAGGGGAAAGCACTCCGGAAAATCCCATAGAACTCTCTGGTTAGTGAGCCAGCTTCATTTCTCTGAACCAAAATGTATCAATTATTGAAATAACACATTAGTTTTTAATCCGACACAAAAATTTAATGAAAGACTTTTGGCTCCTTTGGGTAGCTAATTTCTTTTATTCTTGTGATTTTTTTATTCTTTTGAATTGACGCGTTTCATATTATAACATGCATTATAATATGGCTTAAGAGGTTTATGGCATCAAAAATTAAATTAAGGAGCGTAAGACAAGAGTTGATAAACTTTATTTTAGAAATGTGCTACACATTTACATGCACAAGTGTTAGTGTGGGCAAAAGAATATAAAATGAATGTAAACCTAATATTGTTTCAGGCAGTCAGATTTTTTTTAAAAATGACTATATTTAATAAGTAATGGTATACCGATTGTCCAATCGATTGACAAATACTCCGATTGAAAAAATCATTTCCTAGGTTGGAAATAAAATGACGAAGGATATAAAATTCATTTTTCTATGTGTTATTGTTATATGGGGTGTTGTAATCTCCTGTCAGCATTTTCTCAGTTGGAAACACATGCATTATACAGTACTACGCTGTAATATCTTGCAACTATTGCCCTGGTAACCCAACATAACCCTCGTCCCCACAAGGGCAGGGTCTAAAATAATCAAAATACAGTTTTCTATGTTCTCAAATAAAAAAAGGATATAAAATATAACTAAATTGCCCAGAAGACCACAAGAGAGAAAGGGGGGGGGGATAACCTGGAGAAAAACCAAGAGGTCACACAGGCGTTACTACTGATTTACAAGCAAGGAATCGAAACCACACCACTTGACCTTTATCAGGTTCTAAACGTTAACGTCATCGTATTTGAATAGTACAGTTAAATCCGATAAATCAAAGAGTGCTGGTGTTACCAGGAAACATGTAAGTAAAACGTGCACTAAAATATTAACGACAGTTCAATGGGTGACTCCGAGTAGTAACTGAATCTTATTTATTTACGTCTTATTAGGCAATTCATATCTTTAATTTGCTTTTTTTCTGACCACATAAAAATAGGTTTAGACCTTAGTGGGTCACACATCTGAATAATATAGCAAATCTGCATTCATCATCGTTTTAGCCAAGGAATTATAAGATAATCTTGGCCCGATCAGTTTCATTTGGATTGGAATACAGAACTGGATGAAAGTAATGACCAAATGATGACAACATTATTATAGCTGCTGTAACATCTAACCTGTACACTAGTAATTATAGTCAAGGTTGTAATTATCTCGAGTGTCATATCAACCCCTGAAGTAATACATCAACCTGTCCTGCAAGGAACAATTTTACTTAATATAACTAGTATACGTGTGAAACCTTCAATGGGTCCATGTTCACAACCCCACAAACTATTATTTACAATGCCCTGAAGTGCCATTGGTATTTAGTTTCAATAAGTAGGTGTAGCTTGTCGTTGGTGAGGGAGCCACTGTGACTCAGTGGGTAAACCTGGAGATCCAGAGTTCGAACCTTGCGTTGGCTGAGAATCCACGCTTGGCCACAAAGTTTAGTCCATCTAGACAGGGGGGTTGCATGGCCGAATGGTTAGTGTGCGCGCTGTATCATACGGCCTGCCATTGTGTAAAGGAGTAGGGTCGCCTTTCCAACTTTGTGTGTACCTAGGGTACTCCGGTTTCCTCCCACTGCTAAAGATCCCTACGAACAAGTGAATTATTGAAATGAAATTAAAAACCCGAAATGACCTAGTTTAAATCGAATGGAGTTTAAATCCCATTTTCAGTAATGTAGGGCGGAAGACCCGGTGTGCACGTACTAGAACCATTGACAGTATGTCCGTCTTCATTAGCCCAGCCGGTGCATAAAAGTAATACGTTAAACCCCATTCCATTTCATTTCAATTCCATATAGTTTAGAGTTCATGGCCAATGGTTCACAGGTACAAAATCAAAATGACAACTGAATAATCCAATTTATACTCAATTATCCAGAGATAGATGCGTCAACAATGTGACTCGATCACTTTTATGACTTTTAAGTAGCTGACAAAATATATCTCGTCAAGGTGTCGTTGAACTCATAAACACCAACCACTGCCAATCAGAATTAGAGGTAAAGGGTTGGTGACAAGGAAGGTCTCTTATTCAAACGAAAGAGACAGTGATTACTGTTTATCTGTTTGACAATTATTGTTCCGTTGCGGGGCGCAAGGCTCGGTGGTTGCGTTATTAAGATGCTTGTGCTGATCTTCCGGTATACGTAACTTGAATGAAACTTAACTATACAGATATTGATAGTAAATAAGAGGCAATGTTAGAAATGCACACGTAAGCATATGCAACCTTATAATATAACGTCCTTATATAACTGACTATGTGCAAGGCGTAATATAATGCCTTGGGGGTATTTTCCCCAACTTATTCTCAGAACATAGTTCAATACTTGGGGGAATCCCTTGGGAATTCCCCGACGATCTCAGCATGTGTATAATGGCTCTCCTGGGTGCGCAGGGCGTTATAGTACCTGGTCGAAAAATTTTTTGCCTAAACATTTGCAAGTCGACACATTCTGGTTCTGACTAACAAAATCTCGTTCTGAGTAACTTCGTGTTCAGCTTTGACGTTATTCGTCAAATTAATTAAACGATAGCGGGCAGTTAACGTTTTAAAAACGTCACGCTTAACGGGTGAACCTTGAATTCAAGACCAGCTATTTTAAAAAGAGTAAGTATATCCTGCTTCGTAGACACCTCCTGTTGACCCTAAATGAAAGTTATCAGGCACACAATATAATCATGCCTTTGACATACATTATGCAAGAGCTAAATCTGCCTATTCTAGGTCATTCTTTTGGCCTGAAATGGTATCTTATCTATTAATTAGGGGGTTGGGATGGCCTAGTGGTCTAGAGTGCCGCGCTTCGACCTCTAGCTGGCCGGTCACCTCTGGCTTGCGGCTGTGGTTTCGATCCCTGGTGTGAGCGTATGTGGCATGGAGATAGGGGCGCCTTCTCAACCTCGTGGGTTTCCTCCGGGCACTCCGGTTTCCTCCCACTGCTAAAGACCCCTACGCGCAAGCGAATTATTGAAATAAAATTAAACCATTGTGTTAGTCCCGAAATGACCTAGTTTGTGTCGAGTGGACGTTAAATCCCATTTCTCTCTCTCTCTTATCTATTAATTAGACATTAATATCCACATCAATCAACTCTCGATGTCAACGCTAACCTGTAATATTTGTTGGATTATGATCCGATTTGCTGCATAACTTTCCTTTACGACTATAGTAATGATGGTCGAGGCTAGACGGAACTTTCATTCGCTAAATTCTTGGTTCTTAGTGGATCAATTGACTGACATTTTCAGAAAATTGCCTTTACATTACCTAGTGAGAACTGCCAACTCGTTTCTAATCTTACATAATGTATCTTTAATAAAGCAAAATGTCCTACTTTTCTACACCGACTGGGCAAATAAATACGGGTATACGTCATACAGTGGGCTATGAGGACAATTTTGCCCAGGACTACTGCCAACTCTTATTTCGAATTATTTCAAACTGTTAAGGGTTCTTTTACTTTTACTCCAATGTGTACACGCGTCGTTGAGTGTTGGCCCAACCCGAACAACAGACACTGTTGCTTGCCAGACATTCCGTCCCGTAACACTAACAAGGCGAAACCACGTCGAAAAATCTAGAAGTCAGCCTAAATCTTCCTCGCCGAGCCCTTAACAAAAGGAGAGCATTTATATAAATATGTTACTAGTGTCGGTGACTAAGCAACTAAAGTGTTAAAGAATTCGGACTCTAAATCAAGTATTCAGGTAACATACGAAAATATTTGTATATTGGTATCCTTGGTAATTCATGCCTGCTATCAGCCTATCTGGACACTAAAGAAATATTTTTCAACGCGCGGTCCGTACAATGAAACAAAGAATTCAAGCGTCGTTCATAGATTTGTAACATACCCACAACCACTGCCACAAATCAGACCTCACAACCGAAGAAGTCCCAGGTCTCTGTTAAGGATTGTTTTTATAAGGCGGTATTGTAAATGTGAAGCAAGAAGACAAACATGTGCATGCCAGATAGGAATATGTGATGTTTTGAAAGCTATAGGTAAATAAATAGAATGAAGCATGAGAGGTAAGACAAGATGAAGTCTGTTAGTTCACTCCATAAAAACCCAAGTATGCATCTTAAGAATCTATATAAAGACGCAAAAAAACACGTGTCGATACTTTATACATTGTTAAGGGTGCTTTTCTAGCCATTCATTGAAACATATAAATTCATTAATCAAGATCTAAAATGTACAGGGTTTATATCAAGGACGGGATTAAGGACTGGAAGCGGCGGCAATAAAACAATTACATTTCCTTAACCATATCAATCGAATGTCCAGAATCCGCCCCAGTGAAGGTATGTCAGTTCAAATTGGGTTTTCAGAACGGACCAGGTGAATAAAATACATATATGCTCGCATATATGCCCATCAAGGTACGAAGCCGAAACTGACCAATAAATCAAGTATTTTATTTCTGACAATTCATTAATAAATATGCACAGTTAAAATTAAGAATAAAGTTGTGTTTTATTAACCAAAGTTAGATATATTTAGTTACTATATAGAGTTACAATAATGAGCTGATTTTCTTTCCATAGTAATACCTCAACAAAAAATTGTCCAATAATAATTGATACTGTCAGTTAAACGATCCATTCATTCCTTCTTCTTTTTTCTTAATAAACCGGTCAACTTGTTAAATATAAAGAAGATTAAAATACCGATTTTGTCGAGTTAACATGCAAATGTAACGATGCAATCACGTGCACGTATAATACCTGTCAAGTTTAACTCTAATCCCAAAATGGATGAGTCAAATCTTCTACAGAACACTCTTAACCCATAAATAGAAGACTGAACGTCGTCAATTATGCAATAAATGAACCTAGTATGCTATAATTACTAAATATCACAATGTATTAAAAGAGAAAGCATAAAATAATGGAAATTGGTTATCTGAAACTTCTGTTGATAATTTATGACCAAAGGAAAGATGACAGTAGTCACAATACACAATCTGATTCAAACACAAATCCTATTGCATTTCGTTTTTTTTTTTTTTTGTAGTTCAAAATTTTGTTATACTTGTCTTCAGTGTAGGAAATAGAAAGTATAAAAAACGAAACGAAATATAGATCTGTGTTTAATCAGATTACCACAATACACTAAATCATTAGTTTGATTCTCTATTAAATTAAATTATAGTTTTAAAATCAATCATGAAGAATGTATATATTGAAAATTTCAATCAAATGAATTTAATTTATTCTAAGCGAAGTTGTTTGTAATTTTGACAAGATATAGCCTAAATAATCTCAATTGTCAAGTAACATTGCCATGATAATAAACAAAGCCTCGATTTCCGTGACATTGTCGAATCCATTCAATATCTTAGCCATTGGAATGCCTAGTTAGTTGATTATGGGCTTAAAATAATAATTTATATAAAATTCGAAGCTAGAAAAAAGACTCACAATAGGCAGGTTTAGCTTTTACATCTTTAATTGCATCTTTAATTGGTTTGAAATGGATTCTAAACATTTAAACTTCTACTGGCGCTTCGCTGATCGTACACAGTTCGTGCATAACCCATCTTTAAATGAAAGACAATAGTACCGAAGTTCTGAAAAGCATAAGAAGGTAATGGCCACGGTGACGCGACAAACCATATATATATACATGTTTAAAGCGATACCATTTAGCATTAAATGAGTAAATATGAAGATATATAGCAATACTGTACCTACATCGCACAGAAAAGCATAGCATAATATGGTTTATTGCATATGGAGTATAGGTACATCGATTTAGTAGATACCGAGCAAAGTGCATTTTTATACCAGTTTGTGTTCGCTTTGGTAAAACAGCACTTCCCATGATGTTTGGTCACAATCTTTGACATTACTAGGATACCTTGTACTCACAGAAGGCAAGTATAAAAAGATGTAATATGATGCTTCTTAAGGTGTTGCTTTTTTTGTGTGAATTTCTCTGTTGATATTCATTTGTCGGCCATTAATGTGGTGAAGCATTGTAATGGTGTCAATATCCAATGGTAAAAACCCCATCATAATTGAGAGTTAGCTATATGTCTCTTTAAATATTGGTTGCATGCCGAACGTCACTATAAGGTCAAAGTATAAGTGATTTATGTGCGTAATATTAATCAAATTTCCACCACCAACTCTACTTTGGGAGTCTCGAAAATCTGATCCCTTGCTCTCTGTTTATTAAATTTATCTAAAGTTGGAGAATCGCCCAAGGCTCTCGTTGTTTCTTCGTTCAGTAAATTGGGGGCATTTCAGCCTTAATGTGTTGACGTCACAATATCTTGACGCCTCCATTCGTTATGTTACGTTCTTGTATAATAATAACCTTATTTGGGAAGGGTAATTTGGGAAGGGTAAAGGATTGGGCTGCAGAAGGCTTTGCGCAAAAAAATATATCGTCAAAGTGACTTTACATGGAGTGCTAGGGGATTCATCATAACATTATATCGTTTTGTCATTTCGTTTATGCAGTTCCTTTCCCACAATGCATAAATAAGCTCTCCCAGATATGATGTCTGCCGTCTCTCATCACCCTTATTTTTCGGTCCATGAGTATAAGACCCCCCCCCCCTAGTTTGTAATTTTGACACGAAGATCTGCCACCACACCACATTGTATACCAGAACAGCGTAAAGTTAAAAAGAAATACAACAATCATTTTATCCGAGAAATTATCAAAACGCAGAACTACTGCTGATGTGTGTTCAGATCTATTAGCATTAAAGATGTGTTTTGAATTCTGGTTTAACGTCATCATACCTACCTGACCCAACCCGGTTCACGAAGATGAAAGCACGGGATTTAAAAGTAACATTTCCAGCATTATTAAACGTAACTTTGTTGTTCAGTTTTTTATTGACATATTATGTTCTACATAGTCTTCGCAAATTTTGTTAATATCGTATGTATCTGAATTATAATATATTTCATCTAAACAGTATCACGAAAATCGAATATTAATCACAAATACGTCCAGACAAAATTAAAATCGCAGAAGGTATTTTTATAATTTGTATTATAATAATAGGTAAGATAATCTGAAAGTCATTAATGGCTGGCTGTGGGCAGTATAATACCTGAACCTTGTAATTATCTTCAAACTACCTGGCTCCATCATACAGGTGGTATTAAGACTTCGGTGACTACTAGTCCCTTTAATCATCATCTTGCGTATAAAGAGACTACGTGAAAGAAAAGGACATACATCAAAATTAACTAAAGATCTCTATAATTTATAATCTCTGTGTCTTTTATCAAGGTGGATAGGTCACTGTTGGAACATAATTCAAGGGAGATAAGTAAGCCATTGAAATCAAATCGAGACAGATACATCACCGATCGAAATGGACTATGCTTTTACCCCTTCCATTCTTTAATTGGGTTGAACTAACGTGTTATTTCTATTAGCGATAGGGCAAGCTCTATGTGGTTACATTTATGTATCAAAAAATAAAACGGGAGACGGTTTGTGTTTTAAAAAATTAATTCATTTATTGTACTGTGTCGACACAATCGGTAATATCTATTTATAAACCTTTCAGCGACGATAGTGATTGTCATCCCACAAACCACTTTATCATCTACCCCAACAAATTCCACATGTTCTCAGGAGCGGATCCAGAGGGGGGATTTGCCCCCCCCCACTCAGCTACATGAAAAAAATAATGCCTTGCATCAAATGAAATTACATCACAAAGTGATCCTACATCAGTATAAAAATGATTTCTCTGTTTAAAAAGCTCAATATGTGTGTATGCCTACGTAATTTAGAGACGATGATGGCAGATTTCCGTAACAGAAACCTGGCAAACCCCCTCCTGCAAAAATTCCTGGAACCGCCACTGGTTCTTAAGGGTGTGCCTTTTTTTTACAAAAAAGTGAAATTAATCCTCGGTTTACCCTTTACAGACTTTAATGTTGTATTATGGAATTGATGTAAAAGTGAAATGTAACTGCAATATGATTTGAGATCACGTATCGACAATAAAATATTATTTAATTTTACATAATGGAATTAGTGTAATCCGAGTTTAAGACATTACAATGTGTACGCGGGACCTCGGTTTTTCGTCGCATCCGAGCGACTAGATAGCTGTCCTTGTCAGTCCCTCTATTCTGTATCACTGACAAGGAGAAACCACGCCGGAAAATCGAGATGAACTTTCTCGGTCAATGCCGAACACCCGACCTCCAGGGCCGGCTCGTCCAAATGTTTGACAATACTTCAACTGGGTCTCGACCATGTACACCCGAACTTGAAATGGTTAGACTATAGTCGCGACCATGCTTAACCAACCTTTCGAGGTCGGTTGCGAGGCTGGTCAAGTCAGATTAAAAATGGCGGCTCGCCACAAAAGATGTGTTGTGTTTAAATTGTTATTTGAAGATAGAACTATACTACCAATGTTGCTCCCTTGAAAGTTATTTAAATTCATATAACATTATATGAAGTTTCCATATTATATAAAGTGGATAATCTGTGTTTCAATCAATTCGACCAGGGCTGATATCAGACTGAAATTGTGAAAGTATTATACTTAAAATGGCAGTATTTTTGGAAAAATATTTCATCTACTATTTGTGAATTTTACTTGGAAAAACAGTAACACAAACGATTTTGTTCATTGAATACATCCGTTTGATATACATTGTAAATAGAAATTATGTAACTGTAAATAAACTCTGGATATTTGATTGATTTGTTTATTTTATTGTCTGGGGATAACTCGGTCACCGACTCAGCTGTGAGTAGATTTCTTGAAATCGTCGTTATCATGTTCTACAGCTTTTTCAGCATAGACAGAAACTTCTGGCAAACGTTCCGGTAATTTGCCTCCGAAGAATGATGGGTTTCAAGTTTTCATTAAGTAAACTGTTAAGTAAAAGGTTTTGTAGCAGTTCATTGAAGATAACGGCGTCCATTTAGTCGTGACCATACAAGCGCACACGAAGGTTGCCCGGGCTAGCGAGCCAACGCCTTACCTACTTAGCCACGAGATCCCCGAATTTCCACGTGTACTACCTATTCATGTTTGCTTTGCTGTACCACCTAAACATATCTTCATGCCAGCCGCGCAATCTTTTAATGCGGAAGTGAGAACACAGCTTGAAAAGGAATGTTTGCGTCCCACGAAGATATTTTGAAGTTGAGACATTTTTGTCGTAAATGTATTTTGTTACTACCCCCGTCCCCCAATATTTATATATATATAAAAAAGAAATTGACGCAAATGCCCGTTTATTCTACGTAATGTGTTCAATTTAAGGAAGAACACGACTGAAGTGTGTGCACATGTTTGGGTGCTTTAACTGCACATTCAAAGGGTGTCTGCATTTAACAGGATGCAATTGTCCGCCTCACCAATAACCAAATATGGCTAATAAGTTGTAATTTAACCCTGTTTTAAAATATCACGTTTCTATGAAATTAAAACGCGTTAGCTAGTGTCGCCATTTAAGGTAAAACAAAAAGGATGGCGAGTGTGGTTCCATTTGAATTGAAATACGGTTTAACGTCATACTTTTCCTCCCCGACGGAGGTACCACTTGATGTGGGGATGTATTATAATATGTGGAATGTAGATCATAAGGCTTATTATCTATGCCAGGCACAGGCTCTGTCCAGGGTTGCCCGACCATAATCACCTTCTTTAAAGCTCCAATAGCATTTTTTTAAGTTATATTTTTAAAATGTATTAAAATAAAGCCCAAAAATAGATTGAACCTATAAACAGTCCTACCTTGTTAAAGAATAATCCTATTAATCCTATAATTCAGTACTGCCAGTTGAGAAATTGGCAAAAATATCATTTTCCGCTTCAAATTCAAACGTTTGAAGATGGCCGTCCATGGAGAGGAATGGGAAAACAAGGGAGGTAATTGAGTAACTATAGTGAGTTGACAACCTTTTGAGCAAAAGACATAGAAATAATTATGTTTTGACTTTCTTAGAAAATGTGAAATTGGAACTTTAAAAAAGCCGAGATACTTGCAAAATCTGTGTATTCGAATTTGAGATACCTTGCAAAAACGTACGTATTTTGAAAATAGATGCCTAGAAACGTTCCTATAATAAAACATGTCAAATAAAATCACATGAAATCAAAATTTATGTTTTACCAGCCAGCACTGAATCGTGTTTATTTAATAAGTGGCAGTCTCTTTATTGAATAAGTGACAGTCTCTTAATTAAACCACACAGTTCAGTCCGTTCATTCCAGTTTCCTCCAGTATTCCCCTATACACCAGTATATCAGTATTTCTCAGTTTATTTTTTGGTGGGGTGGTTGGGGACGGGGCGGGCGGTACTTATACACTTAAAAGAAATACCAAAACCTCAAAAATATCTTAGTCAATAGTACCTACCATTTTAAAATTAAATTGACCTTATTCGGACATCTCTGTCAGTAACAGAGTATTAACTTGTTTTTCCTATATTGTCCTCACTCAATTAAATACGTCTAAGTTTTTATTCCATGGAATCAGAATGTGTTGACGTTAATCTGTGAACGACAGCCGTCGTAACCATCTTATTGTTTTTTTCATCAGACACTGGGCTTCTTATATAAATGCAATCAATTGGAAACTTGAATTAATTTTAATGGGTTCACCAACAGACCAGACTTAAAAGAAGAGTGGTTTGTTTGGTCTTAATTAGGTCGTCTGCTTTCACGGTATTTACTCGGAATAAAAGAATATGTAAGAGAGACTGGGGTTTAAGAGATTCTGGGGTAAAGAAGAAACGCGCGAAAAAAAAATATGTTAAAGACCATTCCATTTTAGTAACTAAACACAATCCCCCATTCACCGTTTGAAGTTATGCCACTCCTGATAAAACTGTTTCCATGGTACTTAAAAGGAATAAAGTGAACAAAAGAATAAATAAGATGGAATTGATTGAGATTCCGGTGTAAAGAAGAAACGCGAAAGAAATATATTTTTTCTGTCAAAGACCATTCCATTTTTATAACTAGACATATCCCCAATTGAACATACTATATGTTGAAGGTTATGCTATTATCTCTGTTCTAGTCTGTATTGTGTTTTTTAAAATGTCTTTGGTATAGTCTCTTTTTTGTAGTCGCTCCCTAATCCGTCGGTAATCGCTTGGGAGGACATCCAGTTATACCTGTGTTAATCGTCAAGATCAATCATATTTGTTTGCTATTGCGGGGGCGGATAGTTTAACGTGGTTTTGACCACCCATTTGTGGGTGACAAAGAGTAGAATCGCCTGTCCAACCTTGGTTTTTTTTTCTTTCTCCAGGTCCCATAGCTTCCTTCCACTACGAATTATTGAAATATCATTGACCTTAATATTAGTCCCGAAATGACCTAATTTGTGCCGAGTTGACGTTAAACCCCACTCACCCCCATCCCTCCACTAACTCAACAGAAAATGTTGTGTGCCAGGTCATGTCAATGCAAATTGTTACATGTCAGTTAGACTATAAAAAAGATATCCCCGTAATAGTCCATTAGGGGTTCTATTTGTTTTTGTAGTTCTATGTAATATGTAATATGAGTAAAATGTCCAATTCCTAACTCACATGTAATAAACTGCACGAGTAAAGAGAGAGAGCTGAATAACAATCTTGTATTTATAACAGTAGGTGGTTATTCTAAATGTTACATAATTTACGATTTCTAAATTTCTATTTACAGCTTCTAACTCATTACGATAAGAAACTAGAAATTCATTAACTCACATCATCCGATCCAAAGGAAATGAAAAACGACAGACAATTTTCCAAATGGGATGCCTATCAAGCTTGACAATTCAGCAGTGTTTGGTTTGTGTTCCGGACAAATATTCGCTGATATTTTTTTCACTTTGTGCATCTCACGTTCCTTGTTTGCGTCGACTGATCGTTACCGGATTTCATCACAGCAGGAGACATAAAACATGTTCGCGGAATATCCGGACGAAAATGAATATGTCTGATACATCATTTTATAAAACGTGTTACGGCATTAAACATTTTTGTAAGTTGATCTTTGTAAATGTTGGTTTTTATCGGCAATGTTTAACAATTTTCTTTAAAAATGCAATCAATCCCAATCTAAGCGCAACACATTGACAGGGAAACAGCTCAGTGATCCATGAATATGGTAATACACGGTACTTCAGTGGGGTGTTAAATCCTCTGCGGCTTTCACCATCCCTGTAGTTAGTCCAGTCTTTCCAATAGTAATCGTATATTGGGTACTGATAGAGTAGTGATATGTTGCAAAGAAATAACATTTCAGAGGAGGTAAGGTTACTATTAATTCGGGTAATGGAGGCAGACAAGAATTAATTTCCCCAATGTTAGCCGGCTACAACTGTCCCCCAAATTTTCGTTGAACTGAACGCTTTTCACTACAGACAGAGCAACGAATTGTCATGTCAAATTTTGTATGAGGTTGATTACTGACATTTTAAGATGCACAAACGTGAAGAATTATACCAAAACATGCGATACATATCACCGTAACCAACCTCTAAATCATTAATATTTACCAAAACCTGGCAGAAAATGTTAATTCAAACCTTCTTCTTCGAGTTGATATAAACAGACGAACTACACATCGTGTTTGATCATGGTATTGGCCGCCATTTCATCTTTATACTGTTATTTCTGGCGGACCTGTCCACTAGGGCCGAAACCCGGAACCTCCACTACGTGGGTATAAACCATGTTTAGAATAAGTCTATCGATACTCCTAATTGTGAAAACCAAATGCAATTGTGGATCTATTGAGTGTGGTTTAATGGCCGAGGGCGGTACATTAAAGAGCGCAGCGCATAGCTCTATTCTTTTGTAATCTAAAATCAACGAAAATGGAATGTATATAATAAGAATGTATATAAAGTGATTTATATTCAATTTTCTTTTTTTTTATTGCACTTTATATTCATTTATGTTCGCTGGGATATACGTGAACACTGAGCAGTCTATATTGCGCCTGCTTGTCAATTGCACACGAGTTATTTTTGTTGTTGTTTTTGGTCGTTTGTAAATCAGCCATTTTTAATTACTTCTGCATTGTCTTATAGGAAACATTTCTTTTGGGACATTACAAACGATGCCCAAGACCATTATGTCTATAGAATACAGGAGACGTGTAGCGAATATATAATCTTCACTGTATCTTAAATATTGGATATTAGGGTCACATATTTGAACGGTAAGATAATGGCGTCAATATTAATTGAAATGGACCAATATTGAATTCTAGTTCATGTTTTTAACTTCCAATATCATTGACACTATTGATTTAGAGGTTTAGCCCCTTTAAGATATTCATAATGCACGAGGACATTAGTGAGGGGCCGTATCAATGTATTACACAATTTCTTGCTTAAGACAATTAAACAACTTTAAGCCTGGCTCGCAACCTGCCGTATGTGTTTTGACACCCGAGGGTCATAGCGTTTGTATGCAAGAAACCATGTATGTACAGGGCCAAAAATCTCTACGACCAGTCCGCAATCTTCTACGGTAATGAACACACGCATGTGACGCGTAAGACTGGTTATGGGTTGGGCTTAATATACAGACATTAACCCGCATGTCACCGTCCAATACTTCATACATTCTAAAATAATATAGTGTAGGTTGAAATTATGATGCGCAGAAATCAATTAATCGTGACGTCACATCTATATTTTAAAGATAGTTAGTTTTATTAAAGCCCACGTATTCTATTTAGAAAATAGTGTTAAAGGAGCTAAATCGCTAATATTTGGGACCTAGAAATTGACACAAATTGGTCGCAACGCATATAACAGTGATTTACATTCAATCGTTTCTATTTTTACTGTTATTTCAAATCCGATATGTTCGGCGAAACACGTCAGAAGTCTCAATCGAATGGTAATCTCTAGCGTCTGGTTATTCCAGTCTACACTGATAGTATTTATTGCGCATGCTCCCCAGAAAAGAATATGCGGTCACTGTTTGACACGACTTCTGGAATATGTCTAGCCTTGTTACAAATGGCGCTGAAACGCATTATGATACACGATTCATGTACCAATGGTAAAATGTTGATATTTTCATAAATATTGGATATCAGAAGTCCATCTTTTCCCAGTAAAATCACGACATCAGTATTGATTTAAATTGACAAATAATTCGTGTTTTCAATGTCAATGTCAAAGACTTTGGATGATATGGAGTTAGAGATTTAGCTATACTTGAACTCTTTAACTGGATTTATAAACCATATTCGTATGCACATAAAATTAATCTTATTATATGCAGCAAAGTGCATACTGAGCTTGACAAATTAATGATTCTTAGTCGGAGGCACATTAATCCTTACTCAGCAGATTTTCTTATAAATGCACACTTTATCCACTGACAGCAAAATCGTGTTGACAACTTTAAGACACTCGGCTTTACCATGTCATTCGGGCTATTTACTTTATGGCTCTATAACATTGTATCTTAAATAGGTAAATGTTACATTCAACCATTTTTCCAAATGTATTTATCCACTATAAATCGCTGAAGATTCTATGCTAGTTGTTGTTTTGTTTTTCTAAACACACGATTAATGTAGTGTAAGGAATGCATTAATTTAACAATGGACTCCAGCACCGAAGATGCTCGGTCATTGGCTTTGATCTGGAAAAAAGGCACCAAGATAAATGAAATAGTCAATAGATTGATTCAGTTTCACATTCCAGATTTTATTTTTGCATCGTGTGTATTTATTATTTTGTTTTAATTATGAACTTTGTATTTATGTATGTACTGCTGTTCTTTATATGTGTTTTATGTTTAAGTGTGTACTGTTGCTTTGTGGCACTAATCTTTTGAACATTGAAATAAACGAAATTGGATCTAAAAACATATATAAATGTAATATAAATGTATATAAAGTGATTTATATTCATTTTAAAAAGAAATATTGTGATTTCTAATCAATTATATTCGGTGAAATACGAATTCAACGACCCCCTATTACGTCTACTGAGTCAATTCTACACGTTTATTATTTTATCGTTTGTGAATCAGCATTAATAATGACGACCGAACTGCCTTGTCGGATATGTTTGTCTTTGTTCATTACAAATGGCTCCCGAAACCATAAACTCGCGTACTAATTTTGAAATATTCATTGTGTCTTAAATATTCGGATCCTATATTTTCACGGCAAGATAACAGTATCAATAAATTGAAATGGAATTCCATTTCGGGTCTTTTAATTTCGAATTTTATGGACAATATAGAGTAAGAGATTTAGCTCCTGTGTGTACTTTTGTTCTATGTTTTGTGTAAGTGAGTATGTTGTGTGTATATTCGGATCCTATATTTTCACGGCAAGATAACAGCATCGAATTTTATGGACAATATAGTATGTTCTTTTGTTCTTATGTTTTGTGTAAGTGTGTATACTGTTGTTTGGTGTTTAAATCTATACTGTTTTTCTATGTCTTGTTTTTGTACTGTTGTTCAGTGTCTTGTGTTTAAATATGCACATTTCGTTCTGTATTTAAATATCTTTGTTGTTATTTGTTAAATATGAGCTGTATTTCTGTAACTATACTTTTCTGCACCAACCGGGATAACGAAGGCGGGGCATTGTAAGGACTACAACGTCCGAACGACTAGACACTACTCCTTGTCAGCCCCTCTGTCCTGCGCCATTGACAAAGATAACAGCAGGGGATCTTTTTCGTCACACTGTACATTTACACCATTTCAAATTAATCCAGTGAGGGTGGGGGTGCATGTGTTTGTGATTTGGTGAGGTGATCTTGTTTAGGGTAATTGAGTCTGCATGAAGTTGTACTTGTCTGTATAATAGTAGTATTATTTTGTCATATGAGCTGCAACAATCGATGGTCATTTGCATAACCAGAAAGATGTCTGTTGCTTGAACATTTAATTCTTACTAATTCATCTATAGTATTTATGTGGGATCTAATTGCAAGTTCCAGACAGGGTTTATCACAGATACGTTTACCGCATAGTAATGGATGTTTATTATATTATCGCCAGAATGAATGTCGGACATTTTACTCGAAAATAATTTGTGAACTAGGTGCAATTAAGTGCACACAACATCTTGACAGAGTGCATCATGATGTTAGGTCATTTCGGTACTGACAGATGGCTTAATTGTATTTTAATAATTCGCTCGTGCGTAGGGGTCTTTAGCAGTGATTGGAAACCGGGAGACTCGGAGATCATCTACGAAGGTAGAGCAAGCGGGGAATAGTATCTACATTACTGACTCATTGACAGACCTTATGTTTTTACGCTCAAGCAATAAACCATTACACCTAATATAATATAAATATAGAATACAAGACATGGGCTGATTGCTTAGTTGGTCAGAAATATTCGTTTGTCTGAATTAATAATAAATTAATGAAGGCAAGGGTTCTTAAACGTGCCCGCCAAGGTGCACACCGGACATTGTTTTTGTTCCATCCTTACAATTCCTTGCCAGACCCTCCGCCTTGTACCATTGACAAGGGGAAAACAAACCCGGAAAAACTCGGGGTACTTGGAGCGAGTTGGAGCGAACGCGATACCTCTAAGACACCTGTGACGAGCGCGGTGATTATCGAGATTAGTGAGACGAAAAAACACCCTACGCAAAATGAAGTCGTATGCCCCCCCACTCCGACCCAATGATACTGTGAAGATGGCATAAATAACAAGACGGGTATAACTTATATTGTAAACATTATTTAATAATATTTTTCAATGTTAAAATGAAAAATGAAAAGAAAACAAGAAAAAAAAACAACACTCGATCATCAGGATTCAAAATCCCAGGTTTTAAATTACAAAATGACAAAATAACAAACAGACTGTACATATGTTTTCAAATAGTATGTTATTATAAATAGTTTATGATTGGTAAAAGTTTATATATTATGAAAATAACCACACCAAAGTTCTTAAAAATTCTTTCTCCTTTAAATAGACTCGATACATATTCTAAATGAAAATAGTTTTGTATGCATATAAAAAAAACCCCCGAAAACTATTTTCAATGCAAACAACAAAAACACCGCTGCCTCGTTAATCCCTGTGGTAAAGTAACGTTAGAGCGATACACTGAAAACTACTTCTGAATGGAGATTCCTTTGGCGTATGATTTTGTGCTGAACTTATTGGATAAAGGCAAATAGCACGTTTTATTCAGAGGTTTTTACCTCAAGGTACGGAAACAGCTGAGGATTTCTGTTTTAGAATTTAAAAAAGTACTTGATTTGATTTAACAAATAAAAACAAATCTATAATGGAAAATGCTATACAAACAAGTTCTGCGCCTTTTCTCTGTGCGCTTCCTGGACGTTTGCTATTTGAAGGAGAAAGAATTCTAAAAACGTTTGTAAAGAAATAAGTAATGATATAAATTAAAGTAACACTGACTAGCTAGCTACTTAAATAATAACTACTATTTTCAAACTTAAACAAATAAATAAATAAACTTGACTAGCAGTATCCCTCACGCTTGTTAAAAACTTAAAGATCATTTCAAATTAATTGCACGATTTATAAAATAAAAGACATTATAATGGTATCACAGTAATAAAAAAATGTTTGGTGATATTTCTGACAAATTGCATAGAAATTATGCAACACAAATATGATGGCCAGCAGACTTTGTGAATGGACAAGCGACCATGTTATATGACATCCAATTGAGGGTTTCTGTCGGAATAAATTGAATGATCCTTCTTCAACGCCATCATGGTATGTGCATAGGTCGTTGTTAGTTCTCGGATAAAGGCACTTTTTGTAAAACCATCGTTTAATATATTTTAGAACCACACATGGTAAGATGTATAAATAACATATACATTCTTGTCAAATGAAAAACTTGAAACAACACGGGGAGATAACTCCTTGAGACTGTTATATATATATACGTTACACCCGATATGATGCAATCCTTTGGTTAAGGCTAACAAAATAACTAGGAATAAACACTCTAAAACATAACGTAGATTCTAAATTACTTAAATAATGACGTTGATTTTAAAATTCTAAGATTATAAATATTAAATAAATAAATAGTTTTAGCATATATAAGTCAATAGAACTGTTTAAAAACATTACTCTCTCATTCTGAAAACCACAAATTGTAAGCAGCCAAATAGTTCGGGAAAATTTGGTGTACTTCCGGTAAGTAGTGATACAGTTTGAACAGAAGCAAATGGAAAACATATCTAGACACAACAATCCAGGTCATTTACCATATTCAATTTTCAAAATAAGAGAGTAGAACTATTGACTGTATTATTGGCTTATTACAGTATCATATGACACAACCAGAATATTATGAGCAGAAATTGATATACATATTATGTAGCATTCGGGTAATTGGAAATAGATGTGTACTCGATTGAACTATTATTATAAAATTTACGCACAGACGTTAGTTTAACAGACATCGTTTGTGGAGTTTTCTAAATTAAATAAGTATATTAAACCTACCGTATCTTATATATTAATATCAGGAGATGAAATTTATAGGTTAGCCATGTATTATGTAACACTGGTGATTATTGGCAGTTTGACTTAAGGTGATATTATCGTTTTCTGGCACAGGTGTGTTTCTTCTTATTTATAAAAGACAAGGTCCTAGATATGGCAATAAAAAAACTCTGCATGCATGGTGAACAATGATAAGGTGCGCCGTGCTGATTTGGAAGTTTTAAAATATATAGGTGTCGAAAAGTTTGTTCGTGCGCTAGAATTTTCCGACAAGTGGGGCATTACGTTAATCCCATACGCCGAAGAGTATTATTTCCACGGTTGTCATCGAACTACTCTTTTCGTAATTCATTCGCCCAAGTGCCACTAAGAATGTAGGAATTAATACATTAATAAGCTTAAGGTTTTAGACAGGATAAAACAGGTATATGCTGATTAATGACGTTTATAACTCTGGTCAATTGAGAACTTGTTCCAGGTTAAAACCGATGATCAAACACTTCCTCGAAACTACAGTGTCACCATTATGCATAATAAAATTATGATAAATACAAAACTAGCCTATCTATTGTCTTTATAAAAAAACACAACTCTTAATTAATAAATCACAATGAATCACATATTGCACGAGACATGATGAAATAAATAAAATAAATATCATATTATATGACTTATAATTGAAACTGAAATCTAGATATATGAATGTATACTACGTTATCTTATGATCTATGAATCATACATTAAATATTATTATTCATAAATCATACCTTAAACCTTATTATCTATAAATCATAAACTAAACCTTATCTATACATCTTTATCTATAAATCATAAATTATATCTATATAAGCATTCGGAACACCCAGCTAATTCTTTTAGATTGTCCTCAAAGTGAATCCATTCGTTCATTCGTGGGGCTTAACGCCCGCTTCCACCTAATAGACAGGGGTGTTAAACATGCGGCCGGCCAAGGGTTTAAATGTTGCCCGTGGAACAAATTACAACGAACTAACCTGTCAATAATTCTTAGAAACGTGTCGATAATTTTAAGAAACTAGCAGTGGAAATCATTTATTTATTATTGTTTTCCAGTTTCAGTATTAGATAGATATCTAAGAGGTTGTATTGTTATACAAGAGTACATTGTGTAAAATATTATATCTTGACAATTCGGAAACCAGTCTAAAAATGAACTATGTCAAGCACGTTTGTCCTGTTTGTATTTAGAATTCAATAAAGTTCAAGGACGTTTGTCTTTTTTTTTTTAAATAATTTTTGTATATCTCTGCCCAAAATGAGTTTGACACCCTTGACCTAAAATGATATAACAGGAAGCGAATCATCTTTTCTCGGCTTATTTATAGTCATTTTTGTTCTTGAAAACTGGACATGGATGGTAATAATTAAGCATAATAATATAGGTTATTCACTATTATTGTGTGATTAGCATACCGTTTAACAATTCACAATCAAGAGTCAACATTTTGATAAAAAGAATTAACCGAATGGTTCCGACTATCTCTATTCTACAAATTAAATAACTCTACGTCATAAAATCGCTACACATTTTAATTGGAAGCACTGTTTTGTTTGTTTGGCATTTTTCAAATAATTTCTGAAATTCAATTAAAAACACTGTGCTGGGTTTATTTTAAAAGCATAATAATAAGAACTATTAAAGAATAATTATTCTGCATACATGTAATTATTCTCAAATACGTCATTTTCTTTTTAACCTATGAAAATCACTGAAATGGTAATTTTAAAGTAACCGTGTCAATCAATGAACTGTTGATTTGCAAGTTTCTTCAAATAATATGTAAAAATATGTAAGGTTAGTCTCATTCTCTTAAGAAAGTACGGAAACCAAAATATGTACATGTAATAGGAATATAGTCGTTATGGGCAACAACGTTTATTGTTTTAAAGGATATAGCGATGCAGATCACAGATGGACCTCAAGGTAGAGGTAGGCAACCTCAAAATGTGCGCATAAAATTCCAAAAAGGAGGACGTGTTATTAATATTTGGAGAAGTATTTCAAAGGAACTGTGTAGGAAAATGAGGATTAGCAATTTGGCAAACCTTTGTTTTGTGCATTTGCTGATTTAAAACAATTTATATGTATACAGAATTAGGACCATGCCAAATAGAAAGCAGAGTATTCATGCAACTGTGTATATTGTCCATATTATTGGTGTCATGTCTATGACAAACATCTCTTTAAGATTTGATATGCATGCTTACTGTTGCCTGTGGCCATAATCCTAATAATGGACACTCTATGTCATGTTCGTTCACCATCGGTGCTCTCCAAATAATAACCATACAATCAACATAGATCAGTCAATATTCATTCGTTAGCGTCACGACAAGCCTTAAGACTCACAACGTCTTTCACAGGCTAGGAACGTATCTTCGGAATGATTCGGAAGAGATCGGATAGCTCCGTAATGCTTTGGGGACTTTTCCGGGAAACCGATTGTGTCATTTTCCTCAAGGAACGTAGTTCGCGTGTAACCCATCTGAAGGGAAACTCTGTCTACTCGTAAAATCAGAAGGACGGTCCTTGACACATTCAACAGACCATTTATTTTCGACAGGCTGAGGAAGCAACTTATCTCCCAATCGCATTACATGGTCACGCTCGTTCCCATATGTCAGAAGTTTTAAGATCCGAATATGGCCAAAACTTGACTAGACATCTTCAACCTCCTCGTGTCCGTTGTTAATGGATGTGTTCCGAATCTGTATGGACTTTTTCCCGCGATATATATCCCATAAGCCCGAGATGATTTCTGCTACGACTATATCACTGGAATTTTTACCTATAAGTCTTAACGTAAATACTCCATCATGGCGTAAATATTCTAACGCAAAACGACTGGCTAATTTTTTGTCTGGTCCAGAACCTAACCTGTCCATTATTTTAAGGAATTTTTTCACATATTGCATCCTTGAAGTTGGGAACACCATGTGCCATAACCATACGACGAAGGAATAACAGGTCATAACGGCAGCAAACACAAACCAGAACCACATAAAAATGTAAATTTTTTCATTAAATAAATTAATAGGTAGCACACATTGAACAGTATGTCGCTGTACATTGGCTAATTGTCGTATATCAAAATCACATAATGTAACTCGTGGAAAACGATCTGATGCTGTCCAATCCGTTCCCTCGATCAGGTCTTCCAAAACTTGGAAGCCATAAACATTGTATTCCGTTCCTAGAAAGGCGTTAAGCATAAATAGTTGTCCTACTGCGTTCGATATATAAAGAACTTTCATTAATAAATACACAGCTACAAGATAATTTCCATAACGCTTTCCGCATAATAACGACAGCTTAGCTGACAGGATATGACGTAATTTAACACAGCAAGAATGTCTGCTTTCACGTTGGTTGTCAAGGCAACGATCAATATGGCGAACGACATACTTTATGGTCCTCATACGAACTTCCGGACTTTCGTACTGTGCGTCTGAAGCCAGGCTGACAATTCTGTCTACGTTGATTCCCGATTGACCATTTAGTAATCTCCAAATTATACAAGGAAGATAAAACATTAAGGCTTGAATCAGAAGCACTACCGGCACCCATTGATAATAAGTCAACTCTCGCTCTTTGCGAAATGAATGTTCGACGGGAATCTGATTTTGGAACTGTATGTAGTACGTATTAGAGATCCAGCATATATTGTTAGTGTAGTCCACGTGCGCTCCTGTAAATTGGGCTGGGCACCAACATCGTATAGGGTCACCCACATATTGCCGAGCACTAACCACGACCGTGAATATTATAAGTATACCAGTCGTGTATAGATGATTCAAACGGTCCACCAAGTCATCGTCGTTACGAACCTTGACATTGGCTACTCTCCCTACCGAGCCAATAATACTGTCCATCCTGAAATACAAAAAAAAAATAAAAATTTAAATGATCAGAAAATGATGATATATTTTAAAGAAACTACACCATTGCAGTATCTTTTTGGTGGCCAGATAACAGCGTATCAACGCTTGCCTACCACAACGTAAACGTTAATCAAACCTTTATCTAGAACAATGCAGTTATAATGTAATACCATGTCAATAATGAACAATGTAGAAATCTTTTCCAAGATGCACCAAATATATATGTCTTACATATATATACATTTGGTTGGGTTGGGGATGGGGGGTGGAGTGGGGGTTATCATAAAATGTCTTTGTGATCAAAGAGGAAATAGAATATGGTTCGGTCGAAAACTTTGGTGCACGAACTCAAACAAATTTAAATCAATAGACAAATTAACAACAAAATGAAAACCAAGCAAAATGGAACACAAGTTAGTTGGTATATTGGGGGACAAACAGTCTGAATAAAATACAGATCTATATTTCGTTTTTAATACTTTCGATGGCCTGACCGGTCGCGTCAAAGGTAACATTGTTACTATGTGGAGGTAATAAGAGCGGCTTTTGAAACCATGGCATTAATGTTACTAGTGGGTTACCAAAAGTCGCTGTAACAGATATTTCATTTGCTAATTCCCCACATCAACCAGAACTCTGGTTGTATAACCACTATTCCAGATCCCTGTGTAAAAGGAGAACGCTAGATCGGAGACGGTCCTACGCAAATTGTGACGTCATATGTGAATTGTGGGTTAGGGTAAGGGTTAGGCTTGATCATGGGTTAGGGTTAGGGCTAGCCCTGTTTATATCTCGGGACTTTGACGAAATCTACAGGTCCTAGCCCTTACCCTAACCCTAACCCACAATCTATATATGACGTCATATGTGCTAAAATGCGTAGGACCGTCGCCGATCTAGCGTTCTCCTGTGTAAAAAGACAAACGAAATTTTGAACTATAAAAAACGAAACGAAATAGGATCTGTATTTTAATCAGATTGGGAGGACAAAGTTTTAATGAAGTGAAAGCTTTCAGGTCAGTTAAACGTATACTTTTGCTGTAACTTTAGCATCTTTACTTCCATGATAAAGGATCAGATCTTGAACACAAAATAGCTAGAGAGGGGTCTGGATCATCTGGATTTCGATTACAGGTCATTGAGCACAAATTAAACTGTCTTGAAGTACATATAAGTACATCCAGTCCACTAGTATAATGTACTGTTCTGACTTAACCCATGCGAATTTACACATATCTTTATTTAAAAATAATATGGTATTAATTACGGTTGGGTAACTGATAATCACAATGAACTGCACCTAGTCAAACGCTGCTCGTGCCATTTATATGGTATATATATCCACTAAATGCCATTTTCTACAACCATCTTTGTTCACAGCATCACGATTTTATTATTTGATATTTATAAAAACATGCGCAGTTCGGAGCTAATGATGTACCAGGAACTTTATTATCACGTTTATTGTGTTAAATGATCGTTAAATCGTATTTAATGCTTGTCAAAATACTATTATGTTGGTTCAGGTATTCGCATTCAGAAAGTCCTTTATATCATTTATTTATTTATACGACTTAGCTTAAGTGGGATTTTGAACATTTATTATTAAGCATTAAGCTTCGATTTCTTTTTCAACGTTAATGGGCGTGTTTGTGTGTATTTGTCCAGTTTCTGTCGAAATCCTTGCAAACTATGATTATAAAAGGATGACCAGTTCAAAAGTTCCGTTCCGTTTAGTACTTACTACTCATCCAGTATTCCAATTCGAGATTAAAAGTTTTCATTGGCTAATTAATGTACACAATGGATTCTATGCATAAAACTGTATTCACTCAGTGAGGTTATCAAATTGAAAAAAAAGCACGGAATAGGTATAATGTTTATGTTTCCGTGACGCCATTTTGTATTGGTGCACTTTAAGACTTTTTATATAGAATTAACATCTCGATCTACTTTGACCTTTCAACATATATGGATGATCCCACCTGTTAATGTGAAGCTTGCTTATCTTTGCCTCTGAATTCCAGCCATAGTCAGTCGGTTTACTTAAAGGGTACATGCGTATATATAAAGGCATAGTTTGCGATATAAAATCCTAACCGTAATGTCAATATCCATAAGGTCATTCTCCAGTTGCTTTGTGGAACCCCTTTGTAGATCAACCCACCCGTGTCCTCTACTGTGCATTGCCAAGAAACTACTTAAGTAAAACTAAACTCTTTAACATATAAAGTAAATGACATGTATAGTACTGGATGTTTTAAATCTATGATCGAATACGTCATGTCCCAACTAACAGCTATTAGGTGCAAAACTTGAGAAGTAATATTGGGTGTTTGAATAACATTAAACAAATCTATGGTCGCACACGCCATGTCACGAGAGGCAGCAATAGGGTGCAAAACTGGAAAGTTGTAATATTGGGTACTTTAAATCTGTGGTCGCACACCGCAACTTACAGCTATGGTGGCCAAAAGTGGACATAATTAAATGATAAAGAATCCGCAATGTGATTAGAATCAGCGGTCATATACTTCAATTAATTTGATAAATTATCGATGACATTTATACGATGTATAAATATGATTAAGGAGGTTTATATAGACCACCGATGCGTGCTTATTATCCGTATATATGGTCTAGATTTAATAATAACCTAACTGAATACGTCTCGCATACTATAGACAAATGAACAGCCTGATAAATTAGCTAAGCAACACTGCCTATTACATTGGACAGACCGGGGTTATCCACAAACTAATAAGTAATATAACGTCTGCTCTAGTGAGATAGTCAATCATATTACATAGATAGCGAGTTGTCATTTGGGAATTCTGGGAACTGTCATCACCATCGTGATGTACGTACTAATCACAACAATGATTAATAACAAGAATGAGAATGGGCTATTTTATTTCGCGGAATGTTATATCTGGGAATTGATCGAAGTAAAGTGCATATGGTGTGTTCATTGGATATGTACAAAGAGTGTATAAGAGTTGACGCATGCAGGTTAATAAGAGCGAAGCAATACACCGCACAATTTCGTGGTTTGAAATATAATATGGCGTTAGATCTTTCACGGTAGACTTTGTGGAGTGAACCTTGCGTAAAAATGCGTCGAATTGGACCTACAATGTGTTTCGATTTAAAGAAGAGTTCTGGTTTGTTTTATTTCCCGTTATATTCTGCGATGTGGATCACGTCAGGTTAAACTTGGGTAAGGATCCTTTAATGAGCCACGTTCACTAACACAAATTTACGATGTTGTCCGAATGGTAAATCTTATTAAGGAGTCTGATCACATTTATTCAGTCTGGCTAGTATAGCTGTTAATCAAAAACACATAAGATGAAATCAAAACACGAAGGGGCATGTTTAAATAGTCAACCTTCAGATTTTTTTTTAACTCAAATGTTCACGAAGAAATCCCTCGTAATTGAATTTCTCATTATCTAAAGCCCTATTCTAATTTGAAGAACTCGAGTTTACCTTCTTGAAAAATCCTGCTCAATAAAACATCAATAAACAACCAGACATCATCAACCCACAGCCTTAATTAGCTGCGGAGTCAAGCAAATTTTATATAGATTCAAGGCGATGATAATTCAACTATGTATATAGCAACTTGGATTCTAGTTCATTTCCTTATTTAACGATTTTTCAGAAAGGCAATTCATAGTAAAACATAGATTTGAACTAATCTAAAAATGACGTGTAGCTGCTGAGCTGAAATTTAAAAACTAGACTAATTTGTCTGCAAGGTTAGATCGGTTGGTGACGTGTGTTCCGATAGTTAATATACCCAGACACTCGTACAAAGGCCCTTTTTATACGAAGTATCCCATTACTGCATGGAAACAGGGACAATAAAAATAATAACAGTTTACCTTACCGTATGCGCGAAAGTTACACTTAAATGCGTTTGTAAAAAAAACGTATATTGACTACTGACATGTTGCTTACCAAAATATTAAATTGAATCTTGCTCTGTTTTTGCCAAATATTAGCACTATTACATAAAAGTGGTGGAGTTACACCTTAAGAATGCACAAATAGGTATAAAATTAAACAAAGTCAAGTGTCGCAGGTTTTTTTTCACAATCGTAAATTGAATTTTGTTTTTCATAAAATTGTGAGCGCTGTTACTTTGAAATCGGTGACGCCAACACCTCCAATCTAAATGTAAACAGAGACTTCATTTTGGTCCATGCTCTACGCTAACGCCTAAAATCTTTTATAAAGAAATTTACAAAAGTATCTAAAGAAATACATTAAATTATTGGAATTCTCAAGGTTTTTCAATTATAAGAAACCATAACAACATTTTCTATTTCACTGTTTACAGGTACGCGCATTGAAAGACGAAATTCAAAACATATGTTTGGTGTTAACATGGAATACATCAAGCAAAAGATTTTGTAACTACAACAGTGATGTTTACAGGTCGATTTCAACCCGGAATGTACTAAGTTATATAGTACCAGCCATGGAATACGTAAATAACTGTAAACTATAGTACAATTGGTAAATAAACAGAAATAGAACGAAACAAAATATTGAACGATCTATCCCAATGAACATAAGAAAAAGGAACAAAATACGGTACCATCTACCCTCATGAAAATAAACAGAAACAAAACGGAACAAATTATTGAAACATCTATCATAATATAAATTAACAGAAATTATACTGAACAAAACATGGCACCATCTAACCTAATATTCATTAACAGAAATAAAAAAAAAGTACCAATCTATCATATATGAAGATGTAGTGACTTAAAACTAAGATTGTAACTAAGACCAACAGATAGTATCTTACTTTACCTAAGGTGGCGCGTATAGACAATTCAGTTTATTTAAATGATATATTAGTCCGAACAGTATTTCTAAAATTGTTAAGATGGAACTATGGAAATGGTTAAATATTTTACATGTGATATGGTTGCCATAATTATACCTGTGAACTCATGACCATGATGTGGTTTATTAAAAGATCCACTGATTTTAAACTCTTTAATCACAGTTATCTATAAGGTAATTTCTTTCAATCAGTGTCTAAAGGTGGTGCGAAAATATTTATAAAGTCCAACGTTAGGACTGGGCAGTAATAAGGATATATTTAAACTTGAATTTATGGAACAGTGCAAAATCGGTAAAACAAAAAAACAACATACAATAATATACGAAACTAAAGAATACGAAACTATTCCTTTAAGGAGAACCGCATATGGCACCTGTTCTATACTAGTAATCAAAACCCACCTTAAATGTAAAGTAGATATAATAACTTTAAAAATCTGAGTATCAAAAACCGGTTTGATGCCAAGAGCTATTGCGATAAGCAGACTTTTATCTGAAGATGGTAAACCTTTTTATTTAAGGCAGGCTATAATACTTATATAGAAACCTACATATGTTCCAAAAATAGCAGCAAGAACAACTGGCGAATGATCTTGTAACAATTCGACGATTGTAAACAAAGCCAGTGTCAGAAGAAATGTCGACGAAAAGATTACAGACAATCAAGTTTTTTGTGTTAGTGTTTTCCCACATAGTGATGGCGTTATGGATACCCAGGCTGTTCAGATTATAGTTAGACATCTTACAATAGACCAACGGTATCCTAAAAACCTATCTAATGTTATTATCATCGTAAGAACAAAAACACACACCTACCAAAATATACAGGTATATGACGTCACTAGAGATCTGGTAAGAACGAGCAGTGAACTTTCTTTTCAGAACAAGTGGTAGTTTATTTTACGTGATGTATTGTATTTTTGGATTGTACATGTACGTTTTACTATTAGTATAGGCTCGAGGTGTACTTTTTGATTTATTTTGTAATTACTTCCAGGAATGATTCTATCGTGATTAAAGAAATAACATATCTAACATAATTTCATCTAAATTCCATTTATATTTCTACAAAGATAAAGCCAAAACCGTAAATACCACTTTGAAATTGATTTACTTGTAATACTGAAATGGTTGATTTGATCAAATCTGGTGCGCTGTAACCCACAGTTGAGATAAAACCAAATTTTCAGCATTGGTAGTCAATAGAGAAACTAACATTGTATACAGACCTCCATCCGCTTACACAGAAAAATGACAATTTAACCGTTTAAAGTATGCCATACCCATGATTGAAATCTGATAAACCCGATGAGACCATCGTTAGACCTTCATCAAATAGAGTCCGCGTATTTCAGCGAAATTAACACAATATTCAAATCGTAACCCCATATTGATAACTGCAAGAGCCAACACTACATGCAAATTAAAACCTATAAAACAAACCTGCGGACAAGACAAACTGCATAGACATTGCAAGAAATAAACAACTATGAAGCTATCGAGCTATAACAAATATATTATCCTATAAATCTGTGACCATTAAACGTGTTTAAAATACCGATATGACGTCATTCTTTGATGTTCGCGTGCCATTAATCGTACAATGTGCCAAGCGTAACTAGTTAAAATATTGAACCTGAGTGACGTATTCCATTGCAAAGCAAGCGCAAGTGTCTGTATTTTAAGTTGTTTAATGGTCTCGAGCTTAAGACATGGCGTAATATATTGTAAACACACTCAGGCCTCACGACTATCTTGCTGTTACAATATATTACTTTATGTCTCGCTCTCGACCATTAAACAATATCTATTATACCTTTCTTTTTCCAGGAACGGATCACTAATGTGTCTATACATGTGTTTCGTGTAATTCTAATCGTAGTAAACAAACTAAACAACATTAAGGCATCGAACTGTTTCACTCTCGTAGACTGATGGCTGACTAGATGGTGAGAAGGTTCCATAGATCATCCTGTCCTAACCCGAAATGACCACTCCTATGGGTGAACCATTTCGCCTGCAAAGTTCCGGGGACACACCAGGAATAACAAGAATTCATCAAGGAAGGTCCATGGAAAAGCAAAGGTGATATTACCATCTAAATGGAACAAATAAAAATCAATACTAATTATATAATCTAAAGAATTGCACGACAATCTCACATTCGTCAATTTGTACAAATAATAGTGAGTAGTACTTCTCTATTCACCTACATAAATGGTAATAATCGAAACCAAAAGTCATTTAGCACACAATGTTTTCAATTGGTAACCTAAATAAGAACCATTATCAAACAAGAGATTTTGACAAGGTACCATTTTGGAATAACAGGCAATTATTTAAAGGGACAATAACATTCTTGCTGGCTTGGTAGCTCCATAAAATAAATAATACCTTTATTCTACGTCCTAGATGTTTAAATGTCCTACCTGTTGTGTAAATTATCCATTACAACCTATTTTATTTGTCAAGAGGGTTCGAAAATATTTTAAAATCCAAGTCACATTTGAAAAGGTTTACGTTATACTTTTCAAATCAATTGGTTGAATTTTTCCAATTTTTTAAATTAGGTGTGTTAAGATGAAATTTGTATCATCAATTAATTTGAATATTCTAAAATAATACGATTTGTTGACCAGAATGAAGATTGGGACATATTTTTCAGTTACAGCAAGGGTGTTATTGTCCCTTTAAAGAGACACGTTGATGGCAAATAGCTGGAAACATTTTCCTTATCAACATTTCAACTATACAAATGTCAATTCTTGAATGTACGCTTAGTAAAGTTAGCGTTCAGTCAACACGAAATGGTGTCTAACGTCCACTCAGTATGTTACTGAAGTAGCCGGAAGAATTTCCTATGCTAGACCAGGGACCTACAAGGGAAATCTATGACCACAAAAATAACCACCAGGTGATATCGAGTGTTTCAGATTGAGTGCAATTATTAACATCATGTTACCTGACTTTAGTGAATATTAGACCTAAATTGTATTGATTTGAATTACAATTACACACCATAGACTGACAAACGCATGAAGAAATATCATTGCGTGTATTAAACATCTAGACGATACTGGACATCGACTAAGTAGACCATTAAAGCTATTCCGTTACGTCTTGTATGTAAATCATATTTATATGCCACGAGACCGGAGTCGCACGATACTGAGCAAGAAATGGTATTTGTTTGATATGAAAACTACTGACATATATACACCGTCAGTACCATTAACCAATGTATAGTGTCTGAACAACTCTTAAAGCCAGACTAACACAAGGGTAAAAGGTCGATTGGTCTCAGAAAAGAATTAACATCGGAATTGGTTTGGCCAATAACTCCCTTCAAGAGACCATTAACGTTGTTGTATAAACTTGCTACCACAAAGTTTTATTGTATGGAAACATGATCTTCGGCTCATTAAAGCCCCAATAACACTCTTGTTGTAACTGAAAAATATGTCCCAATCTTCATTCTGGTCAACAAATCGTATTATTTTAGAATATTCCACTTAAATGATGATATAAATTTCATCTTAACACACCTAATTTAAAAAATTGGAAAAATTCAACCAATTGATTTGAAAAGTCTAACGTAAACCTTTTCAAATGTGACTTGGATTTTAAAATATTTTCGAACCCTCTGGACAAATAAAATAGGTTGTAATGGATAATTTACACAACAGGTAGGACATTTAAACATCTAGTACTTAGAATAAGGGTATTATTTATTTTCTGGAGCTACCAAGCCAGCAAGAATGTTATTGTCCCTTTAAGTAAAGCGAATATGGAACATAATGTTAAGTAGGTTTCGTCTTATATGTTCCGGATAATGTTCGATAAGTGGATAACAGAGGTGCAATACAATTTCTCTTACTGGATAACAGGAATACAATGTCACTTATTTGTGACAAATGCCAAAATGCTCAAATGTTTACATTTGCATATATAATATATGATTCATTCAATGACGGTTTTAATGTTAACAATCGAATTTGGGGTCCACATTGGAGTAATACTACTGGGATGAGCCCATGGGATTAAAAATCAACTTAATTTTCAGCCCACCCATGATAAATATTAAGCAGTGGTCCTTGAGAGCTCTTATTTTCAGGACAAGGCTTACTTCATTTCATATTAGATACACTAGTACTTTATCACAAACCTATTAAATTGGGTATGTAAAGTAAAAAATGGATAACAAACCAAACATGCTTGCTGAATGATTGTCGTGTAATTTGTTTTTCTTGTGAAAGCATGACAGACATGCTAAATAATATGCTCGATATTATTACTTTATTAATTGTATTAATTAAACAGCATGTGTGAAGCAGTAACCCCTGCTAAACCCCATGCTGGGGAGCCACATGGGTTTACAATAACCATAGCAAAGTGAGATATTGGGTGATATAAATACATGTATATTAAAGTGTATGGTTTTGCACAATAACGAACCAAACAAAATTGAACATTGTAGATTCAACCCGCCCACGAAGCATTCTTTAAATTTTATACCAGAAGAAAAAATGTCCAAATTTGTTTTGCCGTCATGACCTATTTAAATAATCACATTACTGTAATGTCCTTACAGCTGAAACCAAAGGCGTTTTTTAGCTGAGGCGCCAGCCTCCTCACGAAAAAAAAGAAATTGGAAAAGTAAAACGGGAGAAAATGCTAAAACCGATGAGGAAATGAAAATGTACCCTAGTTAGGGAGGACCCTAAAGGCAGACAAAGGGGCCCTACGTCTGACAAAAGGTTGCATTGGCATGAAAATCATCAATCAAGACGCCCCCCGCGAAAGAGGGCCCTCAAAATAGTGTAGCCTTCGCCATGATAAACCTTAAAACGCCCCTGACTGAAACAATAAGTAAACTATTTCCATATAAATAAACTTGATTTCATATCACTTATTATATATTGGAATATTAATAATATACATGAATTTACCGTATGTTACTTGTTATAACAGTCAAACATATATTTGTGATAGGGGGCAATGATAATTGTTCTCATAATCGATACTATAATTAAAGTTATAAACAATACATTACATATCCTGCATAATAATAAAAGAATTGTTATTAATTATCAGACCGTCCTATTATTGACTTAATTAACTGTTTTCCAGTAATTAAAATTTTCAAATAATTAGAAAACTATGCATATGTAATGACTTTCATTAAATTCGACCACTCATTGGAAAGTGTATTTATTGAGTGAAATTAATATGGATATTTATCTAAATGTTCGTAACGTGAGTAAATACACATATAGTATACATCATTGAATATATACATATAGATGATTACAGTTCTAAATATATATATGTATACACATACACACATGTATACAGGAATGATGAGTAACGTATGTTACTGGCATCTGTTGAACGTATTTACATTAGAGAAATGTATGAAATAAGTACATCACATTTCTTATCATAAAATTTATACATAATATATTTTTTAATTATAAGTTTTGTGACTTGTTATACTTATATGATAATATTAAATGTTAGTGTATATTGTTATATATTGTGATAAATTCAGTATATATTTAATACCTTAATGTTATACATGTACCTAAGCTTACATCGGTGTCCACTAAATCTTTAACTCATCTAATCTTATGATCTATATATTTATATGTAAAATATTATTAATAGAAATAGATCATATTGAAAAAAATATTATAAATTGAAAAAGATACATTTGATTGTAAAATAGTTAACAGAGGGTAGGGTATAAGCATAAAAAATGAAAGTATAAAATGAATATTACCGCAAAAACTCCATGTTTTTTTCAGGCTATGTATGAGTCATAACTGCAGGATTACATGCGATCAAATAACGTGCACGGAAACGCACACATCACACTTAGGAATAAACACAACTCTTTCGTACATAAACCCTTTAACGGCCGCTATCTTCCGGGTAGTTAGTGTATACTTCGGAGCGACCATAGTCTGCCCGACCCCACGGGCCCATCACGTGATCAATAAACGTCTCAGAACCTTTAGTAATCCCAAGATGCCATAGACAGGAAAAAATGGCCAACAGAAACAACACGAATATAAAAATGGCGTCAACTGCACCAATTGTGATCTAGTTTGTTTCACATATGAACCAGATGCTACAATAAGGTAAGAACTCGTTTCTATGGTAACTAGAAGCCTGATATAGCACGAAGGGGGTTCTTAACTTGACTCGGTTATAAACTTCGGCACCAACCACGTGGTATATGTAGTATAGTACATGTCGAAGCGCGAGAGAAGATCTTTTCACGTAATAACATTACAGAGATTGAGTTCATGTTATTCGATTCCACACCTTTAGACGATCGGGCACCCACGTACGTTGGTACGATTTATCGGAGTTAAACACCAAAAACTGTTGTATATCATCCACAGATACGTGTAAACGTGTGTAAATTTCTGCTTATCTTTGTTTAGAGACGTTTTAGATGGTCATTCTGATAGTTCTGTGTTAAGAGATAGCATTACAGTTGGTGTACCATAATTATTTAATCAGCTGTGAAGGTTTCATATTCCAATTTATTCCGACAGTGTGCTCGTCAGTTACGTTATTCTTTTACGTCACGAGATACGCAAATTTATAATCTCCTATTACTTCGTGATTATTATTTACATCTAATAATTCTCTTGCACACAGCCGGGTGTGGCAGACGTTCTTAGATAAATAATCATATTTTGATGACAACAGCAACGTATATTTATTCAATTCGTTGTTGACAGTTTTGTATATGAAAGAATATATTATTTTAATTAAGGACTATGATTAAAAGGTAGATTAGTTATAGGTTTTATTCTTTGTCATAGAAAGCTATGTAAAATATATATTGTTCCTTTGTTAGTATTTGTCGAGGTATATCGTTACTTATCTATTAGCAGATATATTCTTTTATTGAATTTAGAAGCTAAATGTATAACAGTTTAGTCAAATTTGACGTTTTCCGTATTTATACCGTAAAATTCCTAATTTGTCTATTCAGTGAACTATCATAACTATCAATTGTTATTGTTTTATTCAGTGAACTATCATAACTCAATTGTTATTGTTTTATTAAGTGAACTATATCATAACTATCAATTCTTATTGTTTTATTCAGTGAATTATCATTACTATCAATTCTTAGTGTTTTATTCTGTGAACTAGCATTACTCTGCATATTCTTATTTTATTCAGTGAGCTATCATAAAATCTTTATTCACTGAGCATTCATAACTCTAAATTCTTATTATTTTAGATAGTGAGCTTTCCTAATTCTATATTCTTATTATTTTATTCACTGAGCTTTCATAACTTAAAAGTCTTTATTATTTTATTCAGTGCAAATAATGTAAACAAATAAGCTGTTTTTAAAAAAACTCATGAACTAGACTATGTTTTCAATTCTTGTGTCAACTATCAACAAAACTGTCATATTAGCCAACAATTAAACATATTATAAATATTAATTCCTATTCTGCTAAATAAAATGGAAACAGTGTTTTAACTTAATAATTCAGTAACCAATTTATGTTTTAATTCAATTCAGTCAATTTCCATGTCAACAATCAATAAAACTGACATGTGAATATCAATAAATCTCACTTATATCCAATATTGCCACATTTCTGACACTTATTTTTACATTTATGAAAAAAGTCTTTCGCTAATGCATATACAAGTTATAATAAATGAAACTGATGAAGAGCTTCAATGATTCACATATGTTGCAATAAATCTGAAAGCTTAAAAAAAAAATTAGCACATTAAATTTTAAAAAAGTAGACCACCGTGTTATTTTGACATACACCTGTTGACAATAGACTAACTATAAAGAAATGTCTATTTCTTTGACTTTATACCTAATCAAAAAACATTATAGTTTATTTTAAGTTTTGATTTACCATATCTTTTTCATTAAATACATCTACAATCACCTGTTAGTTAAAATTAGGTGCTTGATATATAATCTGCCCTGTTACATCACAAGTACATGCATGTACGTGAACCGTTTTGTTTTCAAGTTTTTTATCTCTAAAATTAGCCTATCTATTCTGAATCCATCCTTTTAAAAACTTATGTAACCCTTTTGTTTTATCGACAGTTTTGCTTTTATTTCTATTTTTTATCATTAAAATACGACATGTTTGTCTAGAAAAAAATACAGAGGTATAAATGCTTCTTACCTCACGTTTCCAAATAAGAACTCCATTATGCATTTTTGGGATTGCGTCATTGAGGGAAACAAAGTTTCTGTTAGTCATGCCCATATATAACACTCCTTATTACGCCAACACAAAAATAAATTTGTATTGATATTCCAACACTGGTCATTTATTTCATATGGAGGCGATGGATGACTCGTATAGCACTATTACGATTCTAGTTTACCCAAACTTATAGTAAACAGTCGAGTAAGAATGGCGATCAGTGCTAGAGACAGATATAGGCGGGGTTCGTTTTTTACCTCCATGAGATGGGCGTTACACAATTACTACAGGTAAGTGGATACCAAACACGTGGTTCCAAGATAATCAAAATAAGAAGAACAAACAATGGAGACTTCTGGTAGTGAAAGGTCAAGTTGATCAGACGGGCTAAATATGCCCTGTCGGACTTCCATCACCCATTGGGATAGATTGCTTGAGATGTATTTAGGAATTATTAGCCAAGAATAATCAACAATATGCCAGTAAAGTATTATTTGGACAGATGATATCAGTTTCAGAAATCAGTTTTGATGACAGATTGAATCGCTTTTTGGTGATTTGTTATTATTAACTTGTGATTGGTTGCCACAGACAAGGGGAGATAATTCACAAAAACAATAAACCTTTAGTATCGCACACCATGTATTTTGGCAGTTCTAAATGTTACAAACAAAATATAAACCGCTCTTACAGCTTTTCCACATCAAAACACAAGAGTTCTTATTTAATTTACTGATATTTTCGCCTGGACGGAATTATTCGTCCGCCATATTGATTGACGTGAGATACACAAAGTGTCAGGGGAAAACCTTAGCAGATGAAACGTTATCATTTACGTTGATTTGATGGTTTTTGCAAAGTGTGGTTACTATATGTTACTTTGATCAGTACCACAATAAAGCGGGTGGAACTGTATATGTCGATATGAAAATATACCGCAACATGAGTTGTCGTTCTTGATTGGGTTACTCCTTTCAGTAGCTGTCTAAATAAAGGTACGTCCATGCTTAATCGTTATAGACAATTTGAAAAGTTGCTTCAACATAATATATCGATAAGCATAAAGCTCTTAGTTTTAATCTTAGGTCAGAAATATTTGCAGTTGTTGCATAAAATTTAGTTCTAACTGTTTCACTGTTGGCATGTTTATTCGCTTCATTTTGTTATAAAAGATGACGTCTTGTTTTAGGTCATTAACACAGCGCTGCGCAGATGGTTGTCTGGATATCCAAAATCAGTGCTCAACTCACAGTTGATTTGGAGAGATTTCTCTAGCTTAAGTGGAATTGAATATACAGTCAGAAATAATCAAGGAATGACCCCCTAAGGTAACTCATGCAATCGATGGATTCATGCTGATCAAAGGTGGCAAAAATAAAAGATATCGATAAAAAAAAATCTGACAAAGTAGAGGAAAGAAAATAAAAATTACAAAAAGCTCTGTTTGCATTGTGGTCTTTAAGATAACAGCATCGCTCTTCATGAATGTTAATGATAAAAAGCCAGTATTTGTCCCACTGAGTCGAATGTTTAAGAATCCATTCTTATGGCGAACAATGTAGGCTAATCAGTCGAATCTAAAAGGAAACTAGAGCTACTATCTCATTTAGCTACAAGAAAAAAAGAAATGGACTGTAATCGTCACGAAAGGGATTAGCAGATCTTCCTCGTTTTTCTGGCAATTTTATTAGAGAGGAGTTAATTAGATTTTTCTTTTATTGTTGTAGTTTTTATTGTTCTTGGCTTTGATTGATTTCTTTTCATTTTGTAAAACTATAAACGTTCATGGTCAATTTTTATTCAGAGTAAAGTGTAATTAATTACAGGATTTCCGATTGCCTCTGAACCATTTACTTATAAGTGATATATTCTTAAACATTTACAGATGCCCTTAGCCCCCAAACCATGAAAATCAAGAGGAACAATTTTGAAGCTGTTTAATTTATAAGTGTCTCCAAATTAAGCATTTAATAGTTATCGTTACATTGTACCCAAAACACCACCCCCTTTGACCCGTCCCCTCAAAAAACACCTGGACATCACTATACCAAAGAAAACACTTACATCGTGGACTTCATGTAAATAGTTATCGATTACAGAACAACCCACCCTCCCTCTAAAACACTATACTTCAGAAGGAAACGGGCAACCAGGTTAAACTTACAATAGTTCAGAATGGAACAGGTAATCAGGGTAAACTTACAAATCTACATCGGAACTTAGATTGCCAGTAATCCAAACTTGCTATACCAACGGAAAGTGTTATATGGATATCTATAAAAAGAATAAGCCTACCCTCTTCGAACTTAAATTGCCCCAGATTTCCATTTAGGTTTTAGGTATCGTCGCACCTTTATTCGAGGGGCGATTTTATTGGTAACGGAAAGGGTATAAATAAACCGTTATTTTGTGTGGGTGGATCATACAGATGGGTCATTGTACGAGATACACCGTAACCAATGTTATAAACACAGCTTGCATGACGGTGCATGAGTCATATTTTTAGTATGGAATCATTTGATGCTGAAAGGTTTTATTGAGTGGGCGAATCATTTAGCAATCTGGAGGGATCAAATTTTATATACCTGATGTTTATTAGTGCTTGGTACCTTAGATTTAAATAACCACAGTGTATAACCTGTCATTATTATACCAAGGTTTTGTAGAAGAAGACATCGGAGTTTCATATATCTAACCTGATCAAAACCTGTAGTTTGGTTGGTGTGTGCAGTTTTAATCAGACATTTTGATCAATTAGAAACTTCTATAGTATACCGCTTTCTGTTTTGATTTCGTTTATTATAACGACACACAAAAGAAACGGAACGAGATGATTTAGAATTGGGTATTAATCTGATTGGAAACAACTTGGCACTGTGAAGATTTATAGGTACCATTTCTATGGTGAATCTACTTAGTAGTTATTGAATCTGTGCTGAAGAGATATATAGCATTAAGTACGTCTGACAGTAATGGCGGACAGTAATGACCGAATCACTACTACCCGTTGCTTAAGGATATATTTAGACATCGTAGTATACTATTAGGTACAATTACAGTTTGAGATTGCACCTGCTCTAGCAGAGATCATCTTTCAAAAACAGTTGTCTGGAAATTTAAAATTCCCATCTTGGCTACAATGTAGTAGCTGGATTTCTATCCGTGTAATTATACAAGAACCATTCTAATCAAGCCAGACATTTTCAGTTAAGAAAACATTAAGAAACAAGAAACCCAAGGAAAATAGTCTCCATACTTAACTCCACCATAATCTTTAAAACAACCAGATATAAATAACTGAAACTACTGACTGAATAAGTAGGATTGCTGGTTTAAAAAATGCTGATTTCACTAATAATATGGTTCAAAATATTTTTTTGAAAACAGTTCAAATGGGTGGATACTTCAATTTTGATTGGCTAAGCACTAAAATCAATCTAATATTATCCAATCAAATTACTAAAATTGGGATCTTATCTTAGTTAAAATTTCGTGAAATAGGCCCCTGAACTTTAATCTGTAAAACCTTTGAGCATGTGACAAATATCTATCAAGTGTCACACTGGCCGTATTTCTTTCTTGGCAACTGGTGATACTGGTTCACGGATTGATAAAACTGCAATTATTTATATTTCTATTTCAGTCACCATATACTTATTGAATATTTTAAGATTTATTACGATCAATTGCATTGTGTACAGCGAATCCGATCTTTATATAATATTACATGTCTTGTTGACTTCTAAATATACTTGCAATTTCTCATTCTAATATTATGAAAGACATCAGAAAGATTTAAAGCCCGATAAGTATTCTAGAGAACATTAGCGATCGTGGTAGCGATTCATTGAAGAGATAATCAGGTTAGAAAATCTGCTTAGTATCCCGCGAAATGTGTATAACCAATAATTATTGCGCATTTGAATGGAAAATCAATGCTAAGTAAAATCATTCCAATATTTTATAATCGCTTGGCAAACATGGTGTGCGACTAAACGTATTTCTCTCTCAATAGTCGTCGCGAAATTGAAGACTCGAATAAACAATCTATCGTAATTTCTACCGCGCTCTCCTTTTGATAAAAGCTGATCGCGTTGTTCAGATCAAAGTTGGTAATAATCTTAAAGAACTACAACCAGGACCGGACCATTTATATATTAAATCATGTCAAGCTATATAAATTGTGTCTATTAAATTATATAGAATTTCTTCATAAAGGATATGGCATTTCACTCCTTTATAAGATAAGTCCTGGTTTTACGGGCTTTGATCTAATCGGGAGGATTGGGCAGAACACAACTAAAAAATCACAAAAATTTCATAAGAACAATAACGACACAAAACCCCACAAAACATTGCACGCCATCAGAGAACTGTCAATCCAGGGCTATGGATCCGTGTTCACTGGATTATACATCCAGTGTGGTGGTAAAAAACTTACCACTGGCTTCAATTCATCAAAGCAATTTAATGTTTAGCAGGGGGGCCTTCATTCATTGCTTATATTATTTTAAACACACCAAAACTAATTGAAAGATTCGATTTTCTGAATAATGACGTGTCTACAAATATTTTTGAAATATTAAATCAATGTCAGTAGTTTTGACATTTTCTGATTAGCCTAAATAACTCATAGCTTATTCCATTTCTTATAATTATGTTTTTTAAAAATAAAATAGAAAAGTTGTCATAAGTAAAATATGGTTAACTTGTGGTTCATTAGTTTTCAAGTGAACGGTACACTCAATTTATCCATTGTATTTTCGGTAAGTGATAACTGGTGATGACTGACTTAATTTCACATAATGAACACACTATCAAACATGGCGCCAATAGTCGCTTAAGGAGAACCTCACGATAACTTATCGAAATATACAAGCTAACTCAATAAAGCTGGATATAAATAAACATAATGAATATGTCTAGCTTACATCTGCTGAGGTACAAAAGTCTTAACCATATTTACTGCACATGCATATTTGTTTCTAATTAAACCTCAAAGGTACTTCCGTTCGGATATCTACTTCTAACACCATTTCGTATTATTAGAATACTATATATAATTACATCAATATACTTGATCGAACAATGGCATGAAGTCACATTAAAGTGGTGAACCGATGGTTATTTCATAAAATAAACCTAGTGAAATTGTATACTTCTTAATATGTGTCAGGTGCCCTTTAATTACTTTAATATAATTAACCCAGTGGCTAATATGAAAACCAAGCCAATTTTACTAATTAAAAAATATTATGCCATTTATTCTTAATACATTTTCTAAAACATTTATAAAATTAAATTATAGAGATAAAAAATATAATTTGAATACTGTTCATTTTTTGGAAAAAGACCAAATTATAAGAAATCAAGATGTATGCAAAAAAACGAAAACTAAAAAGCGAACAATAATTAAATTATCTCCCTTGATGAATGTGATAGTAACTATGTAGTTATTGTGTATTAGCCGACAAGATTATAGCCTACTAGTTGCAACATTATTAATTTCAGCTAAGTAACGCTAAAACCACGGAGTAAGCCAAATAAATTGCCCGGGGTCTTTACAAATGACGCATGTTCAGTTATTAAAGTTACGTCATTTCCCCTGTTTGACAGAAAAAATGTAGATGTGTGGGATAGATAGGTCCTGAATAAGCTACCCATACAGCTCCGTAAGTCCCCCATACAGCTCTTTATTAATATCTTTTTCAGGAGGAGTGGAACCCTAAACCATCCACCCCCTCTTAAAACTTATATAACCTTCAGAAAGAGCCAAACAGATTAGCATTGTATTAGAACAGAATCCAAAACTTGGATAGCTTTCGGATGATAAAGGTCAGGTTAAATTGGTCGTTAAAATAGCACCAATATTGCCCTACTTTCATGTTATTCCGCCAAATAGCCTCGACCACATTAGACATAAACATATGATTGATTACCAATACAGTAGAGTGACAGTAAGTTCCATTAATTGATTACCAATGATCAAGCTCCCATGGCTAAAAATGGCTGACTTCAGTGGTAATAAACTGAACACAATGCTGATCTAACTTATCTTTTTTGATAACAATTCACCACCTTTTGCTTAAATTATTAACCGTATTTCTTGTTAGCATAGTTAAAAAAATATATATTATATGTTAGAACTTCACGGCTCGAGGCATGATTTCAACAGTAAGAGGAATCTTGTATGTCATCCCTTTTCTTTTTGTCGCCTGTCAATACGAAGACCAGAAAGTCAATACGCATGTCAAACTTTACTGACATTGACAATAATTCAAGGGTCTTTATTTCCTGAAGTGTCTCTGAACGATCGCGAATTCAAACATAAATTCTAACATTCAATTACTTCTGTAGCTGCTAACATTTAATATTTTTTTTACATTTTTATTTCTCTATGGGAAGACATCACTTTGATGACGTACGGCTCCCAAGTGTTTCAGTCTAGATTGTTCAAGTACCATGTAATAATTCATTTAAACACCTCTCGAACACATGGTTTTCGCGAAAGAAAATGAAAGGGTATTCACCCAATGAATACAAATGGAGTTGTAATATAGCAAGTCGACAGTCGTAAGTGCATATACTATATTTATCCAGTCACCAATTTAATTCAAATTGTTCACATGTAATTCATGTTATATCGAATAAAACACAATTCAAGTCATACACTAGAAGAACAATAATCAGCTGGGAAGATCTACAAATGTATTATAGATGTTTAGGGGCCAATGCTTAAAGGGCCAATCCCGAAAACTTTTTGGGGAATAAAACTGCTTAATTTTGTGTTAAAATCCCTTAAAACCCATTACCTAAGGCCGACCAACTAACATGATATTTGTGATACGTTTGTAAATAACTTAAACCTGACAGTCTTCATCTGGAAATGGAGACCGTTGTATTATACAGTATCTGGATAAAACCAGACTTTTTTCTATAAAAATAATATGTAGGTGGAATTTACCCTTTGTTATCAAGTACAGTACATGAGTCATTCACTGTATAGCCCTATCAAGAAACGGGAATCGATTATCAGGTCACCCAATGTAAAAATTGACCCGAAATCTTAAAAGGGTTACGTGTCCGGATAAGCTGTGTTGACGTTCACGTCCAAACGACTCAATATTTTGAGCTGAAATTTTGCGACAAGGTAAATACACCACGCCTCTATATTTTGGTCCATAAATTTCATAAATACTCGGACTTTAATTTTTGAGACTCTGTTCTTATCGGGAGGGTCCCTTTAAGTAACAATATCGTTATTGATTGATAAAAAAACAACTACATCCAGGCATCGCATATCGTTAAAACATACTATATCATAGTCATTTCCAAACATAAAGATATATTATGGGAGATCAGATAAGAGATGACACTGTCATAGTTAAAATCTAGATAATGTAAAGGGAATATGCTGAAAATTTCATTCAAATTACCCTATTTTGAGCGAAGATATTACCCTTTGAATCGAGATTAGCGATTCATTTTTAGACCGAGCCATTATTAAAGTCGGTAGGATAAAAAAAACATAGTCTCAATTATCCAGTTTTTGATTTAATCATCAATGAGCGTTGAGGAGCAGATGGGATTCAAATCCAGTAGCAACCCGACACATACGATGTCTAATCAATAATTTATATTACATCTCTGGTCCAAAGAAAGATGAGGTTTAACGTCCAATCGACAAAAAAACAGGTCATTTGGGGACTAACATATGGTTTAATTTTATTTCCATAATTTGCTTGCGCGTAGGGGTCCTTAGCAGCGGGAGGAAACCGGAGTATCCGAAGAAAACTCACGAGGCTGGACTTGCGACCCTACTCCTTGCCACGTACAACCGGGGATTCGAAACCACGTCAGTTGACTTAATGGCAGGTTGTATGATACAGCGCGCGCACACTAACCATTCAGACATCCACCCCACCCCCTCAACAACGTTTATTTAGAGAAGTTACGTTATCCGATCAAGAGACGGCAATTGTACATGAATATATTGCAAATATCGTAGCTTAGGCTGATATAATGTCTGCGTTAGTATGTATGTTTAAAGTTGATTATGATGACATTCGAGGATTGTTCCGTGCCGACTTAATGTCACTTTAAATGCTAAAATGTTATTTCGCCATTCTTACGACTCAAAACTATGGTTACAGTAATCGTAATTAGGCAGATGATGTATTGGAACACGTAAACTAACATAATGTTACGCAATTCTAAAATGATATTTCTAAGCCAATTATCAACTAAAATATACCATGTCGGCAGGTGTTGGGGCACGTCTCTATCATGGCCCGTATACTGCGTGAAATTGGTTGTCTGGAAATGACATATAAAAGTATTCAAGTAATTCTGACAAGCAAGCCATACTTAAAACGTTAGAATATAAATCAAATTGTGGGCAGTAAAACTTTAGTAGTGGTATCATGGGTCTGGCAACTTGAAATGTGTTTGAGGAAAATTAATATCTATTAAATGTATTGTAAATATACCTTACTTATAGCCAAGTTTACAGATTTAAGAAAGGCTACAGACAGTGGAAACTGATTGGTCCGTGATATATAATATTGCTAGTTGTATGCGAGATGTTGAGATGGAATAACTTGACTGAAACTCTTACCAATAACATTCAACAGAATACCTAACTCTAAAAATACAAAACTATTAGGATGTACTTGTACTTAGACCTATGCTTTTGGTGTTTGTCTATAAAATATGGCCAGTATCGTGGATAAACTATTTCTTCATGCAACAAACACATTTCTTATAGTATTCTTCTAATCTTTACTCGGTGTGGGGGTTGGGTGGGGTGTTAACGGCGGCTCAGTGGGTAGGGCGCTGTCTCATCAACCATGAGATTCTGACTTCAATCCAGTTGTTCTTTGAAAAATCCCTTTTGGATTTTTCAGCGTGGTCCCACTTGCCAGTGGTGCCTGGTTGGTTTAATTATGCGAAATACCGAGGTCCACGTCTTCCGTTCTTAGCGTATAAAGGTTGGATGTTAAACCCCATCTATTTTCATTTCTTTAATCAGAGCCTAACACCAACATAGAACATGTCATATGATAAGTGTTGAATGTATCAGTGTAATGCCAGAAAACATTGATACATCACGATAGATAAGTAGTTTCGCATAGCTGATTGATAGCTATACCCAGTTAATTAAATTAATAGTTACTTTCGATTAAATTAGCCCAACCATTGCATGTGACACGTTTCAGCCATGTAAAACTATTGAATATGTGTCAATGCACTTAAACAACTGCAAGTAAATCGCAAAATAACTGAATGAATCCAAATAACATTATAACGTGTTTTGTGATATTTATTCGGGGCTCATTTTTATCGATAATACATGGTCTCTAATCAAATTCTCAAAATTATTGGTATGTCTGTGTGAACAGCTGAAAAGTCAGGGGCACCTAGTGTTGGCTTAGGGCGTCAAGGATTTAGAGGGGCGTACAGGCTAAAGGCCACCAGTAGTACCGGACATAGCAAGCATTGGTTATCGAAAAGAATGCAATTTTCTCGTCAACAAAAAATGTATGTCATTTTCAACATAATATGTGGTTATTTGCATTTCTAAGGCGACGTGTGCAATGTGATGAGTATTTTGCCCCGGCAGCAACATTCCAACCAAAAAAGGTTATTTTACCTGCACACGGTTGGTTCTCACCACACTTTACTTTTCAGCTCCGCGGGCACCCCGCGACAGGTGTTACCTGGGCTTGAAAAGTTTCCCAGTTTTTCGGTCTACGCCGCGATTTAAACTCGAGCATTGAAGTGGAAGGGCTAGTGCACTACAGCGACCCCGAACGATCCATAACATCATTGTTAAATACAAAAGCGCGATTTTATCATTTTCTATGGTTGGGCACCTTAATGGACATAATGATCCCAATAAACTAATATTATTTAGAACAGTTGTTCGGGAAGAGTAATTCAGATAATGAAAGCACAAGAAATGACATTCTACTGGGACACCGAATTCCCAAATCAATTTTTATGGGAATAATGTTGATGAAAATAACAGAAGATGGTACAAGATTTAAAAAACACTATCAATCCACCATTAGCGTAACAATCTGATTCACAACAAAAATAAATAGGAAAGATGGTTATGAGAAGATTGTATTGCGGTTGGTTGACTATATAAAATTACTTTCATCTAGCTGCACTCTTTTCACGGGTTGAATACTCAGTATGAATAATGCTCCTTTGCGTTACTCAGATTTCCGGGTGTCCACTGTGTTGTATGGTTGTTAATATTGATTAAAGGCAATGTACCTTATGCAGTGTGTATTCAGTGGAACGACATTCGCCATGTAGAATAATTCAAAAAAACGAATATCAAAATGATTAAATCAAGTACATCAAAGGCGCATCATACATTGTGTGCAAAATATCGTGAACTGGGAATTAATATGTTTCAACCATCTGCAAATTACAAATCAGAACTTTTACCGCCCACTCCCTTCAAAAGTAAATTAATCCACAGAAGCGCAACTCTTTTTATCAAGGTCAAAATAAAGTATTGAAGAGGTTTGGTCTTGTGCATTATTTCGATTAGCATTATGGCAAGCTCAAAACGATTAAGATTTTTTGTTTGGGTCTATTTTCAACCGCTTATCTAAACACTAGCTATAAAACGTAACTGTTCAACGACAATAAGATTATCCACTATAAAATTCAAGAGAAATTGACTGTTCTATGTTTAAACAAATCATACAGGTATACTAATTTTAGATCTAATTTGAAAAGACGAACAGATTTAGACGATAATTTTACTTGTAAATATAACAGAACAAACTACCTAAGAGAATGTGTTTCAGCACGCCTTGCTGTCTAGAGCACATATCTCTTGTAAACTTGTTAATAATTAATTAGCTTAGCGACATGCCAACACCAATTCCACTCAAGATGTTTACGTTAGATTAATATGGCATGATAATAAATTATGAATTCTGGCATTATGCAACTTGAAAAAGATCAGTTTTAAGAATCTCTTTAATCAGCGATGCACAGACTACATTCTGATAACAAAAAACATACGCATTAAACATGCATTATATAAGAGCTAAATTTGTCTATTGCAGAACTTGATTTTGGCTTCAGATTTTATATAAACTATTTATTTACATGGATGACAAACCTATAATTAACCCTAGAGATCACCGGACCGCTCAGAATAAAGTAGTTTAAATGAAATTTTCATGTATGTGGTATTAAATGTTCTACAAAGAGGAGCAACGGACATACTCTGCTAAGCATGACCCTAATGATTGTCGCCTATAGCTGAAATGATTTTTATATTTAGATATTTTAATATTTTAAAAAATGTTCCAATGAACTGTGTTTTCGGACGAACTATTTCAAGGACTCCGCCGCTTGTTTGTTTATTTTTAATAAAATGATTTTTCGGAAGATTAATTAGTGATTAATTATTCGATCAACTTTTGTTAAATCTGTTTTTATTCAATTTTGTTAAAAACAAACTTTCCAATCACGAGCGAACCTTCAGATACGATTACAAAATCTTTCCGTTTCCTGCTGACTGCAAACTCTCATTTCCGGTTTCAAATTGATGGGCATTGCGCATGAATTATATAACAACACGTTTATCAATTACTCCATCAATGAAAACCAATGATTGAGCTGTAAAAGGCCAATTGGCAGAGAACACATGAATTATTGAAACGACATCGATAACTCCACAACACTTATCTCCCATAGACGCAATTCATTCCCTCATTTCTCTTATCTAAGAAGGAAACTTCATTCAGATCATCCGACTATTTCCTATGCCACATCACTTCAGCTAAACGAAAACACGCCTCTTACATCATTACCAGCAATACTTGCCATGGGGGACAATCTTATTCTCGTGTAAGAATCTGTATTGCAAATTATTATGATATTTTGCATTTTTAGACGCTTCGACTGTGGTCGGTAAAATGAATTTTCAACCAGCATGATTACGGGTAAGCATTGTGGATCATTTCATTATTGACAGGAAAATTCTATAATAATTGTCGGTAGCCTAAAGCGGGCCATGAAATTATTGAAGTACCTTCTTCGGTGCAAACTACTGACGCAGTTAAATATCCTCGCGAGGGATAAATTGATATTGCATAGTCTATAAAAAAAACGTATATCTGTAAATCGGTGTATTTTAGATGTGGACGTACTAGAAACATACGTGCCTACCAAATACATTTTATTAGATTAGTCCATACTTTCTTGAGTAAATAAATCAGACAAGTTACTTTCGGTTGCGTTCACATGGGAACACTTCCGATCAGCGTATTGCGAAAGAATGGCAAAACTTCTCGAGGCATGACAAAGTTGTTGCTAATTTCTAGGAAATTAATTGAAAAACCAATTTAATAATCTTACTATAACTCGAAAACGACTGACAACGTTCAGGGATTTTTCTAAATGAACTGAGGTCAACTCAATCATATATAGTTCAAACGGTCAGATGTGCTGCACATGTTCCAAACCATTACATCTATTAACTTTCAAATGGTGCAGAAAGGTGTTTCCGTATCTGACATGATCTATCACAAGGTAAAATCGCTTATCCAAAATAAATTCAATTTTGTTAGTATAACAAACTATTTTAAACCGAGTATTCTGTTTTCATTGCCAATATATCATCGGCGTATTCTTTCGTTATACCAAACCATGTGCGATGCGAGACACCAGTATATGTGTTAGATGGCCGAATATCGAATCCTTGCTTTGAAGATTTGAAGTATTCTTGGACCTGCCAAATACCAACACGACTCTCTGATAGAACTAATTAAACAACTAACACTCGCGTCTAATCAGCACCTAACTTTTCAACAGCAGAATCAATAATTTTTGTCAATAAAAAATGGACAGATGATGAATGGCTCTAGGAGGATCAAGTGCGATGGCAAATCAACTTGACTTCCGGCGACAGAATGTACATAATTGGGATCGGAAAAGAAACGGAAAACTCAATTTAAAGATTGTATACGGCTAGTTTGAAATAAAAGCAAATTCAGCATATGTCGTTGTCAGTAAATTAATGTTCAAGTGCATTTAACATAGAGTTTACTAGCTAATCATTTACATACAAATAGAGGAATTCGGAATTGCCATGTACTTGGAATAACTTGGCGATATCCATGTTTTAGTCAAGACAGTTCCTCTGGATTTTCCGATATGGCTTCGTACAATGCCGCAGGACGAAGGTCCTGGCACGTAACGACGTATAGTCTCGTGCAACGTTGGCTTGGACGTATAAAAGAACCTTGGAGAAGATCAGAGTGACGTTAAACTCCTTTTCAATCATTCATTCATCGCCGATATCTATTAGAAAGCCAATATCTAGAGGAGTATTCTTGTATGATATCGGCTACTTCGCGCATATCAAGTCATATTATACGAGCTATATTTGTAACTTTCTGTAAATATGTCCTTAACAAACCATTTGCATCAATAAATGTGTTTAATGATTTATATATTAACAGCAAAACAATTGAAGCGATTGTGGTTTTCAATAACGGTGCATGCACAATAGCAATGACGCAAATATAAAAGTAAAACTAATTTGATTCAATAATAATCCCAATTAATCACGGTTCAGTTCAAACCTAATGTCAAAATACAATAAAAACAGACAGAAATTTTATTTGATTTGGTGTGATAAAATGTAAACTTATCTCATAAATTTTATAGCAGATTCAATCCATCAATTTTGTTAGGACACGGACTTCATAAAGTAGAGGCACAGTGACCAAGAAAGCTATTAATCATTTTCATTATATATATATTAACAAAAATATGTGATTTACACAAGTATATGGATGATTAAATAATAAGGGTTATTCTTTAGTAGCCTTTTGACGCTCTAAATTAGAAAGGGATGGCGTCCTGAAATTGGTACAGAAGGTAATGAGAATTATCGTAACATTTGTTACGACTGGTTGACTTTAATAACAAAGATAGGTTGCCAGGCAATGAAACATACGCCAAAATCAGCTAAGTCGTCCGCGCAGTTAAGTTTTTCTTTTGTCAGTAATGAAATATTTACAACACATGGAAGTCGGATTACATGTAATAACCCTTGGAGTAATTATCAGAAATCATTAGCATTTGTTTCGATTGTCTTATAATTTTAAACAATTTATAAACTTTAGCGCCTAGAGCTTCAACAAGATTTTTCAAAGAGACCACGGGCCTTTACTCTGGCATTAAAGTGATGGACGCAAATTCTTTTTAAGAAGGAATTAATATTTTATGTATCTAAAAGTCTGTATTTGCTTTTTAATAGTGAGGCGGGCTGCTTTTCGGTGGATTAATTTGTGCATTGTTTACTATTTTTATTTACATCAAGACACTGTTATCATAAATAGGAATTACTACGCTGTCATTATATTTACCTTTAGCAAATAGATTTGTGATTTTTGCACAATATGAGACAGTCCTTATACAATACCGTTTTAATCTTATCAAGACACTATTCATTGTAAATAGGCATTATTACACTGCCATTATATTTACCCAAAGCAAATAGATTTGTGATTTTTGTTTATTGGGGACCGTTCTTGATGTAAATTACTTGCAAACAAATTATAGATAAATAAGGGCGAAGTCATGATATTTATGTAGATCGTGTGTAACATTTTATCATTTTCAATATGTAACTCAAAAAGATTATAATACTTAATACCGAGTATTAATTAATACATTTTAGTTCAAAGGCATTAAATTATGACCTTGTTATAATTGCCACATTCCATCATATTCCGTGCCTATAATCATAAATAACTAAATGATTATATTTGAGCAAAGGAAATAACCTAGGTAATTTAATTAAACCAAGGTATGCGTGTCTTTTATTTATAATACAATGCTTTCTAATTTAAAACTGTGCATCATGCATGCTCTGTTATTAGACCAGAGGTCGGTCATGATATGATAATAATATTGTGAAATAAAATGAAATGGATTTTAACACCCTACTTGTGTGAACCAGTAGTGTGCCATTAGGGAAATGTTTACCCGAACAGCCTTGCTACGGCCGGTTATTTCTAACAACACATTTCGCCTGCCCGCCAATGTGTGAATAGAACCTCGGTTTTTCGTTCAATACGAATGACTGTAGAGAGAAATAGAAAAATGAGGTTTGACGTCCACTCGACAAAATACTGGGTCATTTCGGGACTGACATATGCTTAATTTTATTTCATTTATTCGCTTGCCCCTAAGCGTCATTAGCAGTGGTAGGCGACCTAGGGACGTGGTGCAAAACCCACGGGGTCGGACAGGCGACTCTACTCCTTGTCACGTTCAACCGGTGAATCGAAACCACGCCAGGCGACTCAATGACAGACCTAACGATACAAGGCGCTCGCGCCTACCATTGCCCCCCACCCCCTTTTTAGCGAATACAGACACTGTTCCTTGTCAAACTTGTCGCCCTGTAACATTGACCCGGGGATATGCTCCAAAAGACCCAACATCAGAGCGAACCATTTCACGACACACGTTACAGTTCATGGCTACGAGACAAACTGCAAAAAAATAAAATGAAATCTGCACTGACTTGGTGCAGATTTCGAAAAGTGTTCTTTTATTTGCACACTAATCTTTTATTTGCAGAACTATTCTTTATTTTATGTTTATTCGCTTAACTTAGCATGTGATATAAGTTACATTCAAGCATAACAAGAAGAAATCGCAAGTGCTTTAATAATACTTTTAGAAACTTGAAATATCTACATATAACTCTACTCTAAATTCATACGCCTGTGTACTACTGCGCTCTGGAATAGCGTTCCCTGTACACGGCACCATTCATTATACGACTGTAAGACCAAAGATCATGTATCTGTCAGATGGTTCAACACACAACACCTATCTAATTCCTGGCACAGTTATAAATACTACACGCCTAACATAGGTAATTGCTTGTCTAATGAAGGTATGTGTGGACATTTTAGATAAGGATGTCTGAAATAATGATTGGGTTTAGCTATCGATCTGTTATAGCTAAAATACAATAATAGCTATTATACTGGTATTGAATACAAACTAAAGACGCCCAACACATAGATAATGATTTATACTACATGTCTTGGAGATCCAAAATCACCGTCTTTAGCTTCGTCAGTAGAATCAGTTCATAATATGTACTTATATAAAACGATCATCAACAGTCACAAGAATTCGAGCAAGAAAATAAAGGAGGAGAATTTGCTGTCGTATCGTTGGGACGCATTTTACCATTATCATCGGAGCCTACCAGCGACAAACCTTTTTCGTCCCACTCGATTGACTAGACATATTATAGACATGCCTTCCTGGTCTTAACACTGACACGTTTTATTAGAGAGACAGAACAGCAAAATGAAGTAGGGAAAAATGACACCCGAAATCTGTTTTCTAGGATGTTTGTTTATGGTAAAAGTCAATATTTGTTAAAACTTTTTAACTGTAGAGAAATTAAGCCAGAAATGTAAGAACAGCTTCCGTGTCATTTATAAAACAACATTAATATTTCTCTTTGAACCAAGTTTTCGGTTAATTGGCCTATTGAAATTCCAGACAAGAATTAGACCGATATTAATGGATGATTGATGCGAACAATTGCAACAATTCATCAAACAGGTTGACAGGCGAATGTATCCATCCACATAGAAACATACGTTTTATGCCAATAAATATATGGAATTGGTAATACAAAAACCTATAACTATCGTACATAACATTGAGGTAAAGTCAACAAAAGTAATTTATTCCCGGTGTTGTTTATGTATACATTCTTATATGTTAATGGATATATTGGATAGTTAATTTAATAAAAGTTTTGTTACAACTCACACTTTTAGTTTGAGACTTAGCTCCAATCTGTTAAAGGATATTAAGACATGTTGGTGAAATTAATTTGATAAAAGTTCATTAAAACTAGTTTGTGACCTAGCTACATTCTGTTCCATGTTACTATTATGCAAAACAGCATACCTTTCACAACATGGAACTTTTCACTTAAATATGATTTTTTTCGATGTCCCTATGGTTCAAAAGACATTTATTTGTATCCATTTCTCATCCGGCATAAAGAAATTTATTGGGAATCGTGTATCACGAAAGAAAGCTGATTTGCGTGTCAAATCCAGGCCATACTAATTAGCTCATTTTTCTAATTTGACAGTATTTCAGAGAACATTCAGTATGTTGGATAAAAAGTAAATATCACTATAAAAGTTTTGTGTAGAATTGACCACAAACGGTATAGTCGTAGGATAACACCATGGACTAATGCAATTCTAGGGTTCGGAGTTGTAGCATAGGAATTGAGTATTTTAGACCATTCTCTTCTATATGAGCTTTCCTAGGTCGGTACAAAGATGTATTTGTAAAATTGTGCAAGCAGCATTACCTGAATTGTTATTCAGAATATGAAATCGAGTTAATGTCAAATTTTAATCAGAACCATTTTGAATTAATCAATAATACATTATCTTTGTATTCGAACGCTACGTATACACACACATTATTGTGGTCTTTTAATTAGCTCATTGTTGAGAACATAAAAAAATATATACTAGTCATATTCTAGACAAAACAGCACAGTAAGCATTTTAATTCTAGCTCAAATAGATCGTAGTGACTTTAATTTTCGATGTAAAAAATGATTTCAGACAATATAATGGGTTTTTGTTTCAAAAAAGAAATAATTTACACAATAATCATGAATCATAGTCTGTCTTCTGGTACGTTTCCTTCGACAAACTTTGTAAATTCCGTTTTTTTAAATATGCACCCTGCCAAGATTTTTTCAAGAGCTATTGTCAAGCCACAACTCCCGAAGCATCACCATAATGGGACAGGAAATCAGTATGGATGCGATCTAGTAGAACTAGTTCAAATCATATATTCTAGTTGTATAGCTTCGCCATTTATATATCATAAGGAGAAATTGTGAACTGTGTTAATGTGTTTCTATAACAGCGATTTGTTATTGGGCAACACCGATTAAACCCCCCAGCACCAGATTTACCACCCACCATCTAGCTCTTTCCTAACTCAGAATCTGTATCGGATCTTTTGTCCAAATCCCAAGGGAATGGGGTATCTGTTTATTTGGCTGAAGGGGAAACACGATAAATTTTCTGGTTTCCACGCCAACCTGATGATAGTATCAAATAGAACTGCTGATTTTATTACATTAATGTAGTGTTCAGACATTCATAATGATCTAGTCTACTGCTGTCTGTCTTGATCTGTCCAGACACGTATATCTATAGCAATTACAATATGGAACTTAAAATCGGGGTCTCTCTCTAAAAGAGAAAATAAACGCTTCTTTAATTAGCAATTACACTACGTAACAGATTAAGGCATGACTATGACTGATCGTGCAAGACGTATATAGAAATATATCGAGGATCATCCTAAACAATAAAAAGTCATTGTAACTGCCTGGAATCAAATGGGCATCCATCATGTAATTACTATCATTAAAAACAACCGAGAATGGGCCTTGGTACACGATGGACGTCCAGTTCTAATATTCGACCCCCGGAAAAACTGAAATTCAGTAGATTCCCCTACAACACGATAGTAGCAAATAGGCACATGAACTAATAATATCCCGAACAACAGTTCATCATTAAGCAAATATTTCTGATCAACATGTTTCTCTGTTATAGCACACTTTTAATTCTAAAACTCGTAAAAATGTGTCTAGGCTTATTAGTCCAATGTGAATGTAAAAATATGTTTAATAGCATTTTGAATTCAGATCAATGACAGTACGGTAATGCATCATTAAATTGTCCAATATTGTCACCCAAACAATTGATGTGTGCTTGTACTGGTGTATACGTTTAATATATCATGGAGAATCGATACCATTTATCTAAATAGCTAAAAGTTAATATTTGGCATCTAGAAATTGATAAACTTTAGCGTCTGGTTATTCTAGTCTACACCGATAATATTTATTTCGCATGCTTTCCGTTTGACATGACTTGTAAAAAATATATAGCCTCATTCTTTGAGTCTTTTTTTTACAAATGGCGCTGAAAGGCATTATGATACACGATTCGTGTACGAATGGATAACAGAAACCCACCTCTTCCCTGTAATGTTGATTTAAATTGACAAATAATACGTGTTTTCAATGTCGAGGACTTGGATGATATTGAGTTAGAGACTTTAAAAAAATGATTTTTACACAATTGGGCATAATTCCTACATGACCGAGTCTGTAACGTTGCATTAAAGAAATCAAGGGTATTTCGCCGTACATTATTCATCAAAGAATATGAATATCCATAATGTATAAAGTTGGTCTGTGATACGAATTCCCGACAGCGGCATGTCTATTCTTTATACTAACATACAGCTATAGTGTCGTGGATAATGGACTTGGTGAATAAAGCTGCATTAAGAAATAGCCGTCAGCAGAGGGAAACTGAATGAAAATTGATGTGATAAAAGCCCACCGTAGGCAAAGTGTCAAATAAGGTACGTAGTTTACTATTCAAGCCCGCTGGTGCGAAAAGTCAAGACGACGAAACTGGTCAGAACTTTGTAAACATCCCTATCCCAATAATACTTAATGCTTCACTTTAAATCCAAGATTATATTGTAAGGAAGTACTTAGAACCACTAGGAAAAGTGTTCAAAGAAACTATACCTCGAGGAAGGACACTGGGGAAGACGGTGGAGCAGTGATGGAGCAGGTTCGAAAAGTCAAGAAGAAAACTTGGATCGCAAGAGAAAAACATGGTAAAGACTTCAAAGGGTCCTTGCCAGAAATAATGAATTATGGTATACAATTGACACAAGGACACACGATAGATGTTGCAAACAGGAAAAAGACCCACATCTAGATAATCAACGGACACCAGTATCTGACATCTAAGCTTGAATTTTCAACAAGTAACTATTTTAGTACCATTAGTTTAAGATCGATGCAGAGAATGATATTAAAGGTATAGTCAACCCAACTAAGGCATATTTTAATGCACGTTGTGGATAAATTAACACTTCTTTAATAGATCCCAAGGCAGTCTTTAACTATATTGAAATCCCATTAAGGTCGCGGAACTTCTACTCTGAAGGCTGATAAAGCTCATAAGATTTCTATCAAGTTTATTATTCTGATGACACACCTGCATTGGATCGTTATTACTCATAAAGACAGAATATTATTATAGACCCATCAAACTCAAATTAGATAAGAAACGCGAAGCAGTACGGAAGTATGAAGGGTTATTAAGAGACAAAAAATGATCAGATGCTTCGGCTCATTACCTAATCATATCTCACTAAATACTCTCATAAACAGAGACTGTGCTAAATACCGTATACTTAAGAAGGCAATAACCACAAGAGACAGTTCCTGGGGTCTATTTTATGTTTTAAGTTTAATGACTTAACAATTGTGTGTACATTATTTTAATACATTAATAGTTTCCATTTATATGCTTATTTGAATATGATAACGGATGTTCAAGGGACAGGCCATAGTTCAGCGAGGACATTTCGCTCTACTGGGTCTTTCTATTCACTATATTTAAATACAAAATTGTATTCTTAATTACCACTTTTCGCATAATAATGTTATTTAAAATACCTATCCCTTTAGAAGAATTTACTTTTTATGAAAACGGTGACCAATCGTTCTGTTTAGATTGAAATATACTGTAATGGGTCTGTAATGGTTTTATAGTATTCGTATTACACCTCATTAAACGAATCGTATTAAATTAGTCTCTTGGTTTAATTCATCCTTAAGAACAAAATCTGCTTCAGCATGAGAGCTGAATGAAGTTTAGGTGCTGTTTTGGATTTTAACTAATAAAAACATGGTTGGGCGAGGGTTCAGCTAGGACGCAAATATGGTCTCATGTTGTCTTCGTAAAAAATGAACTGGTAGCAGGAATTCTCCTCTTAAAGAACATAAAACTAACCCCATTTTATTATCAAATAAACTTTGTTAATGGCTTTAAACGCTAACCCTCCCCTGTGTATTTTGGGATCACAGACATTGTTTATTATTTTATAAGTCAATAAACAGGCCTGTTTATTATGTGTAACTGAAATCGCACGGTCAGCACGCTACTTCGTGAATTTAATACACAGGCACAATGGGAGAGGGAATTTGTAAGGGCAGCAACTGAAACCAAACTGTTGATGGGTTGATGGGACTCTATATACTTCCATTGTCCCGGGGCTCGAACTATTTGTTAGTACATTGCATCGCGTAGACTTCGATCGATGCACTACTTTAAATTGTGAAAAACAAACAATATAGAGACTCTGCTCTAAATGCTTATGGCTTTAAAAACAAATCATTAGCACTGCTTTCTTTCGAGACAAAACTTAGCTCTGCTTAATGTTTCTATTAGGACTACAAGAAGAATAAGAAGGTTTTCAAACACCACACTGGCAGCCAGGGATGACTATTGAAAAAACACATCGATCTTTTCCTATAACAACAGTTGGTAAAACTCCACAAATTACAAGTAAAAGATTTTTTATCCGCCAATCAATAAGACAACTAACAGTTTGAAAGGGGGGCCTTCATGTCTTGTTTACACTAGTAAGAATGACTGAACAAATACTTCCTTGAGAATACAAATCTCCAAACCTCCTTAGCATTAGTTTATAAATTACGTGGGTTTGTAACTGTCCAGAACCAAAGAAGTCATATGTTCGGGTTCTAATGTTTTTCATTGTAATAAGAGGGTTGTCTGGTTTTTCACAGACTCATCATCCCAAAGACAGAACCACTACTTTAGCACACACGCGTACTTAAAAAAAACATAACATATCTTGATCTTTTTACAGCTTCACTTTCACACCCCTCGTTAAATATCTAAATTTGGGTATATAGCATTGACGTCACAGGTAAACTTAACCCAGTATACCTTGAAGATGAAATAAGGGAAGGATTATTAGGTGAATTATAGTTCCGGTTGATGAAAGAAGAACTCACACCGCAAATTAGATCGAAAGGCATAAAAATTATTCCGATCTGTTGAACCCTGTAATTAAACACAGCGGGAGTTTCGTAAATTAGATAGATGTTTTTCTTTCTTCAGATATTAAATAGTTCAGCACGCGATACAAGGAACTATTTTCATTTTCATGAAACGTGTTCTATTTTTACGCCTCTTCGGGGTTAACTATCCCTCGGTTCGTAAGTTCATGGATGTTGTAGTTTTCTTATAAAAACTAAGCGGAAAACGCGTGTGTAATAACTTAAGTAGCAGTAAAAAAAACGCAACATCGCGTGAGGGAATATTGGCATTTCCTCTAGCAATTACAGAAAACAATGTCTTAAAGACCGCTCAAAACAATCGCAGAATATCGAAAGTAAACAAGAGAATACCATTGTCTTGGGTCGTTTCTCACAAAGAAAAACGACGAATATACAGTTTGTATTCTTTTGAAATCAATAAATACAATTAATGACTTGGATGGAGAATAAAAAAAAACAATACATGTAGATAGAATGCTTGAATATGTGTTGTATATATCAATACCTGTCAATATTACATGGTGTGATGTTTGTTTCATATCGTGAAACCAGTTTATATCATGCAATGATCACATCCATAACTCAATAGACTTACAACACCCAATAGTCTGTCAAACTATCACATTTTCCATTAAAAAGGCACATCGTGTGTATAACATGACAATGTGATATATCTATGTATTTATATATTATCATAAACGTGATAATTAGTTGATTATTAATGACAGAAACAAAATGGGTCGATTTGTTTATGATATTTTCACAAAGTTCGCTCCAGAAAAATGGACCAAATACACCGTTATGACTAATTTGAAAACCTCAAGGGACATGGCAATTCTATTTTTAAATATAGTTTCACACAACTGATACAACTTTACATATGTTTGCTAAATTTAAAACACATTCAAACTACATAAACTGGATTAGTTTTTGCCTATATCTATTCACATGATTAAGAAATCAAATTAAGAACTTGAGACCACATACCACACAAAACAAAAAGGATAAATGAAAAAAAAAATCTTATACATACCACCAAATGTGGGAGTTCCAAACCATGATTATTTTGTATAAACAGCTTCCAATTACAAAACAAAAATAATTTTTTGGAGAGCAAAAAAAAAAAATATAGGGTGTGAAAATTGTTGTGATCCACAAATTATTTAAAACAGGTAAAAATGATAAACGTACAAAACTAAGTCCATGGTGAATGGTTGTTTAAAATCTGCTTTCACGATAAATGTAGCTTATCTATCTCACTGCCATTGTCCAGCTAGTAATGGAACTGAATATTGGTAAGTTCTTATCGAGTTCTGCATTCCTGATACTTTAAACAGCTGTATTGAGACTGACCAGCTGACTCGCCTATCTCCTGAACGCGTTGTTGGCGCGCAAATCTGACAAGAGCAGCCGACCTGGCGTAGTGATATACTATATAGAAGAAGTAAACTGTCCGCTACCGTTGACTAGCGGAGCAATAATGACGACGAATGGAAAGAAAAATCAGTGGTCTTTCACGGCGAAACTTTTCCCGTGATGTATCGATTGACGCGAGAATCCGGACTCTTGCTTGGCTGTCTCTTCGTGATATTCTCTCAAGCTGAACCCAAGTGGAACATTCTAACAGATTAGCATCCTCTATTAACTATATTTAATCACCTCTACAGCTAGCCGCTCTTCAGATGGCTTCTGTTTGAACAAAATAAGCGTTTCCAAATAACATCATGTTTTCCGAGACTTTTATGTACACTTAGTAATAAGGTTAATCGCTCGATCGCTTAAAAGCTGCAAAAATGGATGAACTGATTGCGTTACTGTTACAAAATTGGCACTATAGTTCTGTTCAGTAGTGATAGTGACTTTTTATCAATATTTGAAGAAGTCGGCTATGTTTGAGAAGATCTTCAATTTGCGAAATCGTATTTTTTTTTATTTTTAGAAATATGGGTTTACATAACTTTACGGAACTTGATAGCAACTAAGATGTGATAGCAACTACGTTAGAGATCAAAAAAGGGGCATTTCGGTTCTACATGTGATTTAAAGTCTTCAAAAGATTTAAATAAATATGGCATTGTTATGTTTACATAAGATAACACGAACATCATCTGCGGCTGCAAGGAGTGTATTATACCTGTATAATAAATAATGGCTCTTGGTAGGAAAGGAAATTGGGGTTGTAAGCAAAGAAAGGAAATAAAATAGAAGAAGAGTGGAATGGTGAATAAAATCCCCACCTCGGGTCAGAAGCTAAAATTATTTCCTGTGGCTACTTGTTATGCAAGAGATTAATATTTTTTCCAAAATTTTTCTCTGTTCCGTTTCCAAAGGCGCACTCGGCACAAAATGCGAAAAGTGGAAATATTGTGAAGTGTAATTATATTTATTTTAAATTTTCTTTTGTATTGTCTGTTTTCTAATAACCTTGAGCAGCTATGCATTCCGCGGATAAGCTGACACATTCCGAAGCTGCTCGGTTAAGGCCGAATGTATTATACATGACGGCGATCGTTTATTTGGTATAGACAGTGCGTACGGTAACCCCGCAGAGTAATAACGTTAAACATTGGTGGGAATCCTGATCAGCATTTGGAAATATCACTCTAGATAATTTGTACTCGCTTTAAATGTGGGGGGGGGGGGGGGTAATAAATATCAAAGTATACTTTCAGATGGCCTAACTTTTATCGACGGAATAAAGGTATGTATGAAGTATAGAAGGAAGACATGAAATGTTGCCCGGACAGCGGCGCTACGATCTCTTCTTAATTATTCCATATCCCACTGTCCCAGAGCTGACATGGCTACGCAGAATCACAAATTAGAATTCAATATTTCAATCAATATTGGCATTACTTTCTGATATCCAATATTTAGGATTCAATGAGCCATTTAAAAACAATAACTGACGTTGGACTATCTATGGTCCTGGGCGCCATTTGTAATGAAAAGACTGGATCAAATCAAACTACACGTATATCCCACAAGACAATGCGTAATTAATTACAAATGACTGACCCCCCAAATGACAAAAAAGAAAAAGGAGCCAATCCATTTGGACTGTTCACGTATTTTACCGAATATAACTGATGGGACATTATAATAAAAATTAAAAATTGAATGTAAATCACTTCATATTCATCCATATTATTACATTAATATGTTATTTTCTAACACCTTTTGTCGATTTAAAGTTCCAAAGATTGGAGCCATAAGCCCTTTAAAATCGATGGTTATCTGACAATATATATTCTATTTGACAACGATTTTCTATTGTTATAGTAAAAACTGTCAGTTACATAAAACTATGAACGGAATACATTAACAATGAATTTGATAAGAATTTTAATTTTAAACTTATTTACTTTACCTGGCATATTTGCAAAACACTTTCTGGAACTAGTCTGAAGGAATAGATAAACAGAATGTGACTGACGCTTAACGTAGTGACAATCGACAGTTTCAGTTTGGTCAACAAACAGAAATAGTAATAATTTCTAATATTGCGACCTACTACCCAATGATGCCTATTGATATAGATACAAAGTTCTCGGAAATTCCAATTCAGAATTCTAAAACACATTTGGATGTCCACCGAATGTACATATGAAAGTAGAAATCATAGATTCTTGGCCTTACTAATAAAATAGGCCTGTGCAGTTCTCAATGAAGGAAAGTGCTATAGTCGCTAGTTGCCATTATGTAGCATTCTATGGAACACAATGGCAGTCACATGACACTGTCATGGCGCAACGCATGTTTAAAAGCTACCATGATCAACAAGAACATGATGTTCGACGCACTGATCAAATCTGTAACCTGAGATAAATTATTAACACGGATTTCTTTGATGTATGCATGTAAATATGAATGGTGTAAGTATATTATTGTATATTGTATGTCAATTACATTCTTAAAGAGACATACTAATCTATAATACGTAAACTCAATTATATGCTTAAAGAGACATACTGATCTATAATACGTAAACTCAATTATTTGTTTAAAAAGACATACCAATCTTTAATACGTAAACTCAATTATATGCTTAAAGAGACACAATAATCTATAATACGCAAACTAAATTATATGATTAAAGAGGCATAATAATCCATAATTCATAAACGCAATAACATGCTTAAAGAGGCAGTTATGGAGATTTGTCTACGTATAAAAACCCAAAGGAAGTAGATTTAAAATTCTTCGTTTTGCCGGATGCACTTGAATAAAATATAAATTGGGTATAATCAGAGTAAATCAAAATAAATAAATCGAAAATATGGTGTACCTTTAAGTGTTAAATGTAAGTTGTTCTATGAGATGATATTATTATCTGTAAGATCAGGTATACTATATATCTATGATATTTACAAATTGATTAATTACGTTTATTCACAGTTATTAGTGCAACATATTTTATTCCGATTGAAAGAGATAGGGTTTCAAATCGATTATTTAATAGCATATTTCTGTATATATTCATAACGTCAGATGTCAATAACAGATACACTTCATATGTTCTTGTATTTTAAACAAAAATGGATACTGAAACCATCACAATACAATATGCCTCTTGAGGTTGTACATAACAATAAATAGTGCTTCATCGATTAGCCTTTTCAATATAAACATTATTTAACATCAAAAATCGAGGAGAGTGTATTCAGTTTTTAATAATAGAAAAGCTATACCCTAAATACATGAAAATATAATTAATCTTTCAACTATTTAAGTTTTCTGATTCACTGAAGCTCAGTTAGGACTGAGACATGTTGTTCTGCAATAGATCAATTCACAAGAACATATACAGGTACCGCATTCAAAACATACACAGCTATTTGCAAGACTACGATTACACAAAGATGCTCTCTATGACCGCAACTTCCGGTTCTGCAATCTATCTTAACGAAACCTTTAATCAAGATCTAGATAACATGTAGGTGTGATGCACGGCTCAAAAATTTATAATTTATTCACACAAACATAAGAAAGAACAGACGCTTGACCTTAATTTAATAAAATCAACATGGTGCATCATGTTAAGCAAAATCAGATTCAAGAACGGTAATTCGTCTTTTGAAGTTATACTAAAGCTCTCTTCTTATAAGATATACATTTATATCCATCTCTTATCGTTTAAATACACACACCTGAGAATGTAAACATGCGAACAAAATTCTTAGTATTTAAACAGCTGTTTGGCATCAGAGCAAAGAAAGGCTTGTTCTTATATCTCGAAAACCACCAAACTAAAACAAGAATATCGGATTCTGCTGTAGCTACATGTTTTAAACATTAACATTATAAGCTCCAATGTCTTTGTCCAGACTACTTAATCATTAGAAATGATTAAGAATTATAAGGGAGAAAATTACATGTACTTAAGAATGCATCGCCATTAGCTGCATAATACAAAATGCTACCAATTTAGTTAAATTTCTATAACGTAAATCGAGAGAGAGAGAAATGGGGTTCAACGTCCACTCGACACAAACTAGGTCATTTCGGGACTAACATATGGTTTAATTATATTTCAATAATTCGCTGGCGCGTAGGGGTCTAGCAGTGGGCGGAAATCGGAGTACCCGGAGAAAACCCACGAGGTTGGACAGGCGATCCTACTCCTTGCCACTTACAACCGGGGATTCGAAACCACGCCAGTTGACTCAATGGCATGCCGTATGATACAGCGCGCGCACGTTAACCATTCGGCATCCCCCCCCCCCGCCTTAAAAAGTAAATAAATGCCTATGCGGCCACTTCACACTATTTATGACATAGGGGCCAATTTAGTGTTCCTAGAGATGTATATCTAGATTTAAAAATATTTTGTAGATGACAACTAGGAAGTATTTAACGTACATGTTTTGTAGATGATAACTAGCAAGTATTTAACAGGTTTTGTAGATGACTACTAGCAAATATTTAAAATATTTTGTAGATGGTAACTAGTAAGTATTTAAAATGTTTTGTAGATGTGAATGATAACTAGCAAGTATTTAAAATGTTTTGTAGATGATAACTAGTAAGTATTTACAATGTTTTGTAGATGACAACTAGTAAGTATTTGAAATTTTTTGTGGAAGATAACTCTGCCCAAAAATATAGCATGTATTTAAAATGATTTGTAGATTTTCACTATCTAATATATAGTCTAATTAGTATGCATATAAAATGAAACCAGATGTAAAAGTAATACTATATGACCTAATTAAATAAAAAAACACTATATACTGCTTATGGTATGGACTTGCATTGTAGAACACTAGTGTTCTGGAAAACGCTATATCTATCAACTAATTAAAGTGATAATTATCCGATCAAATTGGCTTGCCATAACCACTTCCTTGAAATCATAAAGTCCCACGGGTCGTTGAACTGTTTGTTTTGTGTATGGTGATATTTACGTTAAATAAATACCCTACTACAGACAACTTACACTTATATAGTGGCATCTATCTGTAATAACTAGCTATTAATAACATCTGAGGTGGACATCAGATGCGAATTAATAACACCCAACTCTAATATTGCTGCCATAATATTATCGCAACCAATAATTGGCCACGGTTGATAAATGAGCTTGCGAGGTTACAGATCCGATTGGGTCGACAGTTGTCCTTCGTCCTAGCGTTCGATCGAGATTGAAGTTTTTGGATAGCACACGTTGTCTAATCATGGAGTGGAATCGACCAAATTGAAATGTCTGCTTCAAGTCACGAAGATCATTGCTTCATTTCTTATTACTTGTCATTACGAAGAGACCATCTCAAATTAAGTTCGATGTCCGCAACAGACATATAGATTCCCGTCAAATTCGAGTGTATTGACATTTTCAAACTTTCCAACACCAATGATATTTTTTCCATTCTGTACTCTCAGTGCAGAAACATTGTGGCGTAGATTTAATGAATATAGATGCCATCATTACTGGAATATAATAGAACGAACTAGAAAAACGCCATCAGTGATCTTCCACACCCCATCAAACGTATATAAAAACGACTTAGAACAGAAATGAAATGGGGTTTAACGTCCCACTGTTTTGCTCCTAAACTGAGCTAATGAAGACGGGCATGCGCTAAGCAGTGTTCTTTGAGGGAAATTTTGCCCGGGCAGCGGCTCTATGGCCTACTCTTATATCGAATTCTAATTGCCAGGAGATCTTTTACGTGCACACCAATGTGTACACGGGACAGCGGTTTTTCTTCCCATCCGAACTACACAGCTACTCTTGTCGGACCCTCCGTCCTGCGTCACTAACACGTGGAAACCACATCGGAGGCCTTTATCAATGTCTTAATGACTGGGGGCGTTGTAGTAACACATAGTCAATATTTAAATGGAGTGCAGCAGAAGTGTGCCGTGCTAGCACAAGTTACGTCACCACCATATAGTAAACCAACACCACTAAATTGACAGAGAAATGAGTTTTAACGTCCACTCGACTCAAACAATTTCTATTTCAATAATTCGCCTGTGCACAGGGGCCTTGATTTGTGAGATCAAACCAGGGGACCCCGAGAAAACCCACGAGATCAAACAATTGAATATACATCTAAATTGACAACTATGTTAATTCATTGTAGAACACAGATTTATTGGTTGTACTGGAACTATTTCAGAAGGACTTTATAACACACATTTATTGGTTGTACTGAAAATATTTCAGAAGAACGTTATAACACAGATTTATTGGTTGAATTTAAAATATTTCAGAATGACGCCAGAACACAGGTTTATTGGCTGTACTGGAAATATTTCAGAAGGGCTATAACTTTACAGACTTGGACAATTTTAAAGACGACGAGTAGTTATGAAATGTCGATTTCCTTTCGCGTTCGTTATTCCCCCCCCCTCATTCTATTTTATGGACACCCTAGTAGGTCTAATTCTAACTGAGCTTAATTACCTTTTGATCCCAATTCTAATTAAATGTAATACAATACAATTCATAGTCCATTACGGTAAACTGGCAGTCATTTTGTTAGATGTATTATTAATAAGAAACAGATATCCACAGCATTAAATAGAAACAAATTATAGTATGTTCTACACATTTATGCGTTTTCCTATATCCTGTCTCTCATTCAGTAACTAATGAACATTTAGCTCATCTGAATGACCGATCATAGCGTGTTGACTTGTACAAAGTAGCTAAAAATGAAATGATAGTTAATCAATGAGTTCATAGTACTTAATTCACAGCTCGTTAACACTATTTCTAAAAACATGACCATAGTATGTCATTTACGTATGAAATACCATAATAGTTTATGAGCCACATACTAGATAAAGAACATTTTTATGGATATTCACATTGATTAGCTAAAGTGAATCAAATATTAAAACAGAAAATAGTTTTGAGTAATTGACTTTGATTTAGAAGTAATGCAATGATCAAAGGAACTTTTTCAAATCAACTACAAACAGGGAGAGAGAGGGAGAAAAAAAATGGGGTTTAACGTCCACTCAACACAAACTAGGTCATTTCGGGACTAACATATAGTTTAATTTTATTTCAATAATTCGCTTGTGCGTAGGGGTCTTTAGCAGTGGGAGGAAACATACGCTCACACCAGGGCTCGAAACCACAGCCGCAAGCCAGAGGTGACCGACCGGCTAGAGGTCGAAGCGCGGCACTCTAGTCCACTAGGCCATCCCAACCCCTCAAACAATCCTATTAATGGATTGTATTTTACGTGCTGGTGTTTCAAAGAAATACTTTACTGTTATTCGGTATTCATTCATATTATTCAGCACTAAAATAAAGTAAACCTAAACAAATACACATCATTTACGATATCAATTTCAAAACCTGAAATAATTTCAAAATTCAAAAGGTACATCGGCGTTTAAATTGAATTATACAAGTCATCAAGGTTTTGAAATTTGAATTTTCTCAATTTGTGACATATTATATGTATGGATTACTTTAATATCCTATTTAATATGTTCTAACGGGAACATCTCACTGTGCCACCCGCTATTGTTCTCATGGGGGGATTAATCAAGCCAGGGGATTATCGAATACAATGGTGTTAAATGTATAGTCCGCTTTTTAAAACTACTAGGTTTAAACTAATTAACAACTTTATTTACAATAAATTACATAAAAGTAACAATTAACAAATACATGTATCCAACATGAATAAATGTTAGTATATTCAATAGCATTTTTTACTCCATTTAACAGTTCGATTATTAGATCATTAATAGATTTTTCTACTCTTTTATGTTTTCGCCTTTTAGGGGGCAATCGTCCCCCGTTATCCAATTGAACTATGGTATTTTCAGTAAAAGTCTGCTGTTTCGACACAATGATAATAAATTTAAATATATTTGGATGGCTTGTTCCGGTCTTCTTCATTTTACTGTGCCATCCCCTAACGTGATTAGATGTCCATGAACCATCTGTTTTGAAGTGATTCCATATACCTCCTCCATCGCTTTCTACCACTTGTTCAGTAACATAATCTGCCAACTTTAAAATATTGTCGTCCTCCAAATCAGCTTCTTCTAAGGCATTCAACCCAACGTTGTCTGTATCAAATAATCTCACAAATGAGAGGTCGGAATATTATTTAAGATACTCGTTAACCGATGAAACGTTAACTTAACTTATATATTTTAATCATTAAAATAATTAAATCCTAACTAGGTGAATAGTACTAATAAGGATACAGTCTATAATCCTTTGTTTACTTAAACTTTCACACCACTACCCTATAACACCAGTTGATTAGGTGGCACAGTGAGATTAAACCGTTCTAACGTGTGTTATTGAATTTATCTAATGTTTAGATAAGTAACAGATTGGACATTCTATCTATTAGTAACAGCTTGTTATCTTTACAAAAGAAGGTTTCTGTGACAAGTTTATAATATGAAACAAACTCAGTCATAATGTAATAAAAGTCTAATGGGAAGATTAGGGTTACATAAATGATTTCTCTTCGGTCCTTTGGCTTTTTACTTTTACTCCAACAAAAGTTATATTTATCTATATATGAACTCACTCATTAATGTGCGTTTATTGTTGAATCTCAGTGGTGGCCAGTATTTTTTTGTGTAGGTACATAAAGGCAATGAACATATTTGGCATAATAATTTTGATGTGAATCGGTAACATAACCATACGATAATTTAACGTCGAATCATCGGTTTAGCTCTATTCTGACTTTATAGGTACATGTATTTTTGTTGGGAGGTGTGTGGGGGGAGCATCCAATCAAAAAGGGTATTGACCGCGATATCACCCAAGGTGGAAGCAGACTTAAAACCCCACAGACAAACAAATCCAAAAGAGAATTGAAATTATGTGGTTTCGTTTTTTTAAAAGTCTGACTTTACGCCGTTAACATTTTTATGCAGATTGCCTTGCTTGAATGTACGATGCCGTATACTGGAGAATTACGAGTAAACAGTCAATTAATGACTTTACCCCAAGCATTATCAAACCTGCATACCGCTGTATAGGTATCAATATATCATTTTATGAAGCAATATTACAGTACAAATAAACAAGATTATAACTAATGGATGAGTGGTGTATGAATATAACAGAATAATATGTAATATCACCTCAGGATATATGGTATAATAAATTTCACAACGAGGGATTAATTTCTCTAACATACACAAACGGGGGTAGAACTATATACATAAATTCATTCCAAACCCAGATAAAAATCTTACATTATACATCCTTTGATATAAAACCTGATATTTATCTTTCTCTGTTGATCTTGAATGAGATACCAAAAAGACCGACACGAGAGAGGAAAGGTAAGAGGAAGGTACACGACTTGGTTGTTTCTTTTATTATTTAAACCTTGAACGTTGATTGGTGGTAGCTTAACTATATTATAATTTAACATTGAATCATTGGCTCATGAAACACAAAACAATAGTTAGGGAAGTTATATTCTATAAACAGAAGTGGTACTAGGTGTTACAGAACGTGTTGTAATCTGTGTCAGATGACGGTCTGGTTTGAAACTGGTAATCACGACCATTAGAACAGTGTGTACTTTTTTGTTCGAAGAATCAAATTTATGGAGCTTTCGTCGAGTTATACAATGAAAGACCAGGACGCCAAATAACTAAATCATAACAAGAAATCCCATGATTGCATAATTTCAAATAATATTCACGATTTTGGAAATGTGAATTATGAGTATCTAACGAATATAAACTCTCCTGTAAAAAAAAGTAACAGCTTTCAGTATGGGAATTTGGGAATTCGCCTATCGATCCATACAAATGGAATTTAAAGCAATTTCCGTCCGTGTGAAAGAGTGTATTTCTAGAAATGTAAAGATATGCAGGTGCAATGCGGTACAGTGAAATAATGCTAACATTATAAATACATAGTAGAGTAAAACAGTGCTAAAATCCAGATTGCGTGGTTCAGAGAAATAATTCTAACATCAAAACTATTTGGTTCAGTGAAATAATTAATGCTAACATCGTAACTTGGTTGTTCAACGAAAGAATGCTAAAATCATAACCAAACTGGTCGGTGATGAAAAGCTAATATCTTTACTATTTTGGTCGGTGAACTAATGCTAACATTGTAACTAGGTGGTTCAGTCAAATGATCTTAAAATTGTAACTAGGTGAGGTGTTGCAGTGAAATGATGCTACATTTGTAACTAGGTGTGTGAAATAATGCAAAAATCGTAAATAAGTGGTTTGGTGATATGAAGCTAACGTTATAAATAGGTGGTTTAGGGAAATAAATAAAATTATAACTAGATGCTTCAGTGAAGCCCCAATAACAGTCTTGTTGTAACTGAATAATATGTCCCAATCTTCATTCTGGTCAACAAATTGTATTATTTTACAATATTCCAATTAATTGATGATATAAATTTTATCTTAACACACCTAATTTAAAAAATTGGAAAAATTCAACTTATTGATTTGAAAAGTCTAACGTAAACCTTTTCAAATGTGACTTTGAGTTAAAATATTTTCGAACCCTCTGGACAAGTAAAATAGGTCGTAATGGATAATTTACACAACATGTAGGACACTTAAACATCTAGTACTTAGAAAAAGGCTATTATTTATTTTCAGGAGCTGCAAAGCCAGCAAGAGTGTTATTGTCCCTTTAACTAGATGATGGGTTCAGTGATATAATCCTAACGTCATATTATTATAGTATGTCCACGGAAAACCGAACGACCAGAGTTTGAAACCTGTCCCACAAAATGAGCGTACACCATTCCAACTAGACGTGATGGTAAACTTCTTCCAGTAGCATTGGTTATTACCTACTTATCGTTACTTAGAATACTGACCTAAATTAAGACTGTTTCGACGTTGTTGTCGACAAAATTATCTGTGCTATAAGTGTTATTTTATACACATATAGAAGAACAAGCATGGTAGTGTTTAGTCTAAATAAGATAAACTATAGTTCAAATTACTTATTAGGACCACTTAAGATAACAAACATAACCTCTTTATCTTGGAAAAATCAATATATTTTGTCTTACATTGAAGACGGTTATTTGTCAAATAGGAAATATTACTTGAGAGCTTTGGTAGATCCGAGGAATACCTTTAAATTGACATTTGACAAGAGATCTGTCGTAGCAAACAAGTAAGACGTTAAACCCCATTCCATATTACATCAAGAATGCCCCTATTCCTCCATCAAAATAGATATGTCAAGAATGGAACACTTTCTATGGGGTGTAATATAAGTTTTTCTGAAAATAGAATGCGTTATAAGGCTTTCTTGGCATCCAATACCAATCCTCATCTGGTTCAGATGTTCACGAAGCTACCAGTTTCTGATGGGCTTTAGTATTGCTAAATCCAGACAACAAAGTGATACCCGGGTCTCTCGCAAGTTTGATTGTTAAAAGCATGGATGGAAGTTCTGATGAACAAACTAGTCTGAATCCACTACAAAACAACTAACATGTACGCAATTGGCATACGTGACCTATATTTATTTGGATAAACCAGTTTCTTTTCTGGGGACATTTTTTGATATTTCTATGGCGATTAGCTTTTGTAGTGCACTGAATAATCAACAAGTTCCAGCGGCCATTGTTCGATCCTTTTTTCAAACAGGAACATGTCAAATGTATTACCTATAAATCTATGGAATATAAGACGAGCCCATTGGTAAAATCAAAGCTTAATGTAAAACGAGACTACAATAATCCTTTTTCAAAAAATAAATCAGCTCATGAACCAGAAAATTTGCAATAAATGTTATTTTTGTTCTTTGATGAATCAGTTTTACAATTGTCTGTGGACTCTAATACATATGTAAGTTAACATATTACGACACAGTAATGTCTACACGCAAAACAAAACTCAATCAGTGTTTGTACTCAGTTCCCTCTGTCGTTTCCCGGTTAAGTGCAGTATGGTATTAGCCCACTCATTAACCACACCCCTGTCGTGTCCAGGTTCAGTGCAGTATGCTATTAACTCACTTATTAAACCACGCCCCTGCCGTTTAATAACAATTTACCTGCTGGTTAAAAATCAAGTAGCGTCAATAATCTGAACTAGTATTCTTAAATGTAATCTCTTTTTTTTTCAGAACGATAAACGTATAGCTCTATAGATTTTTAACGCCAAAAAATCATTGAGGCTGTCAATAGATATCTAAAAATATAGCAAGCAGTTAGCTTCGCGAACTAATCTATGGACAAATGAGAAAAATAAAAGAGAGAGAGAAAAGCCATTAGCTTGAAATATGACCTAATCAGTCCGATTCAATAATAGCCATTTTGGTATCAAGTGAAAAATCGTAGCTACATTCATCCAGTGGTATTGATAATCTATTACCAAAATGACTGGTCGATCTGCTCTACGTACGCTAGATCAATGGAACCTTTTTGGAATCGATAGTAAAATTATTGGAATTAGTGGCATCACGTGATCTATCAATAGTACGGGATGTTAAAAGTAGTTTAGAGTGAATGATATTCCTATTAGGTGCTTGGCCATCGTTAAATAGCATTATCTCTACTGCCAACATAGCTTAATCTTCGAGTAACCTCTCTTTGCAAAGTCTTCTTTTGAAGAGGTAGTAAAAGATAATTACGAAGAAAAACAGGAAACGCTAGATTAGTTTTATTATCAATAACTTTTTTTCTTAAATAAGAAGGTAAATGTAACACGGACGAGATAGGGAGGGGGGGGGGGGCGTAATGTCGCCTCGAGTAACCTCTCTTTGCGAAACTCTTCTTTTGAATAGGTAGTAAAATACAATAACTCAATTCGGAACTAACTTGTGGTTCGATATTATTTCAATAAATCGCCAGAATGGGTATGTAGCAGTGGGGGAAAACCGGGGGACCCATTGAAAACCTTCATGGTTGGGTAGTTAGACCTACTAATTGCCACGTACAAGCTTTGGATTGAAACCACACCACTTGTCTAAATGAAAGATCTTATGGCCTAAAGTACATGCCTTAGAGAACTCGACCACGTGTCCAACCTCGTGGGTTTTCTCAGGGTCCTCCGTTTCCCCCCACTGCTTAAGACCCTTACGCGCAAGCGAATTATTGAAATAAAATAGAACCATATGTTAGTCCCGAAATGATCTGGTTTGAGTCGAGTGGACTTTAAACCCCATTTCTCTCTCTTCCAAACAATAGTGCAAAAATAAAAAGCCTTTCAAAGAAGTAACCCAGTAAAAAGAAAGATTGTGTTAAGTAATGAATGATTTGTCGTGTGTGAAGATCAGCATTAAGAATATTATGCACACGAAAAACCATTATGTGAACAATTAACATTACCATTCTAACTTTGGAGATAAGAAGCTTGTTAAAGGTAAAAAAAAAATTAATATGGAAATAAAGGAAAACAATGAATTTTGAATTTATCCGGATCATCATAAAGTGGTGTGGAATTATCTGTTACAAGAAATAAATGTATCGCAGTTTAAGCAGAATCCGACACCGCTCAAAGATATTCACTGAAAGAATACATTTTTTTCCACAGAGCATGTCTGCTGCAAATGATTGATAACGCACACTGAAAAGATTGTGACATTTCCTTTTGATTTATACAAGTTTGAAGTGCACACTGTCATTTATAGCAGCACCCCAACAAATTCTGGCAAGTGAACTATTTAGAAATGTCACTTTCGCCGATATTTGAACTGATATTTTGGTGAAATCCAGAAAGTGCCACCATAAGTTCCGTCGTACAGTGGTAGGCGCGAACGATTTGGCGTGTCGTCTAGTCAAATATTTCATTGGCGAAGTGTCGGATGTTTGTAACTTTGCTGGCTGCGCATTAACCATTGCTACATCAGACTGCAATTAAGAGGTCTTCCCACATGTTAGCGAATAAAACTTGCTAATTCTGCGTGGAAGACGCATGGGAAACTGAAACTTAAATCTATCTCTGACATTGATCAACAACATGGCTGAACATTTGGCTTGTAAACTTACGCCTGTTCTATCGGCAGACATGTATTCCTTTATCTTACGTTTTAGCATAAATACAAACTTCCACATTATGTCTCAAAATAACACGCTATCCTACTTGTCTAGTTATTATGCTAATTGGTCGTTGCGATTATCAAGCCAATTATACAATTGGGCAAATCTAGTCCTCAATTTACTCTGGAACTTTCAGACAGATTATTTTGGGCTAGTGCGCCATATTGTGTATAATTAAACGGACACAATGTGGGCTATTGAACTGTGCCTTTAAGATTAATTGTATGCTTTGGTCTGTCATTTATAAACGTAAGACAAGATACGTTTACTATAAACATATACATTGTATGATATGGGACCATTGGCGGTCATACTCCTAAGAAAAACAATAAGATACTCGGATTTTATAGACTAAATACATAGCAATAGAGATCTTAGCTAATGTTTAAAAACCCAAACTAAATACATAGCAATATAGATCTTAGCTAATGTTTAAAAATCCAAACTAAATACATAGCAATATAGATCTTAGCTAATGTTTAAAAATCCAAACGACGGGTTATTATACTTACAACCAAAGCATAATGACACTTCCACATAGATCTAATAACATCATCAATACTGAACATTACAGCGCGATGTGTGGCATGATCATAAATCTAACAAAATATCAATTTTATTGATTTTAAACGTATCTTAAAATGTGTACAGCTCTGTGTAACATGAATGTAACTTATTAAAATTTTGACATCGTGCTCATTCACCAAGATCAATTTCATGTTAGCACACATTTCTTAATTAGGCAACAAACTTACGCCACAAACAGACTTTTAAAAGCCTTCGGAATCAATTAATGGAATTCTCCCTATCAGGAATTCTAAATATCAATACTACCTAATCTATTGCTATACAACGATATTCAGGCATAACGATTGTCAATAAATTTTTCTTTTTTTTATAATAATGTTCTTAAATTTCAATATCTATATTATAAAAACAATTTATGCTTTGTACGATAGAACTCGTTATTTATTAACGAAAACATAACAACCACAGAGCAGTAAAAATGACTGAAGGTTTACAACATTATCATTATATGATTAGTATTATTATATACAAAGGCTAATCAGTACTTACATCGTCCTAGCAAACATAATTCTCCTTAAAGTCTTCTTGGCTTTCCCCATAACAAGTTATAACGTACTTTATTGAGTTATTATTAACATCACAAAATCAGAATTAGTGTGCTACTGAGCTGCCTGGATAACCATGTCACTGTATCATTATCTATTTAACATTTCAATAATATCTACCAATATGTAAATATGGCTTATTAAACTTTTACTAGTCTACTACAATCAATACTAGATAGATCTAGTCTACTACTTGTGATACTTTAGTCTTCACATAAAATTACAAAATTTACATAATTATTGGTTTATTTACAAAGACACACAATTTCGATTTTTTGTCTGATAATAAAATGCTAATTCCATTTTATCTTCCAATACATTTATTACAAACGTGTATTCCGTGAAATTGTAAAATTATATTCCCTCTATCGTCCAGCACTTTAAACAACAGCAATGTCAGTATATGCAGAAAGCCGTGATTAAAACAGGTCTATCGAATATAACATCTGCAGGAATTCGAAATAAATGCTTTGTTTACCCTTGGAACCTTTTGGGTGAACAATATCTGGATTCTTGTAGTTCTGATGTACGCGGAAGTCGACCGGTACAGGAAAAGAACTATCTACTGGATTTGCATCGTGTTCGAACATCCCTGTTTCCACTTGTCAGGGGTAGTACCTGTGGGACTGAGAAGTGACGCCTTGTATTTCAGATTGGACGAAAACTAGGTTCACCCATGGTCACACAAGTGTACGTGTCGTTGGAAACGCCACTGTACAGGCAAAACTCTCACCCTTAGCATTGCACAAGTGACCACACAAAAGCAAATATTATACACACCGTATATTACTCCCTATTGCATTCCATTATTCTTTTATTTATTTCATTAATTTATTTGTCTATTTGTTTATTCAATAAGATATTAAATGATACCCTAAGAATTGGCTACGTGAGGTGTTGATTACGTATGCCAAATTATTCTTTGAAATAATTCAAGTTTCAGTAATCCAATTCGCCATGTAAACTCCGAAGATATATTTATTTAAGCAAAATAAAAACAACTGGATATACTAGACACAGCAATGTGTGTTACGTGTTTTTTGTGTTGTCAATATGTTACAACGTATATGGTTGGTTGAACAGACATAGAGTACTAAATGACAGCTTTCTGTCTTTAATATCGATTTCTACCGCTTTTATTGTCAAAATTTAATAAATCGTAGCCGACACTGATGAATATCACTTGCCGAGAAGCCTGATATATTTAATTATTTCCTTAATATATTGGATTCGTTTAGTTATACGTCCATATTAATGCAATTGTTATGTAGATAACAAAAGCCAACCTTCAAAATACTATTAATATATAAGATGATAAATTCGTTTTATCTTTGTTATTTTTTTATCATATAAAACCAACTCTTAAATTTTATTAACACAATGTTCTTCCAGCGCGCAGACATTAGTTCGTTAATCGTAGTAAGTGTATGATTTAACCGTAGTCATTCGTATAGGCCTTCGACTATAGGCAAGGTCACGGTTTAATTAAAGTTAATATTTAAAGGTGGTTATTCTAGATTATAAAATTTCAAATGGAAACTTCTAGCACATAAAATTTTAAGTGGAAAGTTCCAAATTCAAAATAGTAGATTAATATGAATGATAATGATATAAAGTTGATTTAAATTAACGATGCAGCCTTATCACATACACTCTTCAAAATGTATTTTCAACGCAAGAGTCGTTTGGAAATCAAAGACTTTGTAGTACACAGATAGGTCAAAAGTAAAGGAGCACACAAACGCAACTGCAATCGATTTGAGCCACCTTCTCAACGGCATGGTATACACGTTGAAAAGGCACTATAGAAGTTCTGGGTTCTCGATTCTTCTTCATTTCGGTTAAAACTCTCAGCACAGGCTATATAATGCGAATATAGGGCAGAGCTCAGAGGGACGACGTCGGATGATCGCAAGCAGGTCCTTAGCACCATATCGAGGCCACGGAACCACTACCAGCAGCAGGATCAACATGTGACCTTCCCAGATCCGGCGTGTCACCACTCCTGTCTAGGACCGTTCCATCCAGTTCATGATGTGGACAACCATCTCTCACAACGCCAGGACAGACTTGGTGTATATCAGGGGAACTTGAGGTGAGATCTTACGTCCGCACGTCGTGCCCATCATGGCCATCGCCAACGCCGCTGTTTACCAGCAGGACAATGCCCACCCCAAAACAGACTAGCACGGATCACCACAGCGTTCCTAGCAAACAACCCTATCAACGTCCTGCCATGGTCTTCCAGATCCCCGGAATTAAACCAAATTGAGGATCTCTGAAATGAATTGTATTTACGCGTGCGACGCAAGAACAACCAACCATAGACACGACAGCCGGCACTAGGCAGTAATTGGCTCTTAGTGGAGGGGGGGGGGCATTCATTGAAAATCTGGCTTACATTACTTTTTTGAAGAGTTTATAAAGCAGGACAATGTAGTTGCTTGGATTTAATCGTATTAAAAATAGGCGCATCAATATATGTTCGCAGACAACGTAATGGCGTCCGGCTTATTAACATAGCGGAAAGCAAATCGATGACATTTAAGTCAACGGAAGTGAGCCATTTTTTGAGTACTATTCCTGTTAAAAATTCACAATAATATAGTTGTTTCCGAATGATTCCTATAGAGCTAAAATGACGCATCAGGATTTTAATAATGATTACACTATAATGCTGCTTCTATTATATGACGTCATAAACTATTTTTATTTTAGGCACAAAGTTTTAAAGGAGCTAAGTCGCTAATATTTGGGACCTAGAAATTGACCCAAATGAGTCTCAACGCATATAATAATGCAATATGAATGTGTATAAACTGATTTACGTTCAATCAGTTCCGTCTTTACTCTAATTTCAAATCAGTTATGTTCGTCGAAATACGCCTGAAGTCTCAACCGCATGCCAATCCATAGCGTCTGGTTATTCCAGTCTACATTATTGTGCTCTCCAGATAAGAATATGGGTAAACGTTTTTTCCATCCACTGGAGCCTGGTCGTATGACGTCATATGTGGATTGTGGGTTAGGATAAGGGTTAGGCTTGGGTTAGGGTTAGGGCTAGCCCTGTCTACATCTCGAGTCTGTGACGAAATCTGCAGGCAACACCCCTTATCCTAACCCACATATGACGTCATATGACCAGGCTCCAGTGAAGAATATGCGTCACCGTGTAGTTTCGTTCTTCAGGTCCCTCGTTAAAAATGGGCCTGAAACGCATTATGGTATGCGATTCGTGTACCAATAGTAAATTTTTTATTTTGTCTTAAATATTGGATATCAGAAGCCCATCTTTTCCCGGTAAGATCACAACATCAATGTTGATTTAAATTGACAAATAATTCGTGTTTTCATTGTCTAAGATTTTGGATGAAATTGAGTTAAAGACTTAGATACTTTAAGCTATATACTATGGTTGTTTTAGAGAAATAAGGTAAATCTATTCGCCCAATGAACAACACATCATATTTTACATTCTAAGTCTTTTAGAAGCAGATGAATTATGCCTGTGTCCCAAATGTGTTACGGATCCACCAACAGACAGACCTAAAGACCAATTTTATGAACAGACCACTGTTTGCTTGGAAAGGCGGGGAAAATGATTCAGATGTCAAGCATCTTGTTTCAGCATCGTAGCGGTTATTTCTCTCAACAACAATTTTGAAGTTTATTAATCAACATACAGAAATAGTAAATCGACTGAACTAATGTTCCATCAAGAATATAAATCAAAATAATATATTACTCTACACGTGAACACAAAAAAGATAAACTTATAAACAGCAAGCACCATTTATATTTCAACGGTTCTATTATACGTGTTCTAACTCAAACCATATAACGTTAAAACAACACTATATCTGTTGAGTAAGGAGGCCTAATTGCTATGAACAAACTCATTCTTATCTTATCACACTATGCCAAGTCCAACCTCCACCCATTTCCCTGACAAATTATACCTCTAATACGCCGATGTACTAGAACACAATATTGACTCAATGATTGATACCATTTACAGTAAACATAACCTTTACATGAATTAAAAATTTTACCAACATCATAATATGTTATTTGACCACAACAAGGTTGAGAATGGCTAACAGAAGCAAAAAAGAGTTCTGTTGCGAGAACGACAACAAGTACATGTCCCCCATCTGAAAGACTATACGCTTTGCCTTGCCAGGAAAAATGCCGGGGTAATCGGCCATGACCGTGAGCGAATCCATGACCTCTTAAGTGTGCCAGCATCACACCAACTGGGCTATCATGTGTCTCCTAATAGGAGCAACATGGACATTGCGCAATTAAATGTACGAAGGTTGGCCTAAAGGTTCTACGCCTGATAAGTATAGACCAATGTTGTAAGAAAATTTTGCCACTAACAAGCACATGTACGATAATTCAATGAATCATAGTTTATAGTATTGCCTTTGTTCGAGACCATCTCGAAGGTCTACCCATTAAATTCACCAGAAATTGACAAAAAAGGCTATAATCAGTACCTGCACTGAAATTACTAATCTCAATTCAGATACATGCCGACATGGCCTCCAAGGGAATGGTGTACCTTTCTTTTCCACAGTAAAGAAGTAGGCTGCGCAATGTAAGCGTGCAAGAGGGAACCTTGGTGATAACTCTCGTCGTGGAATCCCTTAACATCAACCGTTCACGAAAACATTACCGGGGTGCATGGCACGGTGATGGTTGATAGTCGATTAACCATTTGATAGAATTGGCAAAAGTTTCTGCACAATGGGTGCCAAAACGCATGACTGCGGATCAGAAACGTGTCAGATTCCTGACGTTCCGTAACAATCTGCACCGTTTTGAAGCAGAAATAGATACTTTTTGGGTCTGATTTGAAACTATGGATGAGACATGGATTCACCACTTTCAAACAGAATCCAAAATTCGGTCTAAAAAAATGGAAGCATATAAAGTCGCCCGCCCGATATAAAGTCAGGTCGCTTCCTTCTACTGGAAAAGTAATGATTTCAGTCTGCTGGTTGACTATCTTGAAAAAAAATACTATCAATGGATGATATTGTGCTGACCTATTGAGACAGCTACGTGATGTATCAAAGCTTATCGACGGGGAGTGCTCATTAAAGGCATCCTGTTCATAAATTGGCGATTGACACGTCAGCGACCGATGACCATCCACCTTACTTGCCCCTGTCAGACTTCCGCCGCTTTCTAAAAGGAACTAACCGGTCGTCATTTCCAGAAATGATGACCTCATGTCCGTTGTGAACGACTCTTTTTTTGGTGGCTGGGGAAAATTTCTTCCTGCCGGCATCCAGGCCACGTAGCAACGTTGGCAAAAGTATGTACATCTCGAAGGTGACTGTAGAAAATTAAATGGAAACCATCGACAGAGCGTTCACAGATAGGCTTAAACCTTTTAAGACATCCTCGAAAGTATTGAATGGACAGACTAAATCAGAATGAATAGTTTGCACTTTCAGCATAACTCATTGGTAGTTGCATTCTTATGTTCTTGCCTATTTTCACAAGAAACAAACAGAACACAAACCGGAGACAGAGGACAGAAAAAAAAATAAAAAAATCCCTTTTATAAATATGAATCGTATAACCTTACTTAAAACATACTGAAAGAATTCTAATTTTCGACGCAAAGTTTGGTACACCCTTAAAGACCTGCATATAGTCAAGACAAAAACATAATAAAAGTTAAACATGCTAAATATCGAATCAATTATAAACACGCTTTGCAATAGTGATCGTGGCGTATCACGAGCAATTGTTTGGCACCGCGAGTCATTATTCAGCGATCTATTACAAGACACCAACCCAGGCACTGTTAGATTACGTCATATCAAGTTAGCTTCTGTTTATCATAGGAGACCAGAGACCTATTGACAAATCCAAAAGGCATGTGACCCATCTTATACTTAGGTTGATGTATTTAAATTGAACCAATAATATACCTTCGATTTATATTAGACCACTTTCGGCCATCCATAAACATTGCGAGGCAATCAAAGTGTCACTTTAATCTGAACAGGGGTCTCAGAAATCAGAACAAAGTATCAGTATAGTTTGTTGTGTGTTTTTTTTTAAAAAAAAAAGATACTTTATTGACTTTTGAACACACCTGTATCAGTTTACAATCAATAACTTTTTTGGGGACTACATAGAGCTCAAATAACAACATACGTTTGATTGATTAACGTGGACTAATCAATATGGATGTTGATATACTGATATCTAGGTAACTAAAATAATAATAAGTGGCAGGGTTAATTAATAATTATTATATTTAGGATATAAATGTGTGTATTTCTTTATATAAATCGAATGATGGTTATATAACATGTGATTATAAATCTAAGTTGTCTATTTTTCATTGTTTTATTTTATTATTTCAATACATTTACAGACAAAATACTTTAACTGATGGTAGACCATGTCGGAAAACTGCCCAATAAAACATAGCCAAAACAGAACACACATCTATTGATATCCGTATAGATCCTAAGAAATGTTCCAAATAGAGATTGGTGTGTACCACTTTCAATTTTATAATCTGTAACCCTGGTTTATACCAATATAAGAGAGAGAGAGAAATGGGGTTTAACGTCCACTCAACACAAACTAGGTCATTTCGGGACTAACATATGGTTTAATTTTATTTCAATAATTCGCTTGAGCGTAGGGGTCTTTAGCAGTGGGAGGAAACCGGAGTGCCCGGAGGATACCCACGAGGTTGAGAAGGCGCCCCTATCTACATGCCACATACGCTCACACCAGGGATCGAAACCACAGTCGCAAGCCAGAAGTGACCGGCCAGCTAGTGGTCGAAGCGCGACACTCTATGCCATCCCATCCCCCCTACCAATATAAGAAAACGCTATCTAAGTCCAATGAGGGTATATATCAACGTAACTACTGGTTATCATCAAATACACAATAAGTTTACAAAATCCAATTTCAAAAGTTTACAAGATATCTAAACACTAGATCTAACGTGAATGTAAACATTAGAACGACTCTAAACAAACGTATATAATGAAGAATATATGTCCATGATGGTTATAAAATTTACTTGTAGCTTAGAAATTTATAATGGTATTTTAATAAAACACTGCAAGTGAAAATTGGCCAACGGTGTAGCTATTGATTTTCAAGAGCGGTAAACGCGATCGGATAATATCTTAACGAAACTGTCAATTGATTGTCATTATCCAATTACTGTATAGACTCACAGATGCAAGGCATCTTCTTGAGGCAGATACAAATAATCGGAGACACTTTACTTATGTGACGTAAAGGTCGTTGTCCTTGAGGTAAAGGTTACTAATATCATTTGCAAGCATCTGACAATTATTTTTATTGTACCAGTATGTGGTTGGTGTGTCATAGAAGTTGGATTGTCTTATTTCGGGAACAGATTCGAAACTAACATGTATTTTACTTACATATGATCTCCTTCAGTGTAGATGGCACCACCACCACTATCATGAGCTGAAGGTGTACTTGATGTCGATGTCAAATGTATCGTCTGTTCGAGACAATCTCCGGTAACAGACGAAGCGCGACGTAAACTCTGTCTCCTAGCTGCAGCTGATGAAATTGGAGGAGTTCCACCACCAGTTGTAGTTGCTGCTAACTCTCCAAAAAATCTCACCATAGACGGCATATTGGGCAGATGGATCCTACACTACCGCTGGTCGTTCCGGTCACCAAACAGCTTAGCATTCGAACGGAACACCGAGGCGTTGGCGGAAATATTTCACTTTGACACAAGAGCAACTTGGACATTAATCTTTCAGTAAATGTCTGTAGGTGATTTATGTGATTCACTCACTCGCACTTTCCGGTAGATTTTTTTTTGACACACAGAATGCAACGTTTACATTAATCTTTAAAATGAATATAAAGATAAGGCTTATACCACCAACGAAATATCCAAATCCGATTGGTTCGATATTGCTATAATTTTAGTTACAACAGATCCACGATGTGAGTGGGAATCACAAATATATTATTATTCTTTGGTCTACAACGTAATTGCAAACGAACTTGATTTAGATTCGTCGTTAATGACTTCCCACTACAGGTATAATTCACTCTTAGCCTACCCAATGAAGACGAAATGAGAATTTATGGAACTAAGGTGACCCAATTTAATCCTTATTTCACAAGGCGTTGAATTCCAGGAATCAACAATTTAGAAAGAGCATACAGTGATATGCAAAGTAAAGATGTTCCAAAACTCTGTAGAATGTGGGATAATAAACTTCCAACAATGTTTTTACCTTCTAATTTACCAAAGAGTCTGGAAGTGCTCCAAAAACTGTAAGAAGTTCTGGTCGGGATAGTGTTAAATAATCGCGTGTCTGTACTTCGTCACACGTCCACTATCCACCATTAATATACAACCAAGGCGTATAACGCTCAGGTAAAAACATGGGAGATAAACGATTAACGTTAATGTATGATGATATCAACCGACTTTTTTTCTTTTTCACAACGATAGCACTGTCTTTAAATTGTTACTGATGTTAAAATAAATACTACTTGCACCGGTTAATACTTTTAAACGGTAAAAGATTATTCCTACTATCTAATATCAAAGTTCCATTTCACCTTGCAGGTTTATTATAACTAAAGAATTATCTTGTTCGTGTTAATTGTTGATACAAAAAATAAAGCTTTATCCGTTATTATTTCCAAACAAACCAACACCATCGATATGTTAAATCAGTTAGATCAGACATTCTGGATGTAATCTATTTGTGATGGATATTTTCAGTCCCAATCCTGTAAGCGATATTTATGCTTCATGTACAACTTAAGAGCACTTTCTTATGTTTATATAATTGATACTGACAAGAAAATACCACCACATGGGTATATCCCAGTATTTTTGTCGTTAATCAAGATATTACAAATACCTTTACACTCTTTACGAAATATACTTTAAATTCACTTCTCATATATTTTTAAATATAACTGACAGGTAAACACCAGCACATTGTTAACATGAACCACCTTAGCAGCACATATATTAAATAAAACAGCTGTAAAACTCTATACAATCGCCAAAGATCTATATCTGACCTTAATTCTTTTTTAACTTTCTGCGATAAGTATGCTTTTAAAATATTTAATAATCCACGTACGATTATTAAGTCCAAATTTATACCCAATAAAAGTTACACATTCGTGAATTTAACGAATATTGGATTCTGTGCGATTACTTCTGACGTAAAAAAAAATGTTAAATGTCGAGACACGTGGGCATGAAATCACAACACGATCTTAAGCCATTTATAACACAGAATAAATTGAACCTTGTCAGAGTTTGCACTTGATGTCCGATTCGAATACCACGGATCAAAGAAAGGTTTTTCGTAAACTGAAGAAAGACGCTTTGCTGTTTTACCTGGTCTAGGTTTTTCTACGCTAAAACGTCAGCACATATGGATCTGTGTACGTGTTTGATAATTAACATCTTCACATTTCGTAGACATAGAGAATAGTGTGTTCTTCAGTCCATTTTAATGCCTTTACTTTCATTTTAATATAATTATCTTCGTTTACTTTCGCAAACACCTTTTAAAAACAGAAGATGGGATGTCTCGGCTTCCTTACGCAACAACACTTCCTAAAACGTATGTTACGATGAAAAATCCAATTATCTTTTCTAGTTAATTATTCGTTAGTTTAATGCATCAACGACTTAAGCTAATTTCAGGGAATTAGCCTTGGAACACGCGTTTGAACTTTTCGCCGACTTCATTTAACTTTAAAAGTTCTTAATAGACGCTTTACTCCAGTAACGTGTGTATCTCACTATAACATGGCATTTTGTTTCTTAAGATTGTCCCACAGAGAAATAAGAACCGTTTATTTACTTAGCCTTTAGCCAAGGTGTAGAAAAAAAGGAAGGTATACACAAATAGTAATAAGGCATTTTCTATTGATCTATTTCTGTAATGTTATATAATTTGAAATGTGATTGTTTTCGGGTCTTAATAAAGAAGATATTACAGACCTTGGACTGAATCAAAATATAATTGGTATATCGTTCTAGGTTTGAATGGGTGTATTTAAACACAGCCCAATTCTTTCACGAGTACTAGTATACATTCCCAGAATAAAGCTGTATACATTAAAATAATTATTTTGATCGGTCTTACATCAGGGAAGCCGATTGCTAGGTACGATATTTATTAGACGATCCCATCAAGCATATCCTGTCTAGAGATAAGTTTCCTGAAATGGAAAAGTCCTGGCTGCTGATCTGAGATTACACAAACTCGTTAAAATTTACCAAGATTCCCATAAACTTTTACGTCATTAATTACATATCCATCTACCAGATCAGCGGTTGAAATGAAAGAGAAAGGATACATGTGGGTATATTGTTGATTCTAATTTAATTAATTTAAAAAGATCGTTGTAGGTGCATAACTAGCACGCATCTGGTTATGTAATTTGTGCTGCTGCGAATCCATGTGTACCGTCTCTTATAGCATAACCATTTCAACAAGCACAGAGACTTTCTTTATATCCATCAATACGACCCATCATGTTTATAATGCTGTAATTGAATAACACGGCCACTTGCAGTTATAATCCCATTTTTTTTTAATTTTTCGATTGAAAAAGATGCAGCAATTCTATTGGATAAATAGACCTCACCCTAAACACTAGGTATCCATGTGCGTGTCTCTGGATTGTTTCAATTTGAAGTTCCGTTTACTCTACCAAAATCTCAAATCCGCACACATTTAACCTTTTTTTTATCAATCCTTTTCGTCTATCTAACCTACATCCTTCACACACTGCTACCCCTCACAGTGTTCGAAGACAAATAGTGATCTAAACTCTCACACAGATGTTCATGCTTTTCAAAATATGATGGATACAATCACTAGTAGCCCAGTAACAGTTTGTATCATATTCTGGTGTTGGGAGATTCTAGATGATGATCGACGGCATGGAACTGTCAATAACACACCCTTAACAATATGACGGGTTAATTAGAAAAACCGTATAACATATATAATATAACTTCAAGCAATTTCTTCTTCTAGAAGTTAATTTGGATTCCTTTAAGACAATTCGATATTATACATAAAAAGCTTCTTGTTAGATGTTTTCGTGGTAATTCAATCGCAAACCCCCTGTTGAGGGGGCCGAGATTAACTCGATAAAACAGTTCCTTAGGATCTGTGACTAATGTAAATAACAACTCATATAAATATAAACTTTACGTACCAGAGTCTGAAAACATAACATAAAATTAAAATGGTTTATAATTTACTGGAAGGAAATTACTTCCTTTATCAGACACTATTCCAAAAGACTGGTGCCACTTATGGTGTTAAAAAATTGATGACATTCGCCAGTATTAATTCCGATCGCCATTCAAGTATCCACTTCCACAAATGATCCAATGCATTGATAACGTTGACTTAGGAGAAGTTTGCCAATGTTGTCAGAAATCAACCCAGAACTACAAAGATCAACATCGTATCAATTGCAGCGAATTGGACGGTAGCAACGAATAATTGTCTTTAAACAATCACGGATCAATGCACATCGGATGATAAGTGTCTGAAAGAAGTTCTTGAAAACAGGTGTGAATTTCTACTTCCAAGACCTATTATCTCCCCTCCGTGAATTTAAACACCGGTTTATCGCTTACCACTGCCTGCCTTTACAGTTGGCAAATAGTTCCAAACATGTTGAAAGAATATAGGTGTAAATCTTAAGAGAAAATGTTTTCCTTGGACGAATCCATTCGGCTTGATTTATTCTCCGGCAGCTGTTAATTGCATGCAGTACTATTTTCACAGATTATCCCAACGACCGTCTTCTGGTAGAATCATAAGGTACTCTGCTACTAATGACAATATAAAAATTATTGGGGATTTAGCCACGCGTGTTCACATCACTCCAGTATTTATCAAAACATACAACATGTCAGAATGATGATAGCAGATTATAAAAGCCTTGAATATTTCAAGAAAGTAGGCGATGAAACACTACAAGAAAGCACAAGACCGGGGATGAAAAGTTGTTTTCAAGTGCATGGTCTTCCACGTAAATAAAATCCTTGATTGAATACATTTCATATCCAATTGCATCTAATCTACGAAGATGCGTCACTTCACATAGAGGCTGATGATACTATATTCATAATAGACCTTGATTACTGTCAAAATGTTTATAGCCGGCGCGGAATTAACGTCACTGTATATGTTCTAATTCCATAAAAACGACCTTTATATTCAGTTTCCAACAACGGGTCTATCGAAAGGTCGTAATATATAACCAATGCACAAGTAAAGCCGGTGAATAAATATTGGCCCAACAAACCCGGCTAAACACAACCAAATGGCACCAGTGGTATCCACGTGTTTGTGATGCCTGAAGTTCTGGGATTTGAAGCCAACCAGACACGACACGTTTTAAAATTAACCCCGGAACGCTCGTAAATTGACTATAACTAAAAGGTCATTTTATATCGTGCATTCGATAAGTTAAGCACACATTTCCGTGTAGCGCAGTGATTGATAAGCAGAATAAACGGAATGATCTGTATTATTTAACGCTGGGTTATAGACTATCCCCCGCTTCGTCATCTACCATTACCGAAAACCAACACAAACGACCTCTGGAGGGAGGCACCTGAATTCTAGAAGAGTGGTCCGTGGCGTGTTTGCCGATCAACGAATATTTCTTCTTTCTTGTGAAGACTAGAATAGATAAATTACCTACACATATATTATATGTATTTATATATTTTGTGACTATCCCGATGATTGACGCCTGTCTGGTGCACGCGAACAGCACGCGCATTGCAATACGTGGAGATGGTAACAAATGGCTTCGAAGCATATTGTTCAGGATTTCAGCATTACCTATCTAAACAAAATTATGTTATACTTTTTCAATTCTGCTTTGCAGATAATGATATTTAAATGTATTTACTGGCAAGATCTGAATAATGAAGCCAAGCACGCCGAAAGGAAATGCTATCTCCATATTCATTTTCTGCTTGGATATAGACAAAATGGGCTTTAAATTACTTTTCTAGGCTAAAGCAAGTCGTTTAACAGAATTACCGCCAATTAGGCGGTTTTTCATTACCAAGTGTACAAGAACAAGTTAGTTTATTTTCGTACAAAAAAAAGTTTGTTATCAAAAAGATTAAAGTGTGGTAACTTGATGCAGCTCTCGCCTACAAGCCTCAGTCTTCAAGCCTCTTACATCGATTTATCTTATGTAAATGGATCGGAAAACAAATAAACAATACGTGTTGAGTAAGATCATTCTCTTACTAAAACTAAACAAATGTTTTTACCTATTAATTTGTTTTCCTTTAAGACAAACATATCTTATAAGAATAGCTGATTAATGATGCTTTTTCAACAGCAGACAATTCGGTAGTTTGCCAAAACGTATTTTTATTGCAGCCATCTTGATACTATGAAAACATTAAGGAATTCATGGAAAATAACTGCAGGTATGGAGTATTGAGTACAGATAATTATATTTTTCTTTATTTATAACGGTTTATATTACAATGAATCATTCAACTCTTGATATTGGGATTCCAACCTTTTAGACTTTGAGAGAAAAGTATTAAAGTAATTAAAACCCGTATTTGATAAACAGTCTAAATATTTGCGATCGATCCTCGTGGGTATACCATATAAATTGTGAATCACAATGGCTGCTCTTGTCAAGTTCACCTGCTAATGGTTAAAGCAATACGGGTAGTCTGCGTGTGTTACTTTTTTTAAATAATGGAACATGAATGATATGTACTTAACTAATGACAGCTGTTAACACAAGTGATGTAGAATTGTAGCTGGACTAATGGTGTCAACCTCACAGAACCTAAGTCATTTATTTTTTACAAGACTTATGCTGAGAATGTTGGTGGGATGGGGGATTTAACAAGTGTGTGTCATAAGGTCGTCATGGCGTGGCTTCGACCCCAATTTTCTACGTGACAGGGTGTGTGAACACCTATCCACCCTCGCGAATTTCCTCCGGGTCTGCCATGTGCTAAAGACTTGAGTTGTGTCGAATGGACGTTTAACATTCTTTTTGCATTTCTATGGCAACTATAGAAATAAAACGGCGTAAGAATTTAGAGACTACAATTCAATAAAAGATATTCATCAGTAAACCAGTAATTAAAAGTCGGGCTAAATTGTTAACACATAAAATATCCATATAAAATTCAAACGACATTAATTCAGAACTACCTGAAAATGAACGCCTGATGCCATTTCAGTGACTATCTCATTATCGTATCGAAATGTAGAAATCACACTTGCTTATCTATTTATTCAATTGCTGCGTTGACTTATCATACGTCATCCGTTTCTATAAATCAACTTGTATAACTAGTGAAAAGATAAACTATGTGATAAAATCAGTGCATGATTGCCAAACCATTTATATTGTAGACATAATGCTCTGTGATAGAATCGACAAGTTACCTTAATAATGGGCATGCTTACTTTAGAATACAGATATACCAGCAGCCGAGTTGATAGTAAACTTGGTTAATTAGTAATTGTTAATATTAGTAAATGCAAATCGAAGTTTACTGTGCGTTCACTATTTCAATAAGCAAGGTGGTGGGGCGTCTACTTTTATGTATCAGATCTTAATGTGGTCTGTTATTGAGTCAACAAGTGACGTGATGTCAATCCCAAGCGTTATGTTTTCTCCGGATCGTCCAGTTTTGTTCCACTGCTAGAGAATACGCGCAAGCAAATTATAAAAATACAATCGTACCATCATAATATGTTAGTTCCGAAATTGCCTAGTTTGTGTCGTGTAAGATTTAAACTTCAGACTTCCCCACTATTGACGTTATCTGAAGAGTAAATTAAAACTTCGTTACAAATTGAATGGATATTGGCCTCATCACAAAACAATTTGTAAATCTCTGTTTTCATGTTTCACCATTTTCGCCATAACCAGATTACTATGAACCAATAACCCCCAAAAACTCGTTTTGAAGAAGAAAAACAAGATGAAAAGCCTTTGTTATAACCAAACAATAACCATAACTCTGACACCAGATTTCCCCTGTATTAACCAGATAATTACAGAATAACTAAATTTAAACATGCATTATGTGAAGAGCTAAATCTGCCTATTGTAGGTCTTTCTTTAGGCCTGAAATGCTATATAAACTATTAATTAGACATTAATTAACTTATCCAGACCATAATCAACTCTAGATGTCAACGCTAGCCTGCGATATCTGTTAGATTATGATCCGATTTGCTGCACCACTTTCCTTCACGATTTAATGATTAAATGGATAATCGAGACTGATTTTTGTCATACCGACTTTAGTAATGATGATTGAGGCTAGGCGTAACTTTCATTCGCTTAATTCTCGGTGCATACTGGACCAATTTGACAGAAATTTTCAGCAAATTTGCCTTATCTAGTTTTTAACTATTAAAGTGATAACTGTCAACTCGTTGTCTAATCTCCCATGATGTATTTTCAACTAATTTTAACAGAAACTGTTTAACACAGTGTAACTAATCAAATCGTGTTTAGGAAAAGCACCGAGGGATTTAAATCTTTAAAAATGTCCATGCATTGTTCCGTGAATTACACGATTATCTGAAATGAAATAAAATGAAACGGGGTTTAACATCCTACTAGTTTGCTCTGATTGAGCTAAAGAAGACGGGATGTAAACAATATGTGAAGATTACCCAGTAGTTAGTTGTGTGTTTGGGGATCTGGACTGAATAATTCAAATACTGACCCGAAAAGAAGTTCCAACATTTCAGAAGCAACGTCACTAAGGGGCTAGTAAGGCCAATTTATTTCAACGTTTGACGATATGTCCAGTTGTCATCTATATGAAGGATCCACAGACGTGGATTCAGTCTGAATAATACGCTTTTTCGTTAAGAACATCTTTCAATTTCATACTGGTATGTAGCATCTTAATGTTTTCAACTAAAACTCATATTCTTGTCTTGCTTTAATTGAGTAACTGAAAGAAAAAGAACCTTCATGAAGAATAAGAACCTGACTTTACGGAGTATTATAATACCATGCAACATTAAACATTAGTATTATGTAGTACTAGGCAATTTGGAGACATCGATGGATCATTCGTCCATTAGCATACAACGCTTTGAAATGTATCTCATTATCCAGTGGAATCATGATGTATCAAATAGCGATTTGATTTTACTGGAAATCATACAGTATTGTAATTAACCTTTAGTTAAGGTAATGAAGCTTGTCTAGACGTCATATTGTTTAGGGAGAGGAATGTGAGATCGCTTGTGTTCTCTCCATATGTGTTACATTGAACGTGTTAATGAGTTACATTTCTCGAGACAAACTGGTCATAAATCACTTCACACCCCACATGATTTTATGCCAAAATTATGCAAGGATGTTTTCTTTTCTGCTATCGTTAATAACAAAACAAATGTTCGGTATTGAGTGATGTAACGGTCTACGATACCACTGTGTCAAACAGGTTTCCTCACATTTCATCAAAGAACATGGCACCCGCTATCACAACGATCTTTCCTGAAAGTTTTGCATTTTGTTCCAAGAGTTCCCACCTTTGAATGCATTGCTTGAGAAATATGAAATAGACGTGGCAGACACGAGCGTTATACGCCGATTCTCGCACTTCATCAAAGAACGTGGCACCATTATCTTTCCTTCATCTATTTCAGCATTGCTTATCTTTAGAACCATTACTCTGGGAATATGCACTGTTTCTTGCAGACACAACTTCAAGAACACGTTCAACTATAGACATAACTATATTGAATATTGTGTAAGCTACGTGTATCTACCCTCACAATAGTTAAAGAATTATGGCACCACGATTGGGGCGTGAAGACAAGACTTACAGAACATAACTGTAAACACAAGCAGTTAACGCATTAACTCCATAGATCATATACTTTTAGATTTAAAGGGCATGTTCGACAATCAGTTAAAGTTGTAAAATCAATAGTGGTTCAATCAATACAATGGATCGTGGTTAGCAATGGTAAAGCACCATAATCGCTTACATACACAAATGGTGGAGCGTTCGTAATTGTACAAATTGTACAACAAATCTGTAAAAAATCTGGTGATTTTACAGTCTTTCCCCAGTTACAGGGTCATACAGGTTGTGCATTAATATTGCATCGATGATAAAAGCATATATAAAATTTTACCACGATATATGGCGTCTGCTCGGTGCTCATAGAACAGATTTACAGGCCATAAAAACAGGCTGGAACGGTCCTTAAATTTACGATCTCCACTTATACTCCATTTTTGTAATCCATCATAGAACATATACATTGCATCGTGATCAGTGCATAAAGAGACTACTTGTATAGCACGTGTTCTGCAATAACTATACACTGTACTAGTCTTGTAATGAACATTTACAGACTGTCAGCTCATCTAGCAATGATTTTACAGGTTATACAAGCTTGTTAATGGTAATGAAAGTTTCTTCAATGGGGTTATTACATATTTAAAGAAATTTAAGTTTATGTTAAAGAGAAGAACACTCATCTGTTAAATGATCCAGGTAATAGTTTGTCCTCTTACAGGTGAACCTCCCAAAACAATTAAAACCTGATACGACTCAATTCAAGATTACCCAGACCTTAATGAAGACAGGCATACGCCATACATTGTGCAAGGAGGGGAACTTTTGTCCACGACCTACTCTTATTGCGAATTCCGACTGTCACGGGTTCTTTTCCGCGCATGCCAATGTGCATATGGAACCTCGTTATTTCGTCCCATCCGAACGGAGAGACAATGTTTCTTGCTAGACTCTCCGCCTTGCACCACTGACACGTGGAAACACGCCGAAAAAATCGCCAGAAAGTTTCCTGGACAACACCGGGAACAACCCTTTGAATGAAACGTGTAGGTATGCCATTAATCATGTACGTGCTGATAATGACAATATTTTCTGTAGATCAGAAACGATAAACCCTAAGAAAGTATGCAAGAACATTGTCGATAATAGAAAAATAATTATTACATGTAATTACTTTTACATGTAAACGCTTTGTATAGCTTCGGGGTAATTTTACCTTCATTTGATTTCATCTCTTATAGCAAGAAATCAGCGGCTTAACTCCTTTGATTGACTTTCGCAAAAGAAAAATCGCCATTTGAAACCCTGGAATGAATCTTCGGGGAGCAGATGTCAATTAAGTCACGTGGATGATGTATAGACATGATTGACAAGTCGTTTGAAAGCATCAAAGATGGTGACAGTGATTGATACGGGAAATAATAGTCAATGAATATATGAACACATGAATTAGTATCAAAGCTATATGAAGACATGTTGAAATTATTGTTATGGAAAGTAACTGCAATTGTCTTGATTGAAGGCAACGCATAACTATCGTGGATTTGTTTACCGAAATGTTACACAATGCTAATGCTAACTTCATTTACAAAGATTATTGCTGGCTGTCAAGGATTAAAACGTAATCTAGTCCAACTTACTATAGTCGATCTCCCCGGGAAGTAGCATGATATATGCTTAAGAAAACATAACCGTATCATGCATCGTGCACAAAACCCGCCTTATGTTTTCTACGACTCCCAACTGTGATTTAATTTGGTTGGCGACTGTATGTTTAGCATAGAGAGAGAGTGAGAGAAATTGGGTTTAACGTCTACTCGACACAAACTATGTCATTTCGGGACTAACATATTTTTTAATTTTATTTCAATAATTCGCTTGCGCGTAGGAGTCTTTAGCAGAAAACCGGAGTACCCGGAGAAAACCAACGAGGTTGGGAGGCGACCCTACTCCTTGTACAACCGGGGATCCGTTTAGCATAGAAAGATGGTACATGTGCTGCATGCGTTACTGTAACCATGTGTTACTGTAACTCGGAAGTTTCTGCTCTGTTAGAAGTGTAAATATGATTCCAACTCAGTTGGTCAGGATGGGGTGGGCTAGGGAAGAGAGTGGGGGGTGCTCTGTTTGAATTCCAGACAGAAGCACATATATGCCAACACACGTCTAACTTGCAGTTGACGTTTTAGATAGGTCACGTTTTCCTTATTTTTTGATAGGAACAAAATAAATTCCTTGTCAACCGGTAATATTATACGCTACGACAAGATTCTTCAACAACGTTTATCAACATAAAAATACTGTAAGTCCATATGGGATTCGTGTTAACTCTAATTAATTTTCCGGTGTTGATTGGTGGACCACTTCATTACAAGCTGTCGATATTTAAGCCTAATTGTTAGTTATGGCGGACAATTGTAGGCCGACTAGAAAATAATGACTGATTTATCGTTTCCTCGTCTGACGTTTCCAACCTTTTCGTGTTCACTTGGCTTCACATTACCCCAATACCGGTAATATTTATAGGCATTTAGCCGTGGTTAACGTGTCACATATTTTCTTATTGTTAATGTCCTGTGTTGGTATTTTTAAAGAGACGTTAGCGCTTTGTAGTGTTTGCTGAGAAAATAATTTTCGCTTTAAGGTAATTTACGAGGCGTACAATTTTTAGGGGTTTTCAGTGAGTTTTACGAACACCGCAAGTAGGTCATTACGTGGACTCCCTTGAATAAAGGGAGTTTAATAGGTTATTTTGAATTATGATATTATTCAAAATTAATAAAATTGACTGATGAGAGTGATAATGTCTCTTTAAAATTGAAATCATTCCCGACAATGGTTAAAGCGGTAATTTCATATTTTTTAGGTTATCATTTTAAAATATATTATATTAAAGCCTTAAAATAGATGGTAACTATAAACAGTCCCACGATCCTATAATTCATTATTGCCAGTTGAGAAATTGGTAAAAATATCACTTTCAACTTCAAATTGAAACGTTTGAAGATAGCTATTGCATGAGAGGAATAGGAAACAAGGGGGTAATTGTGTTGTTATTTCCGGTGTTGGGGATTCATAAGAGAGGGAAATAATGCCTATGATCGTAAAATAGTGAGTTGACAACCTATTGAGTAAAAGAGAAAAAATAATAATGTTTTGACTTGCTTAGAAAATATGGAATTATCGCTTTAAGGACAGTTTTGGTCTACATTTAAGCTTACAATGCCTGGGCAGCAGCGATTCCTCATAATCACAGTCGAAGACTAACAGTCGGGGATTTTTTTGGCCATGTCAAAATGTGTACTAATGCCCAGTTTAACGACTTAGCTCACATCTTATCCAATCCCAACAATTAGCTGTAATTAACTAAGTTTTTAAAAAATATTTTATTCCAGACAAACAAAACCGATTGGAATCCCTGGCATTCGGGCTGTTAATCGAGTGAAATGAAATGAAATGGAATAGGAGATTTAATGTCCTTATTTTCTGTCTGCGGGGGGTGGGATTGCCTAGTGGTTTAGAGTGTCGCGCTTCGACCTCTAGCTGGCCGGTCACCTCTGGCTTGCGGCTGTGGTTTCGATCCGTGTTGTGAGCTTATGTGGCATGGAGATAGGGGCGTCTTCTCAACCTCGTGGGTTTCCTCCGGACACTCCGGTTTCCTCCCACTGCTAAAGACCCTTACGCACAAGCGAATTATTGAAATAAAATTAAATCATATGTTAGTCCCGAAATGGCCTTGTTTGTGTCCAGTTGACGTTAAACTTAAACCCCACCCCTCTCTCTCCTTATTTTCAGCGCCGACTGGACTATTGAAGGCTTGACACTGTCCTTGTCTGACCTTCTGTTCCGCACTACTAACAAGGGTAAACCAAACTGGTTAGCGAGCCGATGCTTTACTCAGTGAGTCACCACGTCTCCCCGTAAATCAAACCCTCTAACCAAACAAATAATGCGCCGTGAGGGGGGTTCATGGTACTTTAAGCTCATATAAGCAGATTGCTGCCTACCATTGTTAGCTATCTAATTTGATCAATGAAGCGAAGACCTGTCGCCTGAAACCGCCATTTTCATCGATTTCTGCAATGCTAACTAAAGTTCCTGGCAGTCATTAAATGAGAGGAAGTTAAGAGTGGTAAAAACAACACAATTATTCCGTTGTGATGTAAAAGAAAGTTTCCGTTAGTTATAGAAAGGATGGGGAAAATCTGTTGAAATCAACATGGCGTCAATATTTAAATGTCGGTACATTAAAGGGAATGCCGCTTGAGTTTATTTTGCCTTACAGTTGAACACAACAAAGACAGATTTTTCAGTCAAATTAAATACGTCTAGTTGTTTTAATCAAAGACACAATGTCAATGTTTATTAATAGTTTCTTTTTTTGTAAAGTATTAAATAACCAAGATGGAAAAAAGCAACCACTCCCTTAATACTTCCGCCAAGACGAGGCCACTCTTCCTTCAGGTTAAATGGGTTTTAAGCGTCCCATTAATTGTGCATTGAAAAAAAAACAGGCTTACATAAGGTTAGTGGCAGGACGGAGGGCCTGACAAAGACAGCTGTGTAGTCATTCGGGTGGGACGAAAAACCGAGGTCCCGTGTACACATTGGCGTGCACGTAAAAGATCCCTTGGTGGTTGGAATTCGATATAAGCGTAGGGCAAAGTTTTCCATCGTTGCACACTGTTTGACTTAAGCCCGTCTTTAATGGCCAAGTTTAGGAACAGAAAAGTATGACGTTAAACCCCATTTCATTTCATTTTTTATAAGGTTAGTGGCTAAACGAATTTTAAATCATATCTCTAAATGCCCAATTGAGGTGGCAAGGGAAAAGGTTTTGTCAACAATTTAGTTGTGAGTACACAATTCTTAACCTGGTGGGTTCCTCGCGAGACGTTAATCAGGACCCCAATGCAGTGCGATACCATTTCCATTACAATATTACCCTACCACTTTAGTCAACAAACAAGGCATGTAATGATATCCGTGAATCCGTGCATGTTCATTATTATCAATGGACGCCTACTCACAGCCCAAAGCTTGAATAAATACTGAAATGTTCTCACGGGAAGTGATATTCACTAATCGGCCTATGAGTGTCCACTTTATCATGCAACCAAGCTTACATATCGTAAAGTAATTAGACATAGGCTTCATCTAACACCTAATGGACCATTTTATTCTTAAGATATTTATACCTTATTTCTAAAGCTGTCGAAGTCGAGTTGACAGTCGCCATAATCACCACAGTCACTTCCGGTTTTCGTGGAAAGCGGAAGAAACAAAACGGTCAGATGACAGTCGCCATAATCCTCAATGTCACTTCCGGCTTTCACGGGAAACGGCAGAAAAAAGTGCCATCACCTGTTTCCGTAAGCAATACAAATGTGGGGTTGATTGGTTCAAGGACAACAATAATTAATATCTAAAATAAAACAACCTTGTAATGCATGTATATGCTGGACTACGTTACCACTCTAATAATGAAATTTAATGTTACGAATTTTGAATCATACAATTTCAAAATAGCATAATTATCGAAAATTCGCGGTTCTAACCTCGGGCGTAGTTAAGGCTCATTGAAAACCAGCCTATCCTTTAAACGGTCTATATCTCAACGCTTGCATACAATCTAATTCGGCTATCTCCGATATTACAAGAAATCGAAATTTATTTTTATCAACCGCCGAAGACAAACGAAGTATTTTGTATTTTCATTGTGAAATGAATTTCGTTTTGTATCGCCAATTATTACTTAAGTATACATTTTTTCATTTAAAAGTGATCTTTTTTTTTTCAATTTCCAATCACAATATGAACAGCGGTAGGAAAAAAATATACCTTCGAATGTTTTCTTAAATTAGCGTTGCAATAGACATAATAATGTAACATTCAATATTATCAACAAAGGCATGCAAAACGGCTGCGTTCATGTTTTCATAAGACATCTTTTCTTTCCCTAGTAATTGTTTTTAATATAGCATTAAAAAACGTTTTACCGTGTAATAATCGAAACAATGTTGATTACGAGTAGTTAACTATGCCACAATCAGAACTATATTTGAACAAATTGCCATAAAGTAATCGATTATCAAATCAACATGCATTCTTTATAAACCGTTATATACGCAATTATTAGAATGAAATGTGAAAGCTTAAAGTGACATTGGGCTGTGCAAAACCCGAATAATTTGTTCTCTCATTAATCAGACTTTTATCATAATAAATATTGTATAACCATAATTTTTGATTTAAAATTCCAACCCCAATACTTAAAATAGTCTCAACTATTGGCCATTGTTTATCCTTTACTGTACATATAAACGTCATTTTGATTACCGATTTATTTATAGGACAGTATTGGTGTCAGCCATTGTCACATATGTGATAGAACTAGATAAACGCTTTCCAAATATAATTTTAACACACACATCATTGCTACTGTAGGTGCGTAACGAAGTTTTGAAGAAACGGAAGTGACGCAAAACATGAGTTATCCTCCTTTACAACTGAGCGATAAATGATACACGGCCGAATTTCTGCTCAGTTATGATTCTTTCGACATAAACACTGATATTTCGAGTGAATTGGATGATAAATTTAGCGTCGACGGACGGACAAGTGTGACGAAATTATACGACAAAATTTTATTAATGTGAGCGTTTAGAAATTGGAAGGTCTAAAAGTATTCAAATGAATTAACGATATCTACGTAACATACAAAAAATATACGCGACCAAAGTCCATAAATATAAAAAACAGTGTAATAGTTTATGTACTTAATATTTGAAACAGCAAAGTAGCATTAGGTGTTCAAGAATTAGTAAGCATATTCTGCCTCGCGTATGACACCTGTTGTGGCAATTATCTAAACCCCTGAACTAAAAGTTAAGCTTTGTTGCCGATGATTCTTGTTTGATACTCCAATAAACAGCAGAAAGAACGTCTATGATACAGCCTATCAGGTAAGTTGAATATTAGCATGGAGAGTATGAACACAGTTATGTCCCTTTATCGGTGAAACGCTTTTGGCCGAATCCAGCTTGTTTCGCAGTAGATAAACACATAAGATTTATGTAAATTGTTCTTTGTACCCACCAGGGCTACAAACGGGGACCAAACTTCACCTATGCTTGGGAATGAATGTCTATATGAATGGTAATGTGTCTAATATAATCAATCCTATAGACAAACATCGACATTGGAAATTAAATGTTAATATAAATCTATAAATGTTAATCTGTAATGTGTATATCTAAGACATGTTTAAAATGATGCACTACGGTAGAGTGTAAACAAGTGTAATATTTATTAACGTATAAAGTAATGATTTTATGTTTGTTATGATAATTGCAGGAATCAATGGAGTTTGGTACAACATAAACACCAATTGCAAATAAATGACATTTTCCATAAACTGCAAATAATTATTTCCATCTTTAATCACTGTCTAAAGCAATATAAAGATCATTTAATTGTTTTAAAACTCCCACAAACCATAACAAAATTTATTAACAATACAAAAAGGGAATAATCGAATTAAAATAGACGTTAGTACGAACAGCAGGGGTACAAAACGATTAATGAATATTCAAACTTAAAATAAAATAAATGAATCGAAGACGATAAAAAGCAAATATGACGCGAAAGCGAAATAATTCTCCAACATATACTGTATTTGTTATAGAAGTTCAAAGGATCTGATCGAAGAATGGTTTATGTCCATGGACTTTCAGTTTTGAAAAAGATACCAAAATACAAATTAAAGTCAATTGTTCAAATACATGTACATCGAATCATATAACAATTACGCGTTCATTTCTATACAGATGCACAAACTGTCTAAAACTGTGGAATAATTGAAAAGAAAAAAATCAACAAAATGGAAACGTTTTAATCATGTAATAAGAAATTATTGGCAGCTTTCAAAACGAATAAATAAGAAATTAAGATGTAGAATAATTCACACGAATTAAATACATGTAAGCAAATTATAAGAAAACCCAAAACTTAAAATATTACATGAACAAATGAAAAAACTAAACGGTTTAATATCTTTAATTCAAAACTAAATACAACATCAAATCTACAAGGAAATGACATGTTAATAGTAAAATGAATACAAGAAAGCATATCTAAGTCGGGATATACATAGATATATATACTTACATCTTGACGGTTTTTATTTAGGGATTTTTCCGCCACCTGTAAGACAATAATATCTTTATTTCTATGTCTACTTATTCTTTTTTAAAGAATACCATAAAAACCACGCTTACGTGTATGTTTTAATAATTTCTTCAAAAGTTAATGCACAAAAAACGGGTTATCGCCCTTTAATTGATCATTGCTGGTTGTGAAGTTTCTGCCAAACGTTCAACTTGTTCACCGTGTGTACAGTTCTTCATTCATCACGATAACAAAACTATCTCCAATATGTCGACAATTATAAGACTTTACCTTACACCACCCCACCCACCATCTTTATCTTATGTAATCATTCAATAACGGTAATGCTGCAATTAATAGTACAATAAAAATAATATACTGCAATCGTACACGATAACTAAGCACAACACGGCCATTTGGGCGCATAATTGGTTACGTGCGCTTGTAACGGATAGGCAGACCTGGGTTATTGAGCCCGTAGGGATAAAATCCGATTTCCGAAGACCGTCAGTGCGACAAGTCAATGAAATATGCTGCTAGTGTTCAAGTTTTTCTGAGGGTGCGATCTTCGGAGATATAAATTCTACGACACTTAAATATGCTGCTCCAAACGGCATAGTTAATGAAATAAGCGAGCTGGAAAATTATCGTGGTAATCAAAAATCTGTTACAACTGTAATCGAAGCTCGTTGACATTACATTTTTTTAGGTATTTATTATAATTCGGTAGATGTTTAACCTAAATATAATGACACAACTTTTTATAGAGAGTCTCCCCCACCCATTCAACAAAATTTATAATAAAAAAAACTCCAGACAATCCAAAATGGCCGAGTGACTCAATCTGTTATCCATGTAAAGCCAACATAAATCAATATGACACGAGCCATAACCATCTATTTATAAGGTTAGAACTGTGCATTTAACATCGACGACACAATAATAATTAGAATCTGGCATTAACTCCATCACAATTATTGTACAATGGACCATATCATGATCCATGATACGAGGTAGGGTTCAGGTAAGCTTTATAGTGTTACAAATAATTGGTAGACAAATTCTAAAATCGATTCGCATAATTAGTAATACCTACTTTACGTAGATATAAAATAAATTATTTAGATGTTTTGACAAGTTAGTCATCCTAAAAATCAATTGGTATTTTTTAAAACTTAGTTGGATAAATTTAAAACAATTATAAAATAGTCATCATGTTATTACATAATGTTGTTTATTACGTTTTGGTAAATGTGGTATATAACTCACGTTATAAAACTACAAGTATATATTATATACCACAACAAATATCATTGATTAACCATAAAAACACCTGTCTAATTCATATACATGTATATAGATTAAATATGCCGCCAATCTAAGTCATGTCGTTTGTCGCGTAGGTCATATACATGTACTCAATTGTACATTCTGGTGTAAATATATACCTAGGATTCTCATTATTTCCAAGATGCCTACTCCACATCTCGATCTAATGACAAGTCTTTGTCGACATCAAATCTTAAGAGATAAAATGAAATGACTTGGGTTTAACGTCCCATATTTCTGGGTTAATGATAACGGTCATACATCATGCAGTGTGCTATGACTTTGCCCGGACAGCAGCGTTATCGCTTACCCTTCCATAAATTCCAACTTTCAAGGGTTTTTTTGTAGGAGACATCGGGTTTTCGTCCTACCTGAACGACAGACGCCTTTTTCTTGCTAGGCCTCGACTACCGCCCATTTGGATACTACCGTAGCCTACTGAGTGTTAATTGAGTGACCCTAAATAATAAACTGGAAACAAAGAACATCTAGTCTTGATTTTGCAAGATTCAAATCTGGCCATTGCAGGTCTTTCTTTAGGCCTGTGTGTTTTCTAAATTCTTAATTAGATCGATGCAATCTTTAGCCTGCGATATTTACTGGATTTGAATATATTTTCTAATGGACATTTAAATGGATTTTAATGGATTATCGAGACTTTGTTTATTATCGTATCAACATTAGTAATGACGATCGAGGCTAGCCTAAAATTGAATCGCTAATATCTCGATTTCCAGTGAAGCAATTTGACTCAAATTGTCAGAATATTCTATTATGTAATAATTAATATAGCGGGAAATGTCAGCTCTTTATCTGATCTCATCTAATGGCCCTTTAATTTGATTATATTTTACAAAATCCACGTAAAGAGTCGTCTGTCACATAATCCACGTAAAGAGTCGTCTGTCACATAATCCACGTAAAGAGTCGTCTGTCACATAATCCAAGTACAGAGTCGTCTGTCACATAATCCAAGTACAGAGTCGTCTGCCACATGGACTACTCACAAAGTCTTCTGTCGCATTTGTGAAATGAAATGGGGTTTAACGTCCTACTCTTCTGCATCTAACCTGGGCTAATGGAAGACGGATATAGGCCATACAGTATGCAGCGAGGGAAATTTTTCCCGGGCAGCGGCGCTACGGCCTACTCTTATATCGAGAATTACAACTGAAAGGGGATCTTTTACGTGCACGCCAATGTGTACACGGAACCTCTTTTTTCTTACCATCCGAACGACTAGACAACTGTCTACTGTCGTTGAATGGTAGTATTTAAAGTTACATCTATCTACATTCATTGTTATACAACATCAATAGCATGTATTAAAATGTCATTATTCAATGATGGCTCATATAAATAACTTTTTACATACATAATAGACATAACTACTGTATAATCAGTAATACCGTAGGCAAACTAACCTAATATTCCATTCATTCAGACGCATAAAATAAACTGGTTTACAAAACGCCGGATATCATTCAATTAGTTTAACTTGGTCATCTAAGCGCAAACAGAGGTCATATTAATAAGTTTTAAAATAACAAGTGGTTGAAAGAGATGGATAGAGAAAAGGGTAATAAAAAAGATTTTTCGTGCTATCATAGAGGCCATAATCCTGGTAGTTACCGTCCGATACGCACAAGTATCGAAAGGAACTCAGATCTTTGGGATAAAAACATATGTTTTAAGTTGCATCAAAATCGAATAACAATTGTGACTTCTTAGAGGGACCACAACCTAGGTATTACATGCTAGCTATTTTTGTACAAGAGGTCATTTTGTCGGGTAATTGTGACCTCTAAAGGGTCGACAAGCTACAAACACGAAGGGGATACTCGATTCACAGTTCCGGAATTGAATTCCAAAACTGGTGTCAATCGAGTGAAAAGGAGAATTTCGGAGTACAACGCATGCGTTGACTGCATAAAAAGTATCCCAACCAATCATGACTGCTGAAACATATTTTTTACCTAGGAATACGTCACGATTCTACTCACTCCACCTCAGCTGTCGGGACTGGCAGAACTGTGACAGGACTGAATTCCGCGTCACTCGATTGTAATTCTGTCGATTCGGGACGTTCTGGACTGTGAATCGAGCATCGCCGAATTTTCGTATAATCAGGGGCCATAATCCATGAAGTTGTGGTCCGCTATGCGTGAATATTGAAAGGAGCCGAGATCTATGGAATATAACCATATATTTGAAGTTTCGTAAAAAAAAAAACGGATAAAAATTGTGACCCGTAGACTGCCCACAAACAAATTGTGGTGCCCGAGCGGACGAAAGGCCGGACTGGAGCCACCACAATATACGTCCACATGAAAAGGTGGGTGCATGAAAATGAAAAGCCCTCAGGATATTTTTTAAGCTAGCTTATCTTGGCTTCTTGGAAATTTGCCTGTTGGTAAACCAAAAACAAGTTTCTTCTTGCTATTTTATTATGATTAAGTAGTTGCATCGTGTTGGTTTAAATTTTATGCAAAATTTAAGACGACTGGTGTGTGCTATTTCTAAGATAAAACTTTGGTGTAAAAAATTCAGATATATCTTCAGTGCCTTTGCTCAGATCAAAAAAATAATTAACTGTCATTTACAACTCTTTTAACATGTTTAAAATTAATTACATTTATTTTCTTGGTGAGGGTGATATCATGCCATCCTATCCTTCAATAATACTTATAGCCCAGATGATGTCCGACTGAACATTTAATAAGAGTAATAAACCGCGTATCACTACCTACCAAATAAAACATAGAACAAAATATCGAATAATGGATCCGGAAGACAGATAAATTGAGAAGAAACTGGAAATAATGTTAAAACCTGTATACATGTATACCAGAAAGTACGTCATCGAGCAAGGTTCGCGTGGCAGTGGGGTAAAGGAAACCACACTACGGTTTATTAATTGAGTGACACTAAATAATAAACTGGAAGCAAAGAACATCTAGTCTTGATTTTGCAAGATTCAAATCTGGCCATTGCAGGTCTTTCTTTAGGCCTGAATGTTTCCTAAATTCTTAATTAGATCGATGCAATCTTTAGCCTACGTTATTTACTGGATTCGAATATATTTTCTAATGGACATTTAAATGGATTTTGATGGATTATCGAGACTTTGTTTATTATCGTATCAACATTAGTAATGACGATCGAGGCTAGCCTAAAATTGAATCGCTAATATCTCGATTTCCAGTGAAGCAATTTGACTCAAATTGTCAGAATATTCTATTATGTAATAATTAATATAGCGGGAAATGTCAGCTCTTTATCTGATCTCATCTAATGGCCCTTTAATTTGATTATATTTTACAAAATCCACGTAAAGAGTCGTCTGTCACATAATCCACGTAAAGAGTCGTCTGTCACATAATCCACGTAAAGAGTCGTCTGTCACATAATCCAAGTACAGAGTCGTCTGTCACATAATCCAAGTACAGAGTCGTCTGCCACATGGACTACTCACAAAGTCTTCTGTCGCATTTGTGAAATGAAATGGGGTTTAACGTCCTACTCTTCTGCATCTAAACTGGGCTAATGGAAGACGGATATAGGCCATACAGTATGCGAGGGAAATTTTGCCCGGGCAGCGGCGCTACGGCCTACTCTTATATCGAATTCCAACTGAAAGGGAATCTTTTACGTGCACGCCAATGTGTACACGGGACCTCTTTTTTCTTACCATCCGAACGACTAGACAACTGTCTACTGTCGTTGAATGGTAGTATTTAAAGTTACATCTATCTACATTCATTGTTATACAACATCAATAGCATGTATTAAAATGTCATTATTCAATGATGGCTCATATAAATAACTTTTTACATACATAATAGACATAACTACTGTATAATCAGTAATACCGTAGGCAAACTAACCTAATATTCCATTCATTCAGACGCATAAAATAAACTGGTTTACAAAACGCCGGATATCATTCAATTAGTTTAACTTGGTCATCTAAGCGCAAACAGAGGTCATATTAATAAGTTTTAAAATAACAAGTGGTTGAAAGAGATGGATAGAGAAAAGGGTAATAAAAAAGATTTTTCGTGCTATCATAGAGGCCATAATCCTGGAAGTTACCGTCCGATACGCGCAAGTATCGAAAGGAACTCAGATCTTTGGGATAAAAACATATGTTTTAAGTTGCATCAAAATCGAATAACAATTGTGACTTCTTAGAGGGACCACAACCTAGGTATTACATGCTAGCTATTTTTGTACAAGAGGTCATTTTGTCGGGTAATTGTGACCTCTAAAGGGTCGACAAGCTACAAACACGAAGGGGATACTCGATTCACAGTTCCGGAATTGAATTCCAAAACTGGTGTCAATCGAGTGAAAAGGAGAATTTCGGAGTACAACGCATGCGTTGACTGCATAAAAAGTATCCCAACCAATCATGACTGCTGAAACATATTTTTTACCTAGGAATACGTCACGATTCTACTCACTCCACCTCAGCTGGCAGAACTGTGACAGGACTGAATTCCGCGTCACTCGATTGTAATTCTGTCGATTCGGGACGTTCTGGACTGTGAATCGAGCATCGCCGAATTTTCGTATAATCAGGGGCCATAATCCATGAAGTTGTGGTCGGCTATGCGTGAATATTGAAAGGAGCCGAGATCTATGGAATATAACCATATATTTGAAGTTTCGTAAAAAAAAAAAAACCGGATAAAAATTGTGACCCGTAGACTGCCCACAAACAAATTGTGGTGCCCGAGCGGACGAAAGGCCGGACTGGAGCCACCACAATATACGTCCACATGAAAAGGTGGGTGCATGAAAATGAAAAGCCCTCAGGATATTTTTTAAGCTAGCTTATCTTGGCTTCTTGGAAATTTGCCTGTTGGTAAACCAAAAAAAAGTTTCTTCTTGCTATTTTATTATGATTAAGTAGTTGCATCGTGTTGGTTTAAATTTTATGCAAAATTTAAGACGAATGGTGTGTGCTAATTCTAAGATAAAACTTTGGTGTAAAAAATTCAGATATATCTTCAGTGCCTTTGCTCAGATCAAAAAAATAATTAACTGTCATTTACAACTCTTTTAACATGTTTAAAATTAATTACATTTATTTTCTTGGTGAGGGTGATATCATGTCATCCTATCCTTCAATAATACTTATAGCCCAGATGATGTCCGATTGAACATTTAATAAGAGTAATAAACCGCGTATCACTACCTACCAAATAAAACATAGAACAAAATATCGAATAATGGATCCGGAAGACAGATAAATTGAGAAGAAACTGGAAATAATGTTAAAACCTGTATACATGTATACCAGAAAGTACGTCATCGAGCAAGGTTCGCGTGGCAGTGGGGTAAAGGAAACCACACTACGGTTTATTATGTGAGATTTTCGGAGAATATCTACTTTTTAACGGCTAAACCCAAATTACACAATATACTCAAATAGATTATTTACCATTCATTCGGAATATAAAACCAAAATATCAACGGTATGGATAATTTCCGGGTTTGGATTCAATCGGATTTAAACATAGGCCCATCATAGGATTTTACCCAAAACTATATAAATTATCTGAATAAAGAGAGAGAGAGAGAGAGAGCAATGGGGTTTAACGTCCACTCGACACAAACTAGGTCATTTTGGGACTAACATATGGTTTCAATTTTATTTCAATAATTCGCTTGCGCGTAGGTGTCTTTAGCAGTGGGAAGAAACCGAAGTGCCCGGAGGAAACCCACGAGGTTGAGAAGGCGCCCCTATCTCCATGCCACATACACTCACACTAGGGATCGAAACCACAGCCGCAAGCCAGGGGTGACCGGACAGCTAGAGGTCGAGGCGCGGCACTCTAGACCACTATAGGCCATCCCCCCCCCCCTATCTGAATGGGATCCCAAATTAATTTATAATGAATGTCTTTAGTCTGATATTCCTTTTAGAGATTTGCTATTTTCAATATCGTAGTTTTGTAACAGATTCGCAATCCCCTATATCAGGCGGCTTTAATAACCCATTTCAAACGACTTATTAAAACCAATTAATTGTAAGATTCCCGGACTCACTGTGTTTCCTGGTGACTTGTAAGCAGCAAGGAACGACAGAGCATCAGAGTTAACGTGCTTTAAAGTTGATAATTTACCACAATTTGACGATAAGCTATAGATTATATTAATGCACAGTATGTCATAAAGCGGGTAAAGCTACATTTTTTTTGTGGCATATGCAACTATAAATTCCATAAAAAGAGGTATTCAGAGTGCCAAACAATAAAAATATACTTACACCATGTTGAATTCTTCTCCGTAATCCACTAATTAATCCAATTAATCAATAAGCAAGAATGTTTAATATGCATAACAATTATTACTAAATGAGTTTCATTCTACAAGCGCATGTATATACGTATCATACGTATACATTAACAGATTTAAATGGTGAAATCGACAGTCGTAAATTTGACAGCTGTTAGGAATATGAATGATTTGAAATTTACAATTATATTGTAACAGATGCGAGTATATGGGACCTGTTTTATTTGGCTCTATAAACTAGATATATAGTAAATAAGTATAGATATTTAAACGTGTGTATTGACTACATTTAGTATCGACAGAAGCTATTATTCAAAGTCAAGATTTATCATCAACAAGATAGATTAGTTCTAGATTTACATTCATTATGCAACTGTGCAAGGTGTGGATAATTATAATGATATATATTATAATAGATTTGACCATACACGCCTATAAATTCAGATAACTCTTAGCATAAAATACTTAGCTTTATACGAATACAGCAGTTGAAATATGGTTTCAAGTCTCGTAAGCACAAGACTTCGGTAATATGATTTTCACTTTACGTTCATAGTACAATGGGGAGATTTTGCCCAGGTGGCGCCTACTCTTTTTCGAATTTTAACTGCAGGTACCTTAAGTGTTGTCTCGTCAACACAATAGTTGGGTAATGGATATGTATGGCAATTGTCATTTTTGTGCAATATGTGATGGGGAGACTTTTGCCTGGACCATGTGCACGTTGTTCTGCCTCCTTTACTTTGAATTCCATTCGAAAAAGCTGTTACAAAATTGGGGGGATATATAATTGCATACCCTCACGAAATCAATTAGCAATCTTATCACAGGGCTAGTAGACAGATCACAGGTGGTCAAAAGATGGCAGTAAACATGATAAGTCTAACAGACAGACAAAGGTCGTTAGGAAGTCATTAATCATCACAGCTGTCCCGAGTTACGCAAGATCTTGAATAGTAAAGCAATCTGCACGGGAAGCTTAATCTGTTATTATATAATGACCAGCTGCCAATCCCGGTCATAATATAATCTGAAATATAATACCTGGAATTAGTTGATTGGCCAATAACTATATGTCCGTCCAGGTTATTAACCCACCCCGACCGGATACTGACCAATCAGGTTACGGTGCATGGGTGTGGTATCGAGACTGCAAGGCTGGACATAGGTTCGGCCCAGTAATTAAAAGATCAGACAAACCGTTTTAGAATCAGTCGAGGCCAGAGAGCCGAGCTGGGAACAAGACGGCAACCAGACGAAAAACCCGGTCTATATAAGTAATGTTGTAGAACTATTGTATATGTGAAAAAGAAGAAATAAAACCATTGTTTGAAGTTATACCAGTGTTGTCATCAAAGAACCCGATTTAAGAACCAATACTGTCACATATTAATTGATGCCGTCTGACCAGAGCAACGATTGAAGTCCTAACCACTAGAAGTTCACAGATCACAGCTATTTGTATATAAAAAAGGTGAGTCTCTTTCTAAATTCTAACCATGGCTACGGTGAATCCTGACATAAGCGCTATGTTTAACAATTTAACTGGGGAAATAAGCGGGTTGTCTTCAACACTTAAGCATCATGGAGTTACTCAGTTGGTTCCAACATTTTCTGGAAATCCCGAATTTTTTACTAGTTGGATCAAAAGTATTGAGAAATATGCCCTTTTAGCTGATGTCCCTGACGAAAAAATTAAATATGTTGCATATCAAGCTAGCGGTGGAACAGTTAGTGATTATTTATCCCGTCATATCCCTCTACACCCTCAGGCCCCCTGGAATGACGTAAAAAAAGAATTAGCTACCCGTTATGACGTCGTAAATGATGCTCAATTCGCCCTAAGTGTTTTACAATCAGCTAGGCAATTAGGTGATGAAAACGTACAAATTTTCGCCGAAAGAATTATCTCTTTGGCCACGAAAGCGTTCTCCACAGCGGAAATGGACCTCGCCCCAATTCAGCGTCAACTAGTTACCACATTTGCAAATGGCTTGAACAAAGACTATCTAAAGCTCAAATTATTACGTGATAATCCCACCACACTTCAGGCAGCTGTTGTCATCGCTATGGCAGAACAAAATATTAGGTCTAGATTCGCATTACGTTCTGATGCTTTCCCTAGAGAAACCCAAAACTATCCTGTTCCCATGGAAATTGACCATGTCCGCCCCCAACACCGTTGTTCATATTGCCATAAATTAGGTCACCATTCAGATATTTGTCGATCGAAACCACGTGAACGTGCTGATATTAATGCATTTTCAAGTAATACGCGTTCCCCTTATAACTCCCAACGGTACCGCCCAAATTCCGACGAATCATCCTTTCAACAATATAATCAGAATCACCGTTTTCAACCAAATCGTCAAGACTCACGTTTTTCAAACAATAATCAGAGTATAATCTGCTGGAACTGTCAGAAACCAGGTCATATTCGTAGGGATTGTAGGGATCACTATAGGGATAGGGGTTATTATATTTTTCATAGCACGACATGTCAGTAAACACCGTTTGGCCAAACGGTATGAAAAAAGAAAGGACTACCGGACAAAACAAATGGTGGCAAATAATGCCAATAGTGGATCTACACAAAGCAGGGAAAATTCTAACCCCTCGCCATTATCGGAACCGGAACCTGGAACAGAAGAAGTAGAAGTAAAAGAGGAAGGGCATCAATTGTACCCTTCCCTACAGTTAGCTACGACAGCGAAGTAGCGGTCAAAGAAGACGAATACTCTTTGTACTTCCCTGCAATTTTGCGCCTTATTCGCGCATCTATCTGCGTGTGTGAACATCAGACCAGAGTGCCCCATAATATGTGAATAATTAGAATAGTGTGTGTTCGTGGTTCCAGAGTGCAAAGTAGTTTGTTTCGTGATTCCAGACTCCACCATATATGTGAATAATTAGAGTAGTTTGTGTTGTGTGATTCCAGGATCTCGTTTGATTTTTTGTTTTTTTGCATCGACCCACGTGTGTGACGGGTGTTGTATATATAACTTTTACGTTCGTGTGTTTATCGTTTTCCTTTTGTTTATAGACATTTTTGGATATTATGACATTTAACAAATGCATATATAACTGTTAAATTCGTGTGTTCATTTACATTTTCCTTTTGTTTATAGACAATTTTGGATATTATGACATTTTACAAATGCATATATAACTTTTAAATTTGTGTGTTTCATTTACATTTCCTTTGTTTTTTTAAACATTTTTGTATACATTTTACAAATGTTTATCTTCTTTTCTTTTTCTATTTTTTAGTTCCATTTTATTCATATTGTAATTAATATTGTAAACAGTTTTAAAAAGTTATGCAAAATAACTTTTCTTTGGCAATGTGAGGAATGTTACAAAATTGGGGGGATATATAATTGCATACCCTCACGAAATCAATTAGCAATCTTATCACAGGGCTAGTAGACAGATCACAGGTGGTCAAAAGATGGCAGTAAACATGATAAGTCTAACAGACAGACAAAGGTCGTTAGGAAGTCATTAATCATCACAGCTGTCCCGAGTTACGCAAGATCTTGAATAGTAAAGCAATCTGCACGGGAAGCTTAATCTGTTATTATATAATGACCAGCTGCCAATCCCGGTCATAATATAATCTGAAATATAATACCTGGAATTAGTTGATTGGCCAATAACTATATGTCCGTCCAGGTTATTAACCCACCCCGACCGGATACTGACCAATCAGGTTACGGTGCATGGGTGTGGTATCGAGACTGCAAGGCTGGACATAGGTTCGGCCCAGTAATTAAAAGATCAGACAAACCGTTTTAGAATCAGTCGAGGCCAGAGAGCCGAGCTGGGAACAAGACGGCAACCAGACGAAAAACCCGGTCTATATAAGTAATGTTGTAGAACTATTGTATATGTGAAAAAGAAGAAATAAAACCATTGTTTGAAGTTATACCAGTGTTGTCATCAAAGAACCCGATTTAAGAACCAATACTGTCACAAAGCATCTTTTACGTGTGTACGGGTCAACCTTAGATGACAGGCACCACACATGACAAGTGAAAAATATAGACAGTTCTTCTCAGCCTAGAGTTCTACCGCTTGACTTCGTGTGCTCCGTGATGAACACAATGTCAGGTGTGTATATTACTCTCATATATCATTAATTTTCCGCTAAAATGTCAAATTTATCACGGCTTAATTAACGCTAATAATATAGATTGATTATTTATACTTTAATTAAGAAAACAAAATCAAAATACCAATGTTCCGGCTTGGATTCAATCGGATTTAAAACAGGCCTACCAAAAACTTTTCGCGGACAACAAAATGGCGATGGGCTTAATACATAGCGAGCAGCACAGATCGATGAAATTTCTCATTCATATGCATGTATCTTTGTAACACTGAATCATTTTTCGACATTCATATGACTTAAAATAGCGCACCGGGACTTTAAACAATAACGACCGAATATTACATAATGTCACGATAATTGAGCCTTATTAAGTCAAATAAAAGCTGTTTTCGCGTTTTGTCACATTTGGTCTCTTTGAGTGGGAAATGCTAGATATCAACAGTGCGTTTTTAGTTTAACACACTTAGTATTTTTAAATTAGATTTCGTACAATCAATCATATCTTAATATTGGCTCACAAAGCTAATCAACATATCACACGTAATTAAACCAAAGACATCTTATTTTAATACCATGGTCCTCTTTTATTCGGTGAATTCGTGTGGTAAATACAAACAAATTTAGACATTTAATATTATCTTTCACGTAACGTTAAATAATATCTTACTAAGGAAATCAATGATCAATGTTTAAAAAACAGCAAGATGTCGCGAGGAAATCTTTACCAATCGACCATTCTCTCTTCTCCCCAACCCCAACAAAAAGTACCTCGTGAAATATTTATATTATGGTGAAACCTACTTGTAATGGAATTTCCGTTCTTATCCAAAGTAATCTGAAACTGCTGGACTTCTGTCGCTTATCTTCGCAGATTTCCAGGTGGTAGGCACAATACCTTGGGTAGATTCCTTCTCCGGAGACTATTAAATCTCGATTAAGGAAATTGACGAAAATTGTCAGGATTTCCAGGTCGAAGCCCTTGTCTCAATTTCGTGTACTGGACTTTTAAATGCTATATAATCGTTTTATTATAAAATTTTCGATCAAATTAAAATTAAAGAAAGGCTTGTCACAGTTGACCGAGTTTAGAATGGATTTTGTTGAAATTGTCCCAACTGTGGCTTTAAGTAAGATATTATAAAGAAAGGTAGTTAATGAAAGGTTGAATGAGTTTTTATTGAATTGTGTGCACCATGTTCGTCTATCAATGTAACACGTGTTACAACAATATGTTAGACTGTCTTTCTAGACTAAATGTTTCGACACACGAGATATTATAGATCAACGCCAGGCCATGTCAACGAAATGACACTTATGCTAGCCATAACATTGTTAGCCTTACCGTTAAGTCAGTCGACATGGTTTGGCTATGCGAAAATTTCCGTATTAAAACTTAAACGAGGTAAATTAAGTTGCACACCGCGCCTCGAACACGATACCCTTCAGCGCGCGTCGATTGTTGGCTTTGATTTAAGATGCTGTTTCATTATAATATACAAACCTCGAACAGTCTCAAAGTTGCTTAGTTACATTAGTTCAATATAAATAATAATTCGCAAACTAACAATACAATTCAGGAGAAATGTTGTCAAGCACTAGTCATTATGTACACAATGCGATTGCCTATAGTACATGTAATTGTTTGAACTTCGATTTCAGAAGCCTGTGTCATTTACTAGACAGTAGATTGCGGACACGAGTCATTATCAGAGTCTTCAACCATTTTTTTTTCAAAATAAAAAGAAAGAATTGTTATCCATGTTGAATATCTCTGAGAAGTGACATCAGATGTTCTAAAGGGAGACAACATGCGCAGCTTCGTGAACTATACCCGTTATAAGTTATACTATTGATGCTATTTGATGGTAGGTAACATACAAATCAAGTTGTTTAAATATAAAACGCGACATTAATAAATATTGAATTATTATTTAATTATCCAGGAAAGAGTACCAATAGCCAAGAAATGTTGGTCTTAATCAATTTCTTTCAAATACAGAATTTATATAAGTTTGGAAATAAAGCTCATAAAGGTGTGAAGTAAATATTTATAGATACACATTTTGGTTAATAAGGCACGTCTGATTTGCATCAATTTAAAATACCCTAAATATCCGGGTAATAAAACCGGTATCTTACCTTTAAATTAAAGTCCGATATATGACTAACAGTTGACTCTGATGCGTCATTAATACAATCGTGTAACTATCCTACATCAGAGAGTTCCTCCATATAAATGGAGTTAAACCTTTGCCTCTCCATGACGATATATTTAATAAAGTGATGCAGCTAGTAAATGCATAATATACATGCACGTGAATGTGTTGCTATCACGTGTTCTTGGGGTGTCAGGAGTTTCTATAGATATAGAAAGTATGTAAGTAAAGAATACCATAACAAGGTGTCAATCAAAATGATGATGTGCAGTATGCACAATAACAACAGGATGGGCCTAAATCTAATGTTATGATCATCCTTCAGATGCATGCATATGATTGATAGTTCATGAATATTCTGATATTCATTACATGGAAAGTAGGGAGAAAGGAATAGGAAATTCAGTATATCAAGCAGTGTCCAAAATTCAACACCCTAAAAAAATCTTTGATTATTAAAAATATATGCATCTCGCTATTGCTTTACGAAATTTTAACTAAGATAAAATCCACATTTTAGTAATTTGATTGGATAATATTAGATTGATTTTAATGCTTAGCCAATCAAAATTGAGGTATCTACTAAAATTTGGATTTATCTTTAGTTAAGATTTCGAGAAACAGGGCCCTGGCTTGGTTCGGTTACTTGTCCATGCACGGGCATTGATACATCGCCTTGCTGAGCTTTTATTTTTATTGTGTCATGAAATAATCTGCTTGGACAAACCAACAATTTATTATTACTATAAATCTTTGATATCGAGTTCATATTTCTTTTAATATTTACCTATTTCTCTTTTTACTCTTTATTATTATCATAGGCGTATGGGCTCGATGACAGTTAGGGGGGCAGAACCTTAATTGCCCGAAAAATTTTCGGCTTTACACCCCCCCCCCACCCCTCAAGAAAATTTTGAAATATTTAACGGTTCCAAACACGTTTTCCTGCTATTTCAACCCTTGAACAAAACAACTTCAAAGTGGTCTAATATAGCTGAATTAAAGTGACTGACTCGAATTTCAATGAATCGTTTACAGTTCACGAAGACGGGAAAATTTTTGAAAAATTAACTGCCGCAAACGCGCCTTCCTGCTATTCCAGACGGTGAATAAAGCAGCTTCAATTTGGTCAAATACAGCCTACCTGCTGACCTGAATTCCAAACAACCAATCAATTGTCGCGGGGTATGGGAGCCTCACCCTCCCGGAGAAAATTGTGAAAATTTAACCACCGCAAATGCGTTTTCTGCTTTTCTAGCCCGTGTAAGTAACTCCAAAAGTATCCAATGATTTTGTAACCGAAATTCCAGTCCGAATTCCAACCATCTAATCAGACTGTCGCAGCTGCATTCACAAATACTAGTCGATACCCGAAAAATGTCGCACAAAATGTTTTTATCCACATTCAACAACAAATTCGTGGTATTCGATTAAAAAAAGAGTAAAATTAGTGTTTTATTAGGTAAGTTAGGGAGCAAAACTAGAAATGCCCGAAAAAATTTCAGGTTTACAGACAGCGGCGCCGGTTTTCTTCGAGAGGCGAAGAAGCGGAACTGACCTTGTATACACCCACCAAGAAAATTTTTGGAATATTGGACGGCCGCAAACGCGTTTTCATCGGCGTGCACGTAAAAGATACCTTGGCAGTTGGAATTCGGTAGAAGAAAGGCGTATGGCCGCCTACATTAGCCCAGTCAGGAGCAGAAGAGAAGGACTTTAAACCTCATTTCACTTCATTTCCTTTAAAAATTTCGGCTGATCCCAACGAATCCCCAGGGCTATCCCAATCACCGTCAAATAACTTCAGTAGCAAAATTAGTCCTTTTTTCGTAAGCGGCCTTAGGCCTACACTACCTTGAATTCACAGTTGAGATGGCGTGAGTTAAATCGTGACGTAATTAGACACAACAAACATATTTGTTGGTTGAGTTGATGTCTTAATCCGTCGATACATGCGCTGTGCCCCAAAATTACCTTCTGCTCGATTGTCATTGTTCTTGGGACTATAGAATTTGATTCCTGACTTGAACATTTAATCTAGTATCACTCAGTTTTTTCTATAGGAATGTTCTAGCTGTTCAGATAAATGTCTCTTTGAATTATCTAGTATTTACCATACATAAAATATATAATGCTTTCATCTTTGTTTGAGACTGACCAGTGTTTATCATACAGAGATAACTACGCTTTTAGCTTTATAACTTGTCATGTTATTGATAAAAAAACCCCAAGAACATTAACTCTTTGAATTTCGGGTAACCACTTCCAAAATAAATAAATTGTGAAATTGTAGTTTGCAAGTTACAACAACCACATTTATAATGTCAGCTCTTAGAAAGTTTGAGATGATATCGTCGACAATGTTTGTGATTATTGTTTCCAGATTTTGTAAACAAAATGAGATATAAATTCTTAAAAATAAAAGTAGACCAACGGGGAGATAACTCTTAAGATTGCGACGAAAATATATCTACGACGCTTAGTTTCTTTGTTGTGAATTTATGCCTAGTCAAAAAATGATAACTCCAACAAATTCAGTTATTTAGCAAAACATTTTCTGCTACTTGGCATTTGGAACTATTTAAATACAGAAACAAAATTTGTTTTAATCCTCGCTTCTTTCGTCAATGATTTATAAGAACTATTTCTTTTATGGTTCGGAAAAACCCAACTGAATGCCTGTCAAAGATTTTCCTACTTTACGTCAATCATTTACATCAAAGCGGTTATTATGCAAAAAAATGCAATCGTAACAAACGAGATTCCAAAGAAATAATATGTTAGAAAAACGTAAAATTCTGCGAATGTTATTAAATTAAATTTACACTGTTCGTTCGCAGTTTGGTCTTATGATAAAACAGTTTCTGTTCTTGGTAACCACATTTACAAAAACTAGTATTTACATTACTAACGAAACGAAATGGAGTAAACTAAGTTACTGAGGTCTTCATAAAACACCCCCAATTATTTTGAATAAAAGCGTTTGGATAAGAAATCTAAATGTATCTAATTACTAACTCGCCAGTTTATTCAAGATTAATCGCCTTTTCAAACATTACTTATTCAACAGACTGATATTCTTGGCAACTTATCACTCCGCAATTGGATTTCTGTACAAGTGGTGGATCTGTCGGCAAGCTGAAGGCTGTAGGCCACCGTTGCATATAAAAGAAACCACCATGCTCACAGCACATGCGGAGCTGCATTTCTCTGTAGTTCGTTTCGTTAACTTTGGTGAGCTTGTTAACATTTTGTATACACAAGGAAGGGTTCAAAATAGCAACCAGAAGAAACGAAGGGAATTTTTTAACGACGGATGTGCAAATTAGAAACAGACAGCAGTGGCTTTGAGAACAACAGCGATTTACTTCTATTTTAAAACTCAGATTCATGTTGTAATCAAAGGAGTCACCCGAGATTCCAAAAACTGAGAATGTAAACTAAAAAGACGTTCTCCGAATAACAAATGAAACGGCACTGAGAATCCATGAGTCCACATCAAATACCACATCAAATACATGCAAAAAAAAGCTGTAAAAAGCTGTAAAATGATTACTAAACATATGCTATTGAACAGTGTGTTTTTCTCAATAATAGCAGATCCAATATTTATCAGTTAAAATATATGGAACTGTGCATAATATGTCTTTGAATCAGCATAATTAAGAATGTTGTCAGTTGGCCTATCCTCCGGGGACGATACTTCGGAGGTCTTCACCTCCCCGCACAATAAGAAAACATTTTCGTCAGAAACCACCCCTTGTTGCCGTGTCACAAAACAAAATAATGTCTGCAATAGACCAATGTTTTTAGCATATGCATCTGTGAATATTCTGCCACTACAATTGCCATTCGGTTTTATTTGTACAATAAATGGCCCCTAGTGCCCTTTTCTTTAAGGCAGCCAATTATTCTGAAAATTCCCGATTTACGTAAATATCTAGCCGGTTCATTGTTTGGGAGTTATAAAAGAGACATTATTCCTCAATCTTTTTAACCCCCTGCCAAACAATACCAATTTGTGCATAGACCAAGATGCGGGTTATAGTAACTTCTACAAAATTAACCTTTACAATTGCTCTTATTGTAGTTAATACTGACATTGTTGACCTGAATCTACCAATATTTATTACGTACTTACACGTTTTTTAGTAGACGTAGAATTCATATCCCTCACAATAATCACTATAATATAACCGTATCTACACTGGCCGATCTAACAACATAGCATTCATTCATATACAATACTCCACACGTACACTAACACCTGTAAAATACATAAAACATATTATACTTATATTAATAAACATACAATATACTTATTTACGTCATTCTCAAATATACACATACCAATAACCGCACGTGCTTATACGTGACGGTATTTTTAATCAACGGTCGCGTGCTGGCTGCCATCTTTGAATGTCAAAACGTCATAAATATTAGGAATGGAACACGAAAGATATCCTTGTTATATTGTGTGATTGTTCTTGATATTCGGGTTGGATAAAGGCACTTAATGATTCTTTATTTTTCTTTCAGGTCGTTGTCAAGGACTTTGCTACTAACTTCAATATTTTGCACTTGTCTTTTGTGTTCTATGTTTTTGGTGGTCTGTTCGTGTGGCAAAGTCTCTTTAGGGTGATTCGAATTACACGGACTATAACGTTTGTAATTTTCAACGGACCAAATATGACAGGATATGCTTTTATGGGGCGATTCCCATGATACAAATGTTAAACATACATTATGCAAGTGCTAAATCTGCCTATTTCAGGTCTTTGTGTAGGCCTGAATTGTTATCTAAATGAATAATTAAACATTAAATCTCTCGATGACATTGCTAGCCTGCGATATTTACTGGATTATGATCCCGTTTGTTGTTCAACTTTCATTCATGGTTTAATCATGAAATGGATAATCGAAAACTATTCAGTCGATAAATTCTCGGTTCAGGATGGATTAATTTGACTGAAATTTTCATTATTTAGTGGTTAACTATTTTAGCGAAAACTGCCAACTCTTTATCTAATCTCCCATAATGTATCTATAATTTTAGTATACAAATTTTGGAATACAACAACAAATGAAGAAATAAGAATTAAGAACATATGAATTAATAACTAAGAGCTATTTTGTCCTTCATAAATACGTGTATATTCTAACCTAGATTATGATTATTGCCGTACTCACTATAAATAAACAGTCGTTAACCTAAATTTCAGATTACCATTAGGTTTGGACACGGTGTTCCCAAATTAAACAAATACCATAATATGAAAAAATTGTGTTACAATAATTGGTAGACATCATCAAGCCAATAATGTGTATAACTCATATTTTTATAATATTCTATTTTTTTTCCGGAAAACGACAATATAATTGCCATAGAGAATGTAGTCATTTTCTGTATATAATGTTTTGTTTATGTACTGTTAAGAAATAATTTTTTGAATATCTGAGTTAGAAATAGTGCTCATTTGTGAACTAAAGCTACCATATTTTCTTAAACATGTATGTATTACATATAAGTGGGACATGGGTACTGTACGGTTCACAGCAAGTCTGGATTGTTCTTAGGTTTATGTTAGTAATAGCTTCAGAAATCATTTTAACAAATGGACCCAATGCCGCTATATGCCTTGTATATTTAATAGATAATATTTGTGTATAATATAGATTTATGAACTGATAATATTATGGTATACCTTAATAAACAATAACTCTATGTTGAATATGAAGCATACTATAAAACAAAATAATTAACTAGAGCAAAACTTGTGTCATGCATACAGATATTTATATGTAGACATAATCAACAATATACTTCAAAGAAAATATTCTTTATTATTAATCGACTTTTTTCAATTTGATTACTTCAGAAATTATATTTTTTTAATTATTTGCCAGTGTTGGTTTCTGATGTTAGCTTAATACCGAAGGGAGCCACGGTGGTGCAGTGAGTAAGGCTCGTTAACACGGAGGTTCCGTGGTTCTCTCTTCCAGCCGGACAGGACGGGAAGCTAGTACACATTGACGTGCACCTAAAATGCCAAATGACAGCTGGGATTCGATATAAGAGTGGGCCGTAGTGTCGCTACCAGGGCAAACTTTCCTCGCAGCATTTCATTAGCCCAGTCGTTGTAAAACAATAGGACGTTACACTTTAAAGCTATTCTTTACTTAACAATACATATAACACATTTAGACCACACATCACTGTCAACAAATATTTCTTTGATGTAAAAATAGTTGTTTTAATATACATACCTGTAGTATTTGCTTCACCTACTGTGTTAATAGATTTATTAAGATAAAAATCGCCTTAAATATTTATATGTATCGTGCCAAATCAGAATTTGTGAGAGGGTTATCGCCCTTAGTTGAATGAATAAATAACCTTTAGCACAATACAATGAAATGGGGTTTAAATTCCTACTGTTCTGCTGCGACTGGGTTAATGAGAGAAAATATTGCCCGGGTGGCGGCCTTTTCGGCCTGTTCGTATATCGAATTCCAACTGCCAAGGTATCTTTTACACAATTTGTATAAAGAACCTCGGTTTTTCGTCCCACCTGAACGACTAGACAGTTGTCCTTTTCAGGCCCCGCCCTGCACCACTAACAAGGGGAAACGGTCCGTAAAATCTTGATGAACTTTATCGGCCATCACTGGGAGCGAACATGCAACCCCCAGGCTAGCGAGCCGGATACTTACCCACTCCCTTGATTACACAGCTATGTAATTTGTAAGATAACAAGAAGTATTTCATTTTCCCACGGTTACGTTTGAAGTGTGGGGAATGATTTTATAATTTTGCCACAGGGCAATACCTTAATTCCGAATGCCTCGGGATATTTTACGAGCACTGACTACAGTCGGTCTAGCTTTCCTTCTGAACATTTATTTCTCAGTCCATACATGATAAGGCGTTATTTCTGATAATTCTGTAAATGCGGTTTTGACAAAAGTTCAAATTCGATCCACTCAGTATTCACTGTAGTTTCCCCTTGTCAGTGGTCAAAATAAAGACTCGTCCTTCAGACTTGGCAAAGAAACCAGCTCCCGTGTACACGCTGGCACGTAAAAGAACTACTGACAGTTGTAATTCAACAAGAGTGGGCGGAAAGGCCGCTGTCTGGACAAAATTTCTATCATAGCACACCGTGGTCGTTAGTTGCAGAAAAGCAGGACGTTAAACCCAATTTCATTTCTGCTCACACTGTATCGTGCATGCCCTGTTTCATGTGCCCGGTTTACGAAGACGAGTAAGGCGTTACACTTCTTTCTATGAACGATACATTATAATGTTTACGCAGTCAAGATATCAGTCCCGCGATCTATTTTTATCTCTCTTTTCTTTTGAAACCTACTTTATACTGCACAGTAGCGGATAATTATTTTAGCAACACTGGTAATATCAGTAATATTATCTGCACTCGACTCCTCCACTCCAACTGATTCTAATCTCAAGGTTGTCTCTATTTACAATTAAAAAATAACTTTTGTCAAAGTTATCTAGTTGGTTTCTGGCTTGTTTAATCTTTAGTTTGAATTTTGCTACACCCTTCGTGTTGGCAGGTTAATTACAAATGTGTCAATGTTGAAATCTACAAACCCTGTCATAACATCTCAAATAATTCACTACCAGACCATTTCCATTACATAAAATGAAAAAATAACATTTTTTTTTGTTTTGTTTACAGACCTAACTGATTCTTTAAGTAGACACAATTTTAAAATATAACAGATTGTTTGTAAAATATTATAGTATGTTTTTTTTTAGACGATTAGTTACTATCATTCATTTAGTCGATCGTTACGAGTAATGTACCTCTGGGCTACAATATTCACGGTTCGAATCGAGGCGGGGACTGAAGAGAACGGGAGGATTAGGATGGCCTAGTGATCTAGAGTGCCGCACTTCGACCTCTAGCTGGTCGGTCACCTCTGGCTTGCGACTGTGGTTTCGAGCCCTGGTGTGAGCGTATGTGGCATGGAGATAGGGGCGCCTTCTCAACCTCGTGGGTTTCCTCCAGGCACCCCGGTTTACTCCCACTGCCAAAGACCCCTACGCGCAAGCGAATTATTGAAAAAAAATTAAACCATATGTTAGTCCCGAAATGATCTAGTTTGTGTTGAGTGGACGTTAAACCCCGTTCTCTCTCTCTCTCTCTCTCTCTCTCTCTGAAGAGAACGCCGACGGAATGTCGCCTACGAGGTTGACAAATAGCACTATGGTGAGTAGTTTGCCCTACCGTCTGCGTGGTCGTAATATGAAACAGGGAATAGGGTGGTTCGCCCAACCTCGTTGTTTTTCTCCAACTACACACACACAATGCTTAAGGTCCTGGGCGAAAGTGAATAATTGAAATAAAATTGTGCCAAAATTTTGTTAGTACCGAAAACACATTGACGGGGTAGATAAAAAACGACAAAGATGGTTAATTGTGCTGCACAGCGTGCGTAAGAGCCAGTGGAGGACACACGCGCTACTGACAATAGAGACTTTTGGCAAGTAGCATTTACCCTATCCGTATCGTATACGTCACACGTTGCGTCAGAGTAGTTTTAGAGTTTTGGCAAATTCTTGCGCCGCGTACGTATGCGTTACTGAGCTGAGATTAGTTCTGTACTGCATGATGGCAGTTGCCTACCAAGATCACCATCAGTACTAGTCAAGTGCCTTGCCTACAATTTCTCGGAGTGCGTGAAGTCACTCGACAGTCGCTGAGCTATTAAAAAAAAATAATTTCGCATCTTATAAAAAAAAGGTCTTTGACTTCGACTCGACGGCTATTTTTGGCCTCACTAATTTATCATTTACACCCCTTTACCATAGAATCACATCATTTACAGATTTGCAAGGTCCAATATCTACCTTAATAGCGCGTAGATCAACCAGCGTGCAGACAGACAGGAAAAGTATGAAAAAATAATTCCAGTCTTTATTATGATTAAATTCACATCAAATATACACCTCCGTGTTCTAAGACACACATAGATTCATAAAAACGCTATGATACAACATTTCAGCGTCTAAAAAGACGACAATGTTATACGGACCTTCTCCGTATGAAAGCTGTTCGACACGGGCTGCCGTATGCGTGTGCCGTAGCGCGTATGAGAAATACACACACATTGATGACGTCACACACAAAATCCATACACATACGCGATACGCACTAAGAATTTATGCTTGCCAAAAGTCTCTAATTAACCGTCTGTGTCGTACGTTTGGTTTTGACCCCTCTGACTTTGTACCGTTGATTACAGATTAAGCCTAAGTGTACAATAATGTGTTGTTATTGATGTGTTCCCATTTGAATATTGTTCACAATAAGAAGCAAAATAAATAAGATATGTTTACAGGATCATTTTGTTATACGAAAAACTAAGTGACGCGTTTTCTATGGCGCTCAGTATATTTTCAAAGACGTATGCGTGGCAATCTACTTGAATTGACAGTAAATCGGCATTTCGAGCAAGGGACGTAAATACAGTTAGACTCAAAATGCCTTTTTAATATTTTGTGATAGTAATACTAATTAACTTTGGACTTCGGTATAAGAAAGTCGTAATTCGTGATCTATCTATCCATATAAAGTTTCGAAACAAATTCGAACACTGTTCGAGCGATACATGAATCACTTTCGCGGCCTGTCATTGAGTCAACTGTCGTGGTTTTCGAATCCCCGGTTGTACGTGGCAAGGAGTAGGGTCGCCTGTCCAACCTCGTGGGTTTCCTCGGGTACTCCGGTTTCCTCCCAATGCTAAAGACTCCTACGCGCAAGCGAATTATTGAAAAAAATTAAACCATACGTTAGTCCCGAAATGACCTAGTTAGTGTCGAGTGGACGTTAAACCCCATTCTCTCTCTCGCTTTCGCGGACAAAAGCTCGTAATGAGCTAGTATATCGTGTTAAAATATCAGGTACAGTTTTCTAGTGCCATGATACGTGAATCCTTATTCAGCATAGACAAGCATTGGTGAAATAAAGGCAATAATCTTACATGAAGAAATGCACTTACTGATATTATCGGTCAATAACACTAGGGTATCTACAATTAATTACAAAAACAGAACCACCAAAACTAAAATGTTTACAAAAGAACTGAAAACAGGAAGCGAGAAGCGTTCATTCTTCATTAAGAAACATGGGGTTCAATTTACAAACTGTGTAAGTAATAGTACTTAAAGTGGAGTGCTCAACGATTACACAATTATACTGAGTTCGATTGTTGCATTTTCAGAAAATACAATGCAGTTTCCGACTTAAAAAATTACGTTTTGATCACCACCCTTTGGACAAATAAATGACGTCCAAGTTACTTTTGGAATACATCATTTTACGGTTAGCCATTGAACTAATTCATCAATTAATTGTCGTAGACAATGGTAATACATGATATTTTTTCTTGGGAACGGCAAAAATGCAGGTACTCGGATGATATGTTTGTATCTTTTAGTTGATTGTGGACAATTATACCGCGTATTGAAAAAATGAAATCAAACGTAACAAATGTGCTGAAAGCAGAATAATTTTATAACAGATCTCCAAAAACAATACCATTGCCGAAACAGAGGCGTGCATGCGTTCCTTGCAATATACACAAGTAAACGATTCGAATATTCCATACTCTTCGATTGATATTTATTTATGCTTTCATACTGTTTTAATGACAATAATTGGAGCTTTTTGTTGGTTGGTGTGAAATAGCTGGTGAAATTTAATCTTATATTCGGGTTCAGATATGCGCTGCAAATCCCCATTGCCATCCTGAATTTTCACTATCACCTGGGAGGAGGGATCCCCCCCCCCCCCACAAACACACACATCAACCACCTCACCCTCTCCACCAACCAAATATCCCGCGTTCGTCCCTAAGTTTATTGGATTCACAACATTTAGTCGCAGCATCGCCACTTTAAAGATGTGTATACATAAATCTTAGATAAACTCGTAAATTAATTTAAAAGTAATTTGCATTCGGGTTATACTGTCGTCAATGGTTGCCAATATAACATGCGTCTTAATTCAAATTACATTTTAATTGCTTCTACCAGGCTTATTTTTTAAATGGGTAAACGGCCACACCGGAAGTATGGTTTCCAACCGGAACTCCATATGGTCAGTGGGTTATTTGTGTTGATCGTATACACGGGGGTCTGTTTAATGTTGAGGTTTGAATTATCTTACGTGAACACCTTTTGATAAACCACCTACTTGAACGTGGTGTTGTATGTAAAATCGTAACTTTTTGGTAATAAAAATTGTAATGGATGACTGATGCTTAGTTAACGATGAGGGTTTAAAAAGTTTGATTATCCTTAAATGATCCGAAGTATGGATAACTAGAATTTAATGTTCATTTAACACAAGTAGGCCATTTGGGGACTGGCTTAAAGTAAATCTTTATCATATTATTTCAATTATTTGAACTGTTCATTTCTCAGCAGTAGATAAAAAAAAAGAGAATCAAGCAAAACCATTTCTGATAAGCGTCCCTACAATGCTAGATTCTTGTTTCGGGTTGGTTTTTTTTTTCAGAAATAAAATTCTTATAAAGACTTTATATGCCTAATTTTTATTCCATTCATGTCTTTAAAACTAGCCATGATTTAAAAAGTAGCCCTGTGTTCATAAATATATTTTGAGTAGAAATTTACCTCCTCGTCTTCCGAGAAGGCTATTAGGCCTAGCCATCGTTAGTAAAGTCGGTACGATAAAACATAGTCTCGATTATCCAGTTTTTGATGTAATCATCAATGAGCGTTGAACAGCAGATCGGATTCCAGTCCAGTGTATATCGCAGACTAGCGGTGACATCGGGAGTTGATTAGGGTCTGGATAAGTTAATCAATGTCTAATTAATAATTCAGATAACATTTCAGACCTAAATAAAGATTTGCAATAGGCAGATTTAGCTCTTGAATATTTAAATAAACGCGCCTGACTTTATCATTCCACATATCGCCTGGTTGGGCAACCCACTATATTATTATTATTCCCGACAAATCTGGAGTATAAATAAATGTATTCTACAAAGATAAAATGTAGACTTAATTAATTCATTATCGAAGATATATGTCTTATCTAGATACACTTATATATAATATATTTTCAGGATTGAAATGTTTCCAGGGGGAACAGTTAAAGTTATTAATCTAACCTACACGATCCACGTTACACCTGCAATTCAGTTAGGTGGTAAAATTATCTACTTATCATCATCTTCGTAACGAACCAGATCCATGCCTGAATAACTTTGGTTATGTTTAATAACTATGCAATATTTATTTTCTGACTGTGTAATTATGAAGTTGGAACTACACATGCGTGTTGATAATAAGCTCGTTAACTCTATTCCTATGACGCCCTTATTCAATTAATTAATAATTCGTTTTTTGTCGTTTTCAATTCCAGAAATTATATTTTTGTTGCCTTTTATTGTCAAAGTTCAGCAGTATATCGAGACCCCAAAAGTAGTGTAATAGCAGGCATGGTTTATGGGTAAGGTGTGGGGAACAGCTTATGCTCGTTCTTCTTAGAACACTCAATAACACCTTCTGTTTGATTAGAAAACGTAAAGATAGTTACATATAGTATGCAATGACCCTGCTTGATTAAATGATCGGTACACATGGAATGAAATCTAGTGACAGGGTTTTGGTATGAACACCGGTCAATGTGGTCCATCTCTGGGTTGACGGAGAATGTTCATCAGGATTTGTTAGCGTGCCCCCACCCTCCTTGTCTGATGCGTCCCCCTCCCTTCCCTTGTCAGTGGTGATACGAAAAACTAGGTAACGTGTACACATTGGCGTGCACTTAAAGGAACCAAGAGCGAGCTAAATTTCACTCATTTAACACAATGTAATGAGCGTGCCAGAGGAACTTTCTCGGTTAACGATTAAGGAGATAACGTCTTACTCCCTTAGCCACCGCTGCATTCCATCTACAAACGTATTCTTTACTTAATTTGGTACAGATTGTTACTCGGGGAAAGGCACTCTACTTTAATCAAAGGGTTCTTACGTATATAACAAAGCATATCCAGATCAACGATGAAATTAGGTTATATATATACATGTATCTGAAACCTAGACACAGGTGTCAATAAACTGTAGATTTCTCTACACTTGAAATAGTTCCATAACAAACGAAGCGATATCGCTTTTTACGCCCGTCAACAGGTGTTGAAAGTAACACTGACAATAGATAACTATCTCAAGTAGTATAATTCACTGTATAGTGGGGTCATTAAAACAAATTTTATTGTTTTTCTACGAAACTGGGTCCATTATAGAAGTCAAATCGTTTCCTATACCGACAATTGGGTTTATCTTTTTCTGCCATCATCGACAGCATCATTTGGACATACACCTGGTCGTTACTTTTCTGGAATGTTTTTTTGAAAAATAATTGGGCGAGTTTCGTTTAAATGGTGATTTAGGCTATCTTCTTAATCTGTGGTGCTTGTAATAGTCACAGGTCACTACTTACTGTACAGTGCAGAAAAAAGCAAATAATGATGAATTTATTAGGGGTTGTTTCTGTTGTTAAAGTATTGGCATAATTTGTATAAATGTGTGAAATTGATTCTGTTCATCTAGATTGATTAAAGGGAAATTACTCCAGATTAATAAGTTAGGCCGTTTTGCGTAGAAAGTAATCCACAATAAATCTTGAGACACACATCATGTAGCGTGGACAGTGGCGTAGCGAGGACTGTCACCTGCTGGGTCGCTGAGACATTTTTGAGGGACTCTCAAATGGGTAGTTGAAATTACGAAATTTTGTTAAATAGCACAACAAAGGAGAAAATAGTGTAATGAAATAAAACATATTGTATAATTATTTTAACATAAATTTGTGAAAATAAAATTCGGAAGGCATTATTATTAATTACTTACTCTCAGTTGGGGATAGAGCGCCATGGCCCTTACACCCCTTAATGTAACAATTGCTACACATATTGATAAATATGGTAAAATGTAATAAAATATTACATATTTAATAATTGTACGAAGTAATTGTAATAACAAGCATATTACTTTAATTCATTGCACCGTTACATTTCCGTTTCAATAATTTGTGGGTTTTGTTTGTGCATTTTTTAACAGTCTCAAAAATAAAAGCTAGTATATGTATGAAATTTAGCGCAAAAATATAGAGGAATGGTATATTACCATGACTCAAAATCTCAGCTCAAAATATTGAGTCATTTGGACGTGACCATCATGGTAATATACCATAGGACTATACAGTGCATGACCCACGTTCTGTACTTGATAACGTAATGTAAATTTCACCCACACATTATTTTTTATAAAATAAAAGTCTCGTTTTATCCAGACACCGTATAAAAATACAGCTGATGCCACCAGCCCCCATTTTCATTACAAGACTGATGGGTTTAAGTCGTTTGAAAACGTATCACGTATATTGAGTTAGTTGCTCGGCCCTAAGGTGGAGGATTTGGGGATTTTTAACACATAATTAGCTAGTTTTATTCTCCAAAATATATTCGAGATTGGCCGTTTAAGCAAACCACCGGTTACAATTCGGCATTGGCTTTAATGACTTAAAATTCTAAAAATAGACAAAATCAAAGATGGGGTACGAATTACATGAAGATGTTGGGTCTCCTTGGGACTCCTTGGGACTCCTTCACCTTTTAGTTTAGGAATATAAACTAGACAGGCTGTTGCACACCCGCGATTCACGTGAAACATGCCAACATCCCGATTCCTTACGATAAAAATATATAAAAGAGATAGATTCCAATAATAACCGGAAAGGGGGTATACAGATACGCCTCGAGAAAAGATACACAAGAAATTTATTAGAAAAATTTTGACAAGATAAGTAATGAAACATATATTCTATATTTGTCTGATGTAATATATCATACCCGACTTACAGGTTCAGTCTATATTATATATATTGATAATATTCCACAGGTGCTATTCCTAATATCAAAATAAATATCAAATTTTCACAGTGCTATGATATCTGTCAAACGCACGTGGTACATTATGACAAATAGCAAAGCGATCACGTAACAAATAAAAATGTAAACAATACAGAATTTAAAAAGACATTACATCGAGGGTCTTTTGTTTCAACGTATTAAAATAGCTCTTGGGCCGTGCCGTGTGTAGCTAGTATTGATTTCGCTTGGGTGGTCGTTGAGTCCAAATGACATTACCAATTAAACAGACTTTGTGTCTTGGTGACTGGCTCACTAATCAGGGGGGGGGGGGGGCGGAGACAGTTCCCCGAGGTTTTCTAGTCGTTCGGTGGTATTCATATTCGACTTCTAGATGACACTCCTACTTGTTAAAATACTAGGGAGGGAGCACGATGGCTCACTAACTAGATGATCCCGGGTTCTATTGAATTGTGTTGAATTAGACGCTGGTTTGCTGGTTTGGAGGTAGCGGGTTCGATTCCGGTGTTGGACATGACAAGGACAGCTGTCTAATCGTTCTGATGGGGCGAAAAACTGAGGTCACGCGCACACATTGGCATGCACGTAACATATCCCTTGGTAGTTTGAATTCGATATAAGAGTAGGCCGTAGAGCCGATGTCTGGGCAAAATTTCCCTCATAGCACACTGTATGGCGTATGCCCATCTTCATTAGTCCATCCAAAACAGAACAGTAGGACGTTAAACCCCATTTCATTTCATTTCTTCCATCCAGATGCAGATCAGTAATGTTCCTGAAAGTTATAATACACTATATGGTGCATGTCCATCTTCTTAAGCCCGTTTTGTGTATAAAAGTACCACGTCAAACCCCGCTGCTTTTAATACATTAGGGACTTCAATACAACAGAAATTCGATGAAATGTCACTTGAACTATAAGTAGGTAAGTGAGGTTGGTTTTAAACAGATGAACATTGGTACATGGGAGGAGTAATAAAAAGAGTTCATTGATGAAAACATCAACGGTATAATATATCTTAGTATATGTTGACATATGAGTGCATACTTCAATATCAACACACACCTTTCAAAATATACATACCTGCCTCGCTAAAAATCTCCCACCATGCTAGCTGAGGTTTTTATGTCAGAAGTTTAAGCGTGTCATATTTTCTACTCTCCCCAAATCATTAATAAACTTGATGACCCTAACCCTACTCCTACTTCCGTTACTGCGTCACTTGACTTCGAATTACCAAACCAGAAAAGCGTTTTTTAATTTCCCGGAAATTAGTTCCTTAGTTAAATATACATTATGCAAGAGCTAACTATGCCTAGTGTAAGTCTTTCTTTAGGCCTTTAATGTTATAAAAACTATTAATTATTATTTACAAAACACGACCATAACCAACTCGGATACTCGAGATTTTAACTAGATTATAACGGTTCGCCATTTAAAAATTTAATTTAGAAATAGGAAAGCGAAGGTAAGTCTCAAATATACCAACACCCTGGATACTACTATGCACACATATTGTCAAAACTACAAACATTGATAACTTGGCTCAGAATGAAGTAATTTGAATGAAATTTTCAATATTACATTATCTTTTTTTTCTAACTATTATAGCAAGAATGATTAGCTCTTTGTCTAACTCTACATTTGGACTATTGATCAACTACAAGTGCTTTTCAAAATGTTATAAATATGCGGAAAGGAAACTGTTATACTTGTATTACCCAGCTAGTTTTATAATCACATAGTATCACATGTGACCTTAACTCTCACTGGGTGCCAAATCTGTATTTCTTGGATAAGATATTAAACTATGCAATGTTGGCTATAAACTGATGTAGTACGAATTATCAGAAGCAAAATAGTGCACTATCTACAGAGGTAATTACTCCACAGTATACCGAGTGCCCTTACAACGACGTGATACATCGCAACACACAAAACAGTACCCGTTAAAGACAATCTGTAGTGCCAAAGACAAGGCAAAGTCCTTTACAAACGCACACAAATATATAATGCATCACGGTAAAATGGCACACATCTCCCAAGGTTACAAACGATTCGCTAGAGTTGGACAAAAGAGGTTTAAATAATACTACTTTATAATTCGACGAAGAACTTTCACCAAAACAGATGTAAGAAAATGGGAGCAAGTAGTTAGAGGTGATTTATAGATTACTAGTTTCGTATCTCAGTTTGAATTTGGCAAACATTATTGGTTAATTCTGTTATTATTCGTTTCCATTCATGTTTCTCAGCGTGGAAGATCCCTAATTACAAATTAACAATGTTATGGCATATATATAACACCAGGGACGTCGGAACGGCGCGAGGGCCAGGGTACGAAAAGATGGGAGGTCCGGGGTGGTGGTCTCTCTCCCTGCCTCTAGAAAATTTTGAAATTTGTCAATTCCGAGAACGCTGTTTAGGGAACCTGTAGCGTTCCAAATTCCAACACAAAACCCTTTAAAGGAGCTAAATCGCTAACATTTGGGACCTAGAAATTGACTCAAGTGGGTCGCAACGCATATAATACTGTAATATGAATGTATATAAACTGATTTGCATTCAATGGTTTCTGTTTTTACTCTAATTTCATATCAGTTATGTTCGACGAAATAAACCAGCAGTGTCAACCGAAGGCATTTTTTTAGCGTCTAGTTATTCCAGTCTACATGCGCCGTTTGATTTGGTACAATGTTTCTAGCCTCGTTCCTCGAGTCTCTTGCTAGAACTGGGGCTGAAACGCATTATGGTACACGATTCGTGTACCAATGGTAAAATATTTATTTTGTCTTAAATATTGGATATCAGAAGTCCATCTTTTTCCGGTAAGATCACATCATCAATTTTGATTTAAATTGACAAATAATTCATGTTTTCAATGTTGAAGATTTTGGATGATATTGAGTTAAAGACTTAGCTCCTTTAAATTATATGATAATGAAGACACGTGAAACATCAACGGCCTACTAGAGAGCAATTACATTTCTGTCATTTTGACATTTAAAAATGAATAGATAAAAAGTGACGTGACGTCTGTTATTTGCAATGATTTCACCTTTACTAGCGTTCAGACGACGAAGTCAAACCGGTCGACGACACCAGAAAGCCGAGGTGACGCATAACGCATATAAGAGTTTGTTGCCTTCGGAAAAAAATCACTCTATTCTTTTGAAGTAGGCGGCTTAAATTTCCCGGTCGTGAAAACTAACTTAGAAACATGCGCACTAGAATAAATGGCGGAATGTACATAAATATGAAGACTAAACAATTTTATTGTCACAATAGGTAATCCCTCTCTCTCTCTCTCTCTCTCTCTCTCTCTCTCTTATTCGCCCTGGGGCCTATTTCACGAAATTTTAACTAAGATAAGATCCCAATTTTAGTAATTTGATTGGATAATATTAGATTGATTTTAGTGCTTAGCCAATCAAAATTGAAGTATCTACTAAAATTGGATTTTATCTTAAGTTAAAATTTCGTGAAACAGGGCCCAGTCTTGTTATTTTGCCATCATTGCTGCATAACGTTCTTTATTTCTGCATTACTAGAATAGACGCACGATACAACAGCTTCTCCTATCGGGTATCTCACAAAATTGAAACTTAAGAAGGAATTATCACCAGCGAACTTGTTCTAAACATCAGTTTACATGTCTCTTCTAATATAAAACTGATAAAACAGCTTATAAAACTAGTCTAAAAATATTTACATTTACTTTTTATCCGCATAATGATTGACGCCATCTTTGATACGTTTTATAACCCTAACATCTTTTACGTGTCCGATTACTATCCATTAAAATGCTGTGGAAGGCAGACGTCGACATCTGTTTCAAAAACTGTAGATGTTAGCTTGATAGTTTTCATATTCCAAAAGTTCTACAGGTGGTATAAAAATGCATGTTCTTGTATGCCTGTTGAATCGTTTTTCGCTGGGTTCCAAAAATCCATTTATGTCGCGAGATAATGCATAGTCTTGGCTCAGCTTTCGTAACACGTGTCACCCTCGTTGTTGGCAGAGGACGAGTCTGGTCGTTCGCGCATGGAACGAAACATTGATGTGTACACATCGCGGTTTACGTAAATGAATCATGGCGACAGTTGGATTTCGAATTGAAGGAAAGCAGTTTCGCCCATTGTACTCCACAGCCCAGTCAATGCATAAATTGTAGCACGTAAAATCGCTCCATTTTCATTACAAAACTATAGCATCCACTGGTATTTAAAATGATAATTCAAAATTTTGCCTCTAAACCCTTCGTATGTTTCAAAGGATGTTTGGAGATGAAATGAAATGAGGTTTAACGTCCTACTGTTCTGCTCCGACTGGGCTAATGAAGACGGGCATGCGTCATTTAGTGTGCAATGGAGAAAATTTTGCCCGGACAGCGGCGCTATATAGTCTTCTCTTACATCGAATAAAATTGTAAATGCCAAGTGATCTTTTACGTGTGCGCTTTTAGTCCCCTCCAAATGACAAGACAGCCGCCCTTGATAGGATCATTAAGGAAACTATGGGTATGTCTGGGTCATGACCAGTAAAATATGACTGAAACAGTAAATATAGATAGATAGATAGATTGTGTATTTATATAAGTAATATAGTTTATTTTTTACCTGAATATAACATACTGTGTCTATATACGTTGTTTATTATTGAGGGATATAAGAGCCATATGATACTACTTCTAACTACCTGATGAGAATTGTATATGTATTCTAATACGAAACTAGCATAAAATAAAAGTGCTAAATGTGCTCACTGATATGTCAAATAGAATGTAAATTACAGATGGGTGTTTCAATCCCGCCACGTTAAGATATAAATATCGCTGAATATTAAAGATGTGATATTTAAGATTTAGATATAGAACTTTAAATAGATCATGAAATAGGAATATCTGGAAATTTTAGTCAAATTACTTTATAATGTGCGAAGTTATGAATGATGCAAGTTTTAATAACAATAGCATAGTCGCGATTTTTATTGCTACCATTGTTATGGTAATAAACAAGGTCTCGATTATCCATCGTGTTTCAATCAATTATATTAATAAATGGCTATTAACCATGTCGTTATATCTATGCGATCAAACTGAGCAAAATACTAAGTTGGCATAAAACACAGTATGGGCGATGATTACTCACTGTCAGCTATTCTTTCTTGACCGACACTTTGCGCATGGTATAATAGTAGTTAAAATAATATTATTCATATTTCGACTACTGAAGTAATCAAGTAGTCCGACAACGAAAGCAGATGTAAAAAATTTTGACAATACCAATAGTTTTGTGGTGGTAGATCTGAACCTATACAAGTTGACGCCTGGTGGATGAGATGACCCACACTGATCAACAGTGAATATTCGCTAGTCGCCACAATCACTGATGAGGATAACATCGACGCGACTTAATGAGTCCCCAGTATTAACTTTTTTCCTCCGACAAAATAAATTCTAAAACATTTGTTTGAAGTATAAGAAAAATAAATAAAGACGTTTGAAGTATTTGTAGTTAAAAAATATTCCCTATTTAGTGTAAATGGGTATGAAAAAGGATGAAAGGCATCACTTTGCCCGAAGCAGTTACGTGTTATGTAAACAACGCACGCGCCAATGACAGAGGCCGCGTGATGTCATTGCATGCGTTGAAGACAGTCATCTGTGACAAAGATATTATATGTATAAGTTCTCTCTGAAGCAGATTGGAGATGATCACAAAAGGAAAAACCAGTAAATTTGTCAAAATATGAAAATTCATGATATTATTATGTGTTTGTCTCAACTGTGCAAACCGTCGCAAACATCCTTCCCTTAAAAAAGAAATGTCATCAGATGTTCTCGAAATAGTAGGCAACCGTGCTTTCTCGAGGCTAGTCACCGTGACCGCCTTTCAGCAGGTAACCTTGTTGTAAATCCAGCGATATTAAAGAGAATATGTAAATGCCGTAATGTACATTCTGTATATATAGAATATATCTGTAATTAACATGTTATATACACAGATATGTAAACAATGACTTATATCTTAGTTTGATGAGTGGGCAAAACGTTGTAAGATGTAATCAGCCTACAATCTATGCCAAACTATGACAAAAACTATAGCGCATAATTATAGAATTGTCTGAATATAGCATTCAATCAAGAGATTGCCTTGAACGAAATCATTTCGCCATCTGAAATCCAAGTCAGGTTTACCGCTTTAAACATCTATACGGAGATACGGATAGTGTACACGTTGCAGAGTATGCCTGTTGTTTCGGTACACCTGATGCGACTCTCGTTTCGATAAGAATGTAAATTTGCAGAAATATCCCAGTTCCATAATTATGAAGATTAGTATTCCAAATGTCGTCCCAAATAGGAGGGGGCGAATGGTTAGCATGTGCGCGCTGTATCATAAAGCCTGCCATTGAGTCGACTAGTGTGGTTTCGAATCCCTGGTTTTAAGTGACAAGGAGTAGGGTTTCTTGTCCAACCACGTGGGTTTTCTCTGGGTCCACTGGTTTCCTCCCACTGCTAAATACCCCTACACGCAAGCGAATTATTGAAATAAAATTAAATCATATTATGTTAGTCCCGAAATGACCTAGTTCGTGTCGAGTGGAAGTTAAACCCTATTTCTCTCTCTCTCTATCTATCTCTCCCTCTCTCTCTCTCGCCCCAAATAATTATTAGTGAAATTTATCGTATACGAGGCAGTGTATGGGCTGTAAGCTTACTCGTTCTAAAACAGCAAAATGCAGAAATTGAAATTAAAGAGGAGGGATTTCTGTGTGTCTATTTCTATCAAGTTCGATAACTACTAGCCTACTAATAGTATTTTAAACGAGGGTCTACTGAATACATTAAAAATAGCTATATAAGTAATTCCGTGTGTTGAATTTTACATGCATTCAAATCATACCATATAGAAACTTATATCTTATCAACCGGTCAAGATGTCTGAAACGTCAAAGGTCTAATTAATATATGATTGGTTATTGCCTTTATATAAATTTCCTACCCCCACCGTGGTTTCCATGAGGTCATATAAAATAGTACAACTTCTGCATCCTTATTATATAAGTCTACCTAAGGTCGGATTTACCAATTGACTAGTCGGCTATTTGCCCCGGGCCCACGGTTATCTTAATTCGGGGCCCACTGAATGGTTAATTGGCCCACAAGCATACTAAACTCACGCTCTCTGTCTATAATTAGCTCCGCTTGAGAACAGACACTAAGCTAGTTGACCGACATTTTAGGTCCTACATCAACCAATTTAATAAAATCGAAAGGCTTTAATTACTCTTTTTATGTATAACATATATGAACCGAGCCGCATTCAAAAACAGTATACTATTTGTTGGATATGGAGTCCGTTTAGGACAGACATCTGTTCTCAAAGTAGAGTAGGTAGTTCTCTTTGAGCAGAATTGCCCGCAAGCAGATAAGTCCGGTCGAAGTTTACAAATTATTAATTAATGATTTTCCAGGGATCTGTTGATTGCAATATGAGAGAGAGAGGGGTAGAAAGTGGGAGAGAGTGGGGCAGAGAGAGAGAGAGAGAGAGAGAGATGGGGTTTAACACAAACTAGGTCATTTCGGAACTAACAAATGGTTTAATTTTATTTCAATAATTCGCTTGAGAGTGGGGGTCTTCAGCAGTGGGAGGAAACCAGAGTACCCGGAGAAAACCCACGAGGTTGGACAGGCGACCCTACGCCTTGCCACGTACAACTGGGCTGCCACGTACAACTGGGCATTCGAAACCACGCCAGTTGACTCAATGGCAGGACGTATGATACAGCGCGCGCACGCTAACCATTCGGTTACCCAACCCCCTGATTGTAATGAACATTTAATCAACAATATACATAATATATTTCATTTTTATTTTTAATCATGGACCATCTGAATAATGGCTCATTTCAGTTTCGACAAGAATTAACTAAGCAAAGTCTTCCTATTTGCTGTTCCGAATATATATTAACAAACTTAATAATTGTTAATAAAAACCTTACACTTATTATTTATTCTAAAAAATTAAAATGTGTTTCTCAAAATACAATTTGTAATTCGTAATGTTTGACTTCAGATAGGATGTACCGACGGTGAGTACAGTATTTACATTTAAGACCCCCGTCGCTTAATGTCTGGATAATGGTTCTATACCCTCTGTTAATTGGCACTAAACTCTATGATATATTTTCCTGATAAATAAACATCTATAAGCCAAAATAAATCTACTTTTATTACACTTTACACAAAGAAGTTCCCATCCTTTCTCATTAATATAGACGGCAGTATTCTAGACGAAAGTTGTTGGCGAGCGTCAGAGAGAAAGTATATTCTTCTGGACAATAACCAGGTCATTTCGGGACTAACGCCTACAGTTTCTTTAAACAGTTTGTGCGTAGGGTCTGTTGAAGTTGGGGGAGCATGAATAATACTTGTTATTAGACCATTCGACCAACAAATCCCAACATTGCACACGACACCGTTCACTACACTCTACCTTTTGCTAGGCGCCCAGACCTATGCTGTCATAACTCCAGAGTAATAACATAGAAAGCGACCACAACCGAACACGGTGACCACATGTGATTGCTTAACTGCTATTTCAATGAAGTCGTTTTTACTGACGGCGAATACGAACACGGCCGAATTTTTTTCTCGGAAAACCGCAGAAAATCATTTCGGGCGAACGATTTTCATTAGTCAATCACAGTACGAGGTCGTGGCAGGTGATTCGATGCGTCTTCGCCATGCCCGATGACAAGGCAGAAGAGCGAATATTATGTGCGTATCGTCGCTTTCAGTAGGCCTACGGAAGATGATTCCTGCGGAAATTCGCAACCGTCGTGTTCGCGGTCCTGTTCGCGATCAGTACATAACAGACCTTCATAGATGATGAGTGGCAAGAACATAACATATCCGTACAATATAATCAAACCCCTTTGCATTACCGGAAAGCACTATCACATGGATCGGGAATGACGTTCGCTACCACTGTACCACGCGTGGTATATATTATGATCTTAATATACGGTACCGTCAAAACCTAGGAAAATCCGTAACTTCTACCAGCTGAACAGAGATTTTTGCAATAAGACGCTATCTACCGTAGAATCGGAAGTCGAGGGAAACGACGAAATAGATTTTCTTCCGCCTGGGAACACGAGGCACCAGGTTGAGATTACTAATAAATTGATTAGATTTCTGTAGCAAAGGGACACCCATGTGTGTAAACATTTAAAAAAACCATTTGCAATACCTTACGTTCCTGTAAATAATTCCATAAATAATCAATGCTGTATTATGGGAAGAACACGTGCTTTTATTTTGTTTCCATGACGACAAATTATAAACTGACCAGATCGCAAAACACAAAGAGAGAAGTAACCACTTGATAATTTTGTATTTGGGTTGGGTTTCTCCAACACAGGTGTGCACCCGATGTGTGTATAGTGATGACGTTTCCATACAGAATCACTGGCACATCAACAAGATAACGCGTCCACAATTTAACCGTAACGAATGGTTTGAACAAGGCCTGTGACGTTTCGTTCCACAAATTAACCTTTCAATTCTACAACTACAGGTAACTAGCTAGGGCAAATATGTTCTTATTGCAATAAACCTCTATGCTTTCCACATCAGTGACAGATTTATTACATGGCGTGCGTTATTACAATATCTTTCTTACGAAACCCTTTTTAATATGTACATGTACGTTTCGAAAGACTGGATCTGCTCCTGCTTATTACAACATGTGACTAATGGTAATACTATATCAATCTAACCAGCCAACCCATACACGCCTCACTTAATTCAGCAGAAGCAAAGAATGGTTTCCCTCTCAATAACAAATATCTATAGTCTTAAAGACAACCAGCAGGTAAAATATCCACAATATTAAAGTAACCTGCATATATGTATATGCAGAAGGCATACGCACTTTTCGTTGTTTTATCGCAAAACTCCGAATGAGTTCATTCAATTGCATCAGTGGTTCTCAACCTTTTTGGTCAAAGACATACCTTGGAACACATGCAAAACTAGCGGCACACCTGGCTAAATAATATGCAAAAAAAAAAATTAGAACTTTGCAAAACAAAAGCATGGCAAGTCACAGGCGACATACAATCGTCGACACAGACTAGTCATAGACACATAGAATGTATCAAACTAAATAAAGAAAAACGCAGCTATCAACATCTGAGTAGACACTAGTGAATCCCGTGGTTTTTCGTATTTCCTAAGTGTGCCGTTTAAAATTTCGCGTTACACTTAGAAAGATCTCACGGCACACTGGTTGAGAATCACTGATTCAATTACAGATTAATGAAATGAAAAAACATTAGCTGTACTGGGGATTACGTGGGTAAGTGGGAAAGACGCTAGCTCTCGCCTGGAGGTCGGGTGTTCGATCCCTGCATTGGCCGTCTTCATTAGCCCGTCTTCATTAGCCCAGGTTTGGAGTAGAACGTTAAACCCCATTTCATTTTATTTTCATGATACCCCATGATTCAGCAGTACTATTATTTTGCAATATGACCAATCCGCCACTAAAAACAAATCTGTGGTACACCAGGCTATTGTAATTTACAAATTAATTGAATCTTCAAGATGAAAGAACTGTTCGTTATCGTACCGCCTACACGTCTACCGTGTAGTTTTATCAACTTAATTTTGTTGTTGTCTATCTCTTCCCTAGCTTAAATATTGCCAACACGACAAAAAAAGATACTTGCATTGCTCCCTGTATCTGCTTGTTGCACTTGATTAGTCGCCTAGCTCAAAAAATAGGCACAGCAGCGGTTTCGGGTGGCTCGAGTCGAAAAAAAATATCTCTGACAAACAACTGATTGTGTTCGTCAGGCAGTCGGCTTTATTCTTTCATCTTATCAACCGTTTACTTCTGATTTTGACGCTTTGGTTGAATTTGAAGACAGCTAAAGCAAAAAAAGACGAACACCACAACATGCACCTATCGTTCTAGTCAATCTGTGATATCAAAACACAACCGATTATTCTCTTCAAGACTAAAGATTATAAAATTTGCTCAACGTGTAAAAGATGTTGATATCAAAACAAAATAGAAGACATCACACAGAGGTATGAAAGCGAGATATTTCCCATTAAATTAAAACACCCTCATTACAAATGTTACAATTGACACATAACATTGGTGTAATCATAGGCGTACGAGCCAGGGCGCAGGGGGCAGCTGCCGCCCTAACTTTCGGGCAAGCTGACTTTTCGGTTAGACGGGTAAAGTGAAATAGTTTTTTATATCATCTACTTTGCAAAATAAAATGCCCGAAATCTAATAAAACACTAATTTTATAGGCTGGGTGGAATAGCAGTAAAACGCGATTGTGGTCGTCAAATTTTCCAAAATGTTCTAGTTGGTCCATACAACGTCACTTCCGCTTCTTCGCCTTTGAAAGAAAAACGGTGCCTCTGTCTATAAACTTGAAATGTTTTCGGGACCTAATAAAACACTAATATTACTTTTCTTTCAACTGAATACCACCAATTTGTACTGTGTTGACTATAGATTAAAACATTTTGTTTGGAGCCATCTCTACTTTGCACGACATTTTTCCCGCCTTGATTGTTCTTTGTGAATGCAGCTGCAGCAATTTTATTGGATGATTGGAATTCAGAGAGGGATTTCGGTTACAAAATCATTGGATAGTTTTAGAGTTGCTTACACAGAAAACGCATTTGCGGTGGTTAAATTTTCAAAATTTTCTCCGGGAGGGTGAGGCCCGATACACAGCGACGATTGATTGGTTGTTTGGAATTCGGGTCAGCCAGGTAGACTATATTGGACCACATTGAAGTTGCTGTATTCACAGGCTGGAATAGCAGGAAAACGCGTTTGCGGCAGTTAAATTTTCAGAATTTTCTTACATCTTCGTTGAATGTAAACCTTTGATTGAAATTCGAGTCCGCCACCTTAATTCGGCTACATTAGACCTCTTTAAAGTTGCTTTGCTCACGGGCTGAAAAAGCAGGAAACGTGTTTACAGCCGTCAAATATTCAAATATTTTCTTGGATGGTGGGGGGGATTCCATACATGGCAAGCTCCGCTCCTTCGCCTCTCGAGGAACACCGGCGCCTCTGTTTGTAAACCCGATATTTTTTTTAGGGCATTTCGGCTTCTGCACCCTCCCCCTAACTGTCATCGAGCCCGTACGCCTATGGATGTAATTCTTCTATTGAAAGATTATTCAAAATAAAAAAACACGAATAAAAATTCAACATAGGCCCGTTTCAATCAATAAACGTATCTTATCGTAAAAAATATATGATGCAGAATGGACTAAGCAGGCGCAAACCACCACCATCGTTCAATTTGGACTGTTCGCTTTTTTAACCAAATATAACTGATTAGAAAGTACAATAAAACTGTTAAAAATGAAAAAGATTCTAAAAGAAGTTAATTTGATACCAAATTCTAATAATAACCAAATATAATAAACCCAACATAAGCCTCTAAATCCAGAATTTATATATAATTTCTATAGACATTATAAGAAAGTATACCTTTAACGTAAGTGTTTTCTCATGACACAAACATGCGCAATGTTAGAAATGCACATCTGTGAGATACTGCATGGCTAATGTTTCCCGGTCAATTGACGTACTGCAGAAAATGGCTGCAGCAACCCAATATTTGTTATTTCTTGTTTACGATAAGGAATCTAAGCAATATAAACAAAGGAAAGAAAGAGATAACTGATATAGGCGATAGTTGTATCTTCGGGATTTTTTTTTACTAGATTCTTTAAGCGGTCTGTGGAGGGAGAAATGTGTTACTGTGCCACACCATGTCGATCACAATACAACAGACAGAGATTGCATCTTGTTTTCACAAGTGATGTTGGTTAGCTGAAATCTTCATCTTAGAAAATTGATTCTCTGATTTTATCTAAAGAAATACTCACCCAGATCACTGTAACCTACATAACTGACTCAGTTAGATTTTCTGAATCATAAGAGATCTGTATATAATCATAACTGTCTTATTAAAAATACATTATACAAGAGCTAAATCTGGCTATTTTTTGCAGGTCTTACTTTAGGCCTGAATTATTATCTAAATTATTAATTAGACATTTATTAACTTATTCAGACCATAATCAACTCTCGATATAGATTACGATCCGATTTAGTGCATAACTTTCCTTCAAGGCCATGATTTTTGTCGTACCGACTTTAGTAATGATGATCGAGGCTAGGCGGAAATTTCATTCGCTTAATTCTTGGTTCATGTGGATCAATTTCACTGAAATTTTCAGCAAATTGCCTTTACATTACTACTACTACTATCTGGTGTTTTAACGTCCGCTTCCACAGAAGTGATATCGCAGACAACCTAGTTTTTAACTATTATAGGGAGAATTGCCAACTCGTTATCTAATCTCCCATAACGTATCTTTAATGAAGAAATGCAATAAATAATTTTCTGCCTACACTTCATCGAATTCCAACTGCCAAGGGTTATTTTGTATCCTCATTCACCAGCGTGTACGCTGGACCTAGTTTTTGTTATTCCAGCGAAAGATTCGATAACGTTCCAGGCCATTTTCTTTGTCCTTCGAGGAAATTCTTGACCAATACTGGGATCCAACTAGCGACCCGTTTGTTAATGAAGAGGGAGTGGGGGTGGTCGAATGGTTACTGCGAGTGCGTTGTGTCATACGGTCTGTCATTGAGTCAACTGGCGTGGTTGCCTTTCCCCGGTTGTAAGTGACAAGCAGGTTGCAATCTCGTGGGCTTTCTCCTCCGGGTCCTACGGTTTCCTCCCACTGCTTATTCCCCTACGCGCAAACGATTTATATTAATAAAATTGAACCATGTCCCTAAATGACCTAAACCCAAATTCTCTCTCTCTCTCTCTCTCTCTCTCTCTCTCTCTCTCATATGTCTATATGACCACAACTTGGGCGATAGTTTGGACCGCTCGACACGACACGCTTCAGATAATTTTGTAGAAATGTGTTAACAATATTCAATATTCAAATTTGTTTATTCACACAATCTAATATTTTCTTAATCATAATATGTATGCATTCTGTCAAACATTTTTTTTGTATGTGTGTGGCTGGGATGTATTTTATTTTTTAAAACTATTCTAATTACACCGAGCATCACACGGGATCTCAATACGGAAACTTGCTCTGAGACATTTATAAAACGAAATTAATGAATCTCTCACGCGGTATTTTCTTAAACAATGAACAGGTTATCTAATTATGTATAAAGGTTGCACGTGTTTATCTTTACCCTTGTATCTAATAGAATGATTGTTACCTCGGGCTGTATCGGTTGTAGGATGCGTAGATGAAAGTCGAATTACTGTAATCCATCTGGCTGCGTATAGCCAGGGGTAACAAAATTTTCGTGACCTCTATCTGATTTGCGCTTATACATTTTTTCGCCATATTTCGAAATAAGTATGTAGATTCAAAATTCTGTGTTGAACAGAAAATTGTTTTTAAAAATTGGATATTTATACGTTTAAGAATTTCCATTATCAGGGTTCGATCTTTGACTCGCTTTTATCTGATCTAAAAGTCACTAGTGGCTTTTGTTGCGTTTTCTTTTGGAGACAATCGGACGTGGTATGACCAATATTCTAAAACGACAAGAATTTATAGTCTTGACAGCTTGAGCTGATTTAGAGCATTCTATAGTCAGGGGTCATCTACATTGACAGGTTGTGTGGGGTAAAGAAAGATCGATAGAGATGGGGTTTAACGTCCACTAGGTCATTTCGGAACTAACATATAGTTCAATTTTATTTCACGACGTTGTACAGGAAGTCCTACCCCTTGTCATGTTCAAGTGAGGAATCGAAACCAGCCCACTGGACTCAATGACAAATATTGTGATTTCACTCACACGTTTTAAAGCACTAGACCACCTTCTGAGGTAGAAAGAATGTGTATTCATTATTACAACTTGATGTAAACATGGCTCGCAATATACATTTGAAATATATCATTGTAGAGCCCGGGTGAATGCGTAGAATCGGTGGAGAGTTTCCGTGAATACGACGGGTCGGTGGTTTCGGATATAAAATCGTAACGCTAACTTTTATTCGATTAAATGGTATATTTCTCTACAAAGCATACTATAATTTGTGTACACCCCGCCCCATCTTAATAAATTGGTTGGATCAAAAGATCGACCAGGGTCTTGTATATGACAAGAGAGAGAGAGGGAGAAACGGGGTTTAATTTCCACTCGACACAAACTAGGTCATTTCGGGACTAACATATGGTTTTATTTTATTTCAATATTTCGCTTGCGCGTAGGGGTCTTTAGCAGTGGGAGGAAACCTGAGTATCCGGAGAAAACCCACGTACAACCGGGAATTCGTTTCCATAGTTGACGTTCGGTGAATCTGGTTTGAGCTCTGTCGCGTCGAATATTTAAGGAACTTGTAAATATATTTCAATATGGAACATTAATCAGAACCTTGCATGCTTTGACCTTTCGAGATTAGGTTAAACTCAATCATTAAGATAAAAAAAGTTATTTTTACGCACACACCAATCAATGCAATTAATTGCACCACAGACTCTCAAGTATCAGGCAGACATTTTGGCTAAAACCCAACAGATAGCTAGATTCGATGTCTATTCAAAACACGGTATCGGTAAGACTAATTAATAAAATCCGAAACGAAATTTTTGAAAGAAAACAAATGCACACATCCACCCCATGGCACAAGGGTTACGTTTACCGAATCTGGGGAGGAGGGGGGGAATAAGTATGTGAGTAGCAATACTCATGTGTCACTGTTACAAAGTGACATTTGCGCCACTTTCTATTTTTTCCCAATTTCTATTTTTTTAAACCGAAATGGGGCGTGCATGTCAAATGCATGTCTATGGAGGAAAGAGTGATTTTTGCCCGTCGCGGTTGTAGTCAGCCCTAAATGGTCATCCCCAGGCCCTTGACCTCATCCCGTCGGTTTACATGCATTAAAACTAATAATAGCGATGTGTATTTCGTACGCAACCGAAAATGGTCATCACCAGGCCTATGATCACCCCCACCCCCTACACACCCACACCCACACGCCCGTTTACGTGCATTAAAACTAATTATAGCGGTGTATATTTTCTACAATATTGTGTTTTCAAACTATCGAAGGCTAAGGTCGCTTTCAGGTAACTAAAAGCAATAAAGTAACGAAAACAGTAAGGTAGCTACCCAAACCGCCACATCGCCCACTAGAATCACATTTTAAGGAAAGTTAATAGTTCGGTCACTTTTCGAATGTCCAATAGCAGTTTTTATTTTCTATATGTCTCCTACTCTTTTTCGATCTTCAAGGAAAACTTTACATGTACAACGAACCCAGATATTCCGTGGAAAGTCTCTCCAACACATTTCTTCGGTCAATTTAAATTAACTATGGTCAGAAATAATTATTTGCTCGGGAAGAACACGTGTATCAATTATATACGGATACTTCTGTGCTACGTTCCCTGAACACCCGAACCAACTAATGCCCTACACAATATAAAATAAACGCAAAATAACTTTAAAAAGTGGTCGTCTTACCATAGTATTGAACATAATTTGTTGCATTCCCAGTTGAAAATATACACAGCGCCATGAAATAATATAAAAATTGTGTACCATTTACTCGTATTCTCTAATGAATCAAGGTTGGTTGAGGGTTTAGTCCTAATCAAATAATGTTATAATCAAAGCACCTCCTGGTTACGAAACTACATTATATATTATTTCACTTAAGGACAAACCTTTTAGCCCAAGGAGGTCAGTGTTTAACATTATCTGATATACTTGTTACAAACCAATTAAACTACCATTGAATCATATTACTTTTAACGGTCATCAATATATATTATCTTATATTTTCAGCCCCTAGTCTTTAACTGTTGGTATATAAGTAAATTCAAATTATGTTCAATGTCATTTCTAAAGCTAAAGATGAACACGCGAGTCAAATTCACAACGGACACTCTATTATACTTTCTAGTGGTTTTGCATCTGGTTCCATGTCCCTGTGGAGGTAGTTGTGTATCCAGTTGTACAAACGTAGCTGATGGAACGTACGCCGATTGTGGTGATTGTAAAAAATATATTGTGTGTTCTAATGGAATTACGTTTCAAATGGACTGTAACACAGGTTTGGTATACGATGTACTCACAAGTCAATGTAATTGGTATGCTCAATCTGTCTGTGGAATATCTACAACTACTAATACTGCACCCACCAGTGTCACTAGTCCAACCAGCGCTGTATCAGCTACTAGTGCCCAGACAACACCAAATCCATTCGCCACCTGTATTTATGCAAGTGCATGTTCCCAGCTATCAACTTTACAAGGAAGTTATCCAGATTGTTCCAGTTGTTTTAAATTCATAACATGTCTAGCAACAGTGGCTTTTGAAAATACATGTCCTTCGGGTCAAGCGTTTGATAGCACATTAGGTATTTGTACTTACTCAGCATCAGCATATTGTGGTACAACAGCTGAAACCACCAGCCCAACGTCACCAACTTCAGTAACGAGTCCTACTTCTATTACTTCGCCAACTTCAATAACTAGTCAAACTTCTAATACCTCACCAACAAGTCCGATGTCAGTTACAAGTCCAACGTCAGTAACATCCCCGACATCATTAACAAGCCCGACATCAGTAACTAGTCCGACATCCGTAACCTCACCAACTTCTGTAACTAACCCAACATCAGTTACCTCACCAACTTCTGTGACCAGTCCAACATCAGTTACCTCACCGACTACTGTGACAAGTCCAACGTCAGTAACCTCACCAACTTCTGTGACCAGTCCAACATCTGTTACTTCACCGACTTCTGTTACCAGTCCAACATCAGTAACCTCACCAGCTTCCGTAACCAGCCCGAAATCAGTAACCTCACCAACGTCTGTTACCAGCCCAACGTCTGTAACTTCCCCAACGTCTGCTACCAATCCAACGTCAGTAGCCCCAACGACATCAGTAACTAGCTGTGTATCTAGTTGTACAAACGTAGCTGATGGAACGTACGCCGATTGTGGTGATTGTACAAAATATATTGTGTGTTCTAATGGAGTTACGTTTCAGATGGACTGTAACACAGGTTTGGTATACGATGTACTCACAAGTCAATGTAATTGGTATGCTCAATCTGTCTGTGGAATATCTACAACTACTAACACAGCACCCACCAGTGTCACTAGTCCAACCAGTGCTGTATCAGTTACTAGTGCCCAGACAACACCAAATCCATTCGCCACCTGTATTTATGCAAGTGCATGTTCCCAGCTATCAACTTTACAAGGAAGTTATCCAGATTGTTCCAGTTGTTTTAAATTCATAACATGTCTAGCAACAGTGGCTTTTGAAAATACATGTCCTTCGGGTCAAGCGTTTGATAGCACATTAGGTATTTGTACTTACTCAGCATCAGCATATTGTGGTACAACAGCTGAAACCACCAGCCCAACGTCACCAACTTCAGTAACGAGTCCTACTTCTATTACTTCGCCAACTTCAATAACTAGTCAAACTTCTAATACCTCACCAACAAGTCCGATGTCAGTTACAAGTCCAACGTCAGTAACATCCCCGACATCATTAACAAGCCCGACATCAGTAACATCACCAACGTCTGTTACCAGTCCAACGTCTGTAACCTCCCCAACGTCTGCTACCAGTCCAACGTCAGTAACCTCAAGGACATCAGTAACTAGTCCGACATCCGTAACCTCCCGAACTTCTGTAACTAGCCCAACATCAGTCACCTCACCAACTTCTGTGACCAGTCCAACATCAGTTACCTCACCGACTTCTGTTACCAGTCCAACATCAGTAACCTCACCAACTTCTGTGACCAGTCCAACATCAGTAACCTCACCGACTTCTGTTACAAGTCTAACATCAGTAACCTCACCAACTTCTGTAACCAGCCCGACATCAGTCACCTCACCGACTTCTGTGACCAGTCCAACATCAGTTACCTCACCGACTTCTGCTACCAGTCCAACATCAGTCACATCACCAACGTCTGTAACCAGTCCAACATCAGTCACATCACCAACGTCTGTAACCAGTCCAACCTCAGTTACATCACCGACTTCTGAAACGAGTCCAACATCAGTAACGTCACCAACGTCTGTTACCAGTCCAACGTCAGTAACCTCACCAACTTCTGTTACCAGTCCGACATCAGTAACCTCGCCAACTTCTGTTACCAGTCCCACATCAGTCACCTCACCGACTTCTGTGACCAGTCCAAGATCAGTTACCTCACCGACTTCTGTTACCAGTCCAACATCAGTAACTTCACAAACTTCCGTTACCAGCCCGACATCAGTAACCTCACCAACGTCTGTTACCAGTCCGACGTCTGGAACTTCCCAAACGTCTGCTACCAGTCCAACGTCAGTAACCTCACCGACATCAGTAACTAGTCCGACATCTGTAACTTCACCAACTTCTGTGACAAGTCCAACATCAGTTACTTCACCGACTTCTGTTACCAGTCCAACATCAGTAACCTCACCAACTTCCGTAACCAGCCCGACATCAGTAACGTCACCAACGTCTGTTACCAGTCCAACTTCTGTAACATCCCCAACGTCTGCTACCAGTCAAACGTCAGTTACCTCCCCGACATCTGTAACAAGTCCGACATCCGTAACCTCCCCAACGTCTGTAACTAGCCCAACATCAGTCACCTCACCAACTTCTGTGACCAGTCCAACATCAGAAACCTCACCAACGTCTGTTACCAGTCCAACGTCAGTTACCTCACCAACTTCTGTGACCAGTCCAACATCAGTAACCTCACCGACTTCTGTTACAAGTCCAACATCTGTAACTTCACCAACTTCTTTTACCAGTCCAACATCAGTAACCTCACCGACTTCTTTTACCAGTCCAACATCAGAAACCTCACCAACTTCTGTTACCAGTCCAACGTCTGTAACATCACCAACTTCTGTTGCAAGTCCGACATCATTTACCTCACCAACTTCTATAACTAGCCCAACATCAATTACCTCACCGACATCTGTTATCAGTCCAACATCAGTAACCTCCCCAACGTCTGTTACCAGTCCGACGTCAGTAACCTCACCGACATCAGTAACTAGTCAGACATCCGTAACATCACCAACGTCTGTGACTAGTCAAACATCAGTTACCTCACCGACTTCTGTTACCAGTCCAACATCAGTAACCTCACCAACTTCTGTAACCAGCCCGACATCAGTAACCTCACCAACGTCTGTTACCAGTCCAACGTCTGTAACTTCCCCAACGTCTGCTACCAGTCCAACGTCAGTAACCTCACCGACATCAGTAACTAGTCCGACATCTGTAACTTCACCAACTTCTGTGACAAGTCCAACATCAGTTACTTCACCGACTTCTGTTACCAGTCCAACATCAGTAACCTCACCAACTTCCGTAACCAGCCCGACATCAGTAACGTCACCAACGTCTGTTACCAGTCCAACTTCTGTAACATCCCCAACGTCTGCTACCAGTCAAACGTCAGTTACCTCCCCGACATCTGTAACAAGTCCGACATCGGTAACCTCCCCAACTTCTGTAACTAGCCCAACATCAGTCACCTCACCAACTTCTGTGACCAGTCCAACATCAGAAACCTCACCAACGTCTGTTACCAGCCCGACATCCGTTACCTCACCAACTTCTATAACCAGCCCAACGTCAATAACCTCACCAACTTCTGTGACCAGTCCAACATCAGTAACCTCACCAACGTCTGTGACCAGTCCAACATCAGTAACCTCACCGACTTCTTTTACCAGTCCAACATCAGTAACCTCACCAACTTCTGTTACCAGTCCAACGTCTGTAACATCACCAACTTCTGTTACAAGTCCGACATCATTTACCTCACCAACTTCTATAACTAGCCCAACATCAATTACCTCACCGACATCTGTTACCAGTCCAACATCAGTAACCTCCCCAACGTCTGTTACCAGTCCGACGTCAGTGACCTCACCGACATCAGTAACTAGTCAGACATCCGTAACATCACCAACGTCTGTGACTAGTCAAACATCAGTTACCTCACCGACTTCTGTTACCAGTCCAACATCAGTAACCTCCCCAACTTCTGTAACTAGCCCAACATCAGTCACCTCACCAACTTCTGTAACCAGTCCAACATCAGTAACCTCACCAACGTCTGTTACCAGTCCAACGTCAGTTACCTCACCAACTTCTGTGACCAGTCCAACATCAGTAACCTCACCGACTTCTGTTACAAGTCCAACATCTGTAACTTCACCAACTTCTTTTACCAGTCCAACATCAGTAACCTCACCGACTTCTGTTACAAGTCCAACATCAGTAACTTCACCAACTTCTGTTACCAGTCCAACGTCTGTAACATCACCAACTTCTGTTACAAGTCCGACATCAGTTACCTCACCAACTTCTATAACTAGCGCAACATCAATTACCTCACCGACATCTGTTACCAGTCCAACATCAGTAACCTCCCCAACGTCTGTTACCAGTCCGACGTCAGTAACCTCACCGACATCAGTAACTAGTCAGACATCCGTAACATCACCAACGTCTGTGACTAGTCAAACATCAGTTACCTCACCGACTTCTGTTACCAGTCCAACATCAGTAACTTCACCAACTTCTGTAACCAGCCCGACATCAGTAACCTCACCAACGTCTGTTACCAGTCCAACGTCTGTAACTTCCCCAACGTCTGCTACCAGTCCAACGTCAGTAACCTCACCGACATCAGTAACTAGTCCGACATCTGTAACTTCACCAACTTCTGTGACAAGTCCAACATCAGTTACTTCCCCGACTTCTGTTACCAGTCCAACATCAGTAACCTCACCAACTTCCGTAACCAGCCCGACATCAGTAACGTCACCAACGTCTGTTACCAGTCCAACTTCTGTAACATCCCCAACGTCTGCTACCAGTCAAACGTCAGTTACCTCCCCGACATCTGTAACAAGTCCGACTTCCGTAACCTCCCCAACTTCTGTAACTAGCCCAACATCAGTCACCTCACCAACTTCTGTGACCAGTCCAACATCAGTAACCTCACTAACTTCTGTTACCAGCCCGACATCCGTTACCTCACCAACTTCTATAACCAGCCCAACGTCAATAACCTCACCAACTTCTGTGACCAGTCCAACATCAGTAACCTCACCAACGTCTGTGACCAGTCCAACATCAGTAACCTCACCGACTTCTTTTACCAGTCCAACATCAGTAACCTCACCAACTTCTGTTACCAGTCCAACGTCTGTAACATCACCAACTTCTGTTACAAGTCCAACATCATTTACCTCACCAACTTCTATAACTAGCCCAACATCAATTACCTCACCGACATCTGTTACCAGTCCAACATCAGTAACCTCCCCAACGTCTGTTACCAGTCCGACGTCAGTGACCTCACCGACATCAGTAACTAGTCAGACATCCGTAACATCACCAACGTCTGTGACTAGTCAAACATCAGTTACCTCACCGACTTCTGTTACCAGTCCAACATCAGTAACCTCCCCAACTTCTGTAACTAGCCCAACATCAGTAACCTCACCAACTTCTGTTACCAGTCCGACATCAGTAACCTCGCCAACTTCTGTTACCAGTCCCACATCAGTCACCTCACCAACTTCTGTGACCAGTCCAACATCAGTAACCTCACCGACTTCTGTTACAAGTCCAACATCTGTAACTTCACCAACTTCTTTTACCAGTCCAACATCAGTAACCTCACCGACGTCTGTTACCAGTCCGACGTCTGTAACTTCACAAACGTCTGCTACCAGTCCAACGTCAGTAACCTCACCGACATCAGTAACTAGTCCGACATCTGTAACTTCACCAACTTCTGTGACAAGTCCAACATCAGTTACTTCACCGACATCTGTTACCAGTCCAACATCAGTAACCTCCCCAACGTCTGTTACCAGTCCGGCGTCAGTAACCTCACCGACATCAGTAACTAGTCAGACATCCGTAACATCACCAACGTCTGTGACTAGTCAAACATCAGTTACCTCACCGACATCTGTTACCAGTCCAACATCAGTAACCTCCCCAACTTCTGTAACTAGCCCAACATCAGTCACCTCGCCAACTTCTGTGACCAGTCCAACATCAGTAACCTCACCAACGTCTGTTACCAGTCCAACGTCAGTTACCTCACCAACTTCTGTGACCAGTCCAACATCAGTAACCTCACCGACTTCTGTTACAAGTCCAACATCTGTAACTTCACCAACTTCTTTTACCAGTCCAACATCAGTAACCTCACCGACTTCTGTTACAAGTCCAACATCAGTAACTTCACCAACTTCTGTTACCAGTCCAACGTCTGTAACATCACCAACTTCTGTTACAAGTCCGACATCAGTTACCTCACCAACTTCTATAACTAGCCCAACATCAATTACCTCACCGACATCTGTTACCAGTCCAACATCAGTAACCTCCCCAACGTCTGTTACCAGTCCGACGTCAGTAACCTCACCGACATCAGTAACTAGTCAGACATCCGTAACATCACCAACGTCTGTGACTAGTCAAACATCAGTTACCTCACCGACTTCTGTTACCAGTCCAACATCAGTAACTTCACCAACTTCTGTAACCAGCCCGACATCAGTAACCTCACCAACGTCTGTTACCAGTCCAACGTCTGTAACTTCCCCAACGTCTGCTACCAGTCCAACGTCAGTAACCTCACCGACATCAGTAACTAGTCCGACATCTGTAACTTCACCAACTTCTGTGACAAGTCCAACATCAGTTACTTCACCGACTTCTGTTACCAGTCCAACATCAGTAACCTCACCAACTTCCGTAACCAGCCCGACATCAGTAACGTCACCAACGTCTGTTACCAGTCCAACTTCTGTAACATCCCCAACGTCTGCTACCAGTCAAACGTCAGTTACCTCCCCGACATCTGTAACAAGTCCGACTTCCGTAACCTCCCCAACTTCTGTAACTAGCCCAACATCAGTCACCTCACCAACTTCTGTGACCAGTCCAACATCAGTAACCTCACCAACTTCTGTTACCAGCCCGACATCCGTTACCTCACCAACTTCTATAACCAGCCCAACGTCAATAACCTCACCAACTTCTGTGACCAGTCCAACATCAGTAACCTCACCAACGTCTGTGACCAGTCCAACATCAGTAACCTCACCGACTTCTTTTACCAGTCCAACATCAGTAACCTCACCAACTTCTGTTACCAGTCCAACGTCTGTAACATCACCAACTTCTGTTACAAGTCCGACATCATTTACCTCACCAACTTCTATAACTAGCCCAACATCAATTACCTCACCGACATCTGTTACCAGTCCAACATCAATAACCTCCCCAACGTCTGTTACCAGTCCGACGTCAGTGACCTCACCGACATCAGTAACTAGTCAGACATCCGTAACATCACCAACGTCTGTGACTAGTCAAACATCAGTTACCTCACCGACTTCTGTTACCAGTCCAACATCAGTAACCTCCCCAACTTCTGTAACTAGCCCAACATCAGTAACCTCACCAACTTCTGTTACCAGTCCGACATCAGTAACCTCGCCAACTTCTGTTACCAGTCCCACATCAGTCACCTCACCAACTTCTGTGACCAGTCCAACATCAGTAACCTCACCGACTTCTGTTACAAGTCCAACATCTGTAACTTCACCAACTTCTTTTACCAGTCCAACATCAGTAACCTCACCGACGTCTGTTACCAGTCCGACGTCTGTAACTTCACAAACGTCTGCTACCAGTCCAACGTCAGTAACCTCACCGACATCAGTAACTAGTCCGACATCTGTAGCTTCACCAACTTCTGTGACAAGTCCAACATCAGTTACTTCACCGACATCTGTTACCAGTCCAACATCAGTAACCTCCCCAACGTCTGTTACCAGTCCGGCGTCAGTAACCTCACCGACATCAGTAACTAGTCAGACATCCGTAACATCACCAACGTCTGTGACTAGTCAGACATCAGTTACCTCACCGACATCTGTTACCAGTCCAACATCAGTAACCTCCCCAACTTCTGTAACCAGCCCAACGTCAATTACCTCACCAACTTCTGTGACCAGTCCAACATCAGTAACCTCACCAACGTCTGTTACCAGTCCAACGTCAGTTACCTCACCAACTTCTGTGACCAGTCCAACATCAGTAACCTCACCGACTTCTGTTACAAGTCCAACATCTGTAACTTCACCAACTTCTTTTACCAGTCCAACATCAGTAACCTCACCGACTTCTGTTACAAGTCCAACATCAGTTACTTCACCAACTTCTGTTACCAGTCCAACGTCTGTAACGTCACCAACTTCTGTTACAAGTCCGACATCAGTTACCTCACCAACTTCTATAACTAGCCCAACATCAATTACCTCACCGACATCTGTTACCAGTCCAACATCAGTAACCTCCCCAACGTCTGTTACCAGTCCGACGTCAGTAACCTCACCGACATCAGTAACTAGTCAGACATCCGTAACATCACCAACGTCTGTGACTAGTCAAACATCAGTTACCTCACCGACTTCTGTTACCAGTCCAACATCAGTAACTTCACCAACTTCTGTAACCAGCCCGACATCAGTAACCTCACCAACGTCTGTTACCAGTCCAACGTCTGTAACTTCCCCAACGTCTGCTACCAGTCCAACGTCAGTAACCTCACCGACATCAGTAACTAGTCCGACATCTGTAACTTCACCAACTTCTGTGACAAGTCCAACATCAGTTACTTCACCGACTTCTGTTACCAGTCCAACATCAGTAACCTCACCAACTTCCGTAACCAGCCCGACATCAGTAACGTCACCAACGTCTGTTACCAGTCCAACTTCTGTAACATCCCCAACGTCTGCTACCAGTCAAACGTCAGTTACCTCCCCGACATCTGTAACAAGTCCGACTTCCGTAACCTCCCCAACTTCTGTAACTAGCCCAACATCAGTCACCTCACCAACTTCTGTGACCAGTCCAACATCAGTAACCTCACCAACTTCTGTTACCAGCCCGACATCCGTTACCTCACCAACTTCTATAACCAGCCCAACGTCAATAACCTCACCAACTTCTGTGACCAGTCCAACATCAGTAACCTCACCAACGTCTGTGACCAGTCCAACATCAGTAACATCACCGACTTCTTTTACCAGTCCAACATCAGTAACCTCACCAACTTCTGTTACCAGTCCAACGTCTGTAACATCACCAACTTCTGTTACAAGTCCGACATCATTTACCTCACCGACATCTGTTACCAGTCCAACATCAGTAACCTCCCCAACGTCTGTTACCAGTCCGACGTCAGTGACCTCACCGACATCAGTAACTAGTCAGACATCCGTAACATCACCAACGTCTGTGACTAGTCAAACATCAGTTACCTCACCGACTTCTGTTACCAGTCCAACATCAGTAACCTCCCCAACTTCTGTAACTAGCCCAACATCAGTAACCTCACCAACTTCTGTTACCAGTCCGACATCAGTAACCTCGCCAACTTCTGTTACCAGTCCCACATCAGTCACCTCACCAACTTCTGTGACCAGTCCAACATCAGTAACCTCACCGACTTCTGTTACAAGTCCAACATCTGTAACTTCACCAACTTCTTTTACCAGTCCAACATCAGTAACCTCACCGACGTCTGTTACCAGTCCGACGTCTGTAACTTCACAAACGTCTGCTACCAGTCCAACGTCAGTAACCTCACCGACATCAGTAACTAGTCCGACATCTGTAACTTCACCAACTTCTGTGACAAGTCCAACATCAGTTACTTCACCGACATCTGTTACCAGTCCAACATCAGTAACCTCCCCAACGTCTGTTACCAGTCCGGCGTCAGTAACCTCACCGACATCAGTAACTAGTCAGACATCCGTAACATCACCAACGTCTGTGACTAGTCAAACATCAGTTACCTCACCGACATCTGTTACCAGTCCAACATCAGTAACCTCCCCAACGTCTGTAACTAGCCCAACATCAGTCACCTCGCCAACTTCTGTGACCAGTCCAACATCAGTAACCTCACCAACGTCTGTTACCAGTCCAACGTCAGTTACCTCACCAACTTCTTTTACCAGTCCAACATCAGTAACCTCACCGACTTCTGTTACAAGTCCAACATCAGTAACTTCACCAACTTCTGTTACCAGTCCAACGTCTGTAACATCACCAACTTCTGTTACAAGTCCGACATCAGTTACCTCACCAACTTCTAAAACTAGCCCAACATCAATTACCTCACCGACATCTGTTACCAGTCCAACATCAGTAACCTCCCAAACGTCTGTTACCAGTCCGACGTCAGTAACCTCACCAACATCAGTAACTAGTCAGACATCCGTAACATCACCAACGTCTGTGACTAGTCAAACATCAGTTACCTCACCGACTTCTGTTACCAGTCCAACATCAGTAACTTCACCAACTTCTGTAACCAGCCCGACATCAGTAACCTCGCCAACGTCTGTTACCAGTCCAACGTCTGTAACTTCCCCAACATCTGCTACCAGTCCAACGTCAGTAACCTCACCGACGTCAGTAACTAGTCCGACATCTGTAACTTCACCAACTTCTGTGACAAGTCCAACATCAGTAACCTCACCAACTTCCGTAACCAGCCCGACATCAGTAACGTCACCAACGTCTGTTACCAGTCCAACTTCTGTAACATCCCCAACGTCTGCTACCAGTCAAACGTCAGTTACCTCCCCGACATCTGTAACAAGTCCGACTTCCGTAACCTCCCCAACTTCTGTAACTAGCCCAACATCAGTCACCTCACCAACTTCTGTGACCAGTCCAACATCAGTAACCTCACCAACGTCTGTTACCAGTCCAACGTCAGTTACTTCACCAACTTCTGTAACCAGTCCAACACCAGTAACCTCACCGACTTCTGTTACAAGTCCAACGTCTGTAACATCACCAACTTCTGTTACAAGTCCGACATCATTTACCTCACCAACTTCTATAACTAGCCCAACATCAATTACCTCACCGACATCTGTTACCAGTCCAACATCAGTAACCTCCCCAACGTCTGTTACCAGTCCGACGTCAGTGACCTCACCGACATCAGTAACTAGTCAGACATCCGTAACATCACCAACGTCTGTGACTAGTCAAACATCAGTTACCTCACCGACTTCTGTTACCAGTCCAACATCAGTAACCTCCCCAACTTCTGTAACTAGCCCAACATCAGTCACCTCACCAACTTCTGTGACCAGTCCAACATCAGTAACCTCACCAACGTCTGTTACCAGTCCAACGTCAGTTACCTCACCAACTTCTGTGACCAGTCCAACATCAGTAACCTCACCGACTTCTGTTACAAGTCCAACATCTGTAACTTCACCAACTTCTTTTACCAGTCCAACATCAGTAACCTCACCGACTTCTGTTACAAGTCCAACATCAGTAACTTCACCAACTTCTGTTACCAGTCCAACGTCTGTAACATCACCAACTTCTGTTACAAGTCCGACATCAGTTACCTCACCAACTTCTATAACTAGCGCAACATCAATTACCTCACCGACATCTGTTACCAGTCCAACATCAGTAACCTCCCCAACGTCTGTTACCAGTCCGACGTCAGTAACCTCACCGACATCAGTAACTAGTCAGACATCCGTAACATCACCAACGTCTGTGACTAGTCAAACATCAGTTACCTCACCGACTTCTGTTACCAGTCCAACATCAGTAACTTCACCAACTTCTGTAACCAGCCCGACATCAGTAACCTCACCAACGTCTGTTACCAGTCCAACGTCTGTAACTTCCCCAACGTCTGCTACCAGTCCAACGTCAGTAACCTCACCGACATCAGTAACTAGTCCGACATCTGTAACTTCACCAACTTCTGTGACAAGTCCAACATCAGTTACTTCACCGACTTCTGTTACCAGTCCAACATCAGTAACCTCACCAACTTCCGTAACCAGCCCGACATCAGTAACGTCACCAACGTCTGTTACCAGTCCAACTTCTGTAACATCCCCAACGTCTGCTACCAGTCAAACGTCAGTTACCTCCCCGACATCTGTAACAAGTCCGACTTCCGTAACCTCCCCAACTTCTGTAACTAGCCCAACATCAGTCACCTCACCAACTTCTGTGACCAGTCCAACATCAGTAACCTCACCAACGTCTGTTACCAGTCCAACGTCAGTTACTTCACCAACTTCTGTAACCAGTCCAACATCAGTAACCTCACCGACTTCTGTTACAAGTCCAACATCTGTAACCTCACCAACTTCTGTTACAAGTCCAACATCAGTAACCTCACAAACTAGCCCAACATCAGTTACCTCACCAACTAGCCCAACATCAGTTACCTCACCAACTTCTGTAACCAGTCCAACATCAGTTACATCACCAACTTCTGTAACTAGCCCCACCTCACAAACTAGCCAAACATCTGTTACCAGCCCGACATCCGTAACCTCACTAACTTCTGTTACCAGCCCGACATCCGTTACCTCACCAACTTCTGTAACCAGCCCAACGTCAATTACCTCACCAACTTCTGTGACCAGTCCAACATCAGTAACCTCACCAACGTCTGTTACCAGTCCAACGTCAGTTACCTCACCAACTTCTGTGACCAGTCCAACATCAGTAACCTCACCGACTTCTGTTACAAGTCCAACATCTGTAACTTCACCAACTTCTTTTACCAGTCCAACATCAGTAACCTCACCGACTTCTGTTACAAGTCCAACATCAGTAACTTCACCAACTTCTGTTACCAGTCCAACGTCTGTAACATCACCAACTTCTGTTACAAGTCCGACATCAGTTACCTCACCAACTTCTATAACTAGCCCAATATCAATTACCTCACCGACATCTGTTACCAGTCCAATATCAGTAACCTCCCCAACGTCTGTTACCAGTCCGACGTCAGTAACCTCACCGACATCAGTAACTAGTCAGACATCCGTAACATCACCAACGTCTGTGACTAGTCAAACATCAGTTACCTCACCGACTTCTGTTACCAGTCCAACATCAGTAACTTCACCAACTTCTGTAACCAGCCCGACATCAGTAACCTCACCAACGTCTGTTACCAGTCCAACGTCTGTAACTTCCCCAACGTCTGCTACCAGTCCAACGTCAGTAACCTCACCGACATCAGTAACTAGTCCGACATCTGTAACTTCACCAACTTCTGTGACAAGTCCAACATCAGTTACTTCACCGGCTTCTGTTACCAGTCCAACATCAGTAACCTCACCAACTTCCGTAACCAGTCCGACATCAGTAACGTCACCAACGTCTGTTACCAGTCCAACTTCTGTAACATCCCCAACGTCTGCTACCAGTCAAACGTCAGTTACCTCCCCGACATCTGTAACAAGTCCGACTTCCGTAACCTCCCCAACTTCTGTAACTAGCCCAACATCAGTCACCTCACCAACTTCTGTGACCAGTCCAACATCAGTAACCTCACCAACGTCTGTTACCAGTCCAACGTCAGTTACCTCACCAACTTCTGTGACCAGTCCAACATCAGTAACCTCACCGACTTCTGTGACAAGTCCAACATCTGTAACTTCACCAACTTCTTTTACCAGTCCAACATCAGTAACCTCACCGACTTCAGTAACTAGTCAGACATCCGTAACATCACCAACGTCTGTGACTAGTCAAACATCAGTTACCTCACCGACTTCTGTTACCAGTCCAACATCAGTAACCTCCCCAACTTCTGTAACTAGCCCAACATCAGTCACCTCACCAACTTCTGTGACCAGTCCAACATCAGTAACCTCACCAACGTCTGTTACCAGTCCAACATCAGTAACTTCGCCAACTTCTGTTACCAGTCCAACGTCTGTAACATCACCAACTTCTGTTACAATTCCGACATCAGTTACCTCACCAACTTCTATAACAAGCCCAACATCAATTACCTCACCGACATCTGTTACCAGTCCAACATCAGTAACCTCCCCAACGTCTGTTACCAGTCCGACGTCAGTAACCTCACCGACATCAGTAACATCACCAACGTCTGTGACTAGTCAAACATCAGTTACCTCACCGACTTCTGTTACCAGTCCAACATCAGTAACCTCCCCAACTTCTGTAACTAGCCCAACATCAGTCACCTCACCAACTTCTGTGACCAGTCCAACATCAGTAACCTCACCAACGTCTGTTACCAGTCCAACGTCAGTTACCTCACCAACTTCTGTTACCAGTCCAACATCAGTAACCTCACCGACTTCTGTTACCAGTCCAACGTCAGTAACCTCACCAACTTCTGTAACTAGCCCGACATCAGTCACCTCGCCCACTTCTGTGACCAGTCCAACATAAGTTACCTCACCGACTTCTGTTACGTCACCAACATCACCCACGTCATCTATCAGTCCAACAAGTCAAACCAGCCCATCCTACATGTATATATACAATGAGTGTACTTCATCATGTGTTGGTAAACCATACGGACTTTATTTTCATTGTTCAGATTGCACAAAAATTCATCAAATGTTCTCAAAACGATACATTAAGTTTAGATTGTTTTCCTGGACTTTATTTTAATTCACTGAAAGGGCAGTGTGATTATATTCACAATATAAATTGTATAACTACATCCTATACTGGCGCTACCTCACCCACAAGCCCCACTTCTCCATCAGGTGCTAACCCACTATGTATCAGTTCCTGCTTTGGGAAAGCAACGGGGAATCGCCCGGACTGTTCTGATTGTACTAAATACGTAACATGTGTAGGTGTAATTATGTCTTCTATGGCTTGCGCCTCTAGATTAAATTATGATGTCACAGTAAACGCGTGTATCTTCCCGGTGGATGCAACTTGTCAAACACCATGATATGCATTATCTTCTAGTTGTGTACAATAGATGCTTTATTTTATTCTATGATATGTCAGTGTATGTATCAGTAATAAGGGATTAAATATTTTATTTTGGATCAGAAAATAAAGATTTATTGTAATAGTGCATTCAATCAATTTGTGAGTTCACGTATTGGCCTGGTATTGAGGGAGCCGTGTTGGCTCAGTGACTGGGACGCTGGTTCTCTAAACCTTTGGGTACCTCTTTTCAGGACGAAGACCCTATCAAGGAATAATGTCTGGTCGTCGGGATGGGACAGACCCGTGTACATGTTGACGTGTACTTCAAATAACCCCTAGACCGTTGGAATTTGGACACAACGCCGTCGTTAGGGCAAGATTTCATTCATACAACGGTGATGACTGATGCCTGTCTTCATTAGCCCGCTTGGAGTATTGCGGTAGTCGATTAGAATGCTTTATCTGGGAGGAGTATGTTTGTCTGCTCAAACGAAACATTGGCAAGTAGACAGAAATGCCGCCAATTATGTAAAGTTCGTCCTACTCGCTTCTTTCTAACAATTTTGTTAATTAACATTTTTATGTTACCCTCAATATGGTTCGAGGTCAACATTCGAATGGTCAGGAAGATTTGAAAATGCATTTGAAGTGATTATTTTATACTGCATAACCATTTTAAAGTTGTGTGGCCACTTTTCTAGTATGATCTGTCTGTTATGCGGTAGTTATTGTATATGAGCTCAGTTTCATCTTTAAAAAGTTTTAATTATTAATAAATGTAATGTCATATGAAACATTATAACCAAGAGTATATTGTCTTTTCCTTGTTTATTAATGGCCACTCTTTCAAGATGGTTGCAAATATGGTTGCAATAGATGAATTTAAACTTGAAGCAGGTCAGATTTATACACGCACCAATTTGGCCAACCAGTTTATTCAGATCATCCAGAACGTGTGGGCTTAGAAATTCGACTGTTTGGTCTATCAGATATCAGAATCAGAAAGCACAAAATCAGGTCTGTCTTTTTTTTTTAAATCGCGTTGTCCGAAGAGGGAGAGTCTAGGTTCTAGCATATATTGTATACAGCTGGATGAAAATGACAACAAAATGTATTGCTTTGCATTATGTATGTTTAGTGCTGAAGGGGTTTTAATTATGAAATTGGAGCCACCATGGATCACCAAGTAAGACACAGACTGACTAGATTGGAGGTCGTGAGTTCGCTCCAGGTGTTGACCGAAGAAAACTGTCTAGTTGTTCGCTTGTGACGGTATACAGAGTTCTCGGGGAGATAAAAGATTCCAGGAGCAGAACAGTAGGACGTTAATCCTCATTTCATTACATTTCAATTATGAAATATATCTTCTCTAGGGTGATGTAGATGTTGATACATGTTTATGTATAACAAGCGCGACAACTATGATTCTGGTGCCGACGAAATCCTGCCCGACGCTGAATGGCAAAATGCCGACGATACAAAACCCAGCTTCACTGATGATGCCTTACTTGCCTCAGGAAATTAAACATTAGCAACAGATGATTACGAATGCGAATGACTTTCACTTTTGCTAGCTAGTTGCGCATGTAGTTTGAATTTAATCAGATTAAACTTTAATGTGACGCACTGCTTTTAACCAAACAATCCGAATTTCGGAGGTTGTTCGCCGAAATTTACATTGTATGCGCATGCCGTGTGAATGCACCTTTAGTTTTGTCCTGTCATTGTCATTTACAGTTTTGACTCCTCTTATCCCCATTTTCTCTGAAACTTGTCAACACAACACATCCGGAATTAATGAACAGATCGGGAATTGGAAATACACTTTGCCAGTGCACAGGTGAGTAAATTATGTTCAGTGTCACTGTAATGCTGTAGAATATTTGCGTACACTTGAGTGCTTTGCATTTGGTTGTTTCAATTATTTTATCGCGAGTTTAAAGCTTTGATTAAACGTGGACTGCCTCACTTGCCTTTAGCAGAAATTCCAGCTGGGACTGCTTTCATGACAGTTTGGCCATACTTATCCACCTTTTCTTTTCATATCCAATACCCAAATCATATCTATATTTAATTTCCTTTCTCCAGCCATTGTTCTTGATAGTATATAAAAAGGCACCATACAAGACAACTCTCAAAATGTTATCAGGTGTTTCATAAAAAGTAAATCATTATCTCTTTTACTACAAACAAGCGCTGCGCTAGATATCGGTGCTACTTTTGTTTTAAAAAAATCAAATGACACGAAACTGGGTTAACGTCCTATTTTTCCGCACTAACCGAGCTAAAGCCCCCGTCAGACCGGAGTGGTGACCCTACTGCGCTCTGCGACCGAACGGCGGCCTGGAAATACACAAGGTCGTCGGCAAGCGTGAACACAACGCGGAAAAATGTCCCAAAATTACAAACTTAAAAAAGTCGCGTTCTTACTGAGACCTGTGCGTTTATATAGCATTCCCGCGGCGGGTTCGTCACGATCTCTCCGCGCTTATGGCGTTTCGATTGAGATCTATAAGCTTGGCAACGGCGGTCATCGCGAACCCGCGTCGCTCAACCACACGTCTTATCTGGACTACACGTGCGTTTCCACCACGTGATCACGGCGACTATGCAAGCTGTTTCGATTTTTTTTTCGAAATTTCAAGATGACCTTTGAATCGTCCGTTTTCAAAGCAAGTCGTGCATGAAATGCATGGTCGCCATAAGCGAATAATGCAGGCTTGGTAACCGCGCCATGGTCGTATTAAGAACTCCATACACGTTGTTGGAACCTCATAAAATCGCCATATGCTTTAGAGGTAGCCCCATGAGGTCGTGATGCAGTCGCGCAACAGTGGTGGAATCATCGTAACATCGCTATGACAACGCCATAAGGACTCAGAGCGCTTGGTGGGGTCTCGGTCAACGCGTGAGGGTTGTGGTGAAGACGCCATGAAGGCACCGTTGCAAATGTTACAATTTTTATTGTCGCAGCGTCTTTTCCACGTGTGTACTGCGCGTGTGCTACGTTCATAGAGATGTTACCACGCTTATCGCGCGACCCTCGCGACCCACCACGTTCTCTCGGTTTTCAATGTCATATGACAGGACCTTGGCGTTTGCTTTGAACATACTCAAAACAAACGCTGTGACTCAGCGATCATTGGCGACCATGGAGACCACAGAACGATATCTCGCGTTTCCACAGCGCTCAGGGTTTACTTGGCACGCTCTGAAAACATTTTTTGTCGCCGTAGCAGCGCAATAAGGACTTTTGCGACCACATCACGTTCTCGCAGCTTTCCAGATCATATGCGCATGTTCAAAACAAACGTCGTGGCTCGGCGATCATTGGCGACCATGGAGACCACAGCACGATATCTAGTGTTTCCACCGCGCTGTTACCACGCTTATGGCGATCTTGAGACCATTTTTTGTCGCAGTAGAAGCGCAGTAAGGACGCAACTCCGGTCTGACGGGGTATTACGAAGATGAGCATACACCATGCTGTGTGCTGTGAGGGACATTTTGCACGGACGGTGGTGTTCCAATCTGTACAACTTGACTCTTTTCTTTGTTAGGTCCCGCATTCTGTACTATACTGACACAGTAGAAACCGGAGTAAGGGAGATAGGCATACGCCCTACACTGTGCTATGAAGTTAAGTTTGGACGGACAGTGGCGTTTTCCCCTTACACTTCCTTAACCCATTTCCGACGTCAATGGTTCTTTTACGTACCACCCGAACAACTAGACGTTTTTCCATGTGTCTCCGATGACATGGGGAAACCACATTAGAAAATCTCGAGAAAACTTTTCGACCGACATTGGAACCGAACCCATAACCGCATTGTTTGTGAGCCAATGCCAATATGTGCCCTTAAGAAAATAAGCTTTCTCGTCGAAGATTTTACAAATAAAAATAAACACTCGATTTGAAGTACACTTATTGTGTTCTAATCAAATTACTTATACACACACTCCAGCTCAGTCAAGGTATTCATGTATCTTAACTAGAGGCAGGGATACGTAACAGACAGACATCGGGCAAAGCATTTGTAATAATCACCTGCTATATTCAGCAGATTATACATGACAATCATATAATACGAAAATAATATTTTAATTTATTCTCCGTTTTGGGTTACAAACTGATATGGCTACCGTTTTTAACAAGTCCCATATTTATATCAAGCCTTTAATTGTAATTTATCACCCAATAACACATTTGACAGTAGATATCGCTTGTATGATAAATTACATAATCTACTGCGATATCTCCTTGGGAGATGTCACTTTACACAAATTTGAAAACTTTCTTTAGTTTTAAAGAAACCACTTATTTTAAGTAAAAAGCTGTTTTTATTTAATTGACCTTGGAGCAAATACTGGGTCAATATATAGGACTTTGCAATTGGTAAACTACTGTCAAAAATTGATGTATCACTACGCAGTAATGTAATTAGATTCAGTAAAAGTGAAATCTATACCAAAGAATTATATTTATTTATTTGTTTGGGTGATAAATAAAATCTCCAACTCGTCGATTTTGATATCAAAAATATCAACACTCGTTGATAAAGTAAAAAAAAACAATCGTGGGAGATTCTCTATTTATACATAAACATGGCATAAAAGAAAACATATATTTTATATAAATAGAAAATAGTGCATCTCATGGTGTTTGACAGGTTGCATCAGCAGGAAAGACACAAGCGCCGGTTGTGACATCATAATTTAATCCAGAGGCGCAAGGCATAGAAAACATAGTTGCACCTACACATGTTTTGTATTTAGTACAATCAGAACAGTCCGGGTGATTCCCCGCTGTTCTCCCAACGCAGGAACTGATACATAGTGGGTTAGCACCTGATGGAGAAGTGGGGCTTGTGGGTGATGTAGCGCCGGTATAGGGTGTAGTTATACAATTTACATTCTGAATATAATCACACTGCCCTTTCAGCGAATTAAAATAAAGTCCAGATAAACAATCTAAAGTAAACATATTGTTTTGAGAACATTTGATAAATTTTGTGCAATCTGAACAGTGAGCATAAAGTCCGTATGGTTTACCAACACATGATGAAGTACACTCATTGTATATATAGGAAGGGCTGGTTTGACTTGTTGGACTGGTAGCTGACGTGGGTGATGTTGGTGACGTAACGGAGGTTACTGATGTCAGACTTGTCAGAGAAGTTGGGCTTGTTGGTGAAGTTTGAGAAGTTGGTGAAGTAACTGAAGTTGGGCTGGTGACTGAAGTAGGTGAAGTAACTGATGTCGGTGACGTTGGACTGGTTACCGAGGTCGGAGATGTTACAGAAGTTGGGCTGGTTACCGAGGTCGGCGATGTTACAGATGTTGGACTGGTTACTGAAGTTGGTGACGTTACTGACGTTGGACTGGTTACCGAGGTCGGAGATGTTACTGATGTAGGTGACGTTGGGCTGGTAACGGAGGTGGGAGATGTTACAGATGTTGGACTGGTTACTGAGGTTGGTGACGTTACTGATGTTGGACTGGTAACCGAAGTCGGGGATGTTACAGATGTTGGACTGGTTACTGAGGTTGGTGACGTTACTGACGTTGGACTGGTTACCGAGGTCGGAGATGTTACTGATGTTGGGCTCGTAACTGACGTTGGGCTGGTTACAGATGTTGGTGAAGTAACTGATGTTGGGCTCGTAACTGAAGTTGGGCTCGTAACTGACGTTGGGCTGGTTACCGAGGTCGGAGATGTTACTGATGTTGGGCTCGTAACTGACGTTGGGCTGGTTACAGATGTTGGTGAAGTAACTGATGTTGGGCTCGTAACTGAAGTTGGGCTCGTAACTGACGTTGGGCTGGTTACCGAGGTCGGAGATGTTACTGATGTTGGGCTCGTAACTGACGTTGGGCTGGTTACAGATGTTGGTGAAGTAACTGATGTTGGGCTCGTCACTGAAGTTGGGCTCGTCGGTGATGTCGGGCTGGTAGTTTGGACTGTTGTACCACAATATGCCGATGCTGTGTAAGTACAAAGTCCTTGGTTACTGTCAAATGCTTGACCCGAAGGACATGTATTTTCATAAGCCACTGTTGCTAAACATGTTATAAATTTAAAACAACTGGAACAATCTGGATAATTTCCTTGTAAAGTTGATAGCTGGGAACATGCACTTGCATAAATACAGGTGGCGAATGGATTTGGTGTTGTCTGGGCACTAGTAGCTGATACAGCACTGGTTGGACTAGTGACACTGGTGGGTGCTGTATTAGTAGTTGTAGATATTCCACAGACAGATTGAGCATACCAATTACATTGACTTGTGACTGTATCGTATATCAAACCTGTGTTACAGCTCATCTGAAACGACGCTCCATTAGAACACACAATATATTTTGTACAATCACCACAATCGGCGTACGTTCCATCAGCTACGCTTGTACAACTTGATACACAACTACACTCGGTTTGGCTGATCAATATGACTATAAAGCATGTCCATAGACACACTTGACTTGCTATTTTACCCAGATATATCATCTTTGCTGTGTTTATTTCCTCTGATGATACTTCCTTAAATCACAACAGTTTTTATAGGAAAGTAAAATTAATCAACTGGATCGTTCATCCATGAACAAGGTAACAACTTTAGTAGATAATGAACATAACAACCATTAATAGTGGCGTTAACACCATATCGAAATCTAACTGATGATTTCGCCGATACGTCAACGATAGAACCACTAAAGTATGTTCATTACCAGAAAATAGCCCAAGGGCTGACGATAAAGGGTTGCTAATGAAAACTGATAGTAAGGAGTTTATGTTGAATTATATCATAGCTTGGTTATCGCAGTTCATATAAAATATAACAGAATCAGAAGGCACAAAATCAGGTCGGATTTTTCTGTAAAGAAATCGTGTTATCCGTAGAAGAAGAGTCAAAGCTCCGATCATCGGTTTTACCGGACCGAGTAACTTTGTGCGCATGTTCAGTTCTACTTATCGATTGCTTAGAATACGGGTAGGATCTTGGGTAAGGCGGCGAGGCTTGTCTCTAGACAAAGTAGAGGTTCGGATGCAGGCCTTGCATCGCAACCGGACAGTATACAGACAACCAAGGGGTGTCAGTAGTCAGTTGATTACGCTAATAAAGAAATAAAATCTCAACAAATATGACGCGGAGTAGGATATACTGGATGGGGTTTTGTTACTAATAAAAACATTTACACCACACTAAATTCTGATTAAGATTTCTGCCCTATACTAACATTTAATATCAAGCGCCATAACTGTGGCAGTATTTATCGTAAATCGCTGTAAATCGATAGGCTCCCTCGTCGCATGACCACACTGTGCGTCACTTTAAATGCAAGTGGGCTCATAAAAATCCAAATACAAAGATGTAGTGTGGTCAGATCATGACTGATCATTCACGGTCTAGACCTTAGAGACAGGACAAGCATTATGTATGTTCAGTGCTGACGGGATTTTAATTCTGAAGCGAGGGCTACTGAGGCCTGGAGGTCGTGAATTCGCTCCGGGTGTTTACCGAGAATGTTCTTCGTGATTTTCCCGCGTGGTTTCCCCTTGTCAGTGATGCAGGGCGGAGGGCCTGACAAGGAAAGGTGTCTAGTTATTCGGATTGTGCGAAAAACAGTATTCCCGGGGACATGTCGTTGGAATTCAATATAAAAGTGGGTCGTAGCGCCGCTGTCCGAATAAAATTCCCTTCTCAGCAAACTGCATGGCGTATTCCCGTCTCCATTATCTCAGTGTTGATAAGAACAGAAGGACATTAAACCTCATTTCAACACATTTCAATTACTAGTCCGGTGGCTGTAGGGGGGTAGGTGCCACCCTAGCTGTGAATTTATGAATCTGGGTGGTGATCAGGCGTTTGAGAGGCGTTTTAGAGATATGTATCGGTTATATCGTTATGTTGACACAAAAATTTCTAGGTCTGTCCATCTTTAAAAAAGTGTTTATGATGCCCCTGGACAATCGTTTTAATTTGTGGGGAGGTGAGGTGGCGGTCGCAGGTGTAGCTGTGCATTTGTAGACGGGGGAAGGGTCATTGTGTTGACATACATGATGATCATGTCCATCTCGTCTAAATTAGTGTTTATGATTTCCCTGGACAATCGTTTGATTTGTGGGGTGGGGATAGCAGGTGTGCGTGTGTGGAAAGGGGGGGGGGGTAAATATACTTTGGGGGAAAGAAATTGAACCGAAAAGTGTTTTCTAGAGTTTTTCTTTCAGTACCAATGTTATCATTCAAGGTATTGAATTATAATGGTACTTTTCGAAAGATCTAGAAATGTACATAAAAACACATGTTTATCTATTAGTTTATTCTTATAATATGAGCGGAATAGGTATCTTCTTGGTGGCTGATCAACAGCTCGCATATATCCTTTGGATATGCTTCAGATACCCATTCACTTTGTAAATCTTCATTCCAGCCTTTTATCGCAGGGTCATCTTGTTCGATCTTTAGTTTTTCAGTCTATCTCCATATTGTTGCAACATAATTATTGTGTGTAATGTGCAGCAAAAGACTACTCAGGCAAGATGGTAATAAAGAAAGAAAAAAAAAATTCCTCCAGAAGATCTTTCTTCTAGAGTCATTTACTGATTAAGTCGTTTTTCGACGTACAGGGTACTAACAATTCTGTCTAAACCAGTAATTACGTCATCAGAAAATTCATTTATCCATCAGAGCTCTTTAGATATTGTTAGAAAGTTAGGATTATCTTGAAAAAGAAAGACATATAGTCATTACCATTGAAAGCATGAACTGTAGGCCGAGACATCCTTGATACTTTAGATACTAATCTTGATTGGAACAAAAAACATCAAGATTAGTATTGAAACTGTCGAAAAAAATCATAGAAATGATAACGAACCACACGGACGTCAAAATATCTTATGAGGTTGCTGAAATAGACATCCCAATCATTCTCTTAGCAAACGATGATCCGAATATACAAATTTACGATGAGACCGGCAAAGGTAAAAAATATCACGAAAGGCGACTTACATCAGTATATTATGCTAGAAAAAAGATTTCCTTGGTGAAAAAATAACAAACCCCTCTTTATTACAGCCTAGCCTTATACGTGGACTTTCGCTGCATGACTGGAATGAAGATTTACAATGTGAATTGGTTTGAAGCCTATCCAAAGGATATGCGAGCTGTATGGTCAGCTACCAAGAAAATATTTATATCGCTCATATTATGAACTTTTGATTTTCAATTTTCTGATGAAGACAAAGAATAAACTATAATAACTAAACATATCTCTGAGTTACTTTGTTGTTGATTTACATTTCAAGATCACTTGAAAAGGTCCTATTATTAATTATTTAACATTTTGAACGAAAACATGTCCTCGGCGTCCACCCCAAAACAATGGGAATTTATAAACATATTTAGAGATGTTTCATCAAGCTCTTAGACAATCATCATTTAAATCAACGTGGACTCATTTTCCGCCAATTTTATCCCCACGCCACCCTTCCACACACGCACACCTACTGCCCCAATCCCACCCTTAGACAAATCAAAACAGTTGTCAAGGGGCTTCATAAACACTAATTTATAGAAGGGCAGTCCTAGAAATTCATGTTTTATTAATATATTACCCTCATTGTAGACATATGACCACCTATATCTCCAAAACGCCCTCTTAAACGCCTGATCACCAACCAGATTCGGAAACTACACAAAACACTTGTCGGAATTCACATTTTATGCACATGAAGTGTGGACACACCTTTATTTTTGTCCTGTTATCGTCATCTTGTCAACACAAATTTATTTTTTCGTGGAATTAATGGATAGGAAATACACTTTGACAGTGCAGGGTTTAGTCAATTATGTTCAGTGTCACCGTAATGCCCCCGTCAGACCGGGGTGGCGTCCTTACTTATACTTATTTTGATAACAAATTAAGCTAGGGTTGCATTATTGTTACTTATGGTTTCTCTTATTATTATTGTTTAATGTACCTATATAACACTGCCACACTTTTCCTCATTTGTAATTTGTATGCTTGATAACGACCAGTGAATTCTTGTCGAAACGTCGTGTGTGTATAATATAGTGATTGTTATCCCTAGAACTGTGTGTTGTGTTATACCACGCTGTGTACTGTGAGGGATATTTTGCACGGACGGTGGTGTGGCAATCTGTACAACTAGACTCTTTTCGTTGTAAGGTCCTGCAGACTGTACTTCTACAACTAGACTCTTTTCGTTGTTAGGTCCTGCAGTCTGTACTACTGACAAGGAGAAAACTGGATTAATGGAGATAGACATACACTAAACAGTGTGCTATGAAGTAATGTTTGTACGGAAAGTGGCGTTTTCCTCAAATACCTAAATTATAAAATATAGATTTTACAGATAAAAATAAACAAAGAAATACTGTGTTCTCTTTCGACTAAATGATTAAGGAATCTATTACATTAATCCCAGTTTTCTGACCCGACGGGGCTAATGAAGACGGACCTGCGTCATAAAGTATGCCTGGAGGGGCATTTTGTCCTCCTCCTCTTGTTTCCCATTGCAAGTGTCAAGGGTTCTTTAGCGTGCAAGCATCTAATTGCCCGAGAAAGTTTATCAGGACTTTTCGACGTGACACACCCTTGTTAGTGATATAAGAGGTGGGACCTGGCGACGTATGGCGTTCGGGTTGGACGAAAAACAGAGGTCCCGCGTGTAATAATCCTTGACAGTTGGAATTCAAAATAATATCCCATAGCGCCACTGTCCTGTCCTGACACAATTTTCCTCATAACACAGTGAATGAAGTCTTTATTGACCCAGTAAAAGTAGCACATTAGGGCATAAAACCCCATTTCATTTCCCTCGGTATGAAGTACATTTATTGTGGTTTGTCATCTTGGATTTTCTCGAATACCTAAATCATAGAGTATAGATTTTACAGATAAATAAAACCCACTCGATTTGAATTACCCTTATTGTGTTCTAATTAAATAACTTATACACACACTCTAGCTCAGTCAAAGTATTCAGTATCTTAATTAGCGGCAGGGATACTTTACAGACAGACAGGCAAATCATTTGTGATAATCGCCGGCTCTTTTCAAAAGATTATACATGACAATCATATTATACGAAAATATTATTTTAATTTATTATCCATTTTGAGTTACAAACTGATATGGCTACCGTGTTTAACAAGTCCCATTGTTATATCAACACAGAAAGCCGTTAAATGTAATATATACATAAACATGGTATAAAAGAAAACATTTATTTTATATAAATAGAAGAAAATGCATCTCATGGTGTTTGACAGGTTGCATCAGCAGGGAAGACACACGCGCCTGCTGTGACATCATAATTTAATCCAGAGGCGCAAGGCATAGAAAACATAGTTGCACCTACACATGTTATGTATTTAGTACAATCAGAACAGTCCGGGTGATTCCCCGTTGCTCTACCAACGCAGGAACTGATACATAGTGGGTTAGCACCTGATGGAGAAGTGGGGCTTGTGGGCGAGGTAGCACCAGTATAGGGTGTAGTTATACAATTAACATTCTGAATATAATCACATTGCCCTTTCAGTGAATTAAAATGAAGTCCAGTTAAACAATCTAAAGTAAACATATTGTTTTGAGAACATTTGATGAATTTTGTGCAATCTGAACAATGAGCATAAAGTCCGTATGGTTTACCAACACATGATGAAGTACACTCATTGTATATATAGGATGGACTGGTTTGACTTGTTGGACTGGTAGCTGACGTGGGTGATGTTGGTGACGTAACGGAGGTTACTGATGTCAGACTTGTCAGAGAAGTTGGGCTTGTGGCCGAAGTTGGTGAGGTAACAGATGTAACGGAAGTGGGTGAAGTTAGAGAAGTTGGTGAAGTAACCGAAGTTGGGCTGGTGACTGAAGTAGGTGAAGTCACTGATGTCGGTGACGTTGGACTGGTTACCGAGGTCGGAGACGTTACAGATGTTGGACTGGTTACTGAAGTTGGGGATGTTACTGACGTTGGACTGGTTACCGATGTTACTGATGTAGGTGAAGTAACTGATGTCGGTGACGTTGGACTGGTAACCGAGGTCGGAGATGTTGCAGACGTTGGACTGGTTACAGAGGTTGGTGACGTTACCGATGTTGGACTGGTGACCGAGGTCTGAGATGTTACGGACGTTGGACTGGTGACCGAGGTCTGTGATGTTACAGATGTTGGACTGGTTACTGAGGTTGGTGACGTTACTGACGTTGGACTGGTTACTGAGGTTGGTGACGTTACTGACGTTGGACTGGTTACTGAGGTCGGAGATGTTATTGATGTAGGTGAAGTAACTGATGTCGGTGACGTTGGACTGGTTACCGAGGTCGGAGATGTTACAGATGTTGGGCTTGTTACCGAGGTTGGACTGGTTACCGAGGTCTGAGACGTTACAGATGTTGGACTGGTTACTGATGTTTGTGACGTTACTGACGTTGGACTGGTTACCGAGGTCGGAGATGTTACAGATGTTGGACTGGTTACTGAGGTTGGTGACGTTACTGATGTTGGACTGGTGACTGATGTTGGGCTAGTAACTGACGTTGGACTGGTAACTGAGGTTGGAGATGTTACAGATGTTGGACTGGTTACAGAGGTTGGTGACGTTACCGAGGTCGGAGATGTTACTGATGTTGGGCTCGTAACTGATGTTGGACTGGTAACTGAGGTTGGTGATGTTACTGACGTTGGACTGGTTACCGAGGTTGGAGATGTAGGTGAGGTAAGTGATGTCGGTGACGTTGGACTTGTAACCGAGGTCGGAGATGTTACAGATGTTGGGCTTGTTACTGAGGTTGGACTGGTTACCGAGGTCTGAGACGTTACAGATGTTGGACTAGTTACTGAAGTTGGTGACGTTACTGACGTTGGACTGGTTACCGAGGTCGGAGATGTTACAGATGTTGGACTGGTTACTGAGGTTGGTGACGTTACTGATGTTGGACTGGTGACTGATGTTGGACTAGTAACTGACGTTGGACTGGTAACTGAGGTCGGAGATGTTACAGATGTTGGACTGGTTACTGAGGTTGGTGACGTTACCGAGGTCGGAGATGTTACTGATGTTGGGCTCGTAACTGATGTTGGACTGGTAACTGAGGTTGGTGATGTTACTGACGTTGGACTGGTTACCGAGGTTGGAGATGTAGGTGAGGTAAGTGATGTCGGTGACGTTGGACTTGTAACCGAGGTCGGAGATGTTACAGATGTTGGGCTTGTTACTGAGGTTGGACTGGTTACCGAGGTCTGAGACGTTACAGATGTTGGACTGGTTACTGAAGTTGGTGACGTTACTGACGTTGGACTGGTTACCGAGGTCGGAGATGTTACAGATGTTGGACTGGTTACTGAGGTTGGTGACGTTACTGATGTTGGACTGGTGACTGATGTTGGACTAGTAACTGACGTTGGACTGGTAACTGAGGTCGGAGATGTTACAGATGTTGGACTGGTTACTGAGGTTGGTGACGTTACCGAGGTCGGAGATGTTACTGATGTTGGGCTCGTAACTGATGTTGGACTGGTAACTGAGGTTGGTGATGTTACTGACGTTGGACTAGTTACCGAGGTCGGAGATGTAGGTGAAGTAACTGATGTCGGTGACGTTGGACTGGTAACCGAGGTCGGAGATGTTACAGATGTTGGGCTTGTTACTGAGGTTGGACTGGTTACCGAGGTCTGAGACGTTACAGATGTTGGACTGGTTACTGAAGTTGGTGACGTTACTGACGTTGGACTGGTTTCCGAGGTCGGAGATGTTACAGATGTTGGACTGGTTACTGAGGTTGGTGACGTTACTGATGTTGGACTGGTGACTGATGTTGGACTAGTAACTGACGTTGGACTGGTAACTGAGGTCGGAGATGTTACAGATGTTGGACTGGTTACTGAGGTTGGTGACGTTACCGAGGTCGGAGATGTTACTGATGTTGGGCTCGTAACTGATGTTGGACTGGTAACTGAGGTTGGTGATGTTACTGACGTTGGACTGGTTACCGAGGTCGGAGATGTAGGTGAAGTAACTGATGTCGGTGACGTTGGACTGGTAACCGAGGTCGGAGATGTTACAGATGTTGGACTGGTTACTGAGGTTGGCGACGTTACTGATGTTGGGCTAGTAACTGACGTTGGACTGGTAACTGAGGTTGGCGACGTTACCGAAGTTGGAGATGTTACTGATGTTGGACTCGTAACTGACGTTGGACTGGTAACTGAGGTTGGTGACGTTACTGACGTTGGACTGGTTACCGAGGTTGGAGATGTAGGTGAGGTAACTGATGTGGGTGACGTTGGACTTGTAACCGAGGTCGGAGATGTTACAGATGTTGGGCTGGTTATTGAGGTTGGTGACGTTACTGATGTTGGACTGGTGGCCGAGGTCTGAGATGTTACTGATGTAGGTGAAGTAACTGATGTCGGTGACGTTGGACTGGTTACCGAAGTCGGAGATGTTGGACTTGTTATTGAGGTTGGTGACGTTACTGATGTTGGACTGGTAACCGAAGTCGGGGATGTTACAGATGTTGGACTGGTTACTGAGGTCGGTGACGTTACTGACGTTGGACTGGTTACCGAGGTCGGAGATGTTACTGATGTTGGGCTCGTAACAGACGTTGGGCTGGTTACAGATGTTGGTGAAGTAACTGATGTTGGGCTCGTCACTGAAGTCGGACTGGTAGTTTGAGCTGTTGTACCACAATATGCTGATGCTGTGTAAGTGCAAGTTCCTAGGTTACTGTCAAACGCTTGACCCGAAGGACATGTATTTTCATAAGCCACAGTTGCTAAACATGTTATAAATTTAAAACAACTGGAACAATCTGGATAATTTCCTTGCAAAGTTGATAGCTGGGAACATGCACTTGCATAAATACAGGTGGCGAATGGATTTGGTGTTGTCTGGGCACTAGTAGCTGATACAGCACTGGTTGGACTAGTGACACTGGTGGGTGCTGTGTTAGTAGTTGTAGATATTCCACAGACAGATTGAGCATACCAATTACATTGACTTGTGACTGTATCGTATACCAAACCTGTGTTACAGCTCATCTGAAACGTCGCTCCATTAGAACACACAATATATTTTGTACAATCACCACAATCGGCGTACGTTCCATCAGCAACGCTTGTACAACTGGATACACAACTACACTCGGTTTGGCTGATCAATATGACTATAAAGCATGTCCATAGACACACTTGACTTGCTATTTTACCCAGATATATCATCTTTGCTGTGTTTATTTCCTCTGATGATACTTCCTCGAATCACAACAGTTTTTATAGGAAAGTAAAATTTATTAACTGGATCATTCATCCATGAACAATGTAACATCTTTATTGAGATATGTAACTTTACAACTATTAATAATGACGTTAATATCATATTGAAATCTAACTGATGATGTTGCCGATTATTAAGATACATCAATGATAGAACCACTTAAGTGTGTTCATTACAAGAAAATAGCCTAAGGGCTGACGATAAAGGGTTGCTAATGAAAACTGATAGTAAGGAGTTTCTGTTGAATTATATCATAGTTTGGTTATCGCAGTTCATAATAGATACAGTAATCATGGCTTAAAGTGGTGATTGTCTGTTCAGCTTCTCCCCCTCATCTTGATTTAAAATCAGACGTTTCATATTATCTCGAAGGGTTTACTCCGTACTCAAACAAAATGATCAGTAAGTAAATATTTCTTGGTTTTATTTATGAAAGCTGAGACGGTAAATATTCAGATGTGTTTATTTTAATCGTTTTATTACTACGTTGAACTAGAACCATACGGTCTCGTTAGTCTACGATTTCCATGCATTGGCCGAGAAAGTTCATCCAGATTTCCCGGCGTGGCTCCCCCTTGTCAGTGATAGATGACGGGGGGCCTGACAAGGACAACTGTCTTTTCGTTCGGATGGCAAGAAAAGCCAATTAGGTCCCGTGTACACATTATCGTGCACGCAAAAGATCCATTGACAGTTGGCTTTCGATTTAAGAGTAGGCTGTAGTGCCGCTGTCCGGTCAAAATTCCCCTCATATAAGAGTAGGCTGTAGTGCCGCTGACCGGTCAAAATTCCCCTCGTAATGCATTGAATGGCCTATGTCCGTCTTCATTAGCCCAGTTCGGAGCAGAACAGTAGAACGTTAAACCCCATTTCATTTCATTTCTGTTCCTGTATGTCGGAATCAGTCGTATTTCCAACCCAATATCGTTTTTTTGATGCAAAGTCAATGCTATAAATATCAATTATCCACCATTGGACCAAATAATTGAAATATTCGATTTTTGTACCAAACAAATGAAATTATCTATTTTTGTACCAAATAATTGAAATATTCTGCATAATAATTATCATCAAAAATAGATAAAACATACAAACTCTTTCTAAATACACCGAACATTTTTTTTAATGAATTAGATGAAATATTCGAAATAAATATTATTTTCTTCAAAATTATTCATACCAAAAAATCCATTGCAGGTAAAAAGAAAATTCTTCCACAAATGATTGTTAAAGAAAACGTTTGTTTTCTGTCAAATATCTATCCACAATAAAGCAAGTCACACTCGGGTCTTTGTTTACATAAGGGTTAATGATTTGTTTATGTTCCTGCCAACCGATTCTCCTAGACTCGCTCAAGATGAAAACCAGGGGTCGAGTCTGCTTACTCCTTGTTTTCAATTCTCTCATTAACGAGCTAAATGAAATAAAAAAGATCTAGACTCAGCCATTGATTCGATGACAAATTGAAATAAAGCTGATGCTGGGAAAACACCACACAACCGATAGAACTGTCTGTGTTCTGTAACGTATGCGTTTGGTTTACCCAAACAACTAAAACCGTTATCTGTAATAGGCAAAGATATAAAAGAACTATAATATCCTAAATATTCCCATTTTAACATTTTCAACATTTCACACCTCTATACTTTTAAAAGCGTAATCGTAGAATGTGTTTTCTAATAATAGTTCGTACAGTATGTTAAATGTATATTAAATACTTGTTTAATTAGTGAAATACCACGAGGAGGATAGGTGTGGGTCATAGTTGCCAGAGTGTATTTCTTTACAGATATAAACGTTTTATATAAGCTGTAGTTGTTGTTGATATTTGTTGTGGTAGAAGCTGAATTTGATGAGATGCACACCATGATCACACGAAATATTCATATTTCTTGATTAAATCTCGTATTACCATTTTGTTTGTCAAACATCGAGTCCGGCTTGGTCGTAACGTTACGGCCTCCATTCATCAAATCATCGTGGGTTATAATACGATTCCGAATCAAGTAACCCCATTTTTTAAAACTGAGCGACTTACACTTACAGTCCCCTCCTCTAGAAATGTCATCATTTCATAGCACTCGCATGAATTGGTCCACTGAAATAATGACAGAATGCGCTAAATTGGTGGCAGAATTTTATTTTTTTCTGGGGGAAGTACTTCTAAATGGCTCCAAGATAAGTGTCTAAAATGCCAGGAAATCACGTTTCTGGCCTACCCCCATGCGGCGCTTCGCGGTCAGTGATCAGGGGCCCCCCACATGTTCCAGGCCCCAGGGCCCCCGCCATGGTTAATCCGGCGTTGAATATGAGATCCTATTATCTAATATTTATGACATAATAAACATTTCAAATTCAGCAAACGAGTCGTGTACTCTGTGGTTTCGGGTGTCATTTGTAATGAACAAAAAAAGCATATCCTACAATTAAGATTAGTAATGGCTGCTTCACAAACGACACAATCAAAGTTTTAAAAACTTGGTGAAGTATAGAATATACTAAGAAGATGTAAACAAATGTCGTTCCATTTGCAATGATCGTGTATTTCACCAAACATAATTAATAAGAAATTGTTTTAAAAGCTTAATTTAAATCACTTTATATACATTCGTATTATACTAATAAGTGCTTTAAGACCCACGTTTGATCCATTTTAAGGTTCTCAAGATTAGTGCCAAATCAACTGAATTAATGATCTATTGTTAGTTAGATTGCTCGTCAATGAGACCTCCCACAAATACTCGTCAAATAATATATATTATTTTGCTACATACGTGAGACTGGTCTAATAAATTATAGAATATAGCAGAGGTAACACAGATGGAAAACATCAAATACATCATAGAATAGCACGGATGCACAGTAATGACCGTTTGCAGATGATTTATGTTCAATGTGCATCAGTCTTGCTAGAAATCTTTTAAATTTACCTCCCCACTGAAATGTGGTAGAAATTACTCTTTGTTTATTTCATTGTTTATAAATAATGTGCCTTTATTTGCTGTTGAATATAAATACAGCTGGATGTGTCTCTAACTACACTAAGCTAAAATTTCATGGATGTACTTGACTCTTAGAAACCACTTTGGTAGCAGAACCATTATCTTGTTTTAGATAGATTGAATTATGTTAGGGAGTGGCATTAATAGATTTTAGTCATCATTACCCTCACCGTGTAATCAGACCGGATCCAGGATTTTGTCGAGTGGGAGGGACTACATACCGACCCTAAACAGAAACTAAAATCTGGGAATCCCATTGCTGACACGCCCCCACCCCCTCCCTGGGTCCGCGCCTGGGTGGGGAATGGGTTACGTGTATGTTGTCAATGTGGCTGTGGGTTTGATCTTATAATAAATGAATTGTACCGATCGAAGATTGAATTTTGAAATATTATTCGGGAAATCTGTTGTGTTAAAAGAGAAATTTTTACAGAAACAATAATTTGACTTCCTTAAATAGGCATAACACTGAATCATCCTATATCAAACTAATGCGTCTGGTTTGGATCGCATTCAATGAGATCAAAAACGATGCTGAGTTGTCAATGTCAGTCTCGTGTCTGTTGTAAAGCTCTAGCTCATCGAGTTAAAAAATTCTAAACAATACCGGCACAGGTAAAGGTTACACGATATCAATATATATATATACCCATGAATTAAATAGAATGACTTTATTTCCTTTAAATGAGACTTTGTATAAATAATTTTGAGACAATGTGACCACATCATATTCTGGAAACCTCTCTTTTGCGAAAACTGATAGGAATGGTTCCTGAAAATGTTGACAATGATGATGATGGATATATGATGATGGTGAGCTTGGTGTATAAGTAACGAAGAGATAAAGACCACAATGGTGATGATGATGATTGTGATGACGATGTCGGAATTAACAATGATAATGGTGATGATGAAGATTGATAACGTTGCTACAGACAATTACAATCCTGGTTTATTGCTACAAGTAGATACTGCTATTTCCCGGACATTCCCCTTAGCACCACTGACAATGAGAAAGTAGCCCACGTTTACTAAAAGTAGAAAATGCAACTGTCTTGTTGTTTGGATGGGATGAAAAACCGAGGCCCCGTGTACACGTAAAGGATCCCATGTCATTTGAAATTCGATATAAGAATAGGCCGTAGTGCCGCTGTCTGGACAAAATTTCAGACATAGCAGTTTGTATGACGTATGCCGATCTTTATTATCCCAGTCAGAGCAGAACAGCGGGACGTTACACCTCATTTCATTTCACAAGAACACCGAAAATCACTATTTAAATGGGTAATTTACACAGCCTATAGCAATTTTTGTTATCATATATTATAAAGTAACCTGTTGCAAATTTTTGTTCTACCATTACTAACAAACACGTATATAAGATAATAAACACATAAAAGAAAACAAAAACATAAAAACGCAAAATCCAATAAAATATAAGATACATGTAAAATACATATGAGTGCTGGTAGGCCACAGGGTTCGCATTATAAACAGTTCATATTATAACTTACTATAGATAAACTCTATGTCTGTTAATACTATAAAATATGGATATAAAGTAGTTTTAAATGGTTGTGTGTATATCATACTAATCTGGATATTATCACGATTACTGTATGGTATATGTTTTAAGATGTTCGGTTTGTTTTTGTTGGTTCTGGCAATGGTATCGTATATAAAACCTATATAGGTTTATCATATTATCAGGATTTCGAAAGAACGTCTATTTAGAACAACTACAAAGGGTCGTACGCTATTAACAGGTAACTGATCATCATCATCTACATGTAGGCAATTTTAGATTACAGACTCAGCTACATTATTTTATGGAATTCGAAGAGAAGAAACATTCTTTTTTGGAAATAATCCATTCAGATATATTACAAAGACTACTTACCCCCCCCCCCCCCGTATAATTTTAAAGAACAAGTACGGTAGTACTAATAGGACAAGGGACTCAAAATGACGCCATCGTGTCCGCCCTGGAGTTGTGACGTCACATTAGATTCGAAACCTGTCAATCGATGCGCAACTGTCCGAGGGACATTAAGTGTTGTACGTGGCGATCAATTAAAACTAACTGTGTAATAAAATACACGGGTAATATAGAATAATTAAAACATAGCAAAAATATCTAACCTTAAATATTTTGTTTGGCTTTCTTTTAAGAAATGCATGCGTTGCATGGGTTAATGGGTATTTCATAGACTTTTCACACTGATAAACAAAGGTTTTGTTTTTCTTCTTATTATTATTATAAGGAACGTTATCTTGCATACATCTGCTGTGTACTTATTATATGTATGTATACTTACTTGATATACATACAAGATATTCTATATGTATCAACACAATTGTAAACAAAAACTAAACAAAACAAAAAATCCAGGACAATTTAATTTTAAAAATGGATTATTAGAGTGTGAAATTAGAATCAACTGGTTTTAATATGATATTAGGCCGTACTGACAAGCAAAAAGCTAAATACACGAATTTTAAACACTCCTTTGCATTACGAAACAGAACAAACAATATTTATGACTTTGCCTTTATTTGATTCCCGACCAAAAAGTGGCGAATCATTTAAATTATTCACTTATTATGTAGAAACGTGGGGTCACTCCTTTTTGCATTTATAGTTATTAAGATTAATTCTTAAAATTAGAGCGTTATTAGTGTAAACGTCTTCTGTGTCGCCTTGTAGTATTTAAAGTTCGATGTTGATCAACATAATGTTATAGCTTATGAACGCCAGGTATAATATTTTAATAGAAACGTACTTCAACATCGTTCAACAAAGTCATTTATAACTAACCAGTGAAAAATATAAAGTAATGGTAATGACTTTTTAACCATCAATAACTTTGCTCACGGACAAGTTGCTAAAAGCTGGGGGAGGGGTATCAGCAACCTTGAAGCAGTATATGACTACGCGTTTACTTCTAAATCACGTATTATGATACAATTACCGTTTGTAAAGATATAGTCTTTTTTATTTTGTAAACGATGGTTATAAGGTTCGTAATACGCAACAGATGCATGCCCCGGCTGTTTAACTCATCAGCAACGAAGAAAACTCAGAGTTAAAACATTACAAAAAATTACCCGAATAATTCACTACTAACGACTTTTACAAAGCCCCGAACATCTCACAACTAAATAAGATTTCAAGTCGAGTCTTCAATTACCAACGTGTTCGTGTATCTGTGAATTTAGATAGTGTACAAGCTATCAAAAAAACATTCGCCAAAAATAGTTCTTTTACAAAAATTAGGATTGAAAAATAACTTTATTACGATAACCTTTAAGAAAAAAGATGTAAATATAGCGCATGGTTACTCAAAAAATTGAAAAGTTAATTTAATGAAACGCATTGTTAAATTTGAGATATTGTCAATTTGATTTTTTGTCCCAGCCAAGAATTTAGGGAATGAGATGAAGATATTAATCATGGTGATAAAGCTGCATGGTCAATGAAGTCAAATAGTCAATGTTTCTTTTAAATGCACGCCAATGTGTACTCGGAATCTCGTCCCATCTGAAGGACTAGACACTGTTCTCTGTTGGGAGGTTGGATGGCCGAATGGTTGGTGTGCATGCAGGTTACATAATCAGGTCTGTCATTGAGTCAACTGGCGTGGTTTCGATTCTCCGGTTGTATGTGTCAAGAAGTATGGTGGCCTGTCCAACCTCGTGGGTTTTCTCCGAGTCCTGCGGTTTTCTCCCACTGCTAAAGATCCCTAAGCGAATAATTGAAATAAAGCTGAATGATATGTTAGTTCCTAAATGACCTAGTTTGTGTCGAATGGACGGTAAACCCCATTTCTCTCGGTTCTCTGTCTAAAATCAGTCTCTATATTATACTTGTGTGGAACTAAATACAAGAACAAAAGTTTCTAATAAGTTTATAATTAGTAAATGTAACTACAGATCTGACTGCTACTTGGGTGCGTAAATCTAAAGAAAACCGTCACTAATTTATAAACAAACCTAACAGTTGCCTCACTATCATTGCGTAAAACTGTTAATCTAAATCGCCTTAGGTGGGTTGGGTAGCCAATTAATGGTTCAACGCGTCGGCGCTGGATCATTTAAAGGCTTTCATTCAGTCAAGCAGCGTGTATTTCATGGGTTTTCTCCGGGTCCTCCGACAATTAAAGTAACGCGCAAGCAAATCACTGAAATTCAATTGAACCGTATATTCCCGAAATGACTAAGTTTGTGTCGAGTGGACGTTAAACCCCGTTTCTCTCTTCATTCTTTTATTTTGAAGGTTATCAGTTATAATACTTAAATATGCAATCTCAATCCGGGTTTTTTCAGGTGAAAATGTACATTATATTACTGTAGGTTGTCAGAAATGAATGATGTTTATACATATTTGAATTACAAGACAAAACATCTGTTTTTTAAAGATTACTGTAAGATGCATTACATACAATATACAACTGAAAATATCTGAAGATGTTACCTTGAAAGAACAAAAAGAGCTAGGGTCAGTGTTTACTGTGAAACACACGTATTCCATCAAATAGGTCATTATCTTCAATTCTATTACCATGAGCTGGCTAGGGCTCAATGACCCAGTAAAATGATTTATTATTCTTTGGTAATCTAGATCTATGTATAGGTATTGAATACCCATCTTTTTTTCATTAACAGCCGATGTTCGAATAACATAGATCGGAGAACTAACTCAAACAGCCTTCTCGGCTTAAACCAAATCAGATATCGCACTCAATGTTTTGAAGTTCGACTCAAGCCCCTCTCATCAGCACGCCACAGTGCACGATAACGATGGTTTGTTCGTTGTTTTGGGTGTTTGGATCGCCTGGCGCCGTTGTTAGTTCGATTAGATCATCTACGAAGATGATTAAAATACTTTAGTTAAGATTATCGGAAAGTTTTCAACCCGTATAAACATACAGCGAATTCAAAATAAGATTTAAAAGATTATTCAATCACCATGTCAGACTAAACTTGAAATTGGCAATTGTTCATTCCTCTATTTAACTCACAAAAAAATTTGTATGCGATGTTTTAGATTTGTTCGAAATTTATTTGAAGGTTCTTAATTATTTCAAGTATTTACATAGTTTTTTTATAAAGAAAACATCGTACTTGATCATTATCATCAAGAAATTCCCATCCTTCTTAATTAGGTCCGTCTTCATCAAACCCGTCGTTTCAGAAAGATGGGCTGTTAAACCCCATTTCAAAATGGAGGTTCGAGTTATCTGGGTAATGGTTAAAGACATGGTCAATCTGGTTGGGGATCAATTGCCATTACATCATAACCTTAACTAATCGTGAGAAATCGCAACCTCTCGGGTTCAGTTAGCCCAAACAAACTGTTAAAATATCACCCTATAACCCAGTAAATTATTGGTGAAAGAATTTGGACTAGAAGATCGAGCCTATAAAGTTGGGCGTTATTTGTTTTTCATTTTCTTTCTTTTTTATATTCCGTAAGTAACCCGGTGAATTGTCGGAGATAAGATTTGAGCTGGAACATTGAATCTATACAGCCGGGCGTTTTTCCAATTTGCTTTTCGTTTTTTCTTTCTTTTTTTTATTCCGTAATTTATACTATACTTCAAGGAATGGAAATCCAGAACTACGAAAAGGTAATGAAAACTAACTTTATTTGATTGAAGACGCTATAGTGTTATTTGGAAACATTTACTTAAGTATGAAAAGATGTCCATGAAAATCAAAAGATTGTTTCAAATATTTATTTTAACTCGGTTATTTCTGGGTACAGATTAGATTTACATCTCTGTTGACGGCTACTTAAAAACATCTCGTGAAATTCAACGGAAAAGAATATCCCTTGGCATTGTGTTATATGTATGTTATGGTAAGTGCATTTTCTGCACATTATGTTAATTTTATGGACTAGATAGCACATCTTACACATGCTACCTATCAACGGTTCTTCCATTAATATAACTAACCCATCATGCAACGATAATCTCCTCTCCAATCCAAATCCCAGACGACTTCCTGGTTACAGAGTTGGTAAAGGTAACCAATAAAACATCTGTTGAACTTTTGTACACCTAACAATATTTAACATTTAGAGAAAATGTTAACTTATATGCTCTAATGCATTTAAATACCAACCACATACATGGAATCGAAATATTTTTAAATAGCCGTTGAACAGATTAATGTTACGTAGGAGGTTTAAAATGGCGCCATATTAGACCTCTGCTTGTCGTTATATAATATGGACAATATATATAGTATATCTATATTTATGGTCCTTTCGATAACTATCCTATGGAACAGATCAATTCTTAGAAATTAAAGTCCATAAACCTAAATATTATTGGAAGAAAAAAGGAACATAAGGGATTTTGGCTTGTGCAGAATCAAGCCATTACAAAGCTTTCTAAACCAAATCAACAGTCATAAATTTTGAACATTCTCATCGAACTTTTTGGACTTTCCCACCCTTCAATAACTATATTACATTATTTTTTACGGAATTGCTGTGGCCCGTATCCGTTAAAATACAGAAAATTGACGATATTAACCAGGGGCGGATCTTGGAGTTTTGAAAAGGAGGGGGGCGCCGCAATATGAGGGCACTTACTGCGGAGACGGGGCACGCCGCTGCGAGGGGGTTGAGGTCCCCCAAGACAATTATCCGTCATTTCCTTGCATCTGTAGACATTCCAAGAGCTATTTGGCTGATATTTTCGTCAAAGTAAATGTTCGGAGAGGACATATTTGGGTCTGAAAAAAGGCACTTTCTGCAGTAAAAAAGGGCACTGTCGAAAATCCCCCCCACTGGATCCGTCTCTGTTAATTATTATAATCTGCTTGTGGAGCATAGGAGTTGGGCATGTCCCAAATTGCTTGGTTCACAGACTAGTCTTAGTCGGCTTAATTGGTACTATTTAATTTTTTTATTCCTCTACAGCTGGAAAAGGACGTAATTGAGTCTTTGGCCTCTCAGTATAATAAAAAGAAATTCAGCTGTTGGATGACAATTGACAGTGACAATACACCCTACGCATGTGCTGTCAGCTGTAATTCAGGATGACTAGCTTGCAGCACCACCGTTGGTCCAAATAGAGAATTTACTCTAACGTAATGAATATAATTTTAAATATTTGTTTTAAAGCAAGACTGGAAATTTCAATAATATTGTATCAAGACATCTACATTTTAAACACCTAAAATAACCTAACGAGATCTATCTTTATTTTTAAAACATTGATAAACTTAATAAAATGTATATTTTGGTTCTTCATAGATAACCCCATATTAGTACCAACTATTTATAGATCATACAGATGCGTGCTACCACCTTGCATTATAAAAAAATAACATATAATCTTCTTAACTATATAAACTTCCAGAATCAGATTTTATATTTAGCAATATTATTGAAGTTTTCTTTGGTACATTTTAGATTTATTCCCAGTATTTGCATCAAGGAAAATGTTTAAATTATGGGTCTACCAAGTACGTGACTTCTTGCAAAAAGTGTGGTGGATAAGCTAACATGCATTCCTCGTCATGACGTGTACTCAACTAAGTTAAAAGACACTTGAATACCATATCGTTAATGTAAATGTAGAATGATCATTTCATGTGCATTGCAGCTGTCACCACTTATACTAACGCACCCAAAGATGTTGGTCATATCTGAGGTATTGAAGAACATCTCCAGTCATAATAAATGTAGTTCACAATTTCCTAGGTTCAAGTTCTGGGTGGGTTTTTTCCTATCTTATATGCTGATCGTAGAAATTGATAAGATAAATAAAAAATATACTGAAATGTATTCATCAATACTCAACATCGATTGCTCACTTTTATAATGCACTTTTTCTAATTAGATTATTATGGTCAAGCTAATTACTTAGTGAGCACAATAAAACGTAGGCGGTATTTCTTGTGGTGTTTCATGTAATAGTTAGTAGCTTTCTATTCTTATATAAGTTGATTGCTGTGTTGTTTACCTATAGTTTGTCTAATATATTTTCTGAATGATTTATTAATTTTGTTTATTTTATTTATTAAAGCTAATTAGATATAGCCAAATAAGTAAAATGTAACTTCAGTGGATGATGGAACTGCCACGTAACTATATGTTAATGTGTTGCTATAAGTCAAGAAACTGTTCGGTAAAACGTCTTTAAACCTGGTTTTAATTCTCGAGGCGTTAATTCTACAAGAGTGATATTTGGAAACATTAATCAAGCAATATATATGTATAATGCCAAACCATGTTTTACTGACGCGTGTTGCTTTTTGGTATTTCGGCACTGCGTTTACTTTGCTTAATGTATCACGCCTCAGAAGTACCGTTAGGGTTGGCCCTGTAGGCAAAAGATTGTAACAGGATAGGGCATCATTGGACATACCATAACGATCAGATATGCCTTAACATTTAGATTATGCAATAGAAACTGATAAGGTGTGTAGCCACCGGCTGCTCATAATCCCCAAAACATGTTCGCTATAACCGTTATAACATGTGGATTAAATCTACTTTCTTCTTGGAAATGAGTGATTCAGTGAGTAAAATGACTGGATACGTTTACATCCACATATAGTACTTAAAGAGGGAGTGGTATGTTTTAAAAGTGGGCTAGTGGATGCACAATTCCATATTTGATAAGATTTTTGTCTGTTTCCATTACTTATTAATAGACCATACGTTCAAACTATATTGAGAAGTAGTACATCTATATAAATCTATTTCTCTATGCCTTAAAGGATTTATGAATGGTTACAGCTTAATTAATTTCATTTGTACTCATTTTGTAATTTACTTTCTTAGGTCTTTAGCTACATGAGCCTCGGTGTCACTATAGCCATAGTACAAGTATGTTTTCGTGCTACATCTTATCAATTTAAGTATATTTAGGCTACGGCATTAAACGTTTGCTAAAACACAGGATACTAGCTTATAAACACCCTCATAGTTGTACACAGATGCGCATAGCAGCGCACCATAAGATATGCTTTAAAATTATTTTGGTTTTGTATATCTATGCTACATTTTTTTAGAATAACTGCAACTGTATATATTTTCTTTGTGGAATTTTGAACAAAAAACAAAGAAATTATATTAACACCCACCCCATAAACAAATAAATATATTATATTATATAGAATCCATATTATTTAATACTTTTGTGAAATCTTTTGGCAACTTTGTAGGTTCAGTGAGGTTCCGTTTTGGAATCTATTTTATTCTTGATATGCGTCGATGTTTTGCGAATTTCATTATTTGCGTTAGTTTCTTTATAATAACATTGGTATCAGCTTAATTACACATTCATCAAGGTTGCGCTTTTAGATTCGATTTTGTTAGTGACTTTAAATGCATTAGCATAAAACAAAAACGCCTCATGACTCCATTTCCTAAACAATTCAATCACCATCCCTGACTTAAACTAAGCCAATCTCTTGAAAAGAATGATAAAAATATACAGATTGTTAACATTTACATTCAGCTGATAAGGTTTGTTTTATTCAACCCTGCACTGTCATTGGACTATCGGCAATGGTGTAAGATATACGTCAGAGCCTTATCCAATATACACCACGGGGTATACTCCTTTTGCATGTTACTGGCTCTGCTTCACCGGCGAACCAAATATGCAGTCAACAGTGAACATATTGATTTAACGCACAGAACTTCCAAATTTCAGTTATTTTTAATAAGCTGTTTAATAAAATGACCAGGAGCAAATATTCATAACTTTGTGTTAAAACAACACTCAAATAGCATATTTTGGGTCGGTTTACAATGGGGGAAACGCGAGAGGGTTCTTTTCTTTTTTCAAACATTGATATTTCGACTACTTGGTAATTAAACGAGAATAATTCTTGAGTGTTTTTTAATACAGCAAATAACTCGAGTACAGTGGTTTGCACTCAATTTTAATTATGTTTTCGGATCGCTTAAATATTTTTAACGTTTCTAAAACATTACCAACCCTTCATCAAAGATCAGCTAAGTGAACTGAAATCAAATACACGATTTCCTTATCTGACCTCAACCCTGATTTAATTTAGCATGTTGATTCGACATGTTATACATTAAAACCAGTCTGAAACGTACAGGTAAATATTTCGACAGGTCAGGTTATTCTAGATGATTCACGAGATCTTAAACTGATGCAAACAGTTCATACAATTTCTTAAATTTTAGAAAAAGAAGTAACCATAATGAGGAATAGAGTTAATTGGAATCGTACTGGATTTCCGCCTCTACTTAATAAGCTTGTAGTATAAGTAATAACCTTGGCTATTAATGATTTAATCAAACCGATATCCTATTAATTAAAGGATTATTTGAGTAGAAATTTTGTGGTTTACAGTATTATACCAATACGCCTTCGCTGTTTTCCCAAAAGTTTGAAGAATGGCCAACTATAAAGAAAATTAAGTTCACATACATTATACATGTTGGTGATTTGGAAGCAGTATGCAAGCAGTAAGTATGCAAATGAACGAAGACACGGGTAACAATATGAACGAATGTCAAATATATTTACCACTAATTCTAAATATTTAACAACAAAAAATAAAGGAACAGTTGTTGCAATTAATTATCCCTTAAACCGTCTTTATATAAAATAAGGAAAGGAAATTTTCGTGGCCCATTAAATTGATATCAAACCGGTAAAGTTACAGAAAGGTGGAGGCAATAAAAAATCTAAATACACCTGGTAAAAACACATCTGACTCTCGTTATTCACATCTGATTAATTTATCAAACCGATCAATTCATTTAATGTGTCTTTCTTTTCTGTTTTATCTGATGTCAGGATAATATCCCACACCATGCCCTCGCGCAATCTGTTAAACGGTGGCTCGTTATCCATGAGGTCTTGGATTCGATGCCGGGGTTGGCCGAGAAGGTTCCATTAGATTTTCCAGAGGGTGGTTTCCCCTTGTCAGTGGTGCGAGGTGGAGGGCTTGTGTAAACATTGACGTATGCATAAAAGAACCCATGACAGTTGGAATTCAAAATAAGAGTAGGTTGCTTCATAGCACACTAACCAATGCATTGAAAATTACCATAATCGCTAAATGATCGAACTATGGTTTAACGAGATGTTACACCCCTCTCTATGCCGAAGATTCATCTTGGATAGACGATGTTCAAGCTATGCAACTAATCGATATTCTTAGTTATTTGAATGATAAGCAGTATCCCAAGCATTTAGATAGAGATCAGCCGCCATGCGACCGTCTTCTTACGAATTTTGTTTGCTAATACCTGTGTCGTTTCCCTGATTGGTCACTGCACAATTTCATAACGTCATTATTTTGATAATAAAGGTAAGAACTGAATGGTAAAAAAAATATTTTATATTTTTGATTTGTACAAATACAACCTTCACAACTGAAATTCTTTCAAACCTTAGCAATATATACTGTTATAAAAACCACTTCATACAGATTCCATTATACAGCCGGGGGTCATATATAATCTGTGAGTGTTTCATCTCCGCCTCAGAGATTTCTATTTAGGTTTAGTCTATAATAGTGAATAGGACCAACACCACCAATAATTCCAGACACATTGATGTACTTATAACAGTAAATCGGCTGATATTTTAATTTCAAAATATATAGACTAAATGTTCAAAATCTACACCTGTATGAGAATTCGATCAAGTTTAGTGGAAATAAATGTCATTGACTCGAAGTCAAAATAAAGTAAGGAATTGGATTGACCTGGTGTGTTATTTCGATTAGTAAATGTAAATTTAATGTGCAGTTGGTGCAATTATTAACGACGGAAAACATAATATACAGAATAAGACTAATGAAAGTAGAACCTGCAGTAACGATAGAATCACATTATATCTACTAAACTTTGGCAAATTTTCATATTGAGTTGTTTGAAAATGATTCCGAGCCAAAAGATTAAAAACGGTTAGAACGATGTCTTCCTTCAATTTATTCCAAAAATCGATCTGCTATTCAAAACCAATTCTAGAATCGAAATATTGGATTTTTAGACTGGCGTTCGAAATATCATTTATATCAGTTACCGTCAATATCAATATTAGTAGGATATAATGTAAATCATATCTTAGATTATGATGATTGTATGACGTATATCAGACTCCCTAAGAACATCGACTATATCGTCTCCAACACTATAATATTATCTGGCTACTACATTTTAATAGCGAGTTGGCCAGCAACAACGGATAAGGCGATTTCGACAATGATGCAAATAAGTGAGGGATAGGCAGGTATTGCGTAAACTTTTTTCTTGTTGAGAAATACGAGTTTAGTCACTTTGGTGAAGACGTTTTTATGTATATGGGGTGAAATGAACATAACGTGATATGGTACATCTCTGTGTATACCAGATTAACCATTTCAGAGAGATCATGAACATTAAAAGACACTTAAATTATGATTTCCATTATCTCTAATATGAACAATACTTTACAGAATTGGGAGTGTATCCCTAGGTAGAAATATGTTCATTGTTATTGTTTGGGTATCTGTCTTAATGTTTTGTTTTGTTTGCCAAACCATGGCATCGACAAAAATCCTCCGATTTCAAAAGCGAGGAAGAAATCCCGACAATGTATATTTATATAACGTATACCAATTCACGTTACTTTCTCTTGATTTCTAGCCATCACCTTTATCCGTCGACGTAAGAATGATTATACATTTGTATCCACAAGTATACGAAAAAATGAAGTATTGAAATGGTTTGATTATGATTAATTTTATATTTATAAGAACTGAAAACAGTAGTTCACAGTTTCTATTAAGCAAGCGAATACCGTATAGTGTAGCTCAATAAGTACAGAACACTACCTACATCAGTATTCGGAGATCAACCTGTTTTTTAATGATGTATTTACAAAATTAATATTCCATCTTCTTTTTTAAGAATCTATTATCTAAGCATGTTTTAGTCTGGTAATTAAATTCATTATGCAATTCACACATGTCTGTTTGTGTTTTTATTCTCCTAAATAAAAATTATGTATATGTATAATATGTATATGCATGTGGTACACCAAAGGGCGTAGTTTCGAACTAAATGATGTTTATATAGTAAACGTATGGGGAGATGTTCGCCAAAAAATTTAAAAATAAAATAATGAAAGTAAATAAACAACCTACCGTTAAGCAGGGATCGCCCTTACATCCGTCTCTTTTCATGTAATAATCCAATATAATCCAAACTTGATACGAAGCAGACGTTCGTTGTTGTGAGGATAAATTTTTATATAGATATATTTATATACATAGAAGAATCGTCACCTGACTGTAGGTCTTATATATTCTATAGAACATGTTCAAAGATATTTCCACGAGGCCAAAGCGAAAGAGATGCTAGCATATGTTCACATTACCTATCCTGCGAGCGTCAAGAGGCCCAAAATAGCTGCTGAAACAGTTTGGGCGCGTGCAGTGCATCTTCTCAAATGACCAAGAGCAGACGATAAGTATTTAATGGCATCGATGCGAAACGTAAGAATATCTTGGAATTAATTCCAGAAATTCAACCCGGGATATTTGAAATATAAATCAGGATCAATGTAAATTCATGATACAGTCCCCTGCCTTGATCGAAAAAACACACCTTCTCAATAATGGCTATAACTGAGTTCTAAAACGGATAAATATATGAACCGTTATTCAAATAGTCTGTATTGCTTAGCATTCCTTTTTTGGACATACCGAACTCATATTTTAAAAAAAATAAACTATAATCAGACAGCGGTTTTCCATAATTTGATTAGCTTTGTCATTTCTACAATTCAGGTGTACTTTAGTGGCCGTTTTAGACTATCGTGTATGTATGTATATGCCTGTTTACCTGTGAAGGCTTACATATAGCTCATTTCGAATGTGTTAAAGCCCCTTCTTCCAGAATAAAGGTCAATTATAGACTTATACAATTTATTTGAATAGATCAACCCAAACATCTAAATTTCTATTGATTTCAAACCCCGGGGGTCTTTTAGCCGTATTTTCCATCGACAAAATAATGATAATACATTTATTACCAATGGATGAATTCAATGGCCTGCGTCCAAATTGTATTTCTATGCATAAGGCGGAAGTCGTCTTTTTTACTAATTTGGATTTAATTTTTAGCAATTCTTCACATCGGTTGTAGCTCTATAGCTATAGGTAATTATTACTCTATTTATAAGTCATGAACATGTAAAATACAACGAAATCGACAATTTTTTGTATCTGGATATAAGCGGTTTAATAAAGAATACTTTAGCTTATTATAGATTTTTAATTGTCATCGTATGATTAATAATAATGATAAAATACAATAATAAATACTTATATAAAAATCATGCCACCTTCTCTAGCTAACATATGCTGTGCTGCACGAGGTAGGGTATGCTTATTGCTCATTGAATACCTTATACCATCGCTAGTTGATCCTTTGAACAATTCAAGATGCAAACATTTCTTTGTTGTGTGTGTTTCAGTTACTACAATGTATTATTTTGTAAAATATTGTTATCAGTCTAAGTTAGGATAACATTGAGTTGACTGAGAGTTGTGGATATAAATCTATATTAAGATTTATTAATATTTTACAACAGAGGATAATATTTATACATGGTTTTATATTTAAAATTTTTGACATTTTAACCACATTTTGATAGACGTGCCGCCAAGTTGATGAATTCAGTTAAAATCGTTATGAAAAAATTCTTAAACTGTAAAGTATTGCTAATGTACAGGGTTTTATTTGCCAACAAAAATACGACCTTTGAGTTTAAGATCTGCGAAAGTAAAAGGAACATAATGTATTATACCACAGATTTTTTTAAAAATAATAAAGAGTTAAAAGCTAATATGTTTAAATTGCTATTCCTTGGTGCATGTATTATGCATCATTTTTTTTTTTATTTCTTTCGAGAAAGAATATTAACCTTGACATTTATACACAATGTCTTTAAAAGTTTGAGGAGCTATAAGACAGGATTCCAATAAGCATCTTCCCATGAGACCCCAAAAACATATTTCTGAAGGCGAATATTTTCAGGGACATTCAATAAATTGGTGATATAAAGAAGTATTTTCAGTTTTGCAGATTGGGAAAATTGATGTTCTTATTGTACTGTTCGCCATTATACTGACCATGGTTAAAAGAAATTTACTATCAGGCTATGTAAACGTGTTTGCGGAAGCATTACTAATTACTATAGATTGTTTTTATTATCTGTATAACGCATCACATCTCTAATTATCGTGGACCAATAACCATAATTACGTCCACTTAAATGTATATAAACAAGTTATCTAATTAGGTTATTATCTCAACAAATAGTTAATGTAATTTAGAATAGTGAACATTCATTCGGAGATAGAGGAGGGGAAATGACGTTAAGGATTTCTATAATTCGCTTGTGCGTAAAAGTCAAAGACAGAGGGGTGGGCACCTCGGCGATAATCTCGATGAACTTCTCGGCCAACCCAAGCCACGTGTTCCATCTCTGCTCTTGTCCATAGTGCGTTACATTTGAGTTCGATCGGACGGAAAGAGTTTACTGTTTCGATCTTTTAAATGGATGTGGGCACACATGATTTATAACAATCAATATTTTGAATAGGGGCATTCCCGAAATCATACAGTGAACAACTAATGTTTGGGGCGAAATAACGTCTCATAAGTCATATAACAAGGTACAATTGTTAGGATACACAATTACTGAATTTAATATTATTCGACCTTTCGTTAAGGATACTCTTGACTTTATCAAGTAAATGATCGAGGATATCCTCATCGAAACGTCACATAGAATTAAACTCAGTGAATTGAATATCCATAATATTGTACCTTGTGTTATATTTTATACATCTCTAAAGCTGTACATTGCCTAGCTTTCCTTTAAATTTCATGTGTTTATAACGTCCATGAGAGTTGCTATTAGAATATAACAATGTTCGGGCGTCGATACAGTGTGTTTAACCTGGCACTTTTATCAAAGGAACATTGCCTGTATCTGAGTTCAACTCTCAGAAACATGGCTATAAAGATTAGCTCTACCTTATATACCCACACTTCCGGGGTAATTAGCTTTATTGATTATAAAACCTGGAGAAAACAGCCAATTTACTTGCCAAAAAAGAATTCATTACCTTAAGATTATCTAAAGATTTTGCCTCAGGTGCCATGTTTGTGTACAACGATGGCTCATATCACTGATAGTTGAGTAATTTATGTATCATTACATACTCCATGATGTTTCGTAGGATTTAATTGGATCCCTTATCTCGCCGGATCATGTGTTCTTCTTTAACTTCGAAAGCGGTTGTCATGACGGAATCGTTGTCTGAATTTTGTCCTTAAGATAATATGGTGAGTGCGAAGTGGTACGTTTCAGCAAGGTTGTTTTCAGTTTCACCACGGCTTTGACTGTACAGGTTATTAGTGGCGAATGACAGGGATATGCTACTATGCCTTCACTATTCATGATTGTTAATATTGACATATATCTACGATAAATGCTAAGTGATGTGTCTCGACAACGTGATATTATATACGTTTGCATTTTCTCCACATACGTTCTCATTGTTTGTTTGCACAATAATTCTCTATTACCCCCTTTTTGTAACCTATTTAGTCTGATTTTTATCTCCCAGAGCTGTGACTGATCTGAAGGGAATCGGTGACGCACGCCAATATTTGGTAAATCTTGATAACAAAAACCAACATACTGTTGCGTGGTGCGTAAAGATATGAAAGGAAGCAATTTGCGGTTAACAAGTCTGTAATTGTTTGTTATACATAGAGTGTTGAGTGTAAGCCGCGGAGTAATAGATATAAGTAAAATAGTATATAATTGTTAATAATCTTGTCATAAAAGTTCGTTAGTTGATATTGTAAATACCTTCATTATTAGAATATGTTGGGTTTACTTGGTACATTGTAAAGTTTATATAGTAAAACAGCAACACGTTAATTGCTTCGGTTTGTGTGGGAGTAAAGGGATACAAAACTATTAACCGTTTTATAATAATTAATAATTAACAACAATATTCATTATAATTAATAATTAACAACGATATTCCTTGCAATTGATGATTAACAACAAAAACCATAACAATTAACAAATGTTTTTAATAAGATAACAATTTGTAATGATCAGTAAGACTTGAATAGAGTGGGGTTTAAAGTCATGGCAACACTTTATTTAAAGACATAACATGAAAAAAGGCAAAAACAAAGGACTGAATCTTAAGATTAAAATTAAAATTACAAAGTAAATAATCTATTGTTGTCCTCGCTCATAGATGCAAATCAAATATTTCAGTATTTTACAGATATATAAAGTTGTCTGGATTTAACAAACTGAGGCCAATGTAAACTTCAAATGACCATAGCATGTGCTAAAAGCGGTTGATTTAAATAAATTTGGAAATGTGTCTGGTTTTAAACTCTATAGTTCACTTTTGTTCTGGAATGCTATCCAGCAAAGTGGCAATTCATTATCATGATTAATAATAATTTATATATATTATTAGCAATACTTCAAATCAGTTAAAATTTCATTATAGTTAATAATGTTTCAACTTAACGCATTAAGGAAAACTCACGATTTAAAATAGTTTTTTTTCTGGAGTCAAGTATAATGACAAAATTTGATAGACTAATTATAATAAAGATAATAATAATACGGATATAATAACCTTGTTCATTAGGTGTTTGAAATAATTGAGTAGTTTTGTATGATCATAAAAAAGATAATAATTCAGACCTCACTACCGCTGCAGGTAATTATAAATAACGTGGGCATTTAAGAGTCGGATTATAATGACTATTCTATTAAATGGAGAGGGGATCTGGGAGTGGACGGCAAAAAGTAACATTTGTTTGACAATCCAATTTACATAATTAACTGTAGGCTGGGTTTTTCGAAGAGGAGTGCTTCATTAACCAGAAAAATGTCCAAAAATATTTCAATATATGGTTGAAGATAAACAAGGATGATATTGTATAGAAACATAACACTCTGAATTCTTAGTCGAATACGTTTTTTAAATGATCTATTAAAAGTAAATAGGCAATTTACACGAAAATCAAATTCTTGAAAATAACTAAACAGGATACAGAATGAGACAGATTTTATAATAATATGCGTTGGAAATGAGACGAGCGATGTAAAACGTAAAATAATTAGATTGTCCACAAGTTAACCTTGTGGACGGACGATCGGGCTTACGGAAGATCGTGACAGCAATGTGCGTCTATATGGGCGTAAAACAAAACATAGTTATCTATATGATTTACGATGGTTATCTGCCGATTTGCTAATCTGACTATTTGCAATAAACAAAAGTACAATCAGCAGGAAATAGAGGGGGGAGGGGTATTCGGTCTATTAAACGGGAAAACAGATTAAAGAATAATTCTAATTTAATGTTTTCTTGTCTAAAAAAAACAAGATAAGGGAATTTACATACAAATTGATATAATTTGTCAACTAAAAAAAAGGAAGATATAAAAATTGCAGAAGCAGCGAACGTGAAAATAGTCAGGTTTTCAAATCACAATTCTTTCATTTTATCTTCGATCTTAAGAGTGCATTAGTGTTAATACGATAAAATATGAATATACATTGGCAGTATACATATAAATAAAACAAAATTACTACCTTTATCTTATGTATAGTTTATTCAGTTAACCCAACGATAGGTTATTTCTCTGCCTGGATCTCTTAAGACTGAAGATCATAACGAAGCTTAATGAGTTTTAAGATTACATTAATAGAAAAGCGTTCAACAGTACATTAATGTTTATAGTATTAAAGAGGTATAGTAGGAAACTAGTAAAGAAAAGCTGTTAGTGTTTATTTATACGCTAGATTAATCATAATCACCGCACTAAATAAATCTTGGTTAAAGTAAAGAGGAGTTATCGCAAAGTTTGTCTGAGGAATCCAGCCAAAGAGTAATAATAATGGGGCTGTATAGAGTCTTATCTGAAACATATTTAGCCAGCCAACGGTGAATTATCATAAAGGAAATTACTGTTACAGAACAGTCTGAAATAAGTTTATATTATAGACACGAATAGGCCAGTTCAAAAGGAAATTAATGTTATAGAACAGTTTGAAATAAATTTATATTAGGTACCACCAGGTCATTTCCAAAGAAAAAAACATCAGACCTACATGTAATTGGTGAATTTGCCATTACACCATGGGCAAATTAAAACTATTTGTTTTTTTGTGGAAAGAGTGGATATTAAAACTAACATTTGAAACGAATTTTGTCCACATTTAAAATATTGACATAGCTAAGTTTAAGTTGGATTAGAAACAAGTGTTATGTCTACATGCAGTAAATATATTGTGTTGTGTTTTGATATTCACAACACCTGTGTGCGCTGCCTTTATTAGATTCATAATTAAAACCAGGATGGATTGACCCATCATTCACATTCCGTATGGTGTGTTGTGAGCTTTATTACCGATAATGGTTAGCTAGTTACCGATCGGCACGGACGTGTTGCTCCTTCTCAATGATTTGTTGTGTTTTCTGGAATAGTTGAACCGCTCAATAACTGACAGTTGCCATCAACGACTGTTTATTATTATTCTTGAAGTAAAATTCCCAGCACTCTGTTGAAACTCTCCCGATGACCACTTGTCGGCCGCCAACCGTGAGGTCAGACATATATACCTTGTATGTTGATAGACCAATTAGCACCAGGTAGAACAGAACGACTCCAGAAAGCTTCAATAAAAGATTATCCTACCATCTTGCCCATAGTAATTGAATGATATTTTATGGCATGTCAGAATTGTTGTGTAGGTCTTCATGCTACTTGCGGGAGATGAATGGAAATGCAAAGCAAATTTGACAATGGATTATAATTGTTCAGTCTGATAAAAATACAAATCTATATTTCGTTTCGTTTCTTTATACTTTCGATGGTCTCTACTACATGAATATGTGACCGGTTGTAGCGGAAAATCGCGTCAGGGGTCATATGAGAGAATTTTGACCCTATGACCTCAGATATTTGATTAACTAATCAGCGCTGATGTTTCTAGTGGGTTACCCACAATTCCATGCACCTCACACCCAAAACTCGCCGTAACAGACCGTTTCAATCGCTAATGCCTCACCTCATCCAGAACGCGTGCTATATAACAACTCTTTCCGATCCTAGTGTAGTAAAACGAAATTTTGAAGTATAAAAAACGAAGCGAAATAGAATCTATGTTTTCATCAGATTGCTAATAGTCCACCCTATATATATGCGGGGGCTACCCATTATTACCCATGTGCGTCTACCATACATTACTTGCAAGCCAAGTTGTGCTCTGAAAATCTCTGGATATTCCCTATCTATTAACAACCCCAGTATATAGGTATGTCTAGTAAAGTTAAACGAATTAAGTAATCAACAGAATCCGAAAAGCTCAAATGAGATGGAAATCCGTTCCCAATAGTTCCACAACGTGGCTTTTATTTTTTGTGGATTTATTCGTAGTCCAATGGATATGTGATTTTTTTTAAAAAAAAAAAGAAACATCAAAAATGTTCAATTTATGTTAAAAGTATACAGGGACGGACCCAGGAATTATTGCAGGGGGGGGGGGGGTGCCAGGTTTCTGTTACGGTAATCTGCCACCATCGTCTCTAAATTACATAGGCATACATACAAATTGAGCTTTTTAAACAGAGAAATCATTTTTATACTGATGTAGGATCACTTTATGATGTAATTTCATTGATGCAAGGCATTATTTTTTTTATGTAGCTGAGCAGCGTGGGGTTTGGACCCCCCCCCACCCCCCGTTGGATCCGCCCCTGGTATATAAATGTTGTGTACTATGAATTATGTTGATCATTTTAAGATTTTGGAACCAATTCTAAACATTGAATTTTAACGTTTAGATTCTCTGAACGTCATTGAGGAATCCCTTGCAAACAACAATATTGTGAAAGATGAATCTATAAAAGTATTATCAATCAAGAAATTGTACAATCCCTTTCAGTATTCACAAAGATATGATGAATTGAAACTAGTCAACATTCGAAATTCACTGCAGACGACAAGCCAGCGCCACCTATGAATATTTCTGAAATCTTTTATGGGCTTCTTTTGTCCGACTGAATCCAATTCGAAGGGTTATCTACCGTTGATACTTCAATTCTGATTTCTTAATTATACGAATTGAGTACATTTTAGTGTGGATCATTATTAGTCGATGATATGTTTCTGTTTTCCGAAAAATGCAATTGACGCACAAAGACTTCAAACATCAAAATATAGCTGTCTAAACTCCACCGTGAATTATATTTATGAAATATCTTATAAATTAGAAAATGTCGGTATAAGCCTGTATATACCCAACTGTTTTAAAATAACAAATTATATGTAGAAATATATATGTAGTGACTGTTTAAATGAAAACTCCAGTTTAAATCTGTAGTTTACAGATGCAATTACCACCTGTGATAATAACAAACCTAGTGTCTATATCAAACCATATCACATTTAACTTCACACAAATAGACGAATGCAACTCAACTGCAGCTTCAGCCATCGCCTTGAGTCACTGGCCATGATAATATTTTGGTTAAACTACGCCATCTTGATCTCTTTCAAATCTAAGATAAAGAGCCGATGAAATCAAACCATCCCTCAGCAACTTCCAAGATCAGCTATTTCCAAAATAAGCGCGTTTCCTTTGACCTTCTCTTCGGTCGTCAGAACCTTCCCAAATACGTGTTTAGATAATATTTGGATATTATCTTATTTGTCTTTTAGCATTTACAAACATTGATATCATCTAGCCAGAAAACAACAAGTGTCTGTTATACTGGAAGTTCGGAATCCTGTCGTGGTTCTTAGATAATTGTTTGATGTAAGTCTTTTAATAGTGGTTACCCGATATATCCTCATGCCAGAAGCATGTACAACCTTATCATGTAAAATGTATTATCCAAAACTAGACAATCGTTCCTTGACTTTTTAGCCGGTCACGAAAACCTGCCCACAATCTCCGAACATGTATATGCAACTGTAAGACTGATAACCGTGTCTAAAATAGCTCTGAGTGATGCTTTTGGCATTTAAGACGTTATATTGACGTTTAACAGATGAAAAAAAACATTTCATAGGCTTAATTGTTAGTTTCTCTTCTGGTTGTTCAATCACAACAAGGTTCGGTAGATATGAATTTAAACTAACTGATATGAATTTAAACTGACTGATGGTATTAAGAATCTGCTCTACCCAATTATGTCTTTTATTGGTTCTTTCCGTTCTACGTGTGGTACGGAGTCTTGGATCGAATCCATTGATTGGATGACAAAAAAGTTTCAAATACATCCTCAGCTTGCTAGGTCATCTTTGTGTCAAGTAAATAAAGTGCGGATGTTTGCGCAATAAACGTCATTTCCCCAAACGTCGGAAACGACAATGTTTTCATTATAATTATTTATGATTTTGTTTGTATCAATATTCTTCATGAATCAGGATGAAATGAAACGTGAAGCACCCTTTCCTTCCCTCATCAGCTGACAACCAACACTGTACTGAAAGGGAACACGAAAACGTATGCCACCTTACTGAAATGTTGCTCTTCGCACTCCCCATGTTATCTTCAGGAATTAATTCAGACAACCATTGCGTCATATCAATCGTCTTGGAAGTTAACAAAGAACATAAATGATCTAGCGCGATAGGGGTTCCAATTAAATTCCAGGAAACATCGGCACGTATGTAATGAATAGTGATGCAATAGCCCGTAATTATTTTATTGCAAACATTAAATCGTTATTTGACTTTATGCGCGGTCAAGAAAACCTGAACAAGTACATGTACCGAATGAATGATAACCATATCTAATAGATATTTGGGAAACAAGTCTGACATTTTAAGACTTTAAACAAATCTTTCATTAGATGGATTGTTATTTTTTTCACCGGCTTCCTAACCTTTAATCACAGCTTGACGTCTGTGGATATCTATTTGAACTGACCGCATCTTGATATTAAGAACCGGTGTAGATATGGTAAGAATTTGCATCAGTTTGTTATCAAATGTTTTCGTTTTACTAATAAAGATTTCCAACATTATGAGTATTGATAACAGAGTCGATGTTACATTACCAGCTTCAGTATGGGCGTGTAGATTGCAATATTATGTCCTTTGACTACCCTCTACCCAGTAGTCGCAGCCTTTGAAATTCAAAATGTGGGTATAGCCCCGCGATCACACGGCTATTCACCTACAGTTAGTAATGGACATGACACTTATTAAAGTTTAGGTTGTCGATTGATTCGGTGTTAGTATTAAAATAGTCTCCTAATTTGGTTGGGGGAAATGGGTAAAACATCATAAACTAAACAGTTTCTAAACAAATTTTAATACTATGTCTTTATTTCAGTATATTTCATGTAAGTCATAGTAGAGCAGAACGAAAAGGGTACGTGCAGGCTAGAAATAAAAAATTAAGAAACATGACTCACGGGCATTTTGATCTGAAACGACTACATTAGACTTCACACAGAAACAAAAACGTATAAGAGAAAATATTTCCTTCTTCGAACTATTTTCTATAGATTTGATTGCCCAATATATGCTTGGTCTAATTAGGGTTTCACACTGCGTAGCTTGTGTGAAACACTATTGTTTTTGTTAAAATTATTATTAGGCTTTCAGACTTTCGTCTGAAAGCCTATTGAGATTACTAAAATTATTATTAGGCTTTCAGACTTTCGTCTGAAAGCCTATTGTGATTACTAAAATTATTAGGGTTTCACACTGCGTAGCTTGTGTGAAACACTATTGTTTTTGTTAAAATTATTATTCTTCTTCTTATTATTATTAGGCTTTCAGACTTTCGTCTGAAAGCCTATTGAGATTACTAAAATTATTATTATTATTATTATTATTATTATTATTATTATTTACCGCGAGGGCCTAGATCTCCATGATCGAAAACAGATATCGATCTGGAATTAGCTTTTCTATTGGGAAACCATGTGGTGGCTACTTGATAAAATATTTTTGAAATTTCTGCGCATACCGGAAGTGACCGAACTTTGTACTTTCTCTAAAAATTGAAAATCGGCTATAGTTTCGTCAATTCTTTATCCATTTTCAAACAAATTACATTTTTGGAATCCCTGGATCTTTTCTGAGAAAATGGCTATCTCACATTTTTCAATTTCGAACATTCGTCTATGACTTTTATAGTTCGAAAATTGAACTTATGTTGTTTACGAGACAATTTTTGTTATTTTTCAAAATTTTCAAATTTGACCTACATTTTTGGATACCTGAAGTCCATCCGATTCCAGTAATATAAGTTTCATTCAGAGTTATCGCCCTTTATTTTTCGATTTTTTTCGAATTTTCTTCCCATTTTGTGAGCTCGGGTTTCGTTTTATGGCAGAATTGACGTTTCTGAAACTTCTGGAACATGAAGTTAAAGTCCAATATCAACAGGTAAAGCAATTTCGACAAGACTCCTTAAACCGGAAGTGGTCGAAATAATGTGCAAAATTTGCAAAAAAACGAAAAAAATGGGTGGTTTTGGGAAAAACGTGATTTCTTCGCCCGATATCAACGGATTAAAGGGATTAAGGTATCGTTGGGTTGCATGAAGAATGGACTATCGTATGATACCCAAATCATACAGATACTATGAAAAGGTAGCAAAATATGGCACGCTGAAAATCAAGTATTTTCTGATTTGGAGCGTTTTTGGATGCCTGTATCTCGAAAACTTAACCTACAATTTTTTTTATTTTTTTTCTATCGAGAGTCCTTTTGGAGGTATTTGGCATGAAGCCATCCAATAGGACTTTGAAATGTCTGGAATAGGATAAAAAAGGGACTGAAAATCGAAAAAAGTCGAAAAATCGTGAAATTTTAGAAAATGCTCTACTATTTTTTTATTTTAAGAGATTTTTAAAAAAAGGTTGTATATTCAGATAGCTGACCTAATTACGATTCTAACGATGTATAATATGTATGTAATTATTAAAATTTAATTTTCGATATTTTAAATTTTTTGCATTTTTGGCACTTTTGAACATAGGATTTCTCAGGGGCATTTTATCTGATCAGATAATGTAATATATCATTACAGAGCCCTGTGGCTATTTTAGTGCCCAAACCGGCTATTAGAACTATTCCGACAATAATAACCATACCGGAAGTATTCAAAAAATGAAAAAAAAGAGTAAAAACATTGTCGCACTTGCGAAAAACTTGATTTCTCCCTTAGGTAATAGCGGACCAAAAGAACTAAAGTGTCGCTGGATAGCCCTATTAATGGACCATCATATGGTATCTAAATAATACGATTTCGATGGTAAGGAAATAAATTATTGTATGCCAAAAATCTAGTATTTTCCAACTTTTTAACATTCTGAGACGCCCTTTTCTCGAAAACGACGCCTACGATTTTTCTTAAACTTTTCTTACTCAAAGTCCTGTTAGTTGTCTATATAGGGAATCCAAAATGAAAAGCATTGAAATAATATAAGTGGTCGAAAAATGGCCTCAAACTTTGAAAAAAATTGAAAAATCGTTAAATTTTTTGAAACGCTCTTTAATTTATCTTTTTTTCTAAAACTACTCAATGGATGTTTCTGACACTTTTGGTACAGAAAGTTAAGTATCCAAAGGACTTCGTAAAGCTATCACAACAACGATCGTAAAACCGGAAGTAGTCGAAAAAATGTCCGATATTTCGAAAAAAAATTATTTTTTTACGAAAACCTTTTTTATTTATGAATATTTTTTGATGATATTTTACACAGGGTTAAAATATCATCGTACTTGAGCAGAAATGAGAAAAAAAATTGTCTCGGTAATTTGCGTTAGCCGCCATCGGCTAATTTAGTTTTTCGTACCCAGAAAAATTATTTATTGTTCGATTTGTATAAAACAAAGTTCATATGCACCATGGTCCCAATTGTAATTTTTTTTGTTACGGTGAAATTTTTCTGTCGGCAACGGGAGTGACGTAATATTAACAAAAACTACAATTTTGACAGTTCGGTACCACTTTTTGAAAGCAAATATTATTTTTTTTCAAAACTGATATAACTAAAAGGATGCACCCTGCAAAGGTGCACAAAAACCTTAGCTCATATTTTTTAATTTCAACTTCATTTTCGGGCAATTTCGAATAAAATGTAAAATAAAGTGTAAAATTCAGTTATTTACAATTCATTCAGCGTCTTCATATTTTGAAATATTTATTTGTAATTTTCATAAACTCGTAGCAATAATCCAGACGAAGAGAATGTATGCGAAAATTAGTTTGTAATATGAGCAGTTGCCGAGAAATATGCAATTTTGCATGCATCACTTTTCACGTTATTTTGCCTATAAAAGAGTTAATTATTATTCGATTTGCAATATTTTTTTTCCATTTGATGCCTAATGCCAATTTGGACTAGGTCAAGCCAATTTTACATTTTCACTGTGACCGGAAATGACGTCATTTGGGCAAAAACTGTATTTTTAACCTAAAAAACAAATATTTTATTCAAATGAGTCTGCCTTATAATATTTTTAAAATTATGATATTTGATTCCCATCAACGAATAAAATGAAGCCATACGACCATACAGATACCACAAAATGGTTTCTAACTTGTACGGTTACAGAGAAATAGGCGATCTTCTATAAGTCACTTTTCAAGGTTTTTGGTCTGTAAAACTGTCAATTATTATTCGATTTTTACAATTTATTTACCATTTCATGCCTTATGCTATTTATGACTTCTATGAACCAAGTTAAAATTTTCAATATCACCGGAAGTAATGTAATTTTTGCAAAAAACGTATTTTTAGCCTTTAAAACAAACATTTTTTTGAAGGGATTTATATTTATTATTCGTTTAACTTTATAACGTCTGACTCTAATGGGCAGTAAGACTGAATCAATACCATCATATTGATATCAAGAAAAATCTTCTAGCATGTTCCCTTGCCGAATAATAACCAATTTTCCGAAGGTCACTTTTCAGTTTTTTACCTTCTTAATTTCAGTTTATGGGTTATAGGTTAATTATTTATTGTCCGATATTTATAAAAAAAAGTTTGTATTTTGTATGTTGCGAATTTTCGACTTATTTTTCATCTATAAAAATTTCTTTCGGCACCGGAAGTGACATACTTTTGCCATAATTTACAATTTTGACCGGTCTTTTAGCCAGCAAATATTACTTTTACATATGATAGAGGGTGTCACTGAAGCAAAACAACTAAAGTATAGTTTGGTAGCTCAATGGATCGGCTATGGTATAATAAACTTCCTGTATGATTCCTGAAAGCCGGTTCAGTGCTGCTTGCAGGTCTAGTTATTATTATTATTATTCAGATTCCAATTTGAATAGATCTCAGCAACTACGTGTCGCATCGTTACGATTTCTTCGGTTTTACTGGGAAAGTGGGTGTGACTTAGAGGATAAAGCTATTTTGAACGTTCTGCGACAATGCGAAATATCCGAAATCACCGAAGTTATCGTTTTTAAAAATATTACAGTAATTTTAACAATAATCATTGGATTTTAACTTTCGATACATTTTGGCATAGCCTGAGACAGGGCACATAGCTACGCTACTTTCGATTTTTGATTTTCGGCAAATCTTCGAAGATATTAGGCGCCAAATTTCGAAAATTTAAAATTTTACAAAAAACTTTTTTATTTATGAATATTTTTTAGTCGTATTGTGCACAGAATTAAAGGGTCATCTGACTAGTGCAAAAATGTTAAAAAATTTTGTCTCAGTAATTTACCTTGGCTGCCATTGGCTAATTCAGTTTTTCAGTCCTAGATTAATTTTTTATTGTTCGATTTGTATAAAACAAAGTTCATATGCTTCGTTGTATCAATTGTCGTTTTTTTTATTACCGAAAGTGTTATCTGTCGGCACCGGAAGTGGCATAATTTTACCAAAAACTACAATTTTGACAGTTATTTACGATCTTCATAAACAAATATTATTTTTTTGAAAAATTATATGACTCAAAGAGTGTGCCCTTTCAAGGCGCAAAAAATGTAGGAAGCAGTTTTTTTAATTTCGATTTCATTTTCGAGCAAATTCGATTAAGAGGCTAAAAATGGTGTAAAATTGGCCTATTTACAACCTATTCAGGCTTTTCAGATTTTAAAATATTTCTTCGTAACTTTTATAAACTTGTAGCTATAATCCATACGAAGAAAATGTATGTTAAAATTCGTTTGTAATATAAGCAGTTGCCAAGAAATGGGCAGTTCTGCATAAGTCACTGTTTTCGTTATTTTGCCTGTAAAATAGTCAATTATTATTGGATTTTTATAAAAGTGACATCATTTGATTCAAAAAGCACGTAGCGTCATATCAAGTTGATTACAATTTAAAATTGACACCGGAAGTGACATCATTTGGTCAAAAAATGCATTTTACACTTTTTTAAATCAATGTTTTATTCAACCAAGAATAACTTAATATGTATTAATAATTTTAACTTTTGGTTTAAATTCACATATAAACAAAACTCATATGGTCATATAGATATCATAAAATGGTTTCTAACTTGTTCGGTTGCCGAGAAATAGACGGTTTTCTACAGGTCACTTTTGAAGGTTTCGGGGCCACAAAAGGGTCAATTATTATTCGATTTTCATAAACGTCACACCATGTTATACCTAATGCCATTTGGGATTTCATACAAGTAATTTAAGATTTTCATTATCACCGGAAGTAACGTCATTTTGGCAAAAACTGTATTTTTAGCCTCCAAAACAGATATTTTATTCAAATGAGTCTGTTTTGAAATCTTTTTCAAATTATGGTATTTGATGCCAATCAACAAATAGAATGAACCCATACGATCATACAGATACCACAAAATGGTTTCTAACTTGTACGGTTGCCGAGAAATAGCCGATTTTCTACAAGTCACTTTTCAAGTTTTTTGGTCTTTAAAAGTGGCAATTATTATTCGATTTAACGTTTTTATTTATAAATATTATTTAGTCGTGTTGTGCACAGAATTAAAGAGTCATCTGACTAGCGCAAAAATGTTAAAAAAATTTGTCTCAGTAATTTTCCTTGGCCGCCATTAGCCAATTCAGTTTTTCAGTCCTAGATTAATTTTTTATTGTTCGATTTGTATAAAACAAAGTTCATATGCTTCGTTGTCCCAATTGTTATTTTTTTTATTACCAAAAGTGTTATCTAGCAAATTGGATTAAGGGGTGAAAAAAGGCGTAAAATTTACCTATTTACAACCCATTCAGGCTTTTCAGATTTTAAATTTTTTTTACTTAACTTTTATAAACCTGTCACTATAATCCATACGAAGAGAATGTATGTTAAAATTAGTTTCTAATATAAGCAGTTGCCGAGAAATGGGCAGTTTTGCATAAGTCACTGTTTTCGTAATGTTGCCTGTAAAATAGTCAATTATTAATGGATATTCACAAAAGTGACATCATTTGATTCAAAAAGCAAGTGTGCGTCATATCATGTTGATTACTATTTAAAATTGACACCGGAAGTGACGCCATTTAGTCAAAAACTCAATTTTTAACTTTTAAAATCGATCTTTTTTTCAACCAAGAATTATGTCACATGTAATAATAAAATTAACTTTTGGTTTAAATTCACATATTAACAAAACTCATACGGTCAAATAGATATCATAAAATTGTTTCTAACTTGTTCGGTTGTCGAGATATAGGCGATTTTCTGAAAGTCACTTTTGAAGGTTTTTGGCCCATAAAAGTGTCAATTATTATTTGATTTTCATAAAATTTTCACCCTTTGAAGCCTAATGTCATAGACGATGTTATAAAACTAATTTAACGTTTTCATTATCACCGGAAGTAGCGTCATTTTGGCAAAAACTGTATTTCAAGCCTTCAAAACCGATATTTTATTCAAATGAGTCTGATTTGTAATGTTTATACAATTATGATATTTGATTCCAATCAACAAATAGATTAAACCCATACGGTCATATAAATACCAAAAAATGGTTTCTAACTTGTACGGTTGCCGAGAAATAGACGATTTTCTACACGTCACTTTTCAAGGTTTTTGGTCTATAAAAGTGGAAATTATTATTCGATTTACATAAAATTTTCACCATATGATGCCTATTGCCATTTCTGATTTCATAAGACTAAGGGAACATTTACATTATCACCGGAAGTACTGTTATTTTGTCAGGATCAATTACATGTAACAAATGTATAAAATAAAATTGCTGGATTTGTTTGATTCTGTTTCCATTTTATTTGATGTGTGCAATGCTTATGTGGAAACCTGTATATTGGTTTCATTGGTACCGGAAAGGACATATGTTCAAGGGTAACGTAGCACCAAAAGTGACACAAGTTCAAGTTCAAAGGTAACATGGCAAAAGTGAAACCCGTCATTCCTGCATGCAGGTCTAGTTAGGGTTTCACACTGCGTAGCTTGTGTGAAACACTATTGTTTTTGTTAAAATTATTATTCTTATTATTATTATTATTATTATTATTCAGATTCCAATTTGAATAGATCTCAGCAACTACGTGTCGCATCGTTACGATTTCTTCGGTTTTACTGGGAAAGTGGGTGTGACTTAGAGGATAAAGCTATTTTGAACGTTCTGCGACAATGCGAAATGTCCGAAATCACCGAAGTTATCGTTTTTAAAAATATTGCAGTAATTTTAACAATAATCATTGGATTTTAACTTTCGATACATTTTGGCATAGCCTGAGACAGGGCACATAGCTACGCTACTTTCGATTTTTGATTTTCGGCAAATCTTCGAAGATATTAGGCGCCAAATTTCGAAAATTTAAAATTTTACAAAAAACTTTTTTATTTATGAATATTTTTTAGTCGTATTGTGCACAGAATTAAAGGGTCATCTGACTAGTGCAAAAATGTTAAAAAATTTTGTCTCAGTAATTTACCTTGGCCGCCATTGGCTAATTCAGTTTTTCAGTCCTAGATTAATTTTTTATTGTTCGATTTGTATAAAACAAAGTTCATATGCTTCGTTGTATCAATTGTCGTTTTTTTTATTACCGAAAGTGTTATCTGTCGGCACCGGAAGTGGCATAATTTTACCAAAAACTACAATTTTGACAGTTATTTACGATCTTCATAAACAAATATTATTTTTTTGAAAAATTATATGACTCAAAGAGTGTGCCCTTTCAAGGCGCAAAAAATGTAGGAAGCAGTTTTTTTAATTTCGATTTCATTTTCGAGCAAATTCGATTAAGAGGCTAAAAATGGTGTAAAATTGGCCTATTTACAACCTATTCAGGCTTTTCAGATTTTAAAATATTTCTTCGTAACTTTTATAAACTTGTAGCTATAATCCATACGAAGAAAATGTATGTTAAAATTCGTTTGTAATATAAGCAGTTGCCAAGAAATGGGCAGTTCTGCATAAGTCACTGTTTTCGTTATTTTGCCTGTAAAATAGTCAATTATTATTGGATTTTTATAAAAGTGACATCATTTGATTCAAAAAGCACGTAGCGTCATATCAAGTTGATTACAATTTAAAATTGACACCGGAAGTGACATCATTTGGTCAAAAAATGCATTTTACACTTTTTTAAATCAATGTTTTATTCAACCAAGAATAACTTAATATGTATTAATAATTTTAACTTTTGGTTTAAATTCACATATAAACAAAACTCATATGGTCATATAGATATCATAAAATGGTTTCTAACTTGTTCGGTTGCCGAGAAATAGACGGTTTTCTACAGGTCACTTTTGAAGGTTTCGGGGCCATAAAAGGGTCAATTATTATTCGATTTTCATAAACGTCACACCATGTTATACCTAATGCCATTTGGGATTTCATACAAGTAATTTAAGATTTTCATTATCACCGGAAATAACGTCATTTTGGCAAAAACTGTATTTTTAGCCTCCAAAACAGATATTTTATTCAAATGAGTCTGTTTTGAAATCTTTTTCAAATTATGGTATTTGATGCCAATCAACAAATAGAATGAACCCATACGATCATACAGATACCACAAAATGGTTTCTAACTTGTACGGTTGCCGAGAAATAGCCGATTTTCTACAAGTCACTTTTCAAGTTTTTTGGTCTTTAAAAGTGGCAATTATTATTCGATTTAACGTTTTTATTTATAAATATTATTTAGTCGTGTTGTGCACAGAATTAAAGAGTCATCTGACTAGCGCAAAAATGTTAAAAAAATTTGTCTCAGTAATTTTCCTTGGCCGCCATTAGCTAATTCAGTTTTTCAGTCCTAGATTAATTTTTTATTGTTCGATTTGTATAAAACAAAGTTCATATGCTTCGTTGTCCCAATTGTTATTTCTTTTATTACCAAAAGTGTTATCGAGCAAATTGGATTAAGGGGTGAAAAAAGGCGTAAAATTGACCTATTTACAACCCATTCAGGCTTTTCAGATTTTAAAATTTTTTTACTTAACTTTTATAAACCTGTCACTATAATCCATACGAAGAGAATGTATGTTAAAATTAGTTTCTAATATAAGCAGTTGCCGAGAAATGGGCAGTTTTGCATAAGTCACTGTTTTCGTAATGTTGCCTGTAAAATAGTCAATTATTAATGGATATTCACAAAAGTGACATCATTTGATTCAAAAAGCAAGTGTGCGTCATATCATGTTGATTACTATTTAAAATTGACACCGGAAGTGACGTCATTTAGTCAAAAACTCAATTTTTAACTTTTAAAATCGATCTTTTTTTCAACCAAGAATTATGTCACATGTAATAATAAAATTAACTTTTGGTTTAAATTCACATATTAACAAAACTCATACGGTCAAATAGATATCATAAAATTGTTTCTAACTTGTTCGGTTGTCGAGATATAGGCGATTTTCTGAAAGTCACTTTTGAAGGTTTTTGGCCCATAAAAGTGTCAATTATTATTTGATTTTCATAAAATTTTCACCCTTTGAAGCCTAATGTCATAGACGATGTTATAAAACTAATTTAACGTTTTCATTATCACCGGAAGTAGCGTCATTTTGGCAAAAACTGTATTTTAAGCCTTCAAAACCGATATTTTATTCAAATGAGTCTGATTTGTAATGTTTATACAATTATGATATTTGATTCCAATCAACAAATAGATTAAACCCATACGGTCATATAAATACCAAAAAATGGTTTCTAACTTGTACGGTTGCCGAGAAATAGACGATTTTCTACACGTCACTTTTCAAGGTTTTTGGTCTATAAAAGTGGAAATTATTATTCGATTTACATAAAATTTTCACCATATGATGCCTTATGCCATTTCTGATTTCATAAGACTAAGGGAACATTTACATTATCACCGGAAGTACTGTTATTTTGTCAGGATCAATTACATGTAACAAATGTATAAAATAAAATTGCTGGATTTGTTTGATTCTGTTTCCATTTTATTTGATGTGTGCAATGCTTATGTGGAAACCTGTATATTGGTTTCATTGGTACCGGAAAGGACATATGTTCAAGGGTAACGTAGCACCAAAAGTGACACAAGTTCAAGTTCAAAGGTAACATGGCAAAAGTGAAACCCGTCATTCCTGCATGCAGGTCTAGTTCTTATTAGGGTTTCACACTGCGAAGCTTGTGTGAAACACTATTGTTTTTGTTAAAATTATTATTCTTATTATTATTATTATTATTCTTCTTTTGTTTTGAGTAGATCTCAGCAACTACGTGTCGCATCGTTACGATTTCTTCGGTTTTACTGGGAAAGTGGGTGTGACTTAGAGGATAAAGCTATTTTGAACGTTCTGCGACAATGCGAAATGTCCGAAATCACCGAAGTTATCGTTTTTACAAATATTGCGGTAATTTTAACAATAATCATGGGATTTTAACTTTCGATACATTTTGGCATAGCTGGAGACAGGGCACATAGCTGCGCTACTTTCGATTTTTGATTTTCGGCAAATCTTCGAAGATATTAGGCGCCAAATTTCGGAAATTTAAAATTTTACAAAAAACTTTTTTATTTATGAATATTTTTTAGTCGTGTTGTGCACAGAATTAAAGAGTCATCTGACTTGCGCAAAAATGTTAAAAAATTTTGTCTCAGTAGTTTTCCTTGGCCTCCATTGGCTAATTCAGTTTTTCAGTCCTAGATTAATTTTTTATTGTTCGATTTGTATAAAACAAAGTTCATATGCTTCGTTGTCTCAATTGTCATTTTTTTTATTACCAAAAGTATTATCTGTCGGCACCGGAAGTGGCATAATTTTACCAAAAACTACAATTTTGACAGTTAGGTACATTTTTTGAAAACAAATATTATTTTTTTGAAAAATTATATGACTCAAAGAGTGTGTCCTTTAAAGGCGCAAAAAATGTCGGAAGCAGTTTTTTTAATTTCTTTTTCATTTTCTAGCAAATTGGATTAAGAGGTGAAAAAAGGCGTAAAATTGACCCATTTACAACTCATTCAGGCTTTTCAGATTTTAAAATATTTTTACGTAACTTTTATAAACTTGTAGCTATAATCCATACGAAGAGAATGTATGTGAAAATTAGTTTGTAATATAAGCAGTTGCCGAGAAATAGGCAATTTTGCATGAGTCACTTTTCACGTAATTTTGGCTGTAAAAGAATCAATTATTATTCGATTTTCAATTTTCTTTCGCCATTGGATGCCTAATACCATAGTGGACTATGTCAAACCATTTTACCCCTTGCGCTGCCACCGGAAATGACGTCATTTGCTCAAAACTTAAATTTTAGCCTTCAAAAAACAATACTTTATTCAAATGAGTCGTATTTGTTATTTTTTTCAAATTGTGATATTTGATTCTATTGATCAAATAGATTGAACCCATACGATCATACAGATACCACAAAATGGTTTCTAACTTGTACGGTTGCAGAGAAATGGGCGATTTTCCTTAAGTCACTTTTCAAGGTTTTTGGTCTATAAAAGTGTCAGTTATTATTCGATTTTCATAAAATTTTCACCATATGATATCTTGTGTCATTTATGATTTCATAGAACTAATTTAACATTTTCAGTATCACCGGAAGTAATGTCATTTTGGCAAAAACTGTATTTTTAGCCTTCAAAACAGACATTTTTTTCAAATGAGTCTGATTTGTAATATATTTCAAATTATGATATTTGATTCCAATCAACAAATGGATTGAACCCATACGATCATATAGATACCAAAAGATAGTTTTTATCGTGTACGGTTGCCGAGAAATAGACGATTTTCTACAAGTCACTTTTCAAGGTTTTTGGTCTATAAAAGTGGCAATTCTCATTCGATTTACATACAATTTTCGCCATTATGATGCCTTATGCCATTTCTGATTTCATAAAACTAATTGAACATTTTCATTATCACCGGAAGTAATGAAATTTTGCCAGGATCACTTACAAGTAACATATATATAAAATGAATTGATATTGCTGGATTTGGTTGATTCTTCGTCCATTTTATTTGATGTTTACAATGCTTATGTGGAAACCTGTTTGATGGTTTCATTGGTATCGGAAGTGACATATGTTTAAGGGTAACGTGGCACCGAAAGTGACGTGGCACCAGTGAAACCCGCCATTCCTGCATGCAGGTCTAGTTATTATTATTATTATTATTATTATTCAGATTCCAATTTGAATAGATCTCAGCAACTACGTGTCGCATCGTTACGATTTCTTCGGTTTTACTGGGAAAGTGGGTGTGACTTAGAGGATAAAGCTATTTTGAACGTTCTGCGACAATGCGAAATGTCCGAAATCACCGAAGTTATCGTTTTTAAAAATATTGCAGTAATTTTAACAATAATCATTGGATTTTAACTTTCGATACATTTTGGCATAGCCTGAGACAGGGCACATAGCTACGCTACTTTCGATTTTTGATTTTCGGCAAATCTTCGAAGATATTAGGCGCCAAATTTCGAAAATTTAAAATTTTACAAAAAACTTTTTTATTTATGAATATTTTTTAGTCGTATTGTGCACAGAATTAAAGGGTCATCTGACTAGTGCAAAAATGTTAAAAAATTTTGTCTCAGTAATTTACCTTGGCCGCCATTGGCTAATTCAGTTTTTCAGTCCTAGATTAATTTTTTATTGTTCGATTTGTATAAAACAAAGTTCATATGCTTCGTTGTATCAATTGTCGTTTTTTTTATTACCAAAAGTGTTATCTGTCGGCACCGGAAGTGGCATAATTTTACCAAAAACTACAATTTTGACAGTTATTTACGATCTTCATAAACAAATATTATTTTTTTGAAAAATTATATGACTCAAAGAGTGTGCCCTTTCAAGGCGCAAATAATGTAGGAAGCAGTTTTTTTAATTTCGATTTCATTTTCGAGCAAATTCGATTAAGAGGCTAAAAATGGTGTAAAATTGGCCTATTTACAACCTATTCAGGCTTTTCAGATTTTAAAATATTTCTTCGTAACTTTTATAAACTTGTAGCTATAATCCATACGAAGAAAATGTATGTTAAAATTCGTTTGTAATATAAGCAGTTGCCAAGAAATGGGCAGTTCTGCATAAGTCACTGTTTTCGTTATTTTGCCTGTAAAATAGTCAATTATTATTGGATTTTTATAAAAGTGACATCATTTGATTCAAAAAGCACGTAGCGTCATATCAAGTTGATTACAATTTAAAATTGACACCGGAAGTGACATCATTTGGTCAAAAAATGCATTTTACACTTTTTTAAATCAATGTTTTATTCAACCAAGAATAACTTAATATGTATTAATAATTTTAACTTTTGGTTTAAATTCACATATAAACAAAACTCATATGGTCATATAGATATCATAAAATGGTTTCTAACTTGTTCGGTTGCCGAGAAATAGACGGTTTTCTACAGGTCACTTTTGAAGGTTTCGGGGCCATAAAAGGGTCAATTATTATTCGATTTTCATAAACGTCACACCATGTTATACCTAATGCCATTTGGGATTTCATACAAGTAATTTAAGATTTTCATTATCACCGGAAGTAACGTCATTTTGGCAAAAACTGTATTTTTAGCCTCCAAAACAGATATTTTATTCAAATGAGTCTGTTTTGAAATCTTTTTCAAATTATGGTATTTGATGCCAATCAACAAATAGAATGAACCCATACGATCATACAGATACCACAAAATGGTTTCTAACTTGTACGGTTGCCGAGAAATAGCCGATTTTCTACAAGTCACTTTTCAAGTTTTTTGGTCTTTAAAAGTGGCAATTATTATTCGATTTAACGTTTTTATTTATAAATATTATTTAGTCGTGTTGTGCACAGAATTAAAGAGTCATCTGACTAGCGCAAAAATGTTAAAAAAATTTGTCTCAGTAATTTTCCTTGGCCGCCATTAGCTAATTCAGTTTTTCAGTCCTAGATTAATTTTTTATTGTTCGATTTGTATAAAACAAAGTTCATATGCTTCGTTGTCCCAATTGTTATTTTTTTTATTACCAAAAGTGTTATCTAGCAAATTGGATTAAGGGGTGAAAAAAGGCGTAAAATTGACCTATTTACAACCCATTCAGGCTTTTCAGATTTTAAAATTTTTTTACTTAACTTTTATAAACCTGTCACTATAATCCATACGAAGAGAATGTATGTTAAAATTAGTTTCTAATATAAGCAGTTGCCGAGAAATGGGCAGTTTTGCATAAGTCACTGTTTTCGTAATGTTGCCTGTAAAATAGTCAATTATTAATGGATATTCACAAAAGTGACATCATTTGATTCAAAAAGCAAGTGTGCGTCATATCATGTTGATTACTATTTAAAATTGACACCGGAAGTGACGTCATTTAGTCAAAAACTCAATTTTTAACTTTTAAAATCGATCTTTTTTTCAACCAAGAATTATGTCACATGTAATAATAAAATTAACTTTTGGTTTAAATTCACATATTAACAAAACTCATACGGTCAAATAGATATCATAAAATTGTTTCTAACTTGTTCGGTTGTCGAGATATAGGCGATTTTCTGAAAGTCACTTTTGAAGGTTTTTGGCCCATAAAAGTGTCAATTATTATTTGATTTTCATAAAATTTTCACCCTTTGAAGCCTAATGTCATAGACGATGTTATAAAACTAATTTAACGTTTTCATTATCACCGGAAGTAGCGTCATTTTGGCAAAAACTGTATTTTAAGCCTTCAAAACCGATATTTTATTCAAATGAGTCTGATTTGTAATGTTTATACAATTATGATATTTGATTCCAATCAACAAACAGAATGAACCCATACGGTCATATAAATACCAAAAAATGGTTTCTAACTTGTACGGTTGCCGAGAAATAGACGATTTTCTACACGTCACTTTTCAAGGTTTTTGGTCTATAAAAGTGGAAATTATTATTCGATTTACATAAAATTTTCACCATATGATGCCTTATGCCATTTCTGATTTCATAAGACTAAGGGAACATTTACATTATCACCGGAAGTACTGTTATTTTGTCAGGATCAATTACATGTAACAAATGTATAAAATAAAATTGCTGGATTTGTTTGATTCTGTTTTCATTTTATTTGATGTGTGCAATGCTTATGTGGAAACCTGTATATTGGTTTCATTGGTACCGGAAAGGACATATGTTCAAGGGTAACGTAGCACCAAAAGTGACACAAGTTCAAGTTCAAAGGTAACATGGCAAAAGTGAAACCCGTCATTCCTGCATGCAGGTCTAGTTAATTTTTTTATTCTATTTTTGTATTTTATATAGTCTACCAATGTTGACTTTGTCGCGCTGTAAAACCGGTGCTATTTTAAAGCAAACTCACCCTCAACTGTCAAAATCGTGAACTCATTAAAGTGTCATAATAATTGACTACTATATACATCACGGTAAACAGAACCAGAACTACCTACATCAATTAAATGGGAGGAACACACACCCTTCACGTGCAGTTTTAATCGGCCCCTAGGTATGAAACTAATGGATTTTTTCAGAGTAGAATGACGCCGTATATTGATCAATATAAAATATAGCTTCTTATCCTATATGAAGACCATCGTGCACAAAACCGGGTATAGGGGCCCTTTCAAGAACACTAAACAATGTCATTAGGTTCGCTTGGTAGTGGTGTTGTCTGTTGATGTGCTACAAGGTATTTTCCATTTGTAAGTCATTAAAATAGTGACAAGAAAGTTCTTCTTTAGACAAAATGTTACTTGATTAAAACATACCGTCTAAACCTCATTGATAGATATGAATAATCAATAGATAATAATATGAAATGTTTAATACGTAAACCAATGTGCTTTTTAGTTAATACTGTTTTATTATAGCATATTGGGAACATGGTAGTTTGTTCTAGCTGTCTAAAATATATATTAGTTTGTTGAGAACTAAGACCGCACTGTTGATTTAAACTGGTAGTGATCAAACTGACCCGACACTACAATATAAATGACAAGTTGAGTATAGTTTGACGCGGCTTACCAGTCAGTAATTCACAGAATTAATGAAGACGGGTTAAATACAATCTTTAGGTCATCCAGGCGGTTAATATCACTCAATGAGCCAATATTAAATCTTCTTTCAAAAATAAACTTTACTGATCCTCGCACACACAACTTCAGAATTACTGAACAGCATTCATAAATCACTCAACAATCCCAACATTCCGAAGCAAATTGGAGATTACAGTAGATTCTACTGTGTAATTAAGTAATTCATGTTCTATTACATATCTATTATATAAAATAGGCAATCTGATTAAAATCCATTTGACCATCCTGTATGAGGTATTTTACAGCCTGTGTTGTTATTGACTCCCATTAAGAGTACACTGATTCACTGCATGATGATGTTATAACACCATTGTGAACAAAAACAGGTGCCACAGGTATCGAATGCTTTAATGATTTATAATGTATCACCATTGATGATTTATAATGTATCACCATTGATGATTTATAATGTATCATCATTGATGATTTGTTTTATTATAATTGATGATTTAGGATATTCATTACCATTGATGATTTAAGATATATCACTATATAATTCATCTCCGCCTACCTACGTATATAATAACTAATTTCAATAAATCTTAAATAAAAACTTATCGACAAATAGTGAAACCTTTTTGAAATACTTCAGACATTGTACTTGTTAAACTGGATTTTGACACCGCAAAGGCGCACAGCAGCATAATGGCATTACCGTTTTACTTATTCCAATTTAACAAAAATAAAGGCGAAAGGGTCCTTTAAATAGTAATTATATGATTTAAACAAAAATGCGTATGTTAATTGCCATCTTGGCGTTGTGATGATAATGACTGCAAAAGAAATCGGGTTGGTGCTGTGAAATCAGTAGAAGCAGAATGTACATATTGTATTGTAAAATTTTCGTCACTATAAATCCATTTTAAGTTGCACCAGGTCCAATTTACTAAGGTTTTGACCAGGAGTATTCTTGTTGGTAAAGCCACATTAACAGCGGGTGACCTAAAGGTCCATATTTGCCATTTATTCTGGAATAATGGGCCTTTAACATTACTTTTGGGGAAACGATCAGACATTGCTTACTTTTTAATATTTAGTTTTTGGTCTAGTTTTAGTCTATAGTTCCTGTCATGCGCAACTGAAATACAACTTGTTTTGCCGGGTGTGAACTGTTTATGGTGTAGTCATTAATTTATTTAGAGGTAACCGAACAGTTTGTTTTTTAAATAACCTGGCACTTGTTTCATGCTATTAAGTGTTTTATTTTAAGGTCGTGTACTGCATGTCAAGACGAAACTATCAAGTAGCACTTAATCATTTTTAATTACCTATTACACAGTGCATAATTGACGTGACATCTGTATACATCCATTTATCATAGATATATCTAATCGTATTAACTATTCAATTTAAAATGCATATTAAAGTGACTGGAGAGATCAGAAGAATTTGAATTTCCGAAATTTAAACAAAATTTGGCAATTATTGAATGTCTAGAATAAAGATGCATCTATTAAAACCAATAACATGTTACCAACTTTATATCTAGAAAAATTGCACAAAACTTTAGATTCTTCGTCAAATTCCAATTCTCGAGGATTCTTTTACGTGCACGCCAACGAGTACACCGGTGGACCTCAATCTTTCATTAAGCCCAAAACAGACATATTCCTGAAACAATGGCCCGAGAAATCCCTCTCTGACCATTGCTGGAATAGCGTCTGTTGCGGGAGTGTGTCTATTCTTTCCGTTCAATGAAAGCTATCACTTAAGTACAGCAACATGACAGTCCTTCGTTTAATCTGGGTCTTCCCTAAAACTTTGGACAATGATTTAAGGTATTAAAAACGGTGAAAGTATGTTCGTTTCCAAACAGTATTGTTTACATTTCATTCGACTTGATAGCCTCGTTTGTCACGCAATTAGTTTTACTGCAGTATTCTGCTATGCACGGGTTAATTAGGCATAATAAAATCGTGAGTCATGACGTAACGTTATGTAAACATATTTGGACCAATATTGGCAGCTAGTGATTGGTTGGTAGACGGACTACTGACAAATCAAAATTTAAAACAACAATATCCACTCATAATAGCAGTGTGTAGTTGGATTACCTCTAATCAAACGCAACACTGCGCGGAGTATGAAAACAGAATACACATTCAAAACGATGGAGGTCAAATAAGGTTTCTTGAGCTCTCACAGATAGCACATTTTAGTTGTACCTTTGCATTCAAGCTACAGGACCGATGATTTTGTTAGTGGGCTTTGTGCCGAGCTTGTTTTTTATCCAGCAGTTTTCGTTGAAATGCTAAGTACAAACTATTGCTCTGGTTAGCTTTAAGTAAACTGGTTTGTCGTATAAAAGACTTAATATTTCTAAAGCCCCTAATTGTCTGCGATATTATTTCGGTAGAAACGGGCGTTAAATAAATCTTATTCCCATATAAAGCACCCGATACCATAGCTAACATGTTTTTAGTTTTAAATCAATGTGTAAACGGTTTGCTACGAGATTACGGTCGACCAATTTCATATTGAGGAGCTAATCGCTTATAAAAATGATTACAAAACAGACCCATAACACAACTGAGCGACTTGTCCCTTTAATTTCAAAGAATTTATTGACATGAGTGGTCTAATATTTTACTAATTATAACGAACTAATAAAACTGGAATGGTAAACATATTTACGGTTAGCCGATATTATGTTAAGCTTGTGAAACCTTAGACACGACGCATCTACATATTATAATTGGTTGTTCACTTCCTTGTTTAATTAAATGTAGCGAGTTTTAAAATTTGCTCAACAGTTTATAAAATGAATCCATGTAATGTACAGGTATATTAAAAGAGTTCTTATTTCTTATTTGAAATTAACAACCATTGGTGACCTAATAAATTCCGTATTAATGATGTGCAGTTTATAATTTAAATGTGTACATAGAGGTAATATGATATATTTTTATACATATCATCAATAACATAGGTCTTAAAACTGATCCTTGAGAAATCATGATATATTTTTTATACATATTATCAATAACATAGCTCTTAAAACTGATCCTTGAGAAATCTCAATATTATTTGTAACTGTTTACTGACCAATTTTATGTTGACCAAATTTAGTCTTAGTTGATGTACATTTTCGCAGACAATACAAGAAAGGGGAATTCCGGTTGTTTATTACAACCATTTTCATTTCGTACGGTTTCGAGAATCTTCGTTGACAAAAAATTCTAGCATTGAACCACTTAGATAACTGACCGAATTAAGTGTACATATATCGAAATTTTGGAAGTCAATTCCAGGAATAATAATTTCAGTGACTTATAAACATTTTCCTTTTTCACACAGGTTTTGGTTTAGTAGGAGAATGTAGCGGAACTGTACGTTCCAAGCAGAAGATGTTATCTATTTAAACAGCCTGTATTTATCAAGGATTGTAAGTAGGCAGATAGATGATGTTATGGTAACCTGTTGACCAGGTGATTGCTGCAGGTAAATCTAATTAAGAATAACCAGTAACAAACCCCCATATCACCCCCACAACCTACACTAGTTACTAAGTTATTCAACACCAACAATGGCCAGAATGGCAACCATGATAACACTACCTTGTTTCAATGTGGACTGAAGACATGTTTCTCAGCGGTCTACATACTTCTCATCATTATAGAAAGGAAACATGGTAAGGTATGGGCGACAGATAAAGACCATGACGTCCGTGCTGAATAGACATGATCAAAACCAATGATATTTTACAGGGCATTAAATGTCAATCTGTATTCTTTATATATAAAACGAGCCATGTTTAATTTTAAGGTTAGCACTAAAGGCTCTTTTAAAGCCCGCATTTACGAACAAATCTCTTATTAGGTACGTTGATAAACCTGAACAGCACCAAATCGGACCTTTTATCTTCAGCTTTGTGATAAAGACCCCTGAAGGGCAAAATCAAATATATGTATTTAGGGTTACGCAACCCAAATCGCCGACCCTAAACATTTTTGTCTCCTTTCCTAGGTCCTATACAATCGGTCTAGGCATGGTATACATAACCCAAGTTCCAGAACTGCAATTTTGGTATGTACAGCTTTCAGAATTGTCAATGACAAGCTTACATTAGTATGGAGTGAAAATCGGAAAAAGGTAGGGACAGGGTCGTCTTAACGCATGTGCATACTGGGCAGTTGGCCGGGGCGCCACGAGGATAGTGACCCCATACTAATACATGTACGTTATGACCAATATCCGCTATGTTTAATTTTATAGTCCATTTACATTTGTATTCCTGTGAGTGGTTTTGCAGGGAGGGGCAAGTACAGTGGCAGATCCAGGAATTTTTTGAGGGGGGTGACAACCCCATGTTTTGTCTCGCCGATCGCGGTTTACGGAGCTAATTTCTGCCGCTAGTAACATAGATGCTGATTGTGTCTGATAAGATGCGTACCGTGTGCTATATAATATATATACGACCATGCGTGCATGTCCAGTGGAAGCTTGTAGGACCCGGGATTCCTATACACCGGTGGGGAGGGGGGTGACTAGTCACCCTAGTCACCCCCTGGATCCGCCCCTGCAGTATGCAGTGTTGTTAATACCATCCTGGGAGAGGAGACGATATATTAAGATATTGGTACTCCCAGGTGTAGTCTAGTTTAAGATATCAAGAGATATGTAAGTGCACCGTGTACATACACGGTGTGCAAGACTAGAACATGTACATGCACAGCTAAAATGTACCCAAATAACAGCAATTTTGACATGTTATGTGCAAGATTAAACCAAAAACAGTTCAGTTGGTATTTTGTTGATAGATATAGTAACATAGATGAAAGGAATCACCTGGTGTAAATACCTATCATTTTACATATACTGATCGGTGGTGTTATTGAAGTGTATAGCATAATACAAGGTGGATATAGCAACAGCTATAAAAAAATATTTATTTACAGAGACAAAGGATATGATTGCATATTCCCGATGAAGAAAGTGCCCTGTATTATCTGAACCAAAGAATATTTACTGTCTACAATTTTTTGAAATTTAAAGGCATTGCCATTTTCTACACAATTCCTTCCCAGAAACACGTCTTCCTTGTGCTGCATCGGGCAAGTAGTAGGTAACCAGCATGAAGCACCTTAATACACAAAATCAAACCACGAAGTGTGAATTGCGAAACTTGATACTTTACTTTAATTTTAAAATGAATTAGTCTATAACTTTTAAAGATTATGTTACATAATATTTAAGGTCTTCTTGTATTAGAAAACATAATATCCAAAAGTTCTACTTGTATTAGAAAACAGAACAAATAGACTACTTATATTTTAAATTCGAAAACCCACAAAAATATGCAAGTTTTACTTATTGAAGTTTGACTATATTAAAATATAAACATTAATTTATTCAGTATCTGCAAGGTGGATTTTCTTGTTACCCGAATACGTATTGTGGTTGTATCTCGTCAAATGTATCACGGTATTATCGCATTGTGGCTAAAGTCGCAATACATAGCACTAGTCTGTGCATTATTTACACTATTCAGTTAGTTGGATGTTTGACAAAACCTTTGCTAGTAATTAAAACCATTAGACAAAACAAAAAGCAGAATGGATGTTTTTATTATTGTTACATGTAATATGTGGTCTAGCCATATGACAGCTGCACTGTTTCCGACACTTGTCTGAAATTGATTTCCATAGTCAGCAAAACAAGACAAAAGAGTGTTGCTATTTTGTGATTGAGCATATCGGAATATACAAAAAAACCTTCATGAAGATGGGATGTCATGGACGCACAGCCAAATTACTATTACTGTATATTCTTTATACTGGTCTTTTTTATACTTGAAGATGGTAGCGCTTCAGGACTATTACATACATAAATTTAGGTTGTGAATACATGTATATCATAACTTATTACATTGCATCCGATAGAGAGTACCTATTTTGTTGAATCAGATACAATCAAGGGCGACTCCAGAAGGCGAGATCATGCTGGGGTTTTTTTTTAAAAAAAGATCGGTTATTTAGTTGGCCAAACGGTCTTTTCCCGAAGATGGGTGGTAGGCATAGTCAAATCGATATATATACAATGTCAGATTTTGTCCCACCCCAACCCCTCTTTCTAATACAGTGTATGAAAATTTGAATGGCTATAAGCACATTTGATGGAACAACGGGCGATTATCGACTTTTTAGTGTGCCCTACTATATAAACAGATAAGACAAATAGAATTTTGACTTCTACTATTCTTTGGGTGTATTCAGTCTTTGTGAACCGATGTTTCAGTTATTGTAGTCATCAAGGGCAGTCATTTACAATAGTGATTCTTTACACCATTTTGAAGGCACAGACACCGGGTAATGACATTCACACGTTGATACGCATGTTTATTTTGAAATAAATCCAAAAAGAAAAGCTATATTTTGCCTTTGCACATTTGTTGCATAGACGATGAAATGAATTAGTTTCGTCTTTTTCAAATCAACAGCAGATAACCAAACTTCTAAACAAACATTAGAAAGGATCTTTCTTAGAAACTGACAGTTTTCCTATTAATGACGAAAACAGATTAGATCTAAAAAAAACGATGCACAAAAACTCAATCTTTATGTGCGATTCTTAGATGTTTATTTTCATAGATTACATTTATATGTACGAACAAATTACGTAATTAGTATGCAATTAACAAATCACAAATGAACGCTTTATATGTAAAAAAAACCTTGGCGTATCAGACAGCGATAAGTCGCAGACTTAAGACACATGATCACATTTAAAGAAGCTTAACCTGTTCGAGGTTTAGGTCAAAATAAACTACTGAATTGGGTTGATCTAGTGTGTTACGTCTGCTGTGTAAGAAGCGGCGACAAAATTGTTTGGTCTATATTACCATATTTGTGACTGTCGTTTGTCTGTTTGGTTGTTTGTTGGCCGTTAACCTACGGGTGTCCTAAAGCAAAGATTTACGGCTTAATGACAGCTCTAGGGAGTCACATGGGCCTTATAGGCCTGGTGGCGCTGCTCTATACCACTTACGACTTAACAGTTATACTCTTTCCAGTTTCACGAAACTGTTATAAGGAAGGGCACGTATTAGACTCTTCCGAGTAAATCAAAAGGTTGATTTAGAACAGAAAAGCGGAATATATTTTCTAAGGGAACATCAAGGGGCGGAATTCGCAGCTTTATTATATCAACGACCATCAATTAAATATGGTCTTCCCGTGTACAAACTTGGTGATTTAATGATATATTTGGACTAAAAACATATTCAATCCATCTATTCGCTTTAAATCCCGGGGGGGGGGGGCTGGATAGCCGAATGGCTAGCACGTGTGCGCTATATCGTAAGGTCTACCATTGAATCAACTGGTGTGGTTATGATTCCCCGGTTGTACGTGTCAATCAATACTTTAGTCTCGAAACTACATAGTTTGTGTCAAGTGGAGATTAAACACCCACCCCTCTCCCTCACTCTCTCATACGCCCCCTCTCTCCCTATCTAAATCCCTCTCAAAACATTGCATTCAGAATAGCGAAATACCTCAAGATACAGAAAATCTTTTTAGAGGATATGTTTGCCATGAAACTTGAGTGAGGAAGGTACCATTTTCGGAATGTATTTGTCGCTACTTGCAGTATATATTGAAGCATAAGTAATTTCTTGGATTATCTTCAGTCAACTTCTTTTTCCGACATTTAATTGCAGTCTTGTGTACGTTTAAACCCCTCAATGTTGCTCAAACCGCCTAACCATTCGATCAAGAAATAACAAGCAACCCTTAAGTCGACAATATGCCGTCGGGTTGTTAGTCATAGGCGTACGAGGCGGGGGAGGGGGCAAATATTTTCATGAAAAAAAAATAGAAATTTGAAAAGAGCTCAGAATTGTGAGATCGGTCATTAGGCGAGGAGTTTTTGAAAATGGGGTGGGGGTAGGGGTATGGCCTTGCCGGGAGGCTATGGTTTTGTCGGGAATGAATGCTCAGTTTGTCGGGAAGCGTCGCGCCGTCTTCCGGGTTTTGAATATTTTTAATAATATGGAAGCGGAAAGAAAGCAGTCCAGTCAATGATGAACACGTACGCCATCTGAATAGAACTAGCATGTACACATGGCCTTTATCAGTTCTTGAGTACTGTGTTCCTGTATACTGGCATCCAACCCCATGCACCGGACGAGCCCAGTGATCGAAGTGAGCAGCTGAAAATTTCTTTGGAAATAAATATTCATACGTGAATGTAAAGTGCCACTGGCAAGAGTTATACAAAGATAATGTGCTCAACAACGCTTATTTTATTATAAATCTCTCCAGGACAAAGTTCCAAAACCACTATGATGTAGATGTTAAATATCATTAAATAAGCTTTTATTACATTATGTAATATTTGAATCCAATATTACTAAATTGTTATTAAATTTGGTTAGTTTCTCTTAATCAATTTCAAGTTCAATTGATGACTTTTTACCAGTTTTTATGCTGCAACTGACATAATTTACTACCCACTCCAAATTACTAGAAAGTATTCGAAATGCCTGGAAATCGCGTCTACGGCCGTCTGGTTTTCAACATTTTCTGGGGGAGGCCGCCCAGCCCCCCCCCCCCCCCGTGGGACGCTTAGCGCATCCGGCGCTCGCGGGCGGACGGCTTTGTCGCCCGCCACTCCGCGGACTCTATATTTGTCGGGAAAATATGCTGCCCCCTCCCCAAACAAGTTCGGCCTCGTACGCCTATGTTGTCAGTTAGTGATAACCTGACATTTAATTGTTTAGTTCTTGCCTCATGCCCATGGGTGATTTTCAGGGAATCAGGTTTTTTTTTATAAGATTGGGCGTCGCTATTTTCCATTTATACCAAATTTATTTGCCATGCTTTTTTTGGATAAAAACTACCGTATAAACACTTTCGCGAGAATGTATCTTTAACTTTTGCTTAATTCCACCGAATAAATATTATTTTATAGGGAAACCCGGTAGTTCGGTGGTTTGTAACTGAACTCATATTACGATTTCATACTCCAGGGGCGGATCCAGAGGGGGGGGGGCGGGGTGGTCCAAACCCCACCCTGCTCAGCTATATAAAAAAGAATAATGCCTTGCATCAATAAAATTACATCGCAAAGTGATCCTACATCAGTATAACATGATTTCTCTGTTTAAAAAGCCCAATTTGTATGTATGCCTATGTAATTTAGAGACGATGGCGGAGATTTCCTTAATTGAAACCTGGCGAACTCCCTCCTGCAAAAATTCCTGGATCCGTCCCTGTATTCCGACACCGACTGAAGAAAATTAGTATGCATTGTGGTATAGAAGAACAAATAAAGCTAATTTTGGTGTTTTTGTGGTGCTTGTGTGTTTCTAGACATAATTACAACAACGTGAACACGACTCTCTAAACAGTCTGTATTTAGCGCCTTTATTATTCATTATATACCCAAGTTATCATAACCTAGACTACAAAGGTAGAACAAGGTGGGCTAAATTCGAAGAAAATGTTGAAAATTTGTCCGCCTGAAATGCCAAACCTAAATCTGGACTATAGACAATGAAATAAACCGTGGGTACCAGCGAGTCCTGGCAGTGAATAGCGTTTTGCCAATCCAAACAATGCACATAATGCATACACTTCTAAAAATATATATTTTATTTGTAATGCCACGCACTATTTTGGGTGTGTTGAGTTACAAATAGCCGTGCATCGTACCATAAAAATTGTTCTATTGATTCCAAATAAATATTGTTAAATTCACACCGCAAATATCAGTTGAGATACTTCGTATTATTTCTCGCCCTGCAACCAATATAGTAACCCTGTTTTGTCTTCGGCTGGTGGTGTGATGTATCGTGCCAAACTGATCCCGCAGTGAATATTCGCTTGGCCGCTACAATCACTGATAAGCATGACATCGGCGAGGCTTAATTAGTACGGTATATTAACTTTTTTACTCCGACAAATTAAATTCTCAAACATTTTTTTGAGTTAACAGAAAAATAAATAAAGACGTTTGAAGTAATTGAAGTTAAAAAATATTTCCTATTAAGTGTAAATGGGTATTAAAATGAGTAAAATGCGTCATTTTGCCCGAAGCAGTTAGGTGTTAAGTAAACATTGCACGAGCCGTTGAGCCAATGACTGCAGTCAACGCACGTGCTATGGACACTCATCTGTTACAGAGTTAATTCCTAAGTAATTCTCTGTGAAACAGATTGGTATCGTGCTACAATGTATATTATCAATCTTTTTGTCAACGAAAAGTGAAGAAATAAAATGTACCAATGTACCAATGAATCTTTTTGCTGTTTTTTTTTCTATTCGGAATCCATATTTTACAGAATTGGGTGCAAGGAATTGACGGTATCATTGCTACAATATAATCAAAATACATATCCTCCTATTTCGTTTTGTTATTAAAGGTTCAAAATTTCGTTTTACTTGTCGTCAGTGGAGACCATCACGGGTATAAAAATAACGAAACGAAATAGAGCTGTATTTGCATCAGATTGTCTTTGCGACTGACTACAGTACATTCTGGGCTGATGGAATTCAGTACTGTATTGGCGATAGAATACAGGTTCAGTGGTGGGTATGGAATGACCAATCTGACATTTTGATGATGGGCAAGGCAGGTGTCGTGGGAATTAAAAGATAAAACTAACATGTTACATTCACCTACACGAGAATAAACACGTGGCATTCTATACATACCAGTAATATAGGTTACTAATCTTTACCAATATACCTTACTGTCAGTTATTATAGGTAGGCAGCCATTATCTTTCATGGTAGTCTATAAAGTAAAGGTAAACTGCCTTCCTGGTCAAACAGACTATTTCTTAGATAAGAAAAGTGAAGGGATTCTGCATTCTATGGTGAATATTTAACGAGAACTTGGTGCAGCTTACCATATATCAAACAGATACCTTATCAGACAATGCAGGACACGCCCACCTGTCGTTTCGTAGTCCACGTTGTAATTACACTTTTTATTAAAGACTAATGTTTTCCTAAATATTCTGAATAGTGTTTTTATCAAACAGATTTGTATATAAAACAAATTAATTAGGGTCAGGATTTTTATTCGGCCTTTTAAGGTAATTTCTATGTTATAGGCAATCACAATTAATTGTGGAGGATTGGAGACAGGGTCGGATTAATGGCGAGGGGGCGACTGGACTGGACTGCAGTCAGGGGTCCCCAATGTTAAAAGAGTTCCCACAAGTTAATATGTAATTTATTATGTCTGTGTGAAATAAATCTACATGTATCTACCATACTGGCATTCAAATTGCATTTGTATCAGCGTGACGGGCCATGCCCAGAATATGCCCCTTCTTTAAACTGGTTGATGCAAGGGCCGCAGTGACATTTTCAGTCGGGGGGGGGGGGGGGCGGCATGTAAGCTTAATCCGGCTCTAACTGGAGGTAAGCATGACAACATACGACCATATTAACTACATTTATGAAATCACTCGTTAAGTAATTTAGAAAAAAAAAACACAACTCGAATCCAGGAGCTACAAAACAATTTGCACTCAAAAGATAAAAGAATTTTTGGTCTGCGTGAACATTGAGTGGTAAGGAACATTCAAGGGACTGAAAACGAAATTAATTTTTAAATACAGTAAATAACCACCAATAACCAAATTATCACCCCATTCTATTGGTCTTTATTCTCAGTCGACATTTTTGAATATCTAAATGTATTTATTTCATTAATATAGTGGTCACGAAATAATATTATGATATTGATAATGACCCTTTTCAAGTCGATCGTTACAATAAATTGAAGATATTTTGTTAATTAAAACTAAATGCAGACAAAGTCGGATAATAAATAACTTATAACCAACAAAATAAAATTACATCATAATGATATCAAAGAACACATTTTTTTTTGTGGAGGATGGGGAGGGAAATTACAGGGATGGATCCTAATCCAAGTTAAAAAAATAAGGTTCAACGTTCTACAATCATGGCCCATGAGATAAGGTGGGGACAGCTAGGACATTTATCCAGGGGCCCAGGCAGGACCAAGAGGAACTCGGGTTCCGGAGGTATGCCGAGTGATATTTCGTTCAAAAGAGTTGTTGGTATAAATTAATAAAATTGTAGAAGATTGTAAAGTTGAAGAAAATTGGTGATTATTTCTGAATGTGGGTAGGCCTACCAAGTGGCGTGGGTTGGATAAACAAAAAATGGATTCTATCAGCCCACTTATAGTAAAACGGGTGAATTAAAGCCAGGCACCCGCCCGGGCTTTCGTGCCGTTGGGCCCGACCCGTCCTCGTCAGGGTATCCTCACCCTCTTCCGTTTGCATTCAGCAACATAATTTTGGGTGTTGAAAAAAGGCGAATAGTTGTAATGAAAACATTTATCTTTTTGATATCTTGGCGCCTGATGGTAGGGGTTTTTGTTTTTTCCATTTGTTTGCTTTCTGTCAAAATCGTGCACATCAGATTATTATTACATCAGTGAAACTGTGAAACTAAACATAGAACACGATTTGGCATGTCATGTTAAATCTAAGATTCTGTCTAAGTGACCTCCATTTACCCCAGATACAAGTCATATAGACGCTAGAGACCATGTATCATTCAAATGTGTTCGAGCCCGGGCGATGAGACACCCCCTCCCCCATTAGACCTTTTTTAGGACAAGGGCATTACGGTCTACTTTTATATCGAATTCCAACTATCAGGGTTTTTTTTACGTGTACGCGAACACGTACACAGGAGAACACGTACACAGGAACTCGTTTTTTGTAACATCCGAAGGACTAGTAACTGTTCTTGCAAAGTCCTCTGTCCTTTAGTCCCATTTGATATACGAAAGAAAATAAATATACTCATGTTCAACTTTCAGCATCTGTCACAAAACAAAGCAAAAGATCTTATCAACCTCTAATTAATGTTGTATAATAGTGATTCTAATAACAAGTGCAGGAGGACAATACCACACACAATTAACTATAAACGTAGACAAATAAACGGACACGAAGAAAAAACCTGGTAAATTATAAACCATCAAAGAAATATCAAATAAAGTTCATGGACGCAGGGGCCAGCCGTAAGCATTCAATTTGCTTTAGAGCTTTATGCAGTTATACTATACACGGCTGGTGATCAACCACCATACATGTGTATAGATGATAGTACTATATAGTTTCATTTCTTTCATCATATAGACAATGATTACCATCAGGTAGATAGGTTAACTTACTATGGTGAGAACTGATCCCAATAACATAATAAAAGGTTACCAAAACATCACCATTTTACCTGTTAAAGACGAGGGCATGAAAGGCCGCCAGCAATAAATGGAAAAGAAAACGGGGGTCCAGATCTTTATAGTTCTTGACAAGAAAACACACTTGTTTCAGTAACCTACTCAATCCGAACTGATTGAAAAAGTTATCATCCAACCTCAAATGGATAACTTTCAGTCAGAATCCGATAAAATCTCAATGATTTTTGAAGGTTCAGACCCTACCCATTCTGCAATCTGAAACGAAAATGATTGAAAAGATTTTTTTTTTAAATGTTGAACAGTGATTTATTAATAAACTAGTCCACGGGGGTGTTAGAAATATAAACACTTGTTCACAAAATTTTCCGGCAAATCCGACAAAAATGGTTCTACATGTAGAATGCTGAACCTCACTGGGTTCATCTGAAATTTGAAAATCAAAAAGGTTCATCCTCTCACGTTCACAATGACTGAAAAGAAAAGCTGCTGGAATACAACAAGTAGAAAGATGTCCTCAGAAGGTTACCTGTAGATAAAGGATATATTACTGACTACGCTGGACATGTCCAATTCACATTGTATATAAAATTTGTAATTTTAGTCTGTAACGCTACTACTGAGATTTATATATACATTTTTAACTTCCAATTTTCAAGTCAACAAATTCTTTAGTTGCGTTAGAATGTTCGTGAACAATATCCAAACTTAAGCCGGTCCGTATTAATAGATTTTCGCCAATTTGGTCACTGAGTATTATGCTAGAATTGTTGGATAACAAATTAATCAAAAACAAGGTTCAAATATTTTCCAATTATAATGCCAAGTAATGAGAAGTTAGAGTTTACAATAGTTTCCATTGATTTCACAGACAGAAGACAAATTTTGCCAAAGCCGCACCCACCCTCCCTCCAACACATGTGCAAGGACTATGCCAAAAATATGGTTTCCAACTTTACCCTTGCATATCCAGAGTAGGGCATCAGGTTTGGACGTCTATAAAATTCAATTTGATACCCTCCTCCTCCAAAGGCACGATGTATCGACTGCACTCTCCCACCCCCACCCCCTGCTTAGATCCATGGATATATACAAATTGTGTCTTCTTTCGACTCGTACAGGCCGATCCATTCTCGTGGAAGTTTCCTTTATACCCGAATGTGCTGAATTACTTAATAACATCACTCTCAACAAAATAGTAGACTTTTTATTTTTGACATACGTGGTTTCTTATCTTGTGCCGTATACTACATCCCCTTTCTTGGCAAATTGGATCACAATGCCTCTTTAATTAGCAAGCTATTAATTATACATTGAGATCTGACATGCTTACTCTTTTCAGAACATCTTATTGCACTTCTAATTTGAAGAGTTCGCAATGCTGAGATGTTTTATTCTATTTGTATATTCTATGGCTTGAAGAAAATAGATAAAGTGATCGTATGTCTGAATCCAGGTGTAGATGAAATTCTATTGTCTAAACATTATAAACAGGTATCCCACAGTGGATCAACAACATAACTATGTTAAGTTGAAAAGATGGTGAACTCGTTCTAGAGGCCAACACAATCATTCTGGCGTCAAAATAGATGTTGCGCTCTCTATGTTGTCGGACTATTGAACAAGTAGACTAACTCCATCTGTCTGAATACATTTTCCAAATCATCGCAAGTCCAATGTTAGAGGGGTCTGTCTACACCCACGTCGAAAACAAAAACTCTGACTTACACCCCACTAGTTTGGGTGGGTATCTTTAATTGTCTTGCAGGAAATTTAGAAATCCCAAGTGTCTCTTTCTGTGGCTTCATTGGTGGTCTAGTAAGAATCTGTCCCTTTTCGGTACAGTTCTGCGTCTTATATTGTTGAGTTTGGTTGGGAGAGGTCACTTATTGTGGGACCCTCTTTTCTGGGCATTGGTGCAGCATAATGGTGATCATTCTTTACATTATGGCTGATCGGTTACTTTATATATGGTTTAAAGGTATCGCCTTTAAATTGTCAATAATTGGGTAGCAATGTGCGGGATAATGTTAGTGTCCACGAGAGAATGCTCGACAAGCGGTATTTAACTCAACCAATGCTTCCTCATGTGTTTGTCTCGAAAGTCAAATTAAATTACTCTTATGGGCAGCCTGATCCTTTCTAGTACTTTTGGACTATCAGCATGCATATAAAATCTCTTATCATGGGAGTCATTCTTTAATACGGCACCGGATTCAAGCAAGATGTTATGGAGGTGATTTGGGAGAAAGGAGTTCCCTTTTCAACAATCACAGAAAACCTAAAGGTGAACGAAATGTAAGGTAAAACAGATCAGACGTAAGAGAAACCATATTGTTTTGTAGATAATTTATTATGACAAGAGATGAAAACCATACTATCACAGACTGTTTGACATTAAAATAACATTGTATAACCAGGGTAGACATTATTATTACACCCAAAACAACCTCATTACATTTCTGTATTTATGCATTGTCTTCAAAATACTACAGAATATTTGACAAAAATAAAATTATCATGACAATTATTTAAGGAAATTCAAAAAATACATTTTATTATGCATTTTAATAAAATAAACTCAGATCCCATTTCTCTTCATATTTTATAGTTCAAGGCCATGGAAAGTACTAAAACATGAAACGAAATATAGATCTGTATTTTAATCAACCAGGCATCTATGCAATCTGTTTTACTCAGACTTACAAGTATAATTAATTAATTAACATCAATGTTTCATGCCCCATGAAACATTAGTGGATTTAGCACATTGTAAGTGCAACTAGAGTTTTAATATCTAGCACTCACCTAAATTCTGATGATGAAGGGTAGAAATTTTCCTAAAATTTGCATCCACATAAATATACCTGCTCTTAATATCTGATAACATTAGCATTATACAGATTAGAAAGTATAAATTCAGAAGTTTTACCAAGCCAAGTGCATCAAGATATATAATTCTATTAAATTTAATCCCTTGTTAAAATTTGGGAATAAACAGTAGTTTATTCCTGAATCTGTAACAAATATTGTCATTTTAAATCAAAATAAAACTTAAATCAACAACCATATTTATACACCCCATATCAGGTCAATCATTTTAAATGTAAATAACAGATTGACCAATTCTTTTTTCTCTCTTCCTTTTATTAAAGTCACTGATTGTCATTTGCATTTTTGGAACAATATAATATAATTCTAATCCATGCTACAATGAGCAAAAATAAATTAAGGAAACAAAATTGAAATATCAACAGTAGAAATAAGTAGATATGCCCAGGGCTATGAATTGACCAGGTTATGTGCCACTGGCTGTTATTACCGTATCCCATATCCAACACATCATCTACAGAGGATGGTGAAAGTAGACATATATAATTGATTCATCATATCTTTGTATAAACTGATCAGGACAAAGCATTTTTGGACGGATATTCCTTTTTGAGATTCATCTTTCACAATATGGAAGTCTGCAAGGAATTCCAAATTGTCTCCAGAAAGATGATCTGAGACATTAAATACAATAAATCATACAAGTACCATCCATGTAATAATTACATTTACCATTTTCTTGGAAAAACTTTCTCAACCATCCAATTTCAATGTACCTTAATCAACTATGGAATATAACAAAATTGATGAATTTGGGGCATTGATTTCCAATCATTTTATTTTTTTTAAATGTAACATAATTAACACAAAATAAATTTATTGTTTTTATCAAATTTCTGGTAACATAATTACAGGTTTTAAACGAATACCACTTATTAATTGATTTAAACTAATTGGTGGTAAATTTATTTTACTACCGGTAAATGGATAAGAAATATTTGGGCGATGCGTAGATAATTTCATCCGAATAGGAGGTAGTGACGTTTTGGGCTCCTCAACAAACTCTGTTTTTGACCCTTTCTGAATTTCAGATAAATCGGTAGGTTTTGTAGTCACATGACCATACCGTTTAAACAGTTCTTGCATATTAGTAAATTGTGGAAGGCTGTACTTTCTAAGATCGTCCTAAAAATATATATAGCATGTAGTATTAGATATGATTTCTATTAACAATAATTAATCAAGAACATATAAATATTAAATTACATAGCCATGAAGACTTATATTCTCAGGTATTATTATGAATAATTATTTATTTTTTATTTCTAGCTTGCTGTCTGAGCCTTCATAAATAATAATCTAATTTTTAAAAGGCTCAGACATGATATAAGTTCAAAAATGCCAATCAACAACTGACACATAGTAGTGACAAAATTACATGCATCCAGATAGAATTTGAGAGTCTAAAGAGTAAATACGTAGATAGAACTCAATGACCAGAGTGTATCCCTACACCCATATGCCTCAAGTGAAAGCAAGTGGAATCTGGCAGGGATACACTTGAATGAACCATGGAATAACCTGAGCCGTATTCAATTACCATTGAGTTCTGATTTTTTTCTATAAAAACATGCAAATCTCAAAATAAGAAGAAATTCAGAGGTCAATGAGTGGTAACAAACATCATACTTTAGTTGAAATCATCACCAATAACTTTAAAATTTTTACAAATACAGTGCTTGACAAAAAGAGGTGTCATTACAGTTGTGATGTCATTCTGGAAAAAAGTAGTCCCTGTCAATGACACTGAATGGAACCATGGGTGATTCAATGTCTAAATTCGATGATATTTGCTTGCATTTGCATGTAGTTATAGAATAAAAGAGTTTATTGTGCATAGTGCATTATCAAGAGAAAATATCCTCCTTGGTTTCCGTATAAAGCAGGAGTGAGTGCTTACACATTGTTTTTCCGTCAAGAGCATCCTTTAATAGCTACTGAAAGTAACTTTGAGGTACATATTATATACACGTAGTATGGACTTACTACTAATACTTTTGTAGTCATCTTGGATGACTCTTGACTGGAAATACTGCTGACAAAACTCAAGAAGAACTAGTACAGCTACATATTTAAAACACATGCATTATACTGATGATTATATAAATAAATAGGAAATTTCTGATCAGCACAAGAAAAATATCCATTTTGAGTTGCCTGTCTCATCAGCTTTAGTATACACCATTTTACGTATATGGAAAATCAAGGGAAATCAGTTTTGCTACCCACAATCTGAATGAAATATTATTGAATTGCAAAGAAACTGAAATAGGTCTAAACACCCTGGCTACTATTACTGGTATTAGACCAGTCATATTAAGATTTGATTTTCTTGGTTCCTATGGATTCATGGTGGTTGAATAAACCTAGGGTACATAAAAACGCACTAAAGGGGAAACAATTCAATTATTAATCTAATCCTTATCAAACTATTTTCTTCTTTTGGTGACTTAAGTACATGCAATGTTCATGCAATAGATACCAGACTTCACACTAAAGGGGGACTACTCCACTGTAAAACTTACCAGTATATTTGAGGTCACTGACTAATATTTGAGCTAAATGTATATTATGTAAAAATCTACTTATCTGAGAAGCCAGCATTGAAAAGAAAATTGTACAATTCAAAATTAAGATAAATTGTTATGTATTTTGTGCTGGTTTTAGACTGAAAATTGAATAGGTAGTGTGGGAGTACAAAACAAAGATTTATCTTTCAATCAGAGAGAGAAATGGCTTTTAAAGTTCACTTGACACAAAATAGGTCATATCAGGACTAAAAAGTGTTTCAATTTTCATATGATTTTAGAGCCCAACAGTAACAATTAAATATCAAACAAGAAGAGTTGTATGATTTGATTATTAGAAAGGATGACCGATCAACTGCTTTAAAATACTGAAAATATTGCTAAAACCATTTTTTTATTAAATATCTTACCGAGGTGTAATGATGAAGTTTTTTCTTGGCTAATCTATATTGTTGACAATAGTGTGCATGTAGATTATTAGAGGACTGTAATATTGTACGTGATGCTCTAGGAGGAGCAGGGGGTAGAGGATGATCCCAAACAAAATCAGATTCTTCTTCTGTCGACAATCTAAATTGAAATACAATAGAATAATGCAGGGTTCAATTTAAGCGGTATCGCATCGCAAAAAGCGACTCAAATCGCGGTAAAGGCGATAGAATTATTTTATTCATTAGCCAAAAATTGCTTTCAAACTTGTGAAGTGCGATTCATTATATTTTGGATGAATGTGGAGTAAATAAAGAAATAAACAAGCAAAGCCACGTCTACAAATATTTCGATTGGAATGGTTTAACATAAAGTACGTGTAGTTTTGTTTTAGACGCTAAGTGTGTCCTGCATCGTGGAGAGACGGTAACTGAATTTTTTTTTTTGGAGATGTCAATTTATTTTTACCTTCATCCGTTCATAAGTCAAAGCGGAGTATACAATGGAAAAAAGTATCCACTTATACCCCGAAAAATCAGACTTGCAAATTTTTGTGATGTAGGCTACGTTTTACTGCTCCTCAAATCTGAGAAAATGCTATTCAAATTTTGAATTGATTAGCCAAAATGTTTTTCTGTTACAAAAATTTGCTACTCATTGGTTTTAGACTAAATTGAACCCTGGAATAATGTTATACACAAAGGTGAATCAAGCGAGTATTTTAATTTCTTCTGACCAATAATCATTACGATTGAAACAGAGACAATTCAACTGGTTTGATTCAAACGCTTGAAAGTCTATAAGCAATTGGGATGAAATATTTTGGTAGATTTTACTTTGAATCTAAAGTGATAACTAAAAGAGAGAAATGGGGTATATATTATTTGGTGATTAATTTGGAACCTTACTATTCCATAATTTACTTGAGAGTAGGGATCTTTAGTAGTGGGAGGAAACCTGGAGAAACCCCAGAAGCTTGGGGAGACAAACCGTCCCTTGTCAAGTACACAGGATTAGGTATACATGTAAACATCCCTAATATAAGCTTTGGGATAGTTTCAGTGAAGGATAAAGCATGAGACTGGGGTTATGCTGGGAAAAGATCAAAGAGATTTACTTTATAGGTTTATAAGTATAAAGAAAATACTTTGACAGAAGTGCAATGCATTTCTTTTCACTCTACTTTTATTTTGACTAATTTCACAACAAGATTAGAATGATGTATGTCATTGTCAGTATAATAGGATGATATCTCTCACCTTTTAGTATGTTTGTGTATAGTAGTAGATGGTGTTACAGTATACTGATTATCTGTACCACGTGTTCTAGGTACTTCTGTTGTCCATTTCATCTTCAAGGCACCAAATTCTACCTGACCACTTCTCCTTTAAATATAATAATTATATATAATCGTTATCATAGACGTTATTAAATATAATATTATAGATATCATTAAATATAATCATAATTATATTATAAACATTATTAAACATGCATTATGCAAGAGCTTAATCTGCCTATTGTAGGTCTTTCTTTAGGCATGAAATGTTTTATTAATTAGACATTAATTAACTGATCCAGGCCTTAATCAACTCTCGATGTTGAGGCTAGCATGAGATTTTTGTTGGATTGTAGTTCGATTCGCTGAAATATTTTCCTTCGTGATTTACCACTAAAAGTGGATAACCAAGACTACTGGTTTTGTCTTACCGACTTTAGTAGTAATGACTGAGGCTAAGCGGAAATTTCAATCGCTTAGTTCTAAGCTAATAGTGCATCAATTTGACTGAAATTTTCAGCAAATTGCCTTTACATTATGTAGTTTTTAACTATTATAGTGAGAACTGCCAACTCGTTATCTAATCTCCCATAATGTATCTTTAAAGGGACTGCATATCATATATATAATCATTATTCACATTTATTTGAAATACCTATAAATCCATACATTTAACCTATTTTTCTGTCCAGATTGACATGCTATTTGACCATTAACTTTTGGATATTTTAATTTCAAATTTACGACACTTCTTTTTTAATTCATACTTATCTTTGTTAGAAATAAGGGAAATGACATGAATAACTTCCATAGATCAGTCTTTATAATTTGTTACTTACTGACTTTGTGTATGATAACTTAATCTGGCTTCCATTGGTTGAACACGATGTCTCTCACTTGAGGAACCATACTACAAATCATACAAAATAGAAAATCATTTCAAGATAAAATGAAGGTTAATTATAACGTCTTGTTGTTAGGAGTGACTTGTGGAAACTTTACCACAAATTCTAACTTTCACAGGTTCTTTTATATGCACTAAGAATTTGTTCATCAAGCCTCCCTTATCCAAATAATTTGAATGTCTTGTGGATGAATACCCTGGGTGGGGCCCAGATTTTAGTATTTACCAAAACGGTGAAAAAGAAGATGAATTCTCTGTAGCTCAAATTTTGTAACTGACCTTTTCCTTATCGAACTGGACAGTATGTAGTACACGTAGTCCAGCTTCTCCAGGACTAGTTGGTCCATCTTTAAAATATCGTATAGGAGGTAAAGACATAGATTTAATATTTCCTTTCTCATAGTCTCGTTTAACTCTATCCATTCTTTTACGTTCAGTAGCAGTGGGTGTTTCTAAAAATGTCTGCCATTTTTTATCTGAAAAAACAATAAAATAGAATGTATATAAATATCTTCTAAAGTTGATTAATATTCAAAATGAAGAACAGGTTCTTTATACAACTATAAACCATGCTTAATTGCACTTACTCAGATGTAATAGTTCAATCAACATCCGTTAATAAGAGGGAGAGAGAGAAATGAGGTTTAACGTTCATTTTACACATACTAGGTAATTTTGGGACTAAAATGTTTCAATTTTATTTCAAAAATTAACTTGTGCGTATCTGTCTTTAGTGGTGGGAGAAAACTGGAGGACCCGGAGAAAACCCATGAGGTTGGACAGGCTATCCTACTGTTTGTCACTTACAATCAGGAAATCGAAAGCATGCCAGTGAATGACAGACCATCCAACACCCCTGGCCCGTTAATTAGAAGCTAGAAGAAGCTGGTCATTCGAAAGGCTCATATGAAGTAAGTGGAATTAAAGTTAAAGTTGGTTCAAATCAAAGATTCCGACAAATTATAACTGACATTTCAGACTAATTTGACAAGCTATCAAAAAGATCAAGCTGGACGTATAACTTTTGTGTCTGTTCAATCTAATTTAATACAAAAATTCCATATACCTCTTACTGGACTACCATGTCTAGATCTAGTCGGTATTCTATCGTCTATATTAGAACATGATTTAACTGGGGATAATATACCATCATATTTTAACATACCACCTTTAGCTCCTTTAATAAATAAACATAAGATTTGTATTACAACATAATTTAGAATAATGACCATCATATTTTAACATAATACCTTCAGATCTTCAATAGAAACGTAATCAATCTCTTCAAAAAAATAAAAAATGTTCAATTAATTTCGATATAATATGACTTATTTTAGAAACAAAAATCATATCACATAATTTATCCTTAAAAACGATAAGTAGTAAAGTATGTCCATAAGTCAAACAAGCCAACAGTGAGGCTGATGTCCCCCGCCGAAATCCCAAAATAGATGACACATATTAATTAATCGCACATTTATTTTTTTCAAACGTATCGACCAATCAAACTGAACACGAAGTGTCATCCAAAAATTGCTTATCTCTGCCTACTGTTCATCTTCGAACTCCATCAAGGCATTGACCTAATAAGCATACACACCAATTTTGAACATTTTAACTCAATTCGAAGGAGAGTTATTGTGTTCCAAAGTCTCGGCAAATCAAATTGCTTATCGCTCTGCTTACCCTGAGCAGAAAATGCTCATTATCGATCATAGTCAAGGTATTACTGTAATGAAACTATACACCAAGTTTCATCACTCTCACTTAATTAGAACTAAAGTTATCGTGTCTCAAAGCATCAACCAATCAAATTGCTTATCTCTGCCTACCCGAAGCGGAAAATGCTCATCTTCAAACTCCATCAAGGCATTGACCTAATAAGTATATACACTAAGTTTGAACATTTTAACCCAATTAGAAGGAGAGTTATTGTGTTCCAAAGTCTCGACCAATCAAATTGCGTATTGCTCTGCTTACCTTGAGCAGAAAATGCTAATTATCGAACTTAGTCAAGGTATTAATGTACACCAAGTTTCATCACTCTCACTTAATTAGAACTAAAGTTATCGTGTCCCAAAGCATCAACCAATCAAATTGCTTATCTCTGCTTACCCTAAGCGGAAATGCTCATCTTCGAACTCCATCAAGGCATTGACCTAATAAGCATATACACCAAGTTTGAACATTTTAACTAAATTAGAAGGAGAGTTATTGTGTTCCAAAGTCTCGACCAATCAAATTGCGTATCGCTCTGCTTACCCTGAGCAGAAAATGCTCATTATCGAACTTAGTCAAGGTATTACTATACTGAAACTATACACCAAGTTTCATCACTCTCACTTAATTAGAACTAAAGTTATCGTGTCCCAAAGCATCAACCAATCAAATTGCTTATCTCTGCTTACCCTAAGCAGAAAATGCTCATCTTCGAACTCCATCAAGGCATTGACCTAATGAGCATATACACCAAGTTTGAACATTTTAACTGAATTAGAAGGAGAGTTATTGTGTTCCAAATTCTCGACCAATCAAATTGCGTATAGCTCTGCTTACCCTGAGCAGAAAATGCTCATTATCGAACTTAGTCAAGGTATTACTATAATGAAACTATACACCAAGTTTCATCAATCTCACTTAATTAGAACTAAAGTTATCGTGTCCCAAAGCATCAACCAATCAAATTGCTTATCTTTGCTTACCCTAAGCGGAACATGCTCATCTTCGAACTCCATCAAGGCATTGACCTAATAAACACATACACCAAGTTTGAACATTCTAGCTCAATTAGGAAGAGAGTTATTGTGTCCCAAAAAGTGTGACGGACGGACAGACAGACGGACAGACAGACAGACAGACAGACGGACGAACCCATTTTCGAAGAAAGTTGGGGGACAAATAATACTGGTGGAGGGTCAAAAGACATAAGGCTACTTGCAGGAAATAAGTTTGAGAGAAGTGAAATTGATGAGAAGGAATCATTAGTGAAGTTGTCTGTACGTACCTGGATGTGTTCCGTGACTAAATGTAGAACTATCTGACATGTCTCTAGTAATACCAGAATCTTGATGACTTAAACCATGTTTTAAATAATTTTCATCCTAAATCAATGAAAGACATATTTCTTTAACTCTGGTGAAATGGAGCTTTTGTTTCATGGAAATCTGTAATAGTGATTTATCTTTATTGACGGCAGATCTCTGCATTTCAAAATTTATAGTTCTCTGATTTCTTTGATAGTCAGAAGACAATAAAATCCCATTACGATAATATATAACTTACAATATGCCGCCCAGTTTCTTTTTTTTTATAACTTCTGCTCTGAACTGTATCTCCACTCTACAAATACAAGTTATAATAGATATACAACAACTATTAATGGTTCAATAACATCAATATCTGTATATCAAATCAAAATAAATCATGTCTTACAGTATATCCATTGATTCCTGAATCTTCTTTATGTAAAATACTTCTTAAATATTCTTCTTTCTCCTACAATATATTAAATTAACATTGTAATTATAAATTATCTAATAATAAATACCTGCATGAAATGAGGTATAATGTCCTACTGTTCTGCTTCGAGTGGGCTAATGAAGACAGGCTTACACCTCAGAGTGTGTTGTGGTGGAAATTTTGACTGAACACTGGTGCTACAGCCTACTCTTATATTGAATTCCAATGGCCAAGGATCTTTTGAGTACATGCCAATGTGTAAATGGGTCATGGTTTTTCATCCCATCTTAATGACAAGACCAGCTATCAGGTCCTCTGTCCTACACCATTATCAAGGGGAAACAACTCCAGCCAACATTTGGATTGAACCTGCAACCTCCATGCATGCTAGCAAGCCAGTGTCTCACTCACTTAGCCACCGTGGCTTCTTTTCATATTGGTATTAAAATAATTAATTATATCTTACCTCCATAACTTCATGTGCATTAGAGAAACACCTAAGTAAAGCTTTATTCATAAAATCAGCATTCTGAAGAAAACAACAAGATACCCGAGTAACACTTTAGCACTTCACCCACCTAAAATGTCCTTATTAGGACTCCTTAGACCACCTGTCAAGTGCTCAGCTGTCACGCCTGGACAAACTTATAAATGGTCCTATATACAGAATACTTTTGACATATCTCAGATAGTTTGAGGCAGTCTAAGGAACATTAGTTTGGGACTATTTTGATCTATCCACTGGTAGTAATACATGTATATCAATTTTTTTCTAATTTTCTTCAAGGAACAGGAGTATTCAATATTCACACCGGTACCAAGTGCTCAAGGTTTAAAGTTATTTTATTACAACAGGGCTATGTCAGCTGTATTATTACTAAATCATCATAAATGATCAATGATATCAAATTTATGTGTCCCAAGGTATTTTTTAGGTAAAAAAAAACAAAATCAGGCAAATTTCCAAGTGCTTATACCAGTTTCTTTAATTTGAGAAATTCACAAAGCATGTTTTTTTAAGCACATCCAACCCAATAAAATAATATAGAAAAAATTCTTACCTTGTATGTCTCTATCACAGACTCTTTTTGACGCAAAGCTATTTTTGTATATTGCTGTATAAAATACAATATTTATGAAAAGACCAAATCAATATATTTCTTTCTACCTGGTGGATTATATAAATCATGATCATCTTAAAAAAATCCTGAAAGATCATTACCTCCAATCAAGACAAATCAAAATCATTTTACAGAACAATTTGAGAATAGTAGAAATATGTTACTTTATTGGACTACAATTAAACAATGTGATCATATTTACATGTATACATTGTACATACATCAGCTAAATGTGCAATTTCACTATCATCATAATTAGTAAACATTTCCACAAAATTCCTCTCCTAAAAATTAAAAAAAAAAAAATTTGAATTATAAAGGTTGTGGCCGAGGCAAAAGGGTTAATCATAGTTTAATCCTTGTGGTACAGTTGTCTACTACATCAAAGTTGCCATCTTTATTCAGTGGTTTTTCTTAAGTAGCCCATTTGATTATGATACCAGGGTTTCTTGAATATCACACATTTAAGCGGAGTCTCTGAAGTCATGGAAAAGTAATCACAACTGAACTGATCTCTCGTAACATTAAGATAATCGCTATATTTAAGTTTGATTTATATTATCAGTTTTAAAGTTTAGCACAGACCAAGTGAGAAAGGATGACACCATATCTCCGATTTCCAAATTTTTACCTCTAAAGATTCCACTCCAATTTTTTGACGTTTTAACATTTTCTTCAAAATGACTTTAACCTGTAATATTGAAAAATCTTTAAATAAATAACACTTGACACAAACTAGGTCATTTTGGGACTAACATATGGTTTAACAAGCCAACAGTGAGGCTGATGTCCCCCGCCGAAATCCCCAAATAAATAGATGACACATATTAATTAATCGCACATTTATTTTTTTCAAATGTATCGACCAATCAAACTGAACACGAAGTGTCATCCAAAAATTGCTTATCTCTGCCTACCGTAAGAAGAAAATGCTCATCTTCGAACTTCATCAAGGCATTGACCTAATAAGCATACACACCAATTTTGAACATTTTAACTCAATTCAAAGGAGAGTTATTGTGTTCCAAAGTCTCGGCAAATCAAATTGCTTATCGCTCTGCTTACCCTGAGCAGAAAATGCTCATTATCGATCATAGTCAAGGTATTACTGTAATGAAACTATACACCAAGTTTCATCACTCTCACTTAATTAGAACGAAAGTTATCGTGTCTCAAAGCATCAACCAATCAAATTGCTTATCTCTGCCTACCCTTAGCGGAAAATGCTCATCTTCAAACTCCATCAAGGCATTGACCTAATAAGCATATACACCAAGTTTGAACATTTTAACTAAATTAGAAGGAGAGTTATTGTGTTCCAAAGTCTCGACCAATCAAATTGCGTATCGCTCTGCTTACCCTGAGCAGAAAATGCTCATTATCAAACTTAGTCAAGGTATTACTATAATGAAACTATACACCAAGTTTCATCACTCTCACTTAAATAGATGACACATATTAATTAATCGCACATTTATTTTTTTCAAATGTATCGACCAATCAAACTGAACACGAAGTGTCATCCAAAAATTGCTTATCTCTGCCTACCGTAAGAAGAAAATGCTCATCTTCGAACTTCATCAAGGCATTGACCTAATAAGCATACACACCAATTTTGAACATTTTAACTCAATTCAAAGGAGAGTTATTGTGTTCCAAAGTCTCGGCAAATCAAATTGCTTATCGCTCTGCTTACCCTGAGCAGAAAATGCTCATTATCGATCATAGTCAAGGTATTACTGTAATGAAACTATACACCAAGTTTCATCACTCTCACTTAATTAGAACGAAAGTTATCGTGTCTCAAAGCATCAACCAATCAAATTGCTTATCTCTGCCTACCCTTAGCGGAAAATGCTCATCTTCGAACTCCATCAAGGCATTGACCTAATAAGCATATACACCAAGTTTGAACATTTTAACTAAATTAGAAGGAGAGTTATTGTGTTCCAAAGTCTCGACCAATCAAATTGCGTATCGCTCTGCTTACCCTGAGCAGAAAATGCTCATTATCAAACTTAGTCAAGGTATTACTATAATGAAACTATACACCAAGTTTCATCACTCTCACTTAATTAGAACTAAAGTTATCGTGTCCCAAAGCATCAACCAATCAAATTGCTTATCTCTGCTTACCCTAAGCGGAAAATGCTCATCTTCGAACTCCATCAAGGCATTGACCTAATAAGCATATACACCAAGTTTGAACATTTTAACTCAATTAGAAGGAGAGTTATTGTGTTCCAAATTCTCGACCAATCAAATTGCGTATAGCTCTGCTTACCCTGAGCAGAAAATGCTCATTATCGAACTTAGTCAAGGTATTACTATAATGAAACTATACACCAAGTTTCATCAATCTCACTTAATTAGAAATAAAGTTATCGTGTCCCAAAGCATCAACCAATCAAATTGCTTATCTCTGCTTACCCTAAGCGGAAAATGCTCATCTTCGAACTCCATCAAGGCATTGACCTAATAAATACATACACCAAGTTTGAACATTCTAGCTCAATTAGGAAGAGAGTTATTGTGTCCCAAAAAGTGTGACGGACAGACAGACGGACCGACAGACGGACGGACGAACCCATTTTAATAGTCCCCCAACTTTCTTCGAAAGGCGGGGGACAATTAATTTCATTTCAATAATTTGTGTGTGTGTAAGAGTCTTTAGCAGTGGGAGGAAACTGGATTACCTGGAGAAAACCCATGAGGTTGGACATTAACACAGTTGTGAACTTGATATAAGAGACTAATGAAAGTTATACATACCTGTTGTAATTCTGTGTCTGGTATGATGATTTTACCAGCGGTGTTTACAGTTTGTTGATCATCTGTTACAGTTTTTCTATCAACCTATAATATAGTCACACATATAACAGAAAAATTTATTTTATACTTATAAGATTGCAGCAGATCGATTAAAGGGAAGATTACGTTTCAACTAATAACAGAGATGGGGCTTAACGTCCACTCCACACAAACTATAGGTCATTTCCAGGAATATCATGATTCAGTTTTATTTTGATATTTTGAGACTTTATATAGTAAAGAAAGACCCTGTAATATATATTGTTTGGATTTTAGAGACTATGTAAAGACCTAGTATAGATTGTAATAAATAGTTTGGGTTTTTGAGACTATATATAGTATAGTATACTGTGAAAAGATGAAATACTGTACCTTATCAACATCAGAATAATCAGATAAATTCACATATTTGGTCTGTTCTGTAATTCTTGACTTTTCTTTAACCTAATAAATAAAATATCAAGGATTGAGTTGACATATCAACAGGTATTATTCAAATACAATATATAATAATGGTATATATATTTAAAGCCCCAATAACACTCTTGTTGTAACTGAATAATATGTCCCAATCTTCATTCAGGTCAACAAATCGTATTATTTTAGAGTATTCCAATTAAATGATGATATAAATTTCATCTTAACACACCTATTTTAGAAAATTGGAAAAATTCAACCAATTGATTTGAAAAGTCTAACGTAAACCTTTTCAAATGTGACTTGGATTTTAAAATATTTTCAATCCCTCTGGACAAGTAAAATATTGTGTAATGGATAATTTACACAACAGGCAGGACACTTAAACATCTAGTACTTAGAATAAGGGTATTATTTATTTTCTGTAGCTACCAAGCCAGCAAGAATGTTATTGTCCCTTTAAGAAAGAGGATTTATAAATTTGAAGAGAAAGGTTAGATGAGAGAATAAGAAGTTATACCTCATCTGAGAGATCTAAGTCTGGATGTCTCACAATTGATTTCAAATATTCTGTTTCATCTTCAAATGTATTCTACAAAACAACACCATAGTAATCATATATAAAATACTAAATCTTTATTCAATTAATATCAATATATTGGATTTGATTCTTATAATAAGAAATCATGGACCACTTTTGGTGGGTTGCTCACGTTTGCAAGCTGTACATCCTTCAAATCAATACAGTTTTTTGATTAATACATTTCACTAATTCAAGACCCGAACTTGTAAAAGGTTTAATCAATAGCGAATAACAAAAATTTCTATTTATCAAATTCAAATATATTTGGGCTGTAAGATAATAATCAGGTCATGCTAGGGTTAACATTGTTAATTTCAATAAGATACTTGAGTAGGGGCCCTTTTGTGAGAGGAAACCATAGTTGAGTGTAACAACTTTACCACATTTTGAAATGGGTTATTTGATAAGCTTTGATAATTCTTACCTTTTTTCCATGTTCCAATTCTGACTCTTTCATAACTAATGTAGAATCAAGTTTTTTCTTTGTAGATTCCACCTTTTTCTGCTTAATGGATTAAAAAAAAAAAAACAACGATATCAATTATGGGTCTAGTCCAGTGATTCTCAACCTTTTTGGTCAACGGCACACCTTGGAACACATGAAAAAATAGCTGCACACCTGGCTAAATAATATGTAAAAAAAACATTTTGCAAAACAAAAGCATGGCAAATTACAGACGGCATACAATCGTAGACACAGACTAGTCATAGACACGTAGAATGTCTCAAACTAAATAAAGAAAAACACAGCTATGAACATCCCAGTAGTGAATATTTAATTGGAATTACATGGTTTTTCGCATTTCATTAGTGTGCCGTTTAAAATTTCGCGGCACACTGGTTGAGAATCACTGGTCTAGTCTATATATCTACACATTTAAAATAATAATAAAAACACTAATAATTATAGGTTTGTTCACACATCTAAACCGGATTATTGTCTTAATTTGTTATTGACAGCAACCAGCAGTCAGCATACTGATAGTAATAAATATAAACAAACAAGCCAACAGTGAGGCTGATGTCCCCCGCCGAAATTCCAAAATAAATAGATGACACATATTAATTAATCGCACATTTATTTTTTTCAAGTATCGAGCAATCAAACTGTACACGAAGTGTCATCCAAAAGTGTTTTATAAAGAAAAATGCTAAAACCGACGAGAAAAATGAAAATGTACCCTAGTTAGGGGGACCCTAAAGGCAGACCAAAGGGCCCCCACGCTTGACAAAAGGGCTCCTCTGGCTATGGGAAAGGACCCTCGTGTCGAGTCAATCGTTTCGATGCACTGTTACTGTCGAATCCATTACTGAATGAGAATGCAGTCATTGTATTGGCATAAAAATCATCAATCAAGATGAACCTAAGATGAAATTGCTTATCTCTGCCTACCCTAAGAAGAAAATGCTCATCTTCGAACTCCATCAAGGCATTGACCTAATAAGCATACACACCAATTTTGAACATTTTAACTCAATTCGAAAGAGAGTTATTGTGTTCCAAAGTCTCGGCAAATCAAATTGCTTATCGCTCTGCTTACCCTGAGCAGAAAATGCTCATTATTGAACTTAGTCAAGGTATTACTGTAATGAAACTATACACCAAGTTTCATCACTCTCACTAAATTAGAACTAAAGCTATCGTGTCCCAAAGCATCAACCAATCAAATTGCTTATCTCAAATTGCTGATCTTAGTCAAGGTATTACTGTAATGAAACTATACACCAAGTTTCATCACTCTCACTTAATTAGAACTAAAGTTATCGTGTCCCAAAGCATCAACCAATCAAATTGCTTATCCCTGCTTACCCTAAGCGGAAAATGCTCATCTTCGAACTTCATCAAGGCATTGACCTAATAAGCATATACACCAAGTTTGAACATTTTAACTCAATTAGAAGGAGAGTTATTGTGTTCCAAAGTCTCGACCAATCAAATTGCGTATCGCTCTGCTTACCCTGAGCAGAAAATGCTCATTATTGAACTTAGTCAAGGTATTACTGTAATGAAACTATACACCAAGTTTCATCACTCTCACTAAATCAGAACTAAAGCTATCGTGTCCCAAAGCATCAACCAATCAAATTGCTTATCTCTGCTTACCCTAAGCGGAAAATCTCATCTTCGAACTCCATCAAGGCATTGACCTAATAAGCATATACACCAAGTTTGAACATTTTATCTCAATTAGAAGGGGAGTTATTGTGTTCCAAAGTCTCGACCAATCAAATTGCGTATCGCTCTGCTTACCCTGAGCAGAAAATGCTCATTATCGAACTTAGTCAAGGTATTACTGTAATGAAACTATACACCAAGTTTCATCAATCTCACTTAATTAGAACTAAAGTTATCGTGTCCCAAAGCATCAACCAATCAAATCGCTTAACTCTGCTTACCCTAAGCGGAAAATGCTCATCTTCGAACTCCATCAAGGCATTGACCTAATAAACACATACACCAAGTTTGAACATTCTAGCTCAATTAGGAAGAGAGTTATTGTGTCCCAAAAAGTGTGACGGACAGACGGACAGACAGACGGACAGACAGACAGACAGATGGACAGACAGACAGACAGACGGACGAACCCATTTTAATAGTCCCCCAACTTTCTTCGAAAGGCGGGGGACAATAACAAAAGTCTCAAGTACCAGTAGTGTTTAAAATTACTCTGTACATTAAACTGTTTATAAAAATTGACATTGAATACTTTCACAATTATCGCCCAAATTCAAACATATCATCTTCTTTATGATGTAATAATCTTAACAAATATTTTGAAACATTGATTGCTAGAAAAATAAATAAAGGTGAGTTATTGATTGACCCGGTTTCTTGCATTTTGTTTTGTCTAATTTTTGACAAACCTAATAATTACATAATCAATAAAGATTGAGATAAAATATACTGATAGGTATAACATTATTAATGAAATTATATAATCTTTAAGCCTTTAAATTCTACAATACTCTTGAAAGAAGTAGTGTTTGAACCAGAGAGAGAAATGGGGTTTAATGTCCACTCGACACAAACTAGGTCATTTCAGGACCAACATATGGTTTAATTTTATTTCAATAATTCGCTTGCGCATAGGGGTCTTTAGCAGTGGGAGAAAACCAGAGTGCCCGGAAGAAACCCACGAAGTTGAGAAGGCGACCCTATCTCCATACCACATACACTCACACCAGGGATCAAACCACAGCCGCAAGTAAACGGTGACAGGCCAGCTAGAGGTCGAAGCGCGGCACTCTAGACCACTAGGCCATCCCACCCCCCCGCAGGATGAATCATGTAATAATACAACTATGCCAAATATTTGGTTCAAAAATATCCTAAATTTAATTAAGTCTTTACAATAAAGGATAATAACTTGGAAATATTTGTATAAATCCTGATTTACAGCTTTTATATGCTTTCCAGTAATTCAATAGTGCGGTTGTGTTTAAGATTTACAAAAATATGACAACAAAATGAAATGGCCCGGAAGGCGACACTATGGCCTACTATTATCTAAACTTAGGACACTAGGCAAGAATCCAGTATCTTGATTGCGTCCCCACCCCACCCCAATCAAAAACATGGCAGCTGTCTGCTCAATAACGCCACTTGGAAATGTAGAATGGAACTCCCAGCAAAAAGTGAAATAATATTGCTGTTTTTACCTGCGTTCTGGAGCCTGCATCAAATGGTATATCTATTATTTCTTTGGCCGATTTCTTGCTCTGAAAATAAAAACAAAAGAGAAACTGAACAAGTATAATATCACAATGATCATCCGTCAGTTAGTTCACAATTCTTTTAAAAACTGTACAGGACAGTACTTTTGAAAATCAATTTAAAACATTACTGGGACTGATACCTTCTAGTCATAAAGTAGGTGTCCTGTTGCATCAATCTTATGTCATTGACCCATAAAAATACTGATTCTAATGAAACTAAATTACCTCTCTTTGACACTGTTCACGTATTTGACTATCATGTTGTAATAATAATTTCCTCATCAAGTTATATTCCTGAAAAAATGAAACAATTGCAAAAACATTTTCAAACTTTCACACTAATACTATAAATGTGTAATTTTAAGTTTTCCTTTTTGAATTTTTGGGGGATGGGGTGGATGGCTGAATGGCTAGCAAGTGCGCACTGCATCATAAAGCCTTTCGTTGAGTCAACTGGCATGCTTTCGAATACCTGGTTGTACTTGACAAGGAGTAGGGTCGCCTGTCCAACCTCGTGGGTTTTCTCTGGGTACTTCGGTTTCCCCCCACTGCTAAAAAACCCTACATGCAAGGGAATTATTGAAATAAAATTAAACCACATGTTAGTCCCGAAATAACCTAGTTTGTGTCACGTGGATGTTAAACCCCATGTCTGTCTTTCTCTCTCTTTTCGAATTATAAAACCTCTCTTCTAGATCATCCTTATACTCCAATTACCTCTCACCTGATCTGACAGTTCCACTTCATACGGCTGATTAGGTCCCAACATAGTTCTTTGTTTCTGCCGTCCACCCTAAAATTAAACTTATTGAAATTAATTGAATGAAATTGAATTATTATCATCAATAAGAAAAACTGCAAACTATTATTAGTCTGCCCCAGCACTATATATATTTCCCTTAATGCTGTCATTCACAAGGTATCTCCATTTAAATTTGATTACTTTTTTTCATAGGATCTGCTGTATTTGTTTAGAATTTTTCCCTGTCATTGCTCATTGGAAATTAGTCTTGCTAAAGCAGCATTGTGACCAAAATTTAGTAAAGCTGTTGTCAAACTAACAATCTAAATATTATTATAATTCAGACTTGTTAACATTATATTTATTTTGTGCTTTACTATTTCATAAGTTTATATATAGACTATAAATAATATTGCACACATACAAAATTTCAAATCTTAAATAGATTGCATATTAAATTCTGTCTGTAGCTGTTCAATGACACATTCACTGGTGATTTTTCTTATGAGGGGAAATTAAAAATCACCAACAAATTGTCTAAGAAAATTGTCTATGTGTGCTATTTTAACCTATAGTAAGTAATATTTCACAAGAGAATGTCTCAAATGTAATATATTATAATATCTAAGGATGAATGGATCAGAAAAATTCTCCATTAAAATCAAATAAAAACATGCTAGTTGCCCATACATAAACGAGTTTTTAAACAATTTTTAAAACCCTTGATTCTGGAACATTATATTTTCAAAAAGAAAATTAGTTGGTTTTTGTAACAATTATTAACAGATCAATATACACATGGATTCCTTTCACAAGATTTTAAAAATGGCAGCCCTACCTCTTTTTGCTTGGAATATGAAGAGTCTAGTGAATGTTGTTTCCTGTATTTATTACTAGTGGTTGCGACTGGGTCTTGTTCACTTAAAGCCTTCTTCTTTTGCTCTCCACTTATTCTCTCCTGATAAAATATAATTAATTATACCTTAATTATAAATAATTTAACTCTTCATTACTGGCTTAGTGCATCTTATCATCATGGAGAAAATTATCACATAAATTGCTCATTAAATTTTTAGTCATGGACTTGCTACTCATCAAATCTATGATTAGAATTATTTTAAGTGTTTAAAACGTTCCATAATCAAATTAAAAAACAAATATCGACAGGTAACACACCCACCCACAACCTTTCCACTTTCAAATTTGGGGTCTTTACAGCTTGCCAAACGATTAAAAATGTGAAAAACCTCAAGATAATGTACAAATAATCCTATTCATGCTCTCAATTTTTGGGGGTCTTTACAGCTGGCCAAACAATTAAAAATTTGAAAAACCGGAAGATTATATACAAATACTCCTACTCATGCAAGTTGTTCTGCTCTCCATCAAACTGACAAATGGGTAGGAGTTATATTACTTAGTTGGACATGCTTGTCAAGAATTCAACTATGCAGAGTTTGCACAAAAATGTGGCAATGAATGGATGTAAGAGTATCTGTATCACAGACCAACATAATGTGTTAAGATCAATTTAATTAATCTGTTTTTCTACCTTAATAACTGACTAATCATAATTTTTTTTTACCTTGTTAACTGATTCTTGAGAACAAGAGGATTCAATACTTATAGATTGTCGCTTCTGTGATTCTGATTCAATACTTATAGATCGTCGCTTCTGTGATTCAGATTCAACACCTATAGGTCGTCGCTTCTGTGATTCAGATTCAATAGCTATAGATCGTCGCTTCTGTGATTCAGATTCAATACTTATAGATCGTGGATTGCTAACAGCTCCCTGCTTGTTTGATTCAGGAGAACTCCATGATTTACTGCCATCTCCTTGTTCCTGTTAATTCAAAAGAAATGAAATGAAATGGGGTTTAACTTCCTACTGTTCTGCTCCTATAAAACTGGGCTAATGAAGACGGGATACAAGATCTACATGTAATATCAATAGTGCTGTAATGTTTTGTTCACTACATTGATATTTGTAAGATATCCTGGAATATTTGATTAATTAACTCATAATGATTTATTAACAATATGGATAGGTGACTGTTAACTAGTAATTATCTCATTAAATTATCACAACTATATAGATATATCGTGATATAACTGACTCTATTTATGTAACATATTTACTAATAACATAACAAAGACAAAGGTCAAATATAAGATAAAACCTGGTTCACAGGTAATCCTGCATCACCTAAAAAAAGCTGCATGATTGGTTGTCATTTTCAAAAATAGGTTGCCAGGCAACGAAACATATGCCCACACAGCAGCTAAATCGTCCGGGCAGTCAACAAGAGTTATCGCGTATTAAGTAATTATCAGAAAATCATTAGAATTTGTTTGGTTTTTATAAAGTTCTGCCCCATGCTAACGTTAAGTATACGAATCATTTAATATTATGGAATTAGCTGTCACCTCCACTGGATATGAAACATTTAATATTATGGCGATTTTTCGTACAATCAGTGGCCATAATTCAGGAAGTTACCATCAGATATGTCCAAATATTGACAGGAACCAAGATCTTTGAGTTATGAACATGCATTTCAAGTTTGACCAAAATCAAATTAAAATTGTGATCTCTACAGGGTTCACGTGTAAAAGTGGCGGCCATTTTGTTCAGCAATTTTGGTCCAATAGTCACAAAATTCAAACTGAAAATTCATTACAGTGTAACGGTGAAATAATCAAATGTTTATGAACTCCAGACGGATCACAAGATAATAAAGGCGATTTTCCGTATAATCAGAGGCCATAATTCAGGAAGTTACAATCCGATATGCGCAAATATCGCAAGGAACCAAGATCTTTAGGTTATAAAAATGTATTTCAAGTTTCATCAAAAAACAAATTAAAATTGTGACCTCTATAGTGTCCACAACCTTGATATACCATATTTTTGGTCCGATTTTCATGAAATTCAAACTTAACCTAGATTACCCTGTAAAGGTGATATAATCAAACCTTTTTTTTAAATCAGGTAATAATTGTTACCTCCAGAGGGATCAGCAATTTTGGTCTGATGTTCACGAAATTCAAACTGAAAATTCATTACAGTGTAATGGTGAAATAATCAAATGTTTATGAACTCCAGACGGATCACAAGATAATAAAGGCGATTTTTCGTACAATCAGGGGCCATAATTCAGGAAGTTACAATCCGATATGCGCAAATATCGAAAAGAACCAAGATCTTTAGGTTATAAACATGTATTTCAAGTTCCATCAAAATCGGTTCAAAATTTTGACCTCTATAAGGTCCACAACCTTGATATAACATATTTTCACACTATTCGCATACAAACGGCGGCCATTTTGTCCGTCAATTTTGGTCCAATTTTCACGAAATTCACAAATGCCTTTATTACCATGTAACGGTGATATAATCAAACGTTTTTTTAAATCGGATAATAATTTTGACCTCCAGAGGTGCCACAAGCTAAAAAAAAGCAAATTTTCGGCCAATCACAGGACATAATTCAGGAAGTTACGATCAGATGGGCGCAAATATAGATATACATGTAAAGTTTCATCGAAATCGGTTCAAAACTGTGACCTCTATAGGGTCCACAAGCTTGATATAACATATTTTCACACTATTCGCGTACAAACGGCGGCCATTTTGTCTGTCAATTTTGGTCCGATTTTCACGAAATTCGAACTCAACCGCCATAACCATGTAACAATGATGTTATCAAACGGTTTTTAAAATCGGATTACAATTTTGACCTCCAGAGAGACCACAAGCTAAAAAGGCAATTTTTCAGACAATCAAGGGACATAATTCAGGAAGTTATGATCCGATGGGCGCAAATATTGAAAGGAACCAAGACCTTTGGGTTATAAACATGTCAAGTTTCATGAAAATCGGTTCAAAATTGTGACCTCTATAGGGCCCACAACCTTGATATTACATATTTTCACACTATTCGCGTACAAGCGGCGGCCATTTTGTCTGTCAATTTTGTTTCGATTTTCATGAAATTCGATCTCAACATCCATAACCATGTAACGGTGATATAATCAAACGTTTTTTTTAAATCGGATAACAATTTTGACCTCCAGAGGGACCAAAAGCGAACAAAAGCGATTTTTCGGACAATCAGGGGCCACAATCTAAAAAGGGTGATTTTTCAGACAATCAGGGGCCATAATTCAGGAAGTTACGATCCGCTGGGTGCATCCAAATTGGTTCAAAATTGTGACCTCGTACAATCAGAGGCCATAACCCATGAAGTTACAGTCCGATACATGCCAATATCGAAAGGAACTGAGATCTTAGGGTGATAAACCTATATTTTAAGTTTCATTGAAATCGGATATAAATTGTGACCTGTAGACTGTTCACAAACAATTGTGGACGGACGGACAGACAGGGGCGACGACAATATACGTCCACATAAAAATGTGGGCGTATAAAAATAAAAAGTCGCACTAATTACCAAACAAAATATTTATTTTATCCTGGTTACAAGAAGTAACTCTATGAAATTTTTTTTTTAAACAAATCCAGAAATGTGGCATAGGCTCATTAGTCATAACTATCATAAATGTAACTGACCAGACAATCATAAACTACAGTATACTGTTTAAAAATTACTGAACGGCATCAATATCTTAAAATACTATACACATGGTTCTACTGAAATTCACCTTATAATAAAGGATTGAATGTATCACAAAATGATGTGTAAAAAAACCTTAGAAATAGGGTTAATGCTAACAATTGTTTTAAATTAATTTTTAAATAAAGACTGTGTCCTGTAATCTACTCTGTTTATTCCCAGAATCTTCTTTTAAACTGTTCGTTGTAGTACTTGCCAATCTTAAGTAATAATACGCTAACCCAAACCCTCTTGTATTACCTGTTTTTCTTGTTTTACCATTCTATGATCGTCTATTGCTGTTATTGTGTTCTCAACTTCAATTAAAGACATCTAAAAAATAAACTCAATTTCATTAATACATGTAATCATTATTTTTATACTGAAATCGTATTGATGACAGTAACTAAAACAGGACAACAGTGAAGCTTTAATCCCCAAATATAAACATTTAATGTATTCAGAAAGTTCAATAAAAGACTATATATTTATATACCCTCAAGGACTGTCTTTCATTTCTGGTAACATCTTTTATTTCTTCACTCTTTGAAGCATTCTTAGTTTTCATTATTTCTCCATCCTGAAGAAAATAACACATCTTTATTGAACTAATTAAAATCTCTCAAATATCATGAAATCTTATGTTCAAACCAAATTTGATGCAAGAATATCGGCCTTTCAAGAAAATTTGAGACATTCAAAGACTTAAATGTCAGTTTAAAGTGAAAATGCTCTAGAAAGTGAAGATGTACACATCATCAACTGGAAGAAAACAGAGAATTTTTATTTCATATCTGCTAAATTTATTTATTTAAGGGTAATTTTCACATTTAAAACAACTGACAGTTCCTGATCCCTTATAAGTAAATTCTAATTACCTTTGATATGTTATGTTGATCAGATGATTCTGATGTTTTGCTACTCAATGCTTTTTGCAAGAAATCTTTATCCTATTATATAAAACATAAATTTGATATACATATAATTAGACACCATGGATGATTGACAATGGAAAGAAGGCCTAAACATTATATATTAATGGAACCTATTAAAATTATGTACTATACTATTCAAAAAAAGTAGGGGATATTTGATTTTGGGGGCATAATACTAAAATATGCAAATGACTACGAAAAAAGTCACTATAGAACCTAACAGAAGAAACATTTCCAGTTACATGTGACGCCCAAACGCACCAATAGCTACCGCATGGAATGCAGGTGATGCTTGGGATCATCATGGGGGTCCAACCCAAGATTTGCACGACTCTGACTTTGAATGTTACAGTCATCGTGGCATTGAGTTCCAGGGTGGAAACATCAGTTAATTGTTTTAGTGACCAGAAAACAAATTTTGATATGCGTCGGCTTACCCAAAATGAAAGGTTACATGCCCTTGGCACGCTACAGATCGGCACAACACAGGCGGTTGTGGCGCGGGCGATGAATGTTTCTCAGTCTGTCATAAGCAGGCTATGGTCCAGATACCGTGATACACAATCTGTACAGGACAGACCACGCTCAGGTCGACCAAGGGCGACAACTCAAGCCCAGGATCGATTTATCCGTACCTTGGCCTTGAGAAATCGTATCATCACAGCAAATCAGATCAGCGCTCGTCTTCAAACAGACACTGGTGTGAGAGTGAGTGGCCAGACGATTCGGAATCGACTGCATAGGGGTCACCTTCGCGCCCGACGTCCTCGCGTGATCCCTTGTTTAAGAGATCATCACATTCAGGCAAGACGTCGTTGGTGTAGGGATCGTCTACACTGTGATAATCGACGCTGGAGCAATGTGATGTTTTCAGATGAGTCAAGGTTCACTGTTGATTTTTTGGACAGACGTAGGAGGGTGTGGCGTCGGCGAAACGAGCGCTTCCAAGACGTTAACGTCATCAGACATGATCGATTTGGGGGTGGTTCTGTTATGGTGTGGGGAGGCATCACTGTTGCTGGAAGAACGGCTTTACATGTTGTTGCAGGGCGTGTTACAGGCCAGTACTACCGGGACAACATCTTGACAGTCCATGTTGTGCCTTTCGCACGACGTCATGGCCGCCGTTTCATCTTCCAGGATGACAACGCAAGATGTCACAGGGCCAGGATCGTTACAGGTTACCTCCAACAACAGAACATCACCATATTACCTTGGCCAGCACTGAGTCCTGACCTCTCCCCCATCGAGCTCAACAACGTCCTGCCAATGTCCAAGAACTTGCTGCTGCGTTGCAACAGGAATGGGACAATCTGGACCAAAATGACCCTAGACGTCTCATTAGGAGTATGCCATGTCGGATCAATGCTTGTTTGGCAAACAGAGGAGGATTTACCCGTTACTGACTTTGTTGTGATGCTGTGGTAACTTTGCTGTTTGACCCCGGGTATCATTTTACCCTTATAATGGTCAGTCTGTGCCTTACTTAGTCTAACAATCATTTGGAATAAATCGATAAATGTGAACTTCATTTCATTTTGTGATTCGTTTCTTCGTCAGTTTCATTAGGTCACTTAAAAATCAAATATCCCCTACTTTTTTTGAATAGTATATATTTAGCATTTACGTACCACCAAAGGAATTAAAAAGAGTCACAAGAGAGAAATGTTTTCAGAATTAAGATAAAAAAAAAAAAGGAAATCAAGTAAAGAAATTTGAATTACCATTGACATTCTACGTTGATCAGATGATTCTGGTATTTGGCTATTCAATGCTTTTCTCAAGAAATCTTTATCCTATACAAGACATAAAATTGATATACATATAATTAGACACCATGGACACATGATACTGAAAAGTATAATCATTACATATTTTGAATAAATAGTCATGAAACAACTGATGGAACGTTTCAAAAATTATGTACTATATTTGACTAGCATATACATGCTATTAGAGAAATCAAAAGACTCGCAGAAATCATGGAATATTTTTAGAATCAAGATAAAAAAGGAAATCCTGTAAACATGGTAAATTTATAACCCGGAAATTGAAGCTGTAGTGACTCGGTGAGCAAGATGCTGGCTCACTCACCGTGAGGCCCAGGATTTGGTCCTACTGGTGTCATCTGAGAAAGTATGTCAGGATTTTCTTATATGGTTTCCCTTGTCAGTGGTGCACTATGGAGGGCATGTTAAGGAACAGTATCAAGTAATTCGGTTGGAACGAAAAACACACGTTGGCATGCATATAACAGAACCTTTTCACAGTCTACTTACTACTTTCATACATTTATCGAGTTTAGCATATTGTTTTAATCTTTCACTAGGGACATCTTTAAAACGTGCTTTTTCTCTTCGTCCATCTCGTTCTATAGAGCAAAAAATAATCATTGCAAACAATTTAATTAAAACATGCACAAAGAAAATGTATATTATAGTCAAAATGATATTTCTTTTTTTTAACAACATCTAAGCCAAGACCACCGAAGTGCTATTGCCTCTTTAAAGTTAATCACATTAAAATATTTTACATTCTTACATGCTATCAAATTTAAAAACAATTATCATCTGTCAGGTTTAACAAATTAAAATTAGTCTTATAACATACAGGATCATTCCATGTCAAGTGGATCAAAATCTCACAGAAAATTGTGAAAACAATATAGGTTATATTACATACAATATAGGTTATATTACATACGAACTTATGTAAACCTGCAAAGTTATATTTTTATTGCGAAAAGACCCTTGAATTCAGGTATGATATTTTTAATTCTTTGCCAATTTTCATGAATTAATTACTGGTACAATGTCTCCCTTGAAATGAATGAGGTGGGGTGTATACATCATTCGGTTATAAAAGCTATGAGAGCATGAGCATTCATGAGCTTGCTCTTACAGGGTGTGATTTGATGATAATGAGAGTATTGAAAGTATGATGTCCTTTCAAATTGACCAAAATGTAAATATATTAACATGTTACAGATAATTTTCCATGTTTTTAATGGTGAATCCTAATCTATGTAACACTCTCTAACAAACCCCCAAATTTCAAGCATATAGACTAACTAGAAGATATATATAATATCAGTTTCCCCTCAATCAAGTCATAGAACAGTAGTTTCAAAACAAGCTAAAGTGTACCCAAATTCCAAAGGTCATATCTTAGTCAATATTAATGAAAGAGTCATATATTTTTGCAGTTTTACATAAGTTTGTATTTACGATAATATATTTTTTTTCATAATATTTTGAGGAGGTCACATAGTTGACAAGCATAAATATCTATTACAAAGCATAAATATAAATAAAACTATATTAAATATTTACATACTAGTTGCTCTAGGTTTGTAGTAACCACGTTTTGTTGAACCTGCAACAAAAAAAAAAAAAAAAATTCTTATTTTCCAACAGGAACATTCTTAATCTTGGTATAACCTCTGCTCAAGACTCTGTTTTAAATTCCTAATTCATATAATACACAAATTAATTTGCATTCACTTTTTAATGCACAAATGAAATATTGCATTAAAATCACTTATTTTAAATTTGATCAATTTAGTCTTCAATGTCTTTTAAAACATCTCCTTGATGTAAATGCCACACAGAAACAACAAAAATATAATGATTACAATATCTCAATGATACTTTAAATTCACAATTAATACAATTCCACTAACTATATGCACCAATACTTCAAGCATAGAACTGTATAAAAACCTAAATAATTCCCCTATTTTCTAACATACAATATGAAGAAGTATATGAATATCTCTTAAGTTTACAAATAAAGTGTAGTTTAAAGATCAGAATACATATGTATGTAAAAAGGAATTATAGACTATATTGTGTTTCTTATTTCATGGGGGTATGATTTCTATTCAGATGTCAATTGGTTTATATAGGTAATTGACTATGTCAGTAGACAATTGGGTTAAATCCAGTAATTACTACATAAGCTGTAGATTATCTATATGTATATATACAGAGTGGTAGGTAACATATACAGATAAAGTCATATACCTTAAAGGAGCTGTTCCACATATATTTTGATGCATACAACTACTTAATTTTGTAGGAAATAAGCTGACACCAACCTCTACGATAGCATTTTGGAAAAAATGTATTCAGTTTTCACACATAGTTAAACACAATATATCGTACACAAACACTGCAAATGTCTGTGATATCTCTCTGGACTACATTCATTTAATTAACATTTTCAAGAGAAAATTAGAATTTTGAAAACATACTAATACATGTTTTCTACTTTGCAATTCTAAATTTGACAAACTTATAACAAGGCATGAAAGAGTTGTATCAGGTCACAACCGACTCTGTTATAAAACCCTTTAAGTTTAAAGTCACTTCAATTTACAAACATTTAAATGGTTCAATATTTTGGGTTGAGCTGAAACTTTCAATTAATTAAACGGAGTTCCATTTACATTTCTGGTTAAAATTTTCATTTTTAAACCCACTTATATCATTCTATGTTCTGTAAAAATTGGGACAGCTCCTTTAAGCATAGTATATCTTATATACATCATGTCAATAATAATGATACACATGGTTAAATAATAGTGTTTTAATTGTTGATTACATGTATGTATGATAATAATAATTAAACCATGCAGTGTGTGCATTGTTTAAAATATAAGTCATGGAGTTCATAACTTAAGTGCATTAAGAGCAAAGATTTAATAATTTAAAGAGAGTGCCAAAACAGCATTTCTTCTGTAACATTTAGTTAATAGTTAACATTGGGAAGGAAAAACAATCATAGTTGTTTTATTAGGAAGGAACAACAACCAGAGCAGTTTATCAGGAAGGAACAACAGTCAGAGTTGTTTTATTGAGGAACAACAATCAGAGTAGTTTATTAGGAAGGAACAACAATCAGAGTAGTTTATTAGGAAGGAACAACAATCACTCATTTTTATTATGAAGGAACGTCATTCAGAGTCGTTTTTTTCGGGAAGGAACAACAATAACAGTCAATATTATTAAGAAGGAACAAGAATTTGAGTGTTTTTGTTACGATGGAACAATAATCAGTCATTCTATTAAGAAGGAACACGTCAACCACAATCCCAAAATAAATGGATGACACATTTTAATTAATTTTACATACATTATTTTAAAAAGTTTCGAGCAATCAAACTGAGATTATATAGTTAGTCTAAGCAGAAATTGTTCCCAATTGAATAAAGTCGATGTCATCATGACATCATAGCGAGATAACCTACAACGTGGTGGGTGAGTGTCTACCAACCACCTACTAAACATTTCTAAAAAAAAATTCTCCCTACTCAAATTTTCCTACAGAACCATAGTCAGATCCAGGACTAATCCAAGCTTAAAGTTAGCCATTCTACCTCAATTATGTTCCGAAGTGTTGACCAATCAAATTGTTTATCGCTACTTGGCCTAAGCAGAAAATTCTCATCATTAATTAGTCAAGGTATTGATATAATGAATCTTTACCATACATTTCCTTAGTTTCACCAAATTAGAACCATAGCTTTTTTCTTCCAAAGTCACAACCAATCACATGATTGAAAACTGTTAAGGCAGGAGAGTTATTGCATTTCAAAGTTTCAACTCTCACTTAATTAGACCTATCATGTCCCAAAGCATCAACAATCAAATTGCTTAGCTCTGCTTAAGCAAAGCAGATATTACTAATCTTCAAATTCAATCAAGAGGTTCCACCTGATAAATACCTACACCAAGTTTTAACATTCTCTCTCAATTAGATGAGTTACTGTGTCCAAATAAATTGGGACGGACAGGGAGACAAGTTTACATCAGACGTAGAGACAAGTTGTTTACATCAGATGATGGGGAGACAAGTTGTTTACATCAGATGACAGAGAGACAAGTTGTTTACATCAGATGATGGGGAGACAAGTTGTTAACATCAAACAGGGAGACAAGTACTTTACAACAGACAGGGAGACAAGTACTTTACATAATGGGAGACAAGTAGACTGGGAGACACACGTAGTTTACATCATAGCATTGCAATCTAGAATGTTACCATGCTGACACTACAATTATATATATTTATGAGGGAGGTTTCACTGGCCAACACTTTGAACCATACTTACACTTACAATATAGCAGTCGCCAAATATTTCAAATTTTTTAGCCATCAAAGTAATTATTTTAGATGGAATTTGTATCAAACAAATAATAATCACAAGGAGAAGAAAAGGGAAAAATCATTAAAAATCTATTTCAGTTAAAATTATCAGAGCTCCTTTCTATCATCAACCTCACCAAGAAAAACTTAGTGATAGAGTTTTATTAGATTTTTTTTAAGTGTAAATATCATTTAACATAAGTATATAACCATGAACCTCTCCCTTGACCTACCGTCTGTAGATTCATCTATAAAACTGAAATACATATATTATATTTTTATCTCTATTGGTGGTTAAAAAAAAGATGGGCTTGATTACTGAAAATCAAGATCTAGAATCAATATGAGTACAATCAGAAACTAAATATGCGAATCTTTGAAACAATCAATTAACGCAAGTAGTGTTGATTCTTGAGAATTGGTCAATCAGCAACAGAATGAAGACTGAATAAGAAAAATGGATCCAAAGAGAATTTTCATTTTAGCTTCTTGGCTATCAAACAGTAAATTAGAATTTTTACCAGTCCATACCCAAATCAAATGATCATGTAATTTACAATAATTGACCTCACATTAATTACCCACCTGTTGCCCTGCTACACTTCATACATTTCAATTTCTTTTCTAAATATGATCCAAAATTTGGTAGTTTAGGTCGAAAGAATTTGATTTGTTTCTTCCTGTGAACAAGACACAAACACACAAAAAAGGAAAAAAAAAAGATTTGGAGGTGTAAAGACAGAAAATATAAAATGAAAGAGAATAAATAAAGAATTAAAGAAATCATGCTTGGTACAGAAACGGTGTACTGTGTTTTATATAAGCCACGGTCAAGAGTTGCAGATGATTTTTGCATGCATATCAAACTTGAAATTGCAAGTTTCCATAAAAAGTAATAAAATGTGCAGATCATAAAAAAGCTGAAGCCTGGAAAAACCAACCTCGAAGATAAAATACCTTTTGCCTTACGCTAAATTTTTGCCAGAATTTTTAAACCAGCTTAACTTCATACTCCTTGCAATGTTTCTTTTAATTTGACCTAATCCTACTCGACAACCAGTTCATAACGATGCAACAAATCGAACAGGATTAACCAGAGCTCTAAATATGCTACCATAAAGAGTCTGGTGAAAACGCAGCTGTATTTTTCTTTAAATAACTCAACAACAATACAACAAAATTTGTTAAATTTGGAATTCCGCAGATTGCCATATTTAAAAAAAAAGAGTAAGCACATTCTGCCTCATGCACAACATCCATTACTGCATTAATCATCAGTCCAATATTTAAAATAAATATTCAGCCATTTAATTAGTATATGGGAACTTGGGAAGTGGTATCATACCCTTCAACACAGCCAATAACAAAAGGAGTGAAACCCATTCATTATAAAACATATATAAAAAACCTACTTATAATCTGGTATTACTCGTCGTCGTGCGTGTTTTGCCTTCTCTATTCTATATTCTTTAAAAGGATCTGATTGGGCTTCTTGACGACTGTTTAAATACACAAAATTTGAAGACAAAAAAATCAGCAGTTGCTCAGAAAAATATGTGTATGATTTTCATTTGAGCCGAATTGATAATGTCCCAAACAAATAATTCAAAGTTCAATTACAAAAAATCAAACAAAATGCACTCAAAATTATTTAAATTATTAAGAATTCAAAATGTGGTTAAAACAAGTAAAACATTACAGGACTCCAAGTTTTGAAACATAAAGTAATAGTCACAGTGTGCTCATTCCATAAGTAATGCATCTTTGCAACAACAACGACAAAAAAAATATCATGATAAAAATCCATACAATTTTGAAAAGAAGATGCAGAAAAAATACTCAGGATGTGATTAATCTGTGGTGGGGAAGAGTAAGTTTTAAGAAAAAAGAGGATTTTGTCACAGTTAGGAAACAAATATTACCTCTCTTCATCTGTAAAAATTTCTGAATAGTCATCATTAGGTGAATAATAATCATACAGATCATCTGATAAAGTACTAGGGGATTTCCAATATTCAATAGTATGTGGCGTTTCTGATGTATATGTACTACTAGAACTTTCTTTATAAACAGATACACGACTAACATTAGGTACACGTGTAGAATAATCGGGGACATCAGCATTTTTCTTCCTTTTTTTCTTTTCTGAAACATAAGACAACGAAATGGATAATCTGAAATTTCGTGGATTGGGGGGATTTAGTTTTAATATAGGGATATCTGTACTTTACATCCTGCAAAACATGAAATTGTACATCAAAATTTAACCCAACTGTCAAAACAGTTCTAACTGCTAATTACATAACAACTGAAATGATGCAAAAACCAATATTGCTATGTTTTGTGGGGGTTTTCTATGCTGATCTTATGTGAATGGACAATTGTGAATGGACATCTGGAAGGACAAAGGTGAGGACATAATAAGTCCACTCAATACCCAAAGTAATTTTGTACCTTCGAATACAGAAGTTTATTCTTCCTATAGCGCTCGCATTTTTATCTCATAATGATCAGTTTCATCACAATTAAAAATGTTTTCCAAAGAATACACTTCAATAGTAGACGGAATGCAGAAGCAGAATTCTTCAACAGTACTAAGATCAACACACGCTCTTTCACCACTAACTTTAATAGCTCATTCGATAAACCTTGGCAGACACTGGTACCCTAGATTCGTAGAATTTGCCGAGGTGTACCGAATGTTGAAACCATTCAGGTGTCATCAGGTGTTGAAATCAAGGTAATTAACAAAGAGCGACACAAGTATTAATTTCACTCATAATTGACTGGTGATTGCTTGTCAATCTTTTGTAAATGAACACTGACGGATTGAAAGTAGTAGGATTATACAATGTTAATTCAATGCAAATCGTGGGACAGAACGATGATTGATTTCCTAATATTCAGAATACAGATTACTCAAAACTTTTTGAGTTGATGTAATAAGGAAATAAATCGGGACAGAGTACAATAGTATTATGAAGCAGATGTGACAGAGTTCAGTGTATATATAATACCACACAATACCCTTTCTCTTTGGCCGTTGTTTATCAATTGGATCTGCTAATTGAGGCAATTCCGATAGTTTTCTAGATAGTTTTCTAGGTGCACGACTAACTTCTTCTTCTGTATCAGACTCGCCAGGTTTCTGCTGCCGCATATCATCCTCTGGAGATGAATCATCTATTGATCTGTTCTCTGACTGCCCTGACTCTTGTATTTCAGCCTTAAAGCTCTGTCGTCTGACTAATGCTTCTTGACGTGTTTTCTTTTCTATTTTTTTCTTCTGCAAATAATGACATATAAATTTGATGTGAATAAAGAAAACATGACTTAACCTTATCTATCATGCTATTTTTATAGAATTATTTAATCAAAATATAATTTTCCTGACCTCTTTTTCATAAATGCCCGGCTTCGAGGCTCCAACCCAATTAAGTACTCTATCTTCAAGTTCTTTCACATTTATCTTTTCAGGAATTCCTAATTTCTCACGTAATATTGCCAAAGCTTCTTCCTGCAAAAATAAAAATAACTCTTATTTCTATACAAAATATATATCTTATCTTTAATATTCAAAATATGTCTTTAACATACAAAAAATTATCAAACAAAATATAAAGAAAAATATATTATGACGTAAAAAGGACCATATAATTCTGATCTTAATAATACTATTTTACAAGGATGCCCAGTTCAGTGCAGAACAGTAGGACGTTAAACTCCATTTCATTTTAAGCGGACATTGTAATCATTGCAGGCTTAATAAATGAGCAACTCTTCACTTTTAAGTTTCGCAAACTCAGCAGTAAAAAGACAGATATCGGGGGTTTAACGTCCACGACACAAATTAGTTCATGTCGGGACTAATATATGGTTTAATTTTATTTCAATAAATTGCTTGCACGTAGTGTCTTTAGTTCATATCTTATGATACAGCGCGCACATAATATCATTCGTCCGTCCGACCAACCAAGTGATAAGAGACAACAATATTACTTTTACTAACTATTTGTGAAGAATAAATGAGATGTGAAGGGGGGGGGAGGCTTTTTATTTGTTAAACATAAAATTAGTCTATAATATTTTTCAGTACTCACCTCAGATTGACACAAGTCAAGTGATTTAATAATTCCTAAATCTACCATTAATAATCTTAATCCATCTTGACAATTTACTCCTGCTAGTGTATTAACTAATAACATTGATTCAGCACGTAGTTCAGGCTATAAAGTGGAATAAAAAAAAACATCTTCAGTTGACTTAACATTCCAAGGTAAAAAAACTAGATGAAAATCAACTCTCTAACACTAAATGATGATAAAATAATAAATAAAGAGATAAAGAACTTGAAGATAATTCGAAGGGAATTTGCTCAAAATTTCAGTCAAATTGATTTTAGTGGCCGAATTTTTGGCCTAGCCTCGATCATCAATCATTACTAAAGTCCATAAAATGAAAAACAAATTTTCGATTATCCATTTCACGATTAAATTATGAATGAAAGTTGAGCAGCAAATCGGATCCTTATCCAGTAAATATCATAGGCTAGCATTGACAAAGAGAGTTGATTATGGTCTGGATAAGTTAATTAATCTCTAATTAATAATTTAGATAAATTTCAGTCAGACCTAAAGAAAGATCTGCGATACCAGATTTAGCCCTTACATAATGTGTTTAATGGACTAATACCTGAGACTCTAACCATGGGTGACACAGAAACAACCTTCGATTAGAAACTTAACATGAAAACATTCATAACTAAAACATGTTGAATTAATTTTCATACCTATCATATTAGAAACGAAGACATTAGATCCTATATTGATAAAGATGTAACTGAAATGTTTATGTGATCCTTTGTTTAGTCAAAACTGGATTATTGTAATCCCCTTCGCTACTCATCCAGCATAAAGCGGCAAACAGATCACATAACTCTGGTTCTCTTGAATTTACCCCGGCTTCCAGTTAATCAAATTCAGTATTAACCTACAACTGTAACTATATATCATTGTCCATCCCGCCAGTAAAGATCATATTGATCAAAGTTCCCTAGCGATACCCTCAATAATATCAAGCATTTGTGGACGCCGGCCGGACAGATGGACAGGGGATATGATAATGTTGGTGTATAAAAACAGAACTATTTTTTACAGTATTAAATGGCGTTCTTGTGACATTGTCATTTATAACTATGAGCAGTCATTTGGCTGGAATTCCAGAGATATAAGATAATTACTATCAGGATTATGATTATAATTAAGCACTTACCACTTCACTCAATAAGATAGGTAAAACAGCCATCATTAACATGGGACTTTTGAGTTCTACTTGTTTTATCATTACTAATGTACTTTGTACAATTGAATTATCTGGACTTTTTAAAGCTTTCAGTAGTAGCTCTTCAATTAGATCACCATGCTTTTCACCTAAATTCATGGTACTACAAAATAAAATGGAGTTAAGCAATTATTTATGTCACTGTCTGATAACAACATTGTTTTGTTTTCAGAGGGGATAAAATAAAAAAACTTAATTATTTAATGCCATTTAATAAATCATTTCATGGAAGTCCGCCCTGAGAATGCCCAGCTTGGTGACTCGGCACAGCAGAAAGAGTAAAGCAGCAAATAAAAGTATATGACAAAAATTACGCAGTTCCTGGTGATTGGTGACTTTCTCACAAGCAGAATACAACAAGGTTTTTGATTATACTGTGTGAAATTATAGTCTCAAACAGACTTTATTTAGTGAATTTCAAAGAAAGGGGAAATAACTCAGAAAATCATGAGTTTTGTTTAAGTTTTCTCCTTGATTGCTAGCTAAATTATCGAAACAATTTATAAAAAATAACATATATAATAATAACTCAGACTTGAAAAGCAATTATACGATTTGTAGACGAAGGAACAAATACATATACAGATGGGTAACAGAAGTATATACACACTCATATGAAAAGTCGGTAAGTAAAAAAAATCTTACTGATAAAGCTCTGTGACGTAACCACAAGCAGATGCAAATACAAATGGATCATCAGATGCCAGTAGATTGATGAGAGTCAGTAGTATAGCATCAGCAGTAATCTCACATTCAGGAAACCATGGTTCCTCAAGTAGTCTAAGTAGAATATCTGGTAAAGAGTCTCTTGGATCAAATTCTAAATCTGAAGTACTTGTATCAACTGTTACCTAAAAACACACCATAACTAATTATAAATTAACAACAAAACGGTGCCTGTTCTTTTAGGTAGGGGCTGACGTAATGTTTGAATGACAATAAGTCACTCTTGTCCAAGTCGGCAAGCTTTAAAGGAGGTTATAACTAGTTGTGAATTCAGATTCATATAACTTTTTATTAGTAAGGGGAACAGATTTATCAAAAGTTAATGTATACAGAGGCGGAGAGAAAAAGAGGGAGGGAGAGCTGAAGTATAATGTCCACTCGACACAAACTAGGTCATTTGGGGACTAACACATGGTTCAATTTTTAATATAATAATAATACTAACCATTCAGCCATCCAACCCCCAAGTAAATGTACAGGCAAAATCAATACAATCAATTGGTGTTATGGAAGCTGAAGGGATTTCCATAGCTGAAGATACATCTACTGTTCTTATTTGCTTATTGTTTAGAGAAGGGACTGTGTAACATCTTATATACAAGCACGCTGATTATTGAAGGAAGAAAATATCTATCTATCCTATTCTTATTCCCTTGTCTCATGAAATACATAAAAAAAACATGTTAGTCCCAAAATTAGGTTTGTGTTGAGTGGACATTGAAACACATGTCTCTCTTCCTCACATAGAAAATAAAATGGATATAAGGCACAATATATATTACAAAGAAAGAAAATACTACACTCTGTTGTAGGGAGTGTGTGTTACCTCATCAGTATCTGGTAGAGTTTCAATCATTGTAGTAGGACTTGGTGGAGCTTCCTCTTCCTCAATAACTTCATTTTTCTTTTTATGTATATCTAGATCTAGATTGGGTCTAGTAAACTCATATTTCTTCAACTCAACTGAAAATAAACAAAATGTCTGTCATGATGGAAAAGTGAAATTGATTAGAACCTCTAAGTTGTATTTTGTAGTGCACAGTTGTTTTTGTTGATTTTTTTTTTCTTTTTTAAAGGACTTGTTTTCAGAGCAATGTAACAAATCTTGAGGTCATTTCAACATAGCGTCATATTTCTTGCACGGACACAGATGATCATGACCTAATAAAATTATACAAATATGGTTTATTAGTTACCCCCCAAAAAGAGTGACAGACAGATCAACAACCTATTCTAAAAGTCTCTTCTTTTTTTGAAAGTCGTGGACAATAATCTGATATTTACAAACAATATCAATAAACTTCAGACAAGATAAATTACAAGTATTGAAAAAAGGAAAAATCCACGAGAAAGAATTTGTTGTCTATAGCAACCATCAAAACAGTGAAACACAAAATAAACGTACACTTTTCTGTGACTTTTTCTTTTTGTTTTTTAGGTTTTGGTTTTTTCTCCTCTTTCACTGGCATTGGTTCAAACACTGGTATTTCTATTTTTCTGACAGGTGGAGCATCCTCTTCTATGGTCTCCTCAACAGGTGCAGCAACGACCACAGTTTTTTCTGACTGCAATGATCATTTTATTTACAAAATCAATTTTTACTGTAATGTGCCAGGAATATTTGGTTTTTATCATTTTGGGATCAGTAAATATTTTTGAAAGCCATCTTTTTATTGGATGTAAGTTTTCATATGACGGACAGCACTTACTCTTTCTAAAAACACCTGATATCACTTCTTTCAGTTAATAATAAATGACTGAAGTATTGAAAGGAATTAATTAAAATAATATCCTATATATTTTCATAGTCATTCCAAACATACTTACAAAACCAGAATATACACGAGGCCTGCGAACAAATTCTGGTTCATTCTCTTTCTCACCCCATCCATCAGGTAGAAATCGGGGATCATGATCAGGTGCCTATAAAATATTCATATTCAAATCAATTCTATATCTGGTTACAAATTGACGCAAACATTTATCAGAGGAGATTACAATTTCAAAATATCTTTTTTTTTAAAGAAAGACAAGAAATTTAATGTCATGAACAAAATGTATTTGGAATTTAATGTAATTTATGATCTTCTCTCAAATTACAACTGTGTGGCTTTTCTCAAGAGCTAAATTCATTGACAACACTGATAGCTATAGCTATGTAATCAATAACACTGATTAGCTATATAATCAACGACACTGATTGGTGATGTAATCAATAACACTGATTAGCTATGTAATCAATAGGACTGATTAGCTATGTAAAACTTCACATGGATTAGCTACGTAATCCATAAGATCTAATAACCAAGTTAGTTGACTGTCAGTTTCTTTTGTAACAGACTAGGAATGTATATTGTATATTGAAATATGTCTGGTAGCAGCTTCTATTTTACACATTATTATCTTGCTCATTTGAATTTCTTGATTTACTGTATCCCATATTAAGAATCAAGCTGTGTTCAAATTTCAAAGAGAAAATGCAACAAGGTGAATTATAAAGTTCACTACAAAAATAAATTTACAGTATTTGAAAATCAATAAAAAGTAATTATACATTTATCATATAATACTGTACTAGACAATTGAGGATATGATGAACTTACTGATTTTAGTCTAAATGGTGATACTGTAGACATTGGGGATGGTACATAATTAACTCGTTTTCTAGCCACAGAATTGGGAATAAATCCTAAAAAAAATTCAGATATAAACTGTCAGAAATCTCTTATTTATAATCAATCATAAACAGCCACTTGATTAGTATCTGTTACGATTAAAAGATAATTCCCTTACAGCAACTAAGGTATCTATTGCTTTATAAAAACTTTATTTGAAAATTTGCGTCTTCTAATGAATCAGATACCTGTAAAGGTTTATATTTACCTTTATTACTGAAATTAAAATTTATCAAACATTTTATCTAATAAATGGAGAAAGGAGAGAGGAATATGGGGTTGGGATAAATTTTAATTTGAACAAATTCACTTGAGTGCAGTGGTTTTAAGCAGTGACAGGAAACCAACTGATAGACAACCCATAAGAGTAGACACATAATTATTTCTCATCATTTGTAGGCGTGGTATATTCAAACCCTAACATATGATTCAATGAAAGACCTTATAATACAAGACCTTACCATCAGGTGCAATAATAGGATCTTTCTTCAACAATTCTCGTTCCCATGGTAACAACTCCATTAAAATACCAAACTGATCTTGATCTGTTAATATACTATTAGCACTTTCTGTAACAAATGAGCATACTATTTTAAAATTACCACAGAGATTTATAATCAAATTTAGTTCAATTTTGGTCAAGTCTACCCTACATTCCATTTTTCATCACTTCTGACTGTATTATTAGGACAAATAACCAGTTTGCATACGTGCATGTTAGCAACCTGTATCTGGGAAGGATTTATTTACTGAGGTTTAATTCTGCCATTGTCATTTGCAATTTTTGGACAAGATATAAATTTTCACGGCTTAATCAACCCCGAAATGTAATCAAATTGATGTTAAAACTGAGGTTTAATTCTGCCATTGTCATTTGCAATTTTTGGACAAGATATAAATTTTCACGGCTTAATCAACACCGAAATGTAATCAAATTGATGTTGAAACATGTTCTGACCATACCACATATATTGTCTGCAGAGAATACAAATGTTGCACATATTTGTAAATATAAAATGCTATGTAATCTTAGTAAATATGGAATGGAATATATCATTTTTGCACTGATATTCCTTTTAGAGATTCAACTATAACAATATCATAGTTTGCAAGGGATTCAGAATCCATTAAATGACAATCAAAGACATTAAATGAGTTTATTTTAATATCATCTGTGATATCTACCATCAGATATTTTAGAAATAAGAATCATTTACTAACCTGCATGTGTAAGTATATTATCAATAGTAGGTTGAAAGGGTGTTATTATAGGCTCACGGTGATCTACATGTACTTCTGTTCTAACTGGATTACTTCTTTTAATTGCTGAAAACTGCTCCCTTAAACTCTGATCTACAAATCACATATAGTTCCTACATATATCAAATAATATATTACAAAGTTAAAGAAAGTTAGGGTGGGTGCTCAAGTCTAAATTTTGTTGTTAATTCCATGATGTGATAAGGTTATTAACCATGTGATACAGCAGTGGTCAGTATATATCTGTTTGGTTTAAAATCATCTGGCAGCCTGAGAGGATGCTTGATTATCTGTCCAGAACGTCCTGAATTGATGGAATTGTAATCGAGTGACACAGAATTCAGTCCTGTCGCAGTTCTGTCAGATCTGGCCACAGAAGTGGTGTGAGTAGAATTGGGACATAATTAAACACAAAGTATGTTTAAGTATCATGGTTGGTTGAGAACTATATACATGTCTCTCGTTTTATGAACCAAGGTGAAATTGTAGTCTGTTAATGAACAGTTGTATAAAATTAGTTCACATCAGTTTCCCGATAATATATGAAAACACTAAAATCTGTCAGTGTGCAGTTCAACAGACTATAGAGTGAGACATTTACACTTATACAGTCTGAAACGGAAGAATAGATTAGTAAAGTAATCAAAATATAACATACCCTTAAATGATTTTAACTTAAGTGATTGTCTTCTGATCTTTTCAACCTGGGCGTCATCAGCTAGTGACAAACTTAAGGCTCGAGCACAACCTACAAAAACCATGTTTAAAATATATCTTACATTTGACTCCAAGTTACAATGACATTTCTTCTAACGGAAGTTTCAAACACATAAATAATTGCATGATATATTTTTACTGGATTCAAGTCAGGCAATCCAACTCTAAAACTCATCAATTATTGATAGGTACAGTCATTTAAATTGCTTAAAGGTGCATTCTCTACTTACTGCTTCAAGATTGGACACTGCATAAAATACATGTATTTAGAAAGAAGGTTCTTTTGAAAAACATAGACTACAGTTGACAAAAGATCTATCTTCTTGTGAAACACAATTTTCATAAAGGAAAAGGCGATTTGAATAGATTTAATACCATGTATCTTCTAGATAATTTATATATAATAGTTTTTAATTTCACTGGTAATTAAGATTTATTATTCTATAATTCGATGTCGCAACAATCCACATGCAGACAGACACTAAAATTGTACAAGTCAACAACCCATAACAGAATAAGAGTTCCAAAAGCAAAGGTAACCAATTATGCAACCTACTCTAGCCTCTTACTAATAATCATATTGGTCTGAAATTAATCATGAAGTTGTAGGCATTTGAAGTTTACATCAGAGTTGTAATAATTTGAAATGAAGCACCATCTTTATGCATCTAGGGAAATAAGGTAATAATTATTCTTCTGTCTTTTTTCTTCCGAATCCTGATGTATATTCTTGAGCTCTCTTATATATTTAATTAGATACAGACTACAGAGTCATTTTCCTACAATAACATATATTTTTTGTTAATTTTTAAGACCTTTGAGAACTATCAACCTTTTTAATTCCCACATAATAATAGAATATGTCCCTTTAAACTGCCAGAACATTGTATTTATTGAATACATGCGGGAATCAGGTGTTAATATCAAGTGATTATATTCTATCTATATATGTAGTCTATTATCTATTTAATTAAACCTGCTTCATTACACACTTAGTAAATATGTAATACCTGATTTCTATCCTAATGTTGATATAGTATATCATTACCACACACCCTTTCAATATAGGTATTAATCAGGGCTGGCATTTTATTCAAATACTCTTAATACGTTTTGTATTAATATTCCATTGAGAACTGATGAAGTTTTTATGTAATTCAGATTACGAAACATTCATAATAAGTTTTATATTATCATTTCCGTAGAGAATTAATGAAAATTGTATAATATATCCCTACTTATTAATTAGTTTTTGTTTACATTATTATTGTCAAGGAAATTATGGAACTGGATACAAAATAATACTCGACGCATAAAGAAATCAAATATTTATCAAGCAATAATAAATTAATTGCTATAGATTTCTGTTGTTATTACACAATACAAAACTAATGATACAAAATGGATAGGAAGACATGGGAGTACAATAATAGGACAATATCTAACAGATTCAAAATCATTTCTCGAATCGCATCCAAGTTAACTACAAAATGGCAATTTATAAATGGACGTTCAGTTATTGCTCAATTGGAGCGGTATCTGGCAAGATAGATAGGTTTCGATAAAGCCTGGGTAATGCTTGATAGTTCCAATAATTACATATAACATTTAATTGATGCTTCAGTCATCATTAAATAGAGGACATTTCACATCAATCATCTTGTGTTTGTTAATTTGTTTAGAGGTTGTGTTCTCCTGGGTAGAGAGCAAAAAAATATTGTTTGTCCATTTGAATAACTATCATCAATAACACACAAGAACGGAACTAAAACAAAATGTATAATAAAGAATGTCAAATCATTTGACCGAGTTACCATTCAATATTCTTCAATGATATATTATAGAACAAAAATGTAGAAAATTATATAAATGATGTGTAGGTCACTCCCCGCTAGAAATCTGTTCTTTGGGAAGTGGTTGAGAAAATTTGAAGCGAGAAATTTCAATGGAACAGTTGTGTAACATAAATATGCTGTGGCTATTTTCTTGTCTTTTTATAAAAAATATTGTACACTGGTATTAATATTGGGTGTCCCTATCTAAAAGGTTGTAACAGATGTTAGGAAGGGTTTAGAAACAGTTTTGGAGGGTCACTTTTGCCTACTTGATAACATCTTTGTACTGGTTCCTCTTAAATGCTCATCATATCATCCCTGACCTTTAAACCAAGGAATGTTTTAACCACCACATTAATTGTTTCCTGTCAGTCACCAAAGACTCGATACAAATAAATCACAGAATGATAATGTCCTTATATTCCTACTTAAAGTTTTGTTCATGTTATTAGCACTCTGTGATCAACAGTACCAACTCAACAATAACCTTGACACTCTATAAACAAAGGCTCAAAAGGAAGCATAAAGACGTAAATAATTTGATGTGATGAAATAATATTAAGATTGGACAGGATAATAAAATTATTTATATTATCACTGATGAAAATTCTATTTCAGTAAAGAGCAGGGTGGGGGAGAAATATTTTGAATCCCTTATTTTGAAAGCGGGAATCATGACACACTGAATTGATCTTGTAAAGCCTTATGATGGTAACATTTTGTAGCTGTTTCGGATATGTTACTTCTATAGTATAGTTCAACAATTTTAGATTTTAGAATTTCACAAAAACAACCAAACTGATTCAGCGATCAAAGACATGCAAATACATAATTCAACTCAAAAGACACATTCAATAAATAAATCACTTACCAGAAAATCCAACCCACAGAATTCTATAGATTTGTTTTCTTATTGAAATGAGCACAAAAAAATGTTACAAATCAAGAGCGGACTTCTTAACAATGGTGGTACAAATCCCCACATTAATCTCCATAGTTTCAATAAAACAATAAATTTTACACATATCATTGATTAAAACAGAATATTATCTGTGATCTATAACCCACGCTATATAATCTACCAGATGAGATCATCCCAATTATGTAAACAATGAAGGTGTGCTGCTTGTTATTTTTCTCCAACGAAACACGAACCAGATAACACTACTCCATTCAACAACAGTAAAACACACGATAATAATTAATTAAAAGTCAGGAGAAAGTCTTATCAAGCCCAACAAGTTCTCGTCACAGAGCACGTCATTTATTAACCTGAGATCTGTTTTCATGTCCGTCTGATCAATAATGTTGTGTAGGTTAATTAGAGGATTCTATACAGGTGTTTAAACATTCTATCTCGTTTAATAATTCAACACTTGTAATAAAGATACAGTTTAATTTCCCACTAGATTGACTTTTATTTGATTTTAATTAAATAACCGGATTCAGACACCTAGTAAATTACAAAGGATAACAAGCAAATATAGTCTGAATAAAATTGGTTTTACTATGAAAGCTAATTTAGTATCTTGAAGATCTCAAAAAATAAAAAACATCCAGTATAAAACCCCACCTAACAACCAAGCAATTTGAAACAAAAAGTAAAATGCAAACGTACTTAGAGTATAAGCAATAGAACAAATTAAACATAATAATCATTCTGATCCCAAGTTTCTGTTTTTCGAAAGTATAGAAAGAAAGAAATGGGGTTTAATGTCCACTCAAGACAAACTAGTTCATTTAGGGACTAACATATAGTTTAATTTTATTTCAATAATTCGCTTGGACATAACCTGAGGGGGTAACCTGAGGAAGTGGAGAAAACCCACAAGTTTGGATAGGAGAAAAACATGGTATAATAAACAGAACAATGGTGTAATATGTAAATTAAACACACAAAACAAGTGGTGTAATATATAAAATATAACTAATAGAACAATGGTGCAACATGTAAAATATAGCAAACGGGACCATGGTATAATACGTAAAATATAGCAAATAGAACCATGGTATAATATGTAAAATATAACAAACAGAATAATGGTATAACAGTATAATGGTGTAATATGTAAAATATAACTAAGAGAATAGTGGTGTAATATGTAAAATATAACTATGGTGTAATATGTAAAATATAACTAAGAGAATAGTGGTGTAATATGTAAAATATAACTAACAGAACAATGGAATAATATGTAAAATATAACTAACAGAATAATGGTGTAATATGTAAAATATAACACACAGAACAATGGAGTAATATGTAAAATATAACTAAAAGAACAATGGTGTAATATGTTAAATATAACTAACAGAACAATGGTGTAATATGTAAAATATAATTAACTGAGCAATGAAGTAATATGTAAAATATAACTAACGGAACAGTGGTGTAATATGTAAAATATAACTAACAGAACAATGGTGTAATGTGTATAATATATCAAATAGGACAATGGTGTAATATGTAAAATATAAATTATAACTAACAGAATAATTGGTGTCATATGTAAAATATAAATTGTAACTGACAGAATAATTGGAGTAATATGTAATATAGAACGAACAGAACAATAATAACTAACAGAACCTTTTGCATAGCCTAAAAATGCAAGATGCACATGGGCTTCAATTGACTATCTATAACTACATTGTAGATCTATAACTACTTTGCAATATGATTGCTCACATTTCAATGTCCTAACAAAATTACAGACGTTACATAATATAAAGTCCAATATTCCCATTACTGTTGGTAATTAGTGTAAATTAGCAAGTAACACTGTAATAAAGGTATTATGTGTTCAGTGAGTTTAAAGCAACAGATCAATTGTGCCAATGGCATATATAGCTCAATTAACAGAAGAAAACAAAAGATACATTGTAAAATAAATTAAAAAGAACAAAACATCCTTTTAAAAAAAAACAACAAATCATATACAACACATAAATTAATTAAAAAATATGAATCAACAGTACAAAAACTAGACAACATGTCAAATAAAACATCAAATATCAACAAAGGTAATTAGTGCAAATATTATAATTTAGTCAACATGTAAATATAACATGTTATATTATCAAAATATAACTAAAAAGAACAAATAGTGCAAATATTATCAAAATATAACTAAAAGAAGGAATAGTGCAAATATTCAAGTATAAATAGAAAACATATGGTGCAAATATTATCAAAATATAACTAGAAGAAAATAGTGCAAATATTATCAAGTATAACTAAAAGAACAAATAGTATAACAGCAACATGTAAAATATAACAGCAATTGCACATATTTACTAATTAAAATATAAATAAAAGAACATATAGTACAACATGGTCAACATGTAAAACATAACAGCAAGTGTGAATATTATAAAAGAACAAATGGTCAATATGTAAACCATAACAGCAAGTATCAACATTAAACTACAAAATAACATTGTCAAGTCAACATTAAAATATAACAAAGAATAAAAATAACATTGTCAAGTCAACATGTCAAATGCAATTAATAGGATAATAGCACATCGAAAAATAAACAGCAGAACAAATTGTATTTGAAACATACTATAAAAAAATAAATTAAAGAACATTTACTGACAATGAGAAGGGTATGAATATCTGAGTAAATGAACTAACAAGATACTGGTAATTCAAACAGTGTTTGGCCTACAAGATAAAACAAAATCATAACTAACCCATCAAGAGTATGATCCAACATAACAAAACTGTAACCTACCAACCAAGATAACTCAAATAGTGTATGACTCAACAAGACAAATGCGTAACAAACCCATCAAGATAACTTAAACAGTGTATAACGCAAAAAATCAAAACAAAAAGAACTGTACGACCTAACTAGACAAAATAAAAGTGTAGCCAACCCATCAAGATAAGAAAGTGTGTAACCCAACAAGACAAAACAAAATCGTAACAAACCCAACAAGTTAACTTAAACCTGAATGACCCAACAAGACAAAACAAAATTGTAACCAACCCATCAAGATAATTCAATAGTGTATGACCCAACAAGACAATACAAAATCGTAACAAACCCAACAAGATAATAAACTATAAACATATGTAAAACCATGACAAGATGACAGTTGGAAACTTGTCCAAGTACCAAGAATTCAAAACCAAATGTGAAACCAAAAAACCCAATTCATATTTATCCTTATATAAATGCTATGTTGTTTTTTGTTTTTTAATTTTAATTATTAGCCTTTGTCATAAATGATGTTCATGCTTTTTTTTTTCTTCTTAAAATCAGATACAATAAAATCTTATCTTATCTTATCTTATTGATAAGAAAATTACTTTTATTGTTATCATAATTATAATAATAACTTTCATGGGTTGAATCCATTGCCAATCTTTATTCAATTTCTAATACCATTTTAAATTCAAATAACAAACCAGGACAAACTTACCATATCTAGCATTTGCGACTGTTCTAGCATGTGATTCTGGTTTACATCGTTCACCCAGAGCTCGTTCTGCTGGCATTATCATTACTTCATTTACATCCACCGAGCTAGGTATAGGATCAAAGGTTTTAATGAGCCGTTCTGAATCAAATGATTTGTCTAATGATTTGACCTTTGCTGCTCTACGTTTATTTACATCAGTTGGATATTTCGGTAATGCATTTGGATCAAACCTGAGAAAAAGTTGCAAGCATTATTCACATATTTGACTCAAGTAAATAATTTTTTGAAATACTTGATGATTAATAAATTTTAAATATATTGTAATTGACTGGAAGATATATCGAAGTTACTGGATACATGTTGTCTGTTATTTAAGACCATGAGATATTTAAAGAGAAGCAAATTTAACATTGTCTCTTTACTTGATTTGTTCTGTATCATTTTCAGCAATCCATCCAAACTAGGTAAGTTTATTATTATAATGGTCGGTGTTGCATGACGGCGGAAGTAAGCTTATAAATACTTTTTATTAAATCCTGGATACTACTTAGCTTTAACATTGGTATGTTGCCCTGTTGAGGTTCATGTTGCCCTGTTGAGGTTCATGAACTATTATCGTACACCATCTTGATTGTATTTATAAACTTTTGAGTTTAATTTCCGTTTCGGATTGATTATACTACTTTTTATTATTATTCTTTTTTTTTGATTAAATTATCAATGACTTACCATGGTTGTGCACCATGGTTATATGAGATTGGTTTTTCTCGATAATCATCCTAATAATGTAATAAACCAAATGGGAATGAAAGAAAGAAAGCAAGAAAGAACGAAAGAGAGATTAATTAAATAAATATAAGCAAAAACAGGAGATTTTGATAAAATTTTAAAAAAATATACCAATAAAAAGAACAGTTCATTAACAGATATATATGAAGAAATAAGTTCAAGATATAAAAGATGGGAGAATTTCATATATTAATTTTTTAAAAAGTAGAAAGAGCGAAAATAAAGAAATGGGGCTTCACCTCCACTCAACACAAACTATGTCATTTGAGGACTAACATGTGGTTCAATTTTATTTCAATAATTCACTTGCACATAGTGGTCTTTAGCAGTGGAAGGAAACCTGAGCAAACCCACAAGATTGGACAAACAATCTTGTCATGTACAAGAGGGGAATCAAAGCAATGCCACTTGACTTAATGACAGACCTTATGGTTCCAATCACAAAATTTTGTCAACAGGTCTACAGGTCTATACTACAAACCATGCATAGTTTCATTTCCTAAACTAAGCCTTAAGAGTTTAGACATTGAAAATCTTTTATATGGTGCAAACTTGCTAAAATCACAGCTGTGACAATCTGATATAAATAAAGGATATTTTTAACATTAATATTTATTATTCTACCTCAAATTGTTTCATGACTATATCTTCTAGTTGGTCATACATTAAATAATTGATCAAAGGAACAACCCTATAATTAAAATTTAAGACATACAAAGAATAAACAAATAACATCATGTTTCATAAAAATATTTCTTCAATTTTTCAAAATAAATCAAAATTATCATCTATATTTAATTAAGTTATTTAAAAGAATTTGAAAAATTTATTGTAGTTTTTAAAACTTGCACAATATGATAATAATAATACTTACACTAAATTAGTTTGGAATCCTATGATCAGGTCACCACGCACATTGGCAAAACACATACCAAACAGAGGATGTCCAAAATCCAGTTCACGAACCAAATGATTCTCAGAATCCCATATCTGAATATCAGAGATCATAAATTATTACATTCACAATCTTTAAAAATATATTTTGCTATTGCTAGAATGATCTGTATAACCAGACTAGAAAAATTATTTAAATGACTGGGAATATTGTATCTATCATCCCAAAAATTGTGAAATTTTAAATAATTCACCACAAGTTCATTTTACACAACACAAATTTTAACACAGAATCCATTAGTTTACAGACAATTATTAATGCAATATAATGAAAGTAAGAAAGCATGCACATGGCTACACAACACCACCTGGTGACATTTAAATTGCAAATCAGTGATTGACAGATGTACAGTAATTATCAGCTGATATAATGTTTCGGAGGGTTAGTATATGCAATTTGGTACTATAATTCTATATTTCCTGGGTCTTTAGTCCCGAAAACTGGTTTTTCAACTGTCTTGATTTGGAAAATTTACCTTTAATAAACCATCTTTACTAGCTGTAGCAAATAGCTGTAATGCTGGACACATATCTAACACTGTTATCTGTTGGTTACAAGTAATCTCATATTAAAACAGATGATTATTGTTTGTATACCTTGTGAACTACAAGGAATATTATCAGTCCGATTCCCCTCAAACAGTGGTGCAAGTCGAACAGCCTGACAAAGACAGTTGACTAGTCGTTCGGATTGAGGGAAAAATGAGGTTCTGTGTATACATTGGCATGCACAAAAGATCCCTTGACATTTAGAATTTGATTTTAGAGTAGGCTGTAGCGCCGCTGTATGGGGCAAAATTTCCCTCATTAGACTAGTTGGAGCATTTCATTTTGTACATTTAGAGTTCATCACAAATACTATGTAATAACATCCTCAAAAAATTTTATTTCTTTAAACACAGTCATATCTCCATTTGGTAAAAACATTTTTTTTTTATCTAAATGTAAGCTTCAAATACATATGCTGTCATCATATATATATTCATATACTCATTAAAAAGACTTCAGGAGAATCTTAGTTAGAAAATAAAACCAAGAAATATATTATGAAATATCTCATTTGAGAAGTATCAAGTAGTTAGCTTTAAACTTACAATATCAGTATGATCATAATCTTCTGTATGTGAATAAGGTATGAGATTAAAATCTTTACAACCATCTTTTTTACTTTCTATTTTATAAACTTGTAAAACACTGAAAGAAGAAGGCAGTAGTTTGTGCCTTAATTCCAGATAGCAGAAAAAGCAATCAGTAATTACTTGCACATTTATATTTCTATAAAGCATCTAGCAATCAGATTATTTATCAATTTATTTATCGCTCTGTGTAACTGAGGCAGAAAATACTTATTATCGACCTTATGTCAGTGAAAGTATTGATGTAATGAAGGAGAGATATTGCTTATCTGCTTGGACTAAGAAGAAAACGAACATCATCAACTTCAGTCAAGAAATTTACACATTGTTTGATCAGTCTAGTTTAGATATTGTCTAAATAGTGTGACATACAACCTGTTCTTATTAGTCTCCTGCTTTCTTTCTAAAAGCGGGGTACAAAAAGACAAAAATAGAACTAGACCAATGAGATAGTGATATTTTATTGCTGCTAAACTTGACAAGCGGCAGCTAATGGAGAGTCTAATTGGGTTCCCCCCCCACCACCTTTCTCACACACATTTACAGGTTATTATGAAATCAAGAGTTCTTGTTCTCTGGTATATTCTGTATTTTGATACAGTCACCTTCAGATTTCAACTTAAAATCTATCTACTTAAGACAATCAAATTGCAATGAATTGTATATGTACATTTCGGAACAGCTTAATCAGTGCCTGTTTAATGTTCTTTCTTACTTTTTTTTCTCTATTGTGACAACAGCCATTCTGTTGTGATAGACTTTTACATTCGTTGGCATTGGAAATCTATCAATCTAAAATACAATAACTGATTATTTAACAGACAAAAAATTGTAAAACTGCACAATAAAACATAGACACAAAAATATAACAATTTATAAAAAATTAAGGCTAAATCAAGAAGTAAAGAGTTAATCTAAAACTAATATCATCTTATCTGTGCTGTTCTTAGCAGACTGTTGGAAGAAGAGTACCTTAATATTGCAGACCACATAGCACACACGTTTGGGATAAGAAAGGTCCTAATCACTAGTGTACCGATGCCAAAAGACCATAAAGGGAAGAGTAATAAAAAAAAGTAATAGGACTGCTGTATCAGCCGTTCTACAGGCAAAATGTGCTTTGAGTTGCACATGCACATATAATAGTAACATGATCTTCAAGGCTGTGACCATAACATCACAGCACCAGGTATACCACCTTTTTAGGTGGCACCTAAAGACAGACCAAGCACCAGGTATACCACCTTCTTAGTGCACCTAAAAACAAATCAAGCAAACATTTTTATCTTGAGTGCCCCTCCTCACCTCACTCCTATTTGAATATGCATTTACCTTGAGCATGAAATGAACATTTATACTACACACAGAAAGCAGCAAGATGCTAATCATCATTAAACTGTTCCTTTAAAAATTCTTTGTCATTGATCAATAGCTTAATGAATTGTACCTTCTTAATTAAAGTCAAAAACACAAATCCTTCACAATTGATGCAAAAATGCCAAAATTTCATGGCATTATCTGATCCACTTGATATGAAAACTCGAGTGTGTTCTTGTAACATGGTGCCAGAGTCATCTAATTCTGCAATGGATTCCAGATGGGAGACATATCCTTTATGTGCTTGAATAGGGGTCATAGAACATAGAGATGCATCTATAAGACTAATCTGAAAGAGAGAGAGAAAGAAATGGGGTTTAACATCCACTCAACACAAAACAGGTCATTTCGGGACTAACATATGGTTTCATTTTATTTCAATAATTCGCATGCACGTAGGGGTCTTTAGCAGTGGGAGGAAACCGGAGTGCCCAGAGGAAATTCACAAGGTTGAGACTTATTTGAAAGAAAATATTTTTATAATAAAACTGATATTATTTTATAAAACTAAGATGTTAACAAATCATTTTTTTCTAAATAAATTTAGAACTTTGTTATGAAGTCATTTAGCCACATGATCTTTAGTCAAATTAAAAACAAACAATAAAACCTTCCCTCCACATAAGAAATTTTGGAAGGATTGTTTGAGAACAAGAATATATATTTTATCTTAAATTGTTAATGATCTCATAAAACAATGTATTTCACATCTTGTAACATAAATTAACAATATAAATGAATTATAAACAATATATTTCATTTTTTGCTAAAATACATTATTGATTTTTTCCATAAACAGTATATAAATTATGAAATAAATTACCTGACCGTTTTTCAATCCGGCTAAAATAACATCATCTTCTAGTTCGTTTTCTACGCCTAATCTCTATAAAATATGGAATATAATCAAATTTATCTAATAAATGATCTCAGCGGTACTCTTACATATTTACACATGTTAAAGTTACAATATTCAAATCTTGAAATGTAATCTAGTGATGTGTATACATGTACTTATAATACACTCTCTTCAAGATATTGAGTAGTAGATGCTGTAAGTCCAAACAGCAATGAATTACATTAATTCAATAGCGGGGCAATCAATGCATTCACCATAACTTTTGCAGTGGCCATATTTAGATATTTCCTGCCTGAATCGCATATTCAAAGCACTTTTTCAGATGATGTTTTCTCGTTGTTATTTCTTGATCAAATGGTTAAGCGCATTTGGGAAGATTCAGTGGTGTCAACACACACAACAGACTCTGCCAATGAACAACGGAAAAATAATTTTCTTAGCCCCCCCACCCCTTATGTACATGTATGGTAAATGTGCAGTAAAAATAATAAATACATTCTGAAAAATGAACCCTCCCACATAATGAAGCTAAGTAATAAAGTTGACAGACCGTTTATTTATAGTTATAGGTGTCCCTGGCGAATTTTTGATAGATTGATTAGTTTATGTTTTTGGTCCAAATATATCATCAAATCACACAGTTTGTATGCAGGAAAGTATTCTTAATATACATACCACTTTAATAGATAGAAGACACTCAACTGCCTCATCAGATGAATAGGGTTGTAAAATTTCTAGAGCTTTACATGGATTAACTTTACAATTTACAATCAACACTGTCAAAATAATCAAAGGTAAAATAAGACAAATAATTAAGATCTTTCATATTTAAAATCCCAATGCTAACAACTGGTATATCAAAATACTATTAATTTCAGCTTCCTGTGAAACATTCAGCCATTGCCTACTACAAAACATGGAGAGACTAAAGAAATGATTCTTATTAAGAAATTATAGAATGATTTGTTGCACAAGAATATTTTGCATTTTGGAAGATATGGCAATCCATACAACTAAATCTAAAAAGATCAAGAAAAGAGATTAAAAGCACTGTGGGACATTATAGTTATGTTTTTACAATATGGATAGAAAACGAAATTCAAATTATAGCGACTATTTGTTTCTTGTGCCACATGCAGGCCTTTAGAAAGACGTTTTTAACGCTGTTTATATAATCCCTAGGTTTATCCCATGGGTGTTTGTTTTTTATGTGAGATGGAGTTCTCCTGCATTTACTATATTGGACAAAAAATTAAAAGATAGTATCAAGATATGTATGGAAGGACTAACAATAAGTTAATGGATCAGAAATCTTAAAGTACTGAAGGATTCTAAATATTTACCATCGCCATCATCTAATAGTGTATAGAGTTTTTCTGCTACGTTATTATAAGCAAAACATGTCAAAACCTGAAACATAACATCATTTCTGCTAATTTACAAAGCCTTGGAAATTTGAATGAAGATCTTTGAGCTTTATCCTATTTTTCCTGTTAATAAAACATTTTTCAGGTATATTTTTTTTCAATAAAGGTCTTGTCTTACTCTTATTTGTTTATTCTGTTCTATGTAAAATACATTACCTGGAAGGAAGGCATGGGGTAACAAATAGTTACAGTGGCACCAGTTGAAGGAGAAAAAAATCGTACACTTCCATCCTAAAATACAATCAATATAAAAAAAAAGAAATTACACAAAGACGATATCTTAAAGTTCCAATTTCACTTTTTCTAAGAAAGTCAAAATATAATTATTTCTATGTTTTTTGCTCAAAAGGTTGTCAACTCACTATTATACGATCATGGACAAAATTTTGGGGGGGTTAAAAAGGGTGACACTGGTTGATTGAGGAAATAGTTACTCAATTACCTCCCGTGTTTTCCCATTCTTCTACATGGACGGCCATCTTCAAACGTTTGAATTTGAAGTTGAAAATGATATTTTTGCCAATTTCTCAACTGGCAATAGTGAATTATAGGATTAATAGGATTATTCTTTAACAAGGTAGGACTGTTTATAGGTTCAATCTATTTTGGGGCTTTATTTTAATAAATTTTAAAAATATAACTTAAAAAAATGCTATTGGAACTTTAAAATAATTATAATATGCAAATAAAAATATAACACTCTGAATTGAAAAGCTCAAAATATTTAGAAGAATAAAAGAGAATTTACCTGGGTTGATGCTAATACTCTGTTTGGATGACAATCATTTCCCTGCAGACGGCACAGATGGAAAATTGAGGATTCTACTGGAGCAAACAGGGTGAAAAACTGAAGAATGAAACATGAATTAGAACTCTTCTTTATGAAATAAATGAAATGAAATGGGGTTTAACGTCCTACTCTTCTGCACCTAACCTGGGCTAATGGAAGACCAGCATACACGATACAGTGTGCTATGAGGTAAAATTTTACCTCCAACCGCCAAGGGATCTTTTACGTGCATGCCAATGTGCACACGGGACCTCAGTTTTTCGTACCATCCAAACGACTAGACAGCTGTCCTTGTCAGGCCCTCCGTTCTGCTTCAATGACAAGGGGCAACCACGCGGGAAAATCGAGATGGACTTTCTCAGCCAATGCAGGGATCGAACACCCAACTTCCTACCTCCTGGCAAGCAAGCCAGCGCTTAACCCACTTAGCCACGTGATCCCCTCTTCTTTATGAAACTTGATTCAGTTGATCTGTACCAAGAATGAAGACCAGGGGATGATTTCAAGCCACTGATTGTCATTTTGATTCTCTAAAAGGGTTCAATTACAACAAGTGTCTTATTTAATCTGGCAAAGTGGTTAAGATGCTGGCTCGCTCGTCTGGAGGACGAAGTCGGGTGTTTGATCCCTGCATTGCAGAGAAAATTCATCCAGATTTTCTGGTGTGGTTTCCCCTTGTCAGAAATGCAGGAGGGAGGACCTGACAAGGAAAGCCATCTAGCCATTCGGATGGGACAAGTAGCAGAGGTCCCATGTCCACATTGGCGTGCACGTAAAAGATCCCTTGGCAGTTGGAATTTGATAGAAGAGTAGACAGAAGAGCTGCTGCCCGGGCAAAATTTCCCTCATTGCACACTGTATGTCGCATGCCCATCTTCACTAGCCCAGTTTAGGACTTATTAGGATCAAAACCGTAGGATGTTTAACCCCATTTTTTTTTATTTTCTTCATTAATCGCAAACAAAAGTACCATAATATACTAAAATAGAATTTTTACCTGATTCAAGGTGTATATATTTATTTCTCTTTCTGTTTGACAGAATAATTCTTCATCACCTAACAACTGCATGGTATATATTTTCTCTCCTAGATCAACTCTCATAAACTGCAAAGATATGATGTTTAGAAACATCTGATTACACTTCTCATTAGTAAGTATACACATTAAGAGGATTGAATTATGCCTGAAATTATCATTTCATATCTTGAACATTCAGAGGGATTTGGCAGAAAGGTTGTCTGTTCTAGCGCTAGTCACATTGTTACCAGGGCGATTTTTTAAAAAAATATAAAAAGTAAGAGCAATCCCACAAAGTGTGAAAATATTCTACGTGAACCAAAAGCTGTATCTTATTCACAAGATTTCATAAATTGGAAGGTTAAAAAAAAAATTTAAATTTGAATTAGGCCTTCCTTTATCGCACAATGTATTTAAAATCCATCAACAACTTTAACCATTATCCCTTCAAAAGTCAAAAATCTACATACTTTTTGAAAATTGTCCATTCTCCAGACAAAGACAGAACCATCTTGGGAACTTGAGACTATAAACGGATCTTGATGATGGGCATCTAGAGCTATAATATATAAATAATAATTACAAAATGATATTTCAATGATATCTTAATTACCAAATCAATACTAACCAGTTATTAAATCAGCAGTAATTAGGAAATAAACACATTCCTATTTTGGAACTGTAAGATTTTTCATTCAAATTTTTAACAATGTTCAATAATTAAAATCTGATATTCTACAACACAGTTGTGTAGTTTTAAACTTAAAGGGAGAGTACCAGTAGATTTGTTATGCATTTTATCTGCTGATTTGTTATGTTTTTTATCTACTGGTTTAAACATAGTAACTATATAATAATGATGATAACATCAGCAAAATCATTCAATGTTATTTGCTGATTAATTAATGGAAGATCCCCAATGATTAACGAATGTTATGTAGTTATGGCACAAGCACGAATACTGTTTATTTTCTTTCTACTATGCTATAAATATAATTGTCTTAAAAACAATGCAGGGGGAAGAAAAGTGAATATTTCTCACAAACCCCTAAATATTATTTCCTGCTTATTCTCCACCTTTAACTACCACCTTGTTAAAAATAACTTTATAAAACTTACATGTAATTCTACCGATTTGACCATAAAATTCATGAACTTTAGTAAAAACACCACCACTCCATACCTGATAAAAATAAAATTTATTTATTTATTAATTTTAATTTTAAGTTTTTTCTATCAAAATTAATGTTTTACAAAGTGTATCATATCTAAATAATTACTTATTCTGGCTTTCATATTTAATCTGTAGAAACTAACATCAATTCCAGGTGATGGTTTCTGGGACCCCTCCCAGACTACATTATGGCCTCACAGTTTCACTTGATATTCAGTTTGGTTTGGCTCTTTGTGCATCAGACTTGAGTTATGCAACTATTTAAGGGCCTTTTATCAAACCAAACTGCTTAGCATGAAACTTGGATATGTGGATGACAGTTCAAGCCAAAAATTAAACTGAAGAAAGTAAATTACACGATTGTTTATTTTATCCTCTCACCAATCAAAATTGTACCAACTCAATTCAGCACTTTATTTTGACTGTATAGAATATATCACCATTATTAGAAACTGATAAGAAACTCTAAAATGCATTTTCCCATCTATTTGAAATTTGTTTATATAAGAAATAACATTATTCCCCCCTCTCCCCTCATCTACTTACGTTTATACTCCCATCATCACTACCAGTTACAATATATTCACCGTGATTATACGGACAAAAACTGAAAACATTATACAAATATATAATACAGCAAAAGAAATAACTACCATTTACTAAAACATAAGCGACTACCATTGTTGACAAAATATATATCTGAAGCTGTTGACTGCCATTTGAGGGATTTTTATTCCTGATTTAGGAACAGAATAGCAGAACAAAAATGGTTTCATTTGAAACCGTATTTAAAAAGATGTGAAGAATTGAAATTTTTTAAATATTGGGCATCTATGGCAGAGGACATAAACAATCCAGCACTGCCTACAAGAGTTGAGTAAAATCTTATTATGAGCCATTTTTTAATCCAATTGAATCCGAGACAACTGATATTTGGTTTTATTTTCTTAATTTAGCATGGACTGAGCCAAGAAAGATCCGATATTGTCTTAAATATACAATTATGATGATCAGTGCATGGCTTTTATAGAGATTTTACTTACCATGTCCAACTTCCAATGAGCCAGTTATTCAGAAATGCCATTTGTTTATTTAACTGCAAATATAAATTCACACGAATATTTCATCCATAAAACTATGTAACGTAAACTCAGGGTTGTATTCCTTTGATTAATATGTAAAATATCAATCAACAATGTACTACGTAAGACTTAGATAAAGAATTGGTCGTTCTTGCTATGAAAGTTCAAAAATAGAAAATTGAAAATTTCAGTCAAATTACTTTATTCTGCACAAAATTATGAATGAATGAAGTTTTGACAATAAAATGATGTAGTCTTAAATGTCAAAGCACCATATCCCCAATTGTTAAATCTTGCAGGTAATTTAATCCAGTCAATATCTGAGCAATCTGTAAAGTTTAGAGAGTTGATTATTGGTGAGCTAATATGTTTGAATATTTTTAGTAAAAAAGTTTGATTTATTCAAAATTTGTTCAAAAGAGATAAAAAATAAACTGAATAAGAATAGTTTACCTGATAATTAATAATATAAATACCATCTTGACATAATGCTAATAATAACTTATGTTTATAGATGAGTTTTATTTCCACCAACCACTGAAATATAATCAATATAGTATACAATTATAATCAATAACCGGTTGACATGCTAGATACACACAATTTGAAACAAGATCTATGGAATATAAAAGTATATTTTAAGTTTCATCAAAATCAGATAAAAATTGTGACCTCTAGATGTGGACCGATATTCGCTCAGACAGGGGTGACAACAATGAATGTGTGGTCGTATACAAAGGGTATGAAGTGGGTACAAGTGTGGACAGATAAAGAAATATTAACTATAAATTATTTGTCGATGAGAATTGTTTTCATACTTTTTCTTCAAGAATTCCAAATTTTACAAATATCTAGTTCTTTTAACTTCTTTGAAAACTGACAATTTTCTCACCCTGGCTCTAAACATTTCCTTTATTTCTTTCAAAAGTCAAATGAGAAATAAAAATATGACTTGCCTGGTCATGACCAATCACAACATTGAACTTTCTTCCTAGCTTCAATATGGCTGCATGCTGAAAAATAATTTTCAGTGTTATATAATATATTTGGTTGATTTAATCCTTGGATAATACAGCATTCTCAGAGACAGATATCTAGCTGGGGTGCTTAAAACTGGATTATTGTTCCACCTTTGTTTTTAGCTTGATTTTCTTAATGGCATAAAAAGAATGTCTACAATGTTTAAGTGGTAAGAAGGTATAACAATTGCTCTTCAGAATCAGAAGCTGCAGAAATTTGGAAACATATGTTTGCTATGAAACATTGAAAAAGAAATGAGTGAACGAAATGTACAAATAACCATTCCTTTCAAAATACTAGGGCTTTACTGACTAAATGTAATGGCCATACCCTATTTACAAAAAATATATGTTTTACTGTCGAAATCTAGTGGCCTCATTCACAAAAACTATGGCTTTTACTGACAAATTAATAGCCATATGTCATGTGCTTTACTCAGAAAAGCAAACATTCTAAATAGAAAACCACTGTCAACAATTCCCACTAAGCAAATTATTAAAAAAAACATTTTATGAACCCTGTCCGAAGGTGAAAGTTTGAAATTTAACAACATTTTGCTGAAAGACCCAATGAACAATCTCACCAAGCTTAACAACAGGTGACATCTCTACATTAAATGTGGGTATATAAAAACTAGGGACTTTACTCACAAAAACTTGAGGCTTTACACTAAATCTGCATGAATAGTCACCCCCAATTGGTAACAAAGTGCTTATTTCAATTTCGATAGCTTCTATTTTTGGGGAATTTTTTAGAGTTAATTCTATACAATCACTATACATACCCCTGATCCTGTTACTTTCCATCTATCTAACCCACCTCTACCACCAGCTAGAACTTCATCTTCTTCTTTATTATATGTAAAACTACATCAACAAAATTGAGAATTATTCAAATAGGGCTGGCATATATTAAAATAGATGAAAGCGGGTCTAAAAACAGAAATTTTATTGTTATTTCTAATCAGTTATGTTCGGTGAAATATTTGAACAGTCCAAAATTGAATGGCAGTGGTTTACGTCTGCAACTGCTTAGTCCATTCTACACAGGTTTAATTCCTTTAATACTACATGTCTGGAAAGAAAATAACTGTACCACAAAATGCTGGTAAGACTTGAATGACATCCGATTTCTTTACAGCTGCTAGTACTAGGTTCTGTAAATATTCTTACAGTCATATCTTCACTGAATGTTAAATATACCTACATAAATATAAATATAAAAACATATGATAAATTATGTCCTGTTTACAGGAAAAAATATACTATATAAGCTTATAAATTATCTATATGCATTATAACATCTGAAGATAGTTAATTAAGAGCAGACGGCCAGTTTATGATTTGATGTACATGTATATAAGAATGAAAAAGTATAAGTTGTTGATATCTTTTAATAAGACATATGAAGAGTCCAGGGGAAGAACGATCTAAGTCACATTTTTGTCTTTTCGCACAAAACGTGAAACAGACTTTTGGACGAGAATACTTGACACGAACAGAACAATGAATTGGTTTAATTACAACTTCAAAATGATGTTTAACATGAACCGTAAATACCAGTACAACTGACTTCAACTTTTCAGGGAAGGTTAAATAAAGGGACCAATTGACTTGTATTTCTCCAGGAGGCCATTTCACAAGGGCCTTGGTTCGATGTGACTGATTGTTTTTACCTGAAACTGATTGTTCCAAAGAAAACTTATACAATCTGCTACCAGATGATGCCAGTGGAGAAAGACAATGGGATCCTCTGAAAGCATGATTTCTTAAATTGTTAATTAGTAGAGCCACCTTTAGCCTACTTGTACTGTCAAAGCCAAGCACTTTGGATTGCATACTCCGCGCAGCATTTCGTTTGATTAGAGGTAATCCTACTACACACTGCTATTATGAGTGGATATTGTTGTTTTAAATTTTGATTGGTCAGTAGTCCGTCTACCAACCAATCACTAGCTGCCCTACAAAAGCTTTACATTTAAAACGAGTGCCAATATTGGACCAAATATGTTTACATAACGTTACATCATGGCTCACGATTTTATTATGCCTAATTAACCCGTGCATAGCAGAATACTGCAGTAAAACTAATTGCGTGACAAACGAGGCTATCAAGTCGAATGAAATGTAAACAATACTGTTTGGAAACGAACATACTTTCACCGTTTTTAATACCTTAAATCACTGTCCAAAGTTTTAGGGAATACCCAGATTAAACGAAGGACTGTCATGTTGCTGTACTTAAGTGATAGCTTTCATTGAACGGAAAGAATAGACACACTCCCGCATAAGTTCAAGAAACAGACGCTAGTCCAGCAATGGCCAGAGAGGGATTTCTCGGGCCATTGCTTCAGGATTATGTTTGGCTTGGAGCTTTCGATTTACTCCAGAATTGACCAATGCACATTTCTAATTACCTTAGCAATAAACTTTGTGGTAAATTTTGGCTGCTTAAAATCAATTTCATTGTAAAATATTTCCAGGTCAAAAAAAGTGATATCTTGGTGTAACATTAATAATTTTCTTTATAACGTATTTTCAGTAGGTACCGGTATGTGAAAATTGTTTTAGTACTCTGGTACGGTACTCTGAGTTTTACCTGGTTTTCTTAATAGACCCAGGCAAGACTTGGCTGTTGACTGATTAGAATTTATTCTTAGTCGACAGATAATGACTTTATTTAGTTTATAGTTGATGATCATACCAAATAAAGTGATCTTATTAAGTAAAGATTACAAACAATATCCATTACAACTACAGAATATCAACATGCATGTACTTACTTTGTGTTTTGTGACATGAATCATGTGTGAATATAGATTTGGCAACTCAAATCTGAAAAATAATATACAGTTCTTTTTCAATAAAATAATTTCTACACAATAAATTAAGAGAATGAATAGTTCTGTAAAGATGAAGAAGACCTGGGAGGAACAATGAGATTAAGGAAAAGAAATGAAGCTGGAATGAACCAACTATAAAGGATTATAAAGAGCGAAATGGGGTTTAACTTGACAAAATGGTACCTTTTTATTTCCATAATTCACTTGCATGTCAGATCAATAGTAATTGGAGAAAACCTGACAACTCAGAGGAAATCAACAATTTCAGGCATGTAATTATATTACTGGTTACCATCAAGCTTGAGATTAAACCCATGCCACTTGAGAAAATGACAGATTTATTTATCTAAAGAGCAAGCATTCGGCAACTCAACCATACAACCCCTACCCCATGCAAAGAAGATCTTGGTGGAACAAAGAGATTAAGGGAAAGCAATATATATCGACATTTCCCCATGCATGAATTTATAACCATGCACATAATACAAATATGATCTTTTCCTATTCAATCTACATGTGACTTTCAAAAGTGTTTTGTCTTCAATAGCCCAGTTGGTGCAGAAAAGCAGAGCATTTAACATTGTTTCATATCATTCATTTCAAGACATATAAAAAAATAAATCACTTTTTTGATAAAAATTTGAATACCTTCTTAAACTGACAGTATTATCAGTTTCTAAAGTCCATATAGAGATATGACTACAGGAACCATGACAACCATGAGTTGTAAACACTTCACCTTTTTGACCTGTATAATGTGTCATACATCGTACAGGATTTGAATGTCTCATAGTATGGAGGAGCTGTAAATAACAATAAAACAATTTCTTCATAATAATAATGGCAAGTACTACAATGCATCATGTACTGTGTAATTGGAAGAGTGATAATCATCAGGGCCAGCATGTCTAACACCCATCAGCTTCAGAACCCCAACATAAAAATTAGCATAGCGATTAGCTAACATAGCTAAACCCACACATATCTAGTCTTTTGGATTACATTATGATTTTGTACACTGGATGATCAAGATCAGTTTTTTAAAGCCATAGTTTGAGTATGCTGGTTGAAACCGATGATTACATGTATCAAAGATCTCTACAGAAATATTTTCTGATTAAAAAAATGTATACAAGATTAAGCTGTACCTGTGGTCCATGACTTAAAGTTATATTGTGATCAAACTTCTCTGGTTCTAATAAAGTTTCTTCTATTTCTGTACGCACTTTAGACCATGGCTTTAACTTGTCCCATCGACTTGAATTTATTGTTTCAAAATCACCACTTGATTCTTGAAGCATCCTCATGATTATTGTCTATTATTCTATCTGCGGAACACAATAAGACACAGTTGGCGATCTGGTACTGTATAAATTTGTAAATACGTTGCCAGGCAACAAAACTAAAATCTATATAAATTGATTATATGAAGAGCAAGGTTAAGATGAGTAGGACAGGGTAATTACAGCGCAGAAAACCCAACTGAGTGTAAAACACTAAATTTAGTCTCTCCCTTTCTAAAAATCAGGATTTAAGAAACTTTCAGATTTTGTGACTTACTAGAAACATGCTACTTATTTTTGTCTTCTTTACATTTGATGTGTACTGCTAATTGTGAGCATCCAGGGCCACCAAAAGAATTTTTATGCGCTGGAAGAAGACAAATGATCCTACATCTAATTAGTCAAGTTTCTACCATTGACTAAAACTTATGGTACAAAAATATGTTAATTGATTGAATAAAGGCAATTTTCTTTTATTCTGTTATCATTAAACACAGAGAATGATCTTCGTTATCTCTGGGTAACAGTCAGGGTACCACCAGATTTGTGGATGCAATTGTTGGTGTAAATTCGTCTCATTTTGCCATTGGTGCACGATACTGATTAGTTCTTTTCTTCTCATTTACAAATGGGTGATACCAGGTACTTATGGTACTACGAAAACCGTCTAAGAGAATTTAGTGACCCCTTTAATATCCTGTACTAAACCCCACCCATGCCCTCCTATTCTAGAGTCAAACTGTCAGAGATCGACCCACTTCCTATTTTGAAAATAAATCTCTGCCCTGACTGGCCGCCATATTCAAACATTGTAGATCTGCTACACAAGGACTAAATAATTTAAGAACCGGAACTTATCTAATTCCATAAAAATGAAAGTAGATAATTTATACTTCTCCAAATAATAGTGTTTTCAACTAAAACCATCGATTTAAGACTTAAAGTTATACCAAGAATTTCATATTTTCTAAGAAGAAAGTCAAAACATATTGTCATATTTATTTCTATGTCTTTTGTTCAAAAGGTTGTCAGCTCACTAATTACACGACCAAAGGCATTATTTCCCACACTTAAAAATCATTTTTACAACGGAAATAATAACACAATTACCTTCCTCCTTCGAGTCCTTGTTTTTCTATCCCCCCATGGAATATATTATATAGCTATCTTCAACCATAGTGAATTATAGGATTAATATAGGATTACTTTTTAACAAAGTAGGACTGTTTATAGATATCATCTATTTTAAGGCTTCATTTTAATACATTTTAAAAATATAACTTAAAAATATGAAATTGTCGCTTTAAGTTTAACTACTCATTGCCCCTCCCATTAAAAAAAAAGACTGGGAGTGGGGACTTGCTAAATAACTTTATTCATCAAATCTAGTATTTTAACACCGTTTCTCCTGTACTGTATACCCACCTCCGTACTCTCTAATAAATTATTAATTGTTAAATGACCTTGTAACACATTCTGAAACGTAATCTAATAAAGTTAACGTTTCTCTCCGCGAAAGACTCGTCAACTGATCCGCCATATTGCTAAGCATACTTTCCCGCCACGTGACGTCATAATGCCAATGATCAAAGATGGGTCATGATGAACGGAGCAGCGCAAACCGTAATCGACCAACGATAGAAACAGGAGGCTGACCTGTACCCTAATGTAACCAATTTACCTCGCAAAAAAATGTACATTACTTATATTCAACACGTGTCAGTTGACAATTCTATTCAAACGGCAAAAATAATTATCATGCTCTTCATCCTGCGACTGGCTGCACATATACAGTAGGCCTACCAACTGGTTCTGCCATGGGTTCATGGTTCTGCTTTCATTTGTCTGATATTGATTTCCAAACACAATATTTCGAGTGAATCTGGAAATTGTCTACAATTATTTTTGTATGATTGATTTTAGTAGCCTCGTTGTCCTCTTTCAGAATTGAGCGTTTTAAGAAATTCAAGATGGCATCGATATCATAGCTAGCCATCGACCTACCCAGACAGCCACTCAGCTTTGGCCCAAGTATGGCCCACATCTGGCAGCCTCTGGCAAAATGATTGGGTTGGATATGGCATGCCACATGTGGGCCAGATCTGGCAGACATGGGCCAGACGTGGCCCAATCAAAGCCAGATCTGGCCCAGATTCGCTAATGCACACGCTCGCCTTGCATGGCCCAGATCTGGCAGGCTTTGGCAAAGATATGGCATGCCACGTGTGGGCCAGAGATGGCACAATTGGCCCTTGTCTGGGCCATCACTGGCCCAAATGTGGCCCACAGATGAAATTCATGCCATGCCAGATGTGGGCCAAAGAGGGCAACCCGTTATTCCCTGTCCTATTTCTTCTTCGTAAACTGAGAGGCATGGCCATGGTCTAAGTGGTTTAACACTTGCTTGTGAAATTAGAAGGTCGGTCCACCAGTCAAGTGGCTTGGTTGCGAAACCCTGCTTGCATGTGACAAGGAGTAGGGTAGCCTGTCCAACTTCGTCAGTTATCTCTGGGACCTATATTGAAATAGGGTTGAACCATATGTTAGTCCCAAAATGATAGTAGAAATTAAGGATATCTTGCATGCAGCACAAACAACATATACATTAACAACAAAAGCAAAATCTTAAATAATAAAATTTATTCATCCATATAACACAGCACAGTTCCATGGATGACAGTCACTATACACACAACGTTTTGACAAGATTTCACTGTTTTGACAAGAATTCACTGTTCGTTATAAGGCATACAAATTATCCATGTCAATATCATTCTCCCCTTCTTCCTTCTGCAGCTATCTCCTCCTCTTCTTCCCCTTGTTTTTGTTCTTTCCCCATTCAGCCATTTTGTTTACAACATTTTGAAATTATTTTCCATTACATCCTTGTGGTGAAGTTATTTATCACACCTGCAATAAATGCAAAAAATGTACATAAAAAAACATTTTTTTCCTTCTTTATATCAAGCATGACCAAGGGGTCTGTCAATGCAAGTACCAAAGTATTAAGTCAAATAATTCTTATTTGCCAAGGCAAAAGAATAGTTAAATGAAGTTATTTAAATAATGAAATCACATAAATCTTCTCTAATTCAATATTATTGCAGAGAAAGTAATAAAATGTACTTATCTTTTTATCTTTAACTAAGTTCTGTGAAAATAATGCACAGTTTGGATACCACTGCAATGTCTTCAGTTTCTTGTTAGTACTAAGTTCTATTAATTTGTTGTACACTGAATTTTACAATTTTAAATTCAGCCAATGAAACAGATTTCAAGATAGTAAATGGGCTGTTCATTATGCTTTGTTGAAAGATTAACATGGTTGACCTGCTAGCTTCAACAAATTGTATAATCTGAGTACAGAATCTGCTATAGTAATTAAAATCTAGCTACTTTGTAGCATGATACCCAACACTCAGACTGTGTTCTAATAAACTTTGTCTTTATTTCATTGATTTCTTTAAAGAATATTTTATTATTTTTGCTTTAAAGATTTACATTTACTGGCTTTTGGGGGAGGGTGGGGTGAGAGGATTTTATTTATATTATATATACAATACATTCAAAAAATATTATTTTTAATATTTATTTGTAATAAAACTAATATAGAACAAGTGAAAATTCTACTGGAAACTAGATGTCATATTCTGAGCTGAAATTTATTGTGTTGATATTTTGAGGCATTTGGCCAGTTGGATGTGGGCCATCTCTGGCCCAGATATGGCAAACTTCTCGCGTAATATTATTTTTTCAAATGTTTTGAATATAAAACAAAAAATTTAAAACTGTTAAACAAACTGACAAGATATTCTTAGATATCAGTTACAAAAATAAGTTTAAATTCATCAGTAGTGAGCCAATAGTTGCCAAGTATTAGCCAGATATGGCCCACATCTGGCAACATCTGGCTGGATATGGGCCACATCTAGCCAGAGGCTGCCAGATGTGGGCCATACTTGGGCCAAAGCTGAGTGGCTGTCTGGGTACCTACCCAAGACGGGAGCCATTTAAAATAATCCCCTAGCCAATAACATAACGCCCATTTAGTATTTATTCTACACTGATAATTTTGGTGTCTAACCTTATGTTCCCGGGTATAATTTGGAAGGCTATACGCTGAAATCATTCACTTGTTGTGGAATGGTTAGCAAGATGATAGTAAAAGACAATATGACCTTTCAACTTTAACGCATTATTTCACCAAACCAAACAATATCTGGAGACAAACTATATATTTCTGGATAAAGGAACTTACGAGTGATACGATAACACCACACACATGGCTGACCAGGGGCTCTGAGGCCACATTGACCGACCCTCCAAAGGTCAAGCTGTTTTTTGAACATTTAAAAAATTAAATTCTACCCACAAAACATGAAAATAACTAGGCATTATTCAGTTTAATCGTTTAGTCATGTTTCTGGCCATCCCTAACATGGCTACAAGCAAGATACTAGTGGTGTCACTCTTCCATGCACATCTGATGAGCCACAGGAGCAAGTTGACCGGTTGTAATGTTCTCAATTTAGTGTCCTTAACCCATTTTGCATAGGTGCACTGAGGGAAACAAAATGCGGAAATCTAGACTTTTTTTAGATGATTTATTTATAAAAATATAATGTACAGAAATAAATAAATATCATTAACAATAAAAATAAAATCATAAACTGCTTGTTAGATTCATAATGGTGTATTGTTTCATTAACTAGGCCTTCATGTACAAATTACTACAGTTATATTAACTGTTTTAAAGGTAATTTGCATAAAACTAAAAGCTATATTTGTATTATTACAATACTCCAATATCGATCACCCATTCTTGCAATAAATATTCATTTATAAATATAAAGATCAGGGACAATAACTTTTGTTCCATGAGCATTCAAAAGATTTGACAAGGGCCATAACGACTGAAGAAGGACAAAACAGGCACTGTTGAAATTCAACAGTATTTATTAACTAATTTAAACAAACCACATTATATTCCCATCAAATAATTATAATGACTGTTGTTTATAATTTTATCAACCTGGCTCATATTGCTATGTTCCAGCATGGTTTCCCCTTATCAGTGTTGCAGGACAGAGGGAAGGACAAGGACAACTGCCTAGTGGTTTGGATGGGTAAAAAAAAAACAAGGCCCTGTGTACACATTGGCATGCATGTAAAGGATCACTTGGCTGTTGTAATTTGATATTACTGTTGTAATTTGATATAAGTGTAGGTCGTAGCACTGCTGTCTGGACCAAATATGTCTCATAGCACACTGTATGGTGTAAGCCCGTCTTTATTAGCCCAGTTATAGAAGAACAGTAGGACATTAAACCCTATTTCATTTTATATTTCTAAGCTATTTTACCAAAACAAATTATAATACTGCTGACTTTGCCTTGGTTGATTATGCTAGGATTTTAGTTATTAAAAAAGTCAAATGAGATCATCATATGATACAGTAAGTAAATTAAAGAACAGGGAAAAAGTCCGGGAGTAATCCCACAGCTATCCTGGGATGCTGTGATGTTATATTTTCATATCCCTGTGATTTTATATTTTCATATCCCTGTAATTTTCCGGTAATCAGCTAACAGCAGTCTTATAATCCTCTATGATCTCATCAACTGTATTGAAAGCTTCTTCAAATAGATCCTGTAACAGAACAAATCCAGGTGTGAAACAATTGTATACTTTGCTAATCATTAATATATCCACAAATATTTACAACTTAACCTTCTAATTTACAGACATTTTTTATACAGTTACTTCTTTGGGAATCTGAAAGATCACTCGATTTTGATTAGGCAAATGCTAAATGTACTTCCCCCACTGAATTTACTTTACTGATAGATGTACTACCTTAAAAAAGTTTCACATTCATCCAATAAGTTCTTTTCAACACACAAGTTAGATACGGTATATCTCAAACAATAATTTTTTAATAAATTTCTGTGAACTATATGTGACCCATGATAGCAAAATGAGTCGCAAGTCGCAAATAAATCATTTACGATATGTTAAATGTTAAAATAGGGTAAAAATATTTTTTAATAATATACACGAATGGTTAAAGTTTATATTTGACAAATAAAACAAATAAAGTTTTTGTTATATATATTTTTTAGCCTATTTCGCAAATTTTTGTCCATATATTATTATCGTAAACAATGACTTGCGACTAAATTTTTTCCATATAATGTACCTGAGTAGCGCCATATCTCCAATACCAATGTAGATAGGCTTGATTATCATACATGAGTTTAGCTTTATATCGGACTGTTGATAAATACTCTACAATATTACTGTAATTAGCTGCTATTGTAATAGATGAAAAATTCTCCTTTCCTTGAACAATTTTCTGTTTAGCTGAAAAAAAGAAGAGAAAATGTTCATTTGTTAAAAATTAATCACACTAAAAAAAGTCTTAAAATAACACGATTTTATTGAAAAGTTTGTGATTTTTTTAATTGCTGAATCAAACTTGTTAATGCAGTCAACAGTTTATTCAATTAAATACTTCCAGACAATGCAATATTGATTTCAGCAGTCTTCCTTATGACTAACGAAATCTTTACATGGTATATTGGACAGACAGACCTCAAACATGGATGGCGACAATATACTCCCATATAACATATGGATGTATAACAAATATATAATAATGATGTTACATTATTCAGTGAACTGTGTACCGTCCCTTCATAAACTATTATGAATTTGCTTACCTGACCAAATGTCTAGAGGAAAGGGGTTCCACTTGACACAGTTGTAACTTGTTCTAATTCTCTGACTAAAGCCTTTCTGTAATACTTGATGAAACAACCCTGACTGATCCCCACGACCAATAGCCACACCCGACAAACAACTAAACTATGAAAAGGTTAAGGATCAATCCAGTGATTTAAACACATCTGCTTTTTATACGCCCACATTTTCATGTGGACGTATTATGTCGTCGCCCCTGTCCGTCCGGACGTCCGTCCGTCCGTCCGTCCGTCCGTCCGTCCGGACGTCCGTCCGTCCACAATTTGTTTGTGGACTCTCTACAGGTCACAATTCTTATCCGATTTTGACGAAACTTGAAATATAGGTTTATCCCCAAAAGATCTCGGTTCCTTTCGATATTGGCATGTATCGGATCAAAACTTCATGGATTATGGCCCCTGATTGTACGAAAAATCACGTTTTTAGCTTGTGGACCCTATAGAGGTCACAATTTTGAACCGATTTTGATGAAACTTGACATGCATGTTTATAACCCAAAGATCTTGGTTCCTTTCGATATTTGCGGCTATCGGAATGTAATTTCCTGAATTATGGCCCCTGATTGTCCGAAAAATCACCCTTTTTAGCTTGTGGTCCCTCTGGAGGTCACAATTATTATTCGATTTAAAAAACCGTTTGATTATATCACCGTTACACCCTAAGGAAGGTTGAGTTCGAATTTCGGGAAAATCGGACTAAAATTGCCATACAAAATGGCCGCCGTTAGTACGCGAATACTGTTAAAAAATGGTATATCAAGGTTGTGGACCCTGTGGAGGTCACAATTTTGATTCGATTTTGATGAAACTTGAAATTCATGGTTATAACCCAAAGATCTCGCTTCCTTTCGATATTTGCGCATATCGAATCGTAACTTCCTGAATTATGGCCCCTGATTATACGCAAAATCGCCTTTTTTTTTAGCTTGGAGGTCACAATTATTATTCGATTTAAAAAAACGTTTGATTATATCACCGTTACACCCTAAGGAAGGTTGAGTTCGAATTTCGGGAAAATCGGACGAAAATTGCCATACAAAATGGCCGCCGTTTGTACGCGAATACTGTTAAAAAATGGTATATCAAGGTTGTGGACCCTGTGGAGGTCACAATTTTGATTCGATTGTGATGAAACTTGAAATTCAAGGTTATAACCCAAAGATCTTGCTTCTTTTCGATATTTGCGCATATCGGATTGTAACTTCCTGAATTATGGCCCCTGATTATACGCAAAATCGCCTTTTTTTTTAGGCTTGGAGGTCACAATTATTATCCGATTTAAAAAAACGTTTGATTATATTACCGTTACACCGTAAGGAAGGTTGAGTTCGAATTTCGGGAAAATCAGACCAAAATTGCCATACAAAATGGCCACCGTTTGTACGTGAATACTGTTAAAAAATGGTATATCAAGGTTGTGGACCCTGTAAAGGTCACAATTTTAATTCGATTTTGATGAAACTTGAAATGCATGGTTATAACCCAAAGATCTTGGTTCCTTTCGGTATTTGCGCATATCGGATCATAACTTCCTGAATTATTCGAATTTCGTGAAAATGGTACCAAAATTGCCGGACGAAATGGTCGCCGTTTGTACACGAATAGTGTAAAGATATGGTATATCATGGTTGTTGACTCTGTACAGGTCACAATTCTTATCCGATTTTGATGAAAAGTCACATTTCTAGGTTGTGTACAGTCACACCATAATCATTGTCGACTTCGAATTTCATGAATATCAGACTGGAACTGACCAACAAAATGGCTGCTCCCAATACAATATGAAATACAGGACTTAATGATGTAGGAAAAATCACTTTCCGTATTGTTTGTTCTCTATCCATCTCTCGAAAATGTGGGCGTATCCTGCCTGGCAGTGCCAGCCTATCTTTTATTCATGACTGGCGGCAGGGGCTGATCCAGGAATTTTTGCAGGAGGGGGTTTGCCAGAAATGTGACAGTTGACAATGCATGGTGACATAGACATCGCCTCTAAATTACATAGGCATACACACACATCATTGAGCTTTTTTAAGAGAGAAATCCAAAATCCTGTTTGATGCCAATTTCAATAACGATATAGGATCACATTGTGATTCAATTTCATCAATGCAAGGCATTCAATTTTTTTTATGCTGCTGAGGCTAAAATGGTTGTATAATAGACAAATCTGCAACTCAAGGTACCATATAGAAGTTATATCAGTGAAAACAGAATTGATTATTTAAAAAAAATTATAATATACTGGTAAAAGATACAGGTTCTCCTTGTTTGTTGTGCTTAGTTAAATTCTGTAAAGATAAACCAATCAGATTCTCCCATGACACTTTACTGAAAATAGTACTTTATATAGAAATACATTTATACTATTCCCTGCTACATTATCAAACAAATTATCCATACTTTATCACAAGAATTGAGAAATAGAGATGGTGGACATGGCTTACAGTAGACAAAGAATGGGCACAGCTTACAATAGACAAAAGGGGACATAGCTGACGATAGTCAGTAGTGGGCTATGACTTGAATGAAATTGGGCCGTGTCATCCTTCACCATGACCTACTATATGTCAGTCCATCAAATTAATCGTTTTTCTGTAGTATTTTGATTCAGCACATCGACCCATTTTTTACCTGGCAGTTCCAGATCACTGTACTTTGTCTAAATACCTGTAAGTCCATTCGGTCCCCACATAGAGTGGACACTTACTATGTCACTCAAAATAAAGTGGACATGGCATAGATGTCACATTCAAACCATCAAGATATTTCATCTAAGAGTGCATCAAGAGTACTAAAATGACGTTAAAGTGCCAATCCCGATAACTTTTTGGGGAATAAAACTGCTTAATTTTGTGTTAAAATCCCTTATAACCCATTATCTAAGGCCAACCAACTAACCCGATATTTGTGATACGCTTGTAAATAACTTAAACCTGACAGTCTTCATCTGGAAATGGAGACCGTTGTATTATACAGTATCTGGATAAAACCAGACTTTTTTCTATAAAAATGATATGTAGGTGAAATTTACCTTTTGTTATCAGTACAGTACATGGGTCATTCACTGTAAAGACGTCTCAAGAAACGAGAATCGATTATCAGGTCACCCAATCAAAAAATTGATAAGCAGTGTCCGGATAAGCAGTGTTGACGTTAACGTCAAAACGACTCAATATTATGAGCTGAAACATTGAGCCAAGGTATATATACCATGCCTCTATATTTTGGTCCATAAATTTCATAAATGCTCGGACTTTAATTTTTGAGACTCTGTTCTTATCGGGATTGTCCCTTTAACAATAAAATGTATTTTACCTTTTGGCTTTATGATTTATATGTATAAACTTGGTAGATGGCATTGGACAAGTTGATCTCAATAATTCCCAAGGTTCACTGCCAATACTTAATCCACTACAAATAAAGATTCGAGTCATGTAGAGATTTTCTATGATAGCCTAATGTAAAAGACTGGATAATCTAGTCGATGACCTATTATTCTCAAATGTTGATATCGCATCCAGACTAATATTAGTAGAATATTTTTCTGGATGATAGAGACTATTAGGAACTATGCGTATAAAATTCATGGTCCATGTTTTACAGTTCTGCAGACTTTTTTTGATAGTTTTAATACCTTTGAGGTCTAAGAGTATCTGTTGGTAAAAACACACCACACAAGTTTTTACTGGTCACTTGGTTGATATTCTCCATAGAAACAATATTATCAGACGTCTGTTTCTGTAGACGATATAGTATCTCATCATTATATGTTAATATAATACCATCACTGTATCTATAATAGAAAATTTATTATTTTAATAATCGGATTGGGGGATACACCAATTTCCCTGTACAGAACAGCGTAAAAACTTTAGATTGAGAATAAAGTAATAACCCTAGAAGAAGAGGCAGTCATTGTCAAATGCAATAGTGGACATTTGAGATATGTGTTGCCCTGTTTTGAATAAAACTCATGTATATCCTGCGAAACATTTTGTGATTGTTAATTATTTTTGAAATGATCCTTTTGATTTATTGTAGTAATAATTTTACGTGTCAACGTTATGAACAAATTACATAAAACATGCTTATTAAAAACTTACCAATGTGTTTCAAATCACCTTCAGTTAAATAAAATCCATTTTACAATTAAATGTCCCAACAAATAAAAAATATGGGATATTTTAATTGCACACTGGATTTTTTGTAACTTGAGGTGATTACAAACACATACCGGTGGTGATTTCAATCACTTATGTAAGTTTTTAATAACCATCATTTAGTAGTTTGTCCATAATCAAATAAATCGGTTGGAAATTTATGATGGCTTACACGTTACTTTATGGGACATATTATAGGTTAGCAATAATATCTTATCTAACCCAGACCTGCTTATCAGCTGATAATTATACCAAATGGATAGGATTGGGACCACAGATTTAATCAGCCATCAGTTATTGCCCTTTTAAGCCTTACTATCATTCATTTTTAACCAAAAATGAGTAAATGACATACTATAAAACTGAAACAAGGAGTGTTTAAGTAAAAACTGAAAAACATTATGATCCATGTTTTGATATTGGTGAATTTGGGGTAGTTTTGGTTGGATGTATCGTATCCAACAACTTATAATTTACCTTGCTATTAGAATTCTAGTTCTTGGTCTGTAACATTTCATTAAATAACGCTAAAGACATTCTCATACTTTTAAAGATTTACCTTTGCAATGCTGATAATGTTAACAAACTATTATAATGCTGTAGAGGACTCTCACCACTAGAAAATGGTGCAAATGTACAAGATAATAGATAATTCATAGGATAATCATCTCTGATTACTTCACATAATCTTGATCCTAATCCTAAAAAGATAAAAAAAACAAAACTCTTTTACAACATGTATACTTTCAAAGTTACATTCTTTTTAAAAAAAAAAAAGGTCTATCTAATGCCAAGAGTGTAAAGCAGCAATCAAATAATAAATAGGATTTTGAAACCCAGTCATGCTGCTTTCTGAGCCTTTAATCAAACTGTGAATGTGTTGCTCTTTCAATCGTTCAAGAACAAATTCACCAAAAAATGGTCATTTATATCTTCTATTTACCTGATCCAGTACCTCCACTTAAACTGTGCATTAAAACAACACCACAATAACTGTCACATCTTAAATACAAGAGACAAAATAAATATATTCAGTACATAAGACACGCATAAATAGTTGTTATTATCTTAAATTCATGTGACTTTCGTTACATAAAAGCAATCCCAACGTACATGTAACTATTTCTCACCAATTTTCAATCATTTCAGAAAAGTAGGTTGTTAAAAAAAAGTTTTCATTTCATTATCATAATCTAATAATCAAATCAACTTCAAAGATAATGGTTGAAGTAACTTGAAATAATTATATAAAGCAGACAAATCTGAAAACTTGCACCGAATCCCAAAAGTGTGTGATTCATCCTATATTCAGTTCCATCAATCCTTCTATGTATTTAAATGAATCACAAATTTAATTGGTTCAGATGAAGGGAGGTTGGATAGCCGAATTGTTTGCACGTGCGCGCTGTGTATCATAAAGCCTGACAGTGAGTCAACTGGCGTGGTATCGAATCCCCAGTCGTAAGTGACAAGGAGTAGGGTTGCCTATCCAACCTTGTGGTTTTATACCTTTCAATTTCTTTTCTCAAAGCTTCAGTTGTATCGTCTACAAGATTATTTTCTGTCTCGGACTTTAATCCATAATAACCTGTCAAATAAATTAAATTTATTCTTTAATGACATTAAGGGGAATTGAATTCTCTTAATCCTTAAGGAAGTGAAAAGGTGGTTTTCAGACTACAACGACACATGTGATGACAGCATGAGAACATTTCTCAACTAACTCTGGCAGCTGAAACATAGTTGCTGTGTTTAAATACGTCAGGACTAAAAGAACTGTGACCGGACTGAATTCCTGATTGCATTTCTTTCAATTTGGGATGTTTCAGACTGACAATGGAGCATCCCCAAACTCTTTATATTGTCAAGCAAGTGATTATCAATGAGGCCAAAACAATCTAATTTTGAGTTTTTCAGGGTCTTGACATAAAACTCATTATACTGATAGTCAAGTGATTATGAACGAGGCCAAAACTATTCAATTTTTAGTTCTTCAAGGTCTTGATTAAAAAATAGCCACTTTAGTCTAGTAAACTATATTTTCTTGAAATTCTCTAAACTTTTAACTGAAATCATGATGTTCTTTATTTTGACTAGTTAGTTGTACATGATGTTTTATTTTCAAGCAGATTTTAACATTAACAAATGACAGAAAAAACTTTAACAATATAAAAGACTCCACCTAAAGCCCAGTTTGTTCCCCGTCCTCTCTTGCCACATATTATATTCTTCTCCCTGTAAATAACCATCAAAATACAATTCAAATGCATACTCAAATTTTTATATTGACTACATTAAATTAGGTGTATGACATAAAATATACATGTATATTTAACTTGAGTGCTAAGTAAAATATTTCCGTTTTTGGTCAATTGCTCAGTTTGAATTCAGTAGGACTTCAGGATGAATTACATTTTGTGTTATTAATTGTAAATATCTATGTAATTGTGTATATGTAATAGATTAATTCGTTATCAAATGGTGTTTAAAGTCCTTCTATTCTGCTTCAAACTGGGTCAATAACATAGAAGATATATGTCTAAAGTTTACCAATAAATATTTAGAGAGTACTGTATAGAGCTGGGCAAGGATAATTCTTACGGTATCGGTCAGATGAAAAAAGTGAGCAAGAAGTCACGTTACGATAACAAAGCTCTTTATTAATTGGTTTTGCAAACTCTATGGAACACTGAGGAGTTTATAACAGTATGCATTTATCATAAAGCAATAAAATATCGTAAATAACATACAAGGGAAGATTTTCTTAATATTTATGTCTCTGTGATGGTTTTATATGTATATCGAAAAAACGAAATATCACCAAGCTCTAGTACTGTAAATAATAACTCACTTAAATAACAGGAATTTTATTTTTAAGAGGTATTCTTACTGCACCCACTATATGTTTACTGATAAGCTTCTATATTATTGTTGATAACCAGTTATTAAATATGTATTAGGTTTCAATGTTATTACATACTCCGCGCAGTGTTGCGTTTGATTAGAGGTAATCCAACTACACACTGCTATCATGAGTGGATATTGCTGTTTTAAATTTTGATTTGTCAGTAGTCTGTCTACCAACCAATCACTAGCTGCCAATATTGGACCAAATTTGTTTACATAACGTTACGTCATGACTCACGATTTTATTATGCCTAATTAACCCGTGCATAGCAGAATACTGCAGTAAAACTAATTGCGTGACAAACGAGGCTATCAAGTCGAATGAAATGTAAACAATACTGTTTGGAAACGAACATACTTTCACCATTTTGAATACCTTAAATCATTGTCCAAAGTTTTAGGGAAGACCCAGATTAAAGAAAGGACTGTCAAGTTGCTGTACTTAAGTGATAGCTTTCATTGAACGGAAAGAATAGACACAATCCCGCATAAGTTCAAGAAACAGACGCTATTCCAGCAATGGTCAGAGAGGGATTTCACGGGCCATTGCTTCAGGATATGTGTTATTATGGCATAGGACTTTGTTCCATTCTACAATTCGCTTCAGGAAGATCTCAATTTATTTTAATTTCTTTGACAGTTAAAGCTGAAATGAAATTCATTAACTATGAAGATGCTTACTTTACTTGTGATAAAGACTTTCGAAGTTTATGAACAACTTTTGGTTCACTATCAACATGAACTGATCTCAATTTTCCACAGTTATCAATATAAGTTAAACTGAAATTTAAAACAAAAATTCATAGCACCACACTAGTACATGTATATAGAAGTAACATACATAAATGGGAATCTGTTACAAAAAGTTAAAACCAAGTTTAAGTTCTACATTTTAGTGTCCAAGCTGAAATATGGCTGTCTGATTGTATTTTGTTCTATACTATGTGAGTTTTATGTTGGTTCATGTCATAAAGATTTGACTTTCAGATTACATAGTACTGTACTCTCCAAAGGGTTCTATTTCAATAATAAACGCACCCCTACCAGTGTCCATGATCATAGAGGCTTGAAATTTTCAGGGGATGTTCAAAGGGACTAGCCATGATCTAACACCAAATTTCAGCCATCATCATCATCTACATGGGTCGTGGCACGTCTGGGTGGGATAAGAGGAAAGAGGGGTGGGGAGGGCAAACTTTAAAAAGTGCCACACTATATATTAATAACTAGCAGTAATTAATAATATCACACACCTTTCTTTGACCTCTTCAGTATCTATTAAATTCTTCAGAAATGACTTTCCTACTTGGTTACCACACTGGCCCACATGTAAAGTAACAGTGGACATTTCAAATATTTTTATTCTTGATCATGGCACTTTGATTATATTGATATTGCGGAAATCAAAGTGTCTCCCAGAAATAAAATCCCTAGTATCGTAATTCTTTCATGGTTTTAAAGTGAAAATCGTTCAAAACTTTATCATCATCTTATCAACAAAAAGTCATCAACAAAAACAAAAAATCATCAAATTCAAACATGGACCTCATAAGGTCTAGATCTATTACCATCATATTCATTTAGTCCGTTTATAAACAGAAAATCGTTCAAAGCACAAACTTCATAAGAAAAATAAATAGTAATCAAAAAAGTCAACAGTATACTTGATTGTCGCACTTCACTTCGATGTTTGTACACAGAACACATAATTTTCCTCCAAATTGAAGAGTTCCATTTCCGGGAAGGGGCGGGTCCTATTTTTTTATATTAATAATGGCGACAAATCAGAATCCCTTTGTAATTGGTTGAACACAAATAATAAATGTATTTAGCACATGACTATAAATGCCGTTGATGTAACAGCTGAATAGAACAAATGATTATAACACCTAGTTTTAAGTTCATGCAAATGTATTCTCCCTTACCATCAATCGGGAGTCTTTGAGTCGTGTAAACGCATTCTGGCGATAATTCGTAACAACATTGTCATTTTGCGTTCCAACTCTTTAATTGCTTTACCTTAGTTAATACTACCAGGAGATAAATAAGTAACAGGGTACAGCGTGAGTTTTTTGTTCTTTTTTTTTCACATATGGCAGACACTATTATTATGGTAGGCCCTATATATACGACGTAGCTGATCACTAACCCTGATCACTGTGGTGTAAGGGGGGGGGGCGTAGTCTGTAAAGTGTTTAGTTGTTTGGATGGGTCCAAAATAAAGTGGTCCTTGAATACACTCGTCCGTGAACAGGTAAAATCACATTTTTCATTTCATGAGAAACCACTGTTCGTGCTTTTGGATTAAACTAGAAATGTGTCACAGCTGTTGAAGGTCGTAACATTTCAGTTATTCTTCCATATTATTATATTTTTGCATTTCACTTTAACTATGCATGATTCCCTGGGCATTTGGAGCGAACAAATATTCTTGATTTTGTAATAGTCGGCACTTTACCAACTGAAATAAATATAACCATATAAATGATTCTAGTCATAGCTCCTGCAGAATGTCGTGATCTACTAAGCATGGCGTCACAGATCTATGGGATCCGGGTGTGTGTGTTTTTCTGGGGTTGGTATGAATATACATGGACCCCCCCCCCCAAAAAAAAAAAAAAAAAAAAATTAGATAGTAGATAGATAGTAGACCCTAACTCCTATTTATTTACAGCAATTATTAGGATTAGTTAAGATTCTGTCTGTATAAAACCTGTACATATCCTAATACGGTTTATATTGCTAAAATAAAACACAGAGAGAATCGCCCCGGAAACATGTGTGAAGTGAAAAGTATTGTAGTTAACATATTATGCATCCCCATAAACTAAAGTTATGTGATCAATTTTTGTTTCATTTGCATCGTCCCCATAAAAATTCCCCTACTAAACTCTCTTTTTCGTGTTGTTCATAACTCAAGCGTAACATTCAATATGTAAAAGCCATAAAAAAATATGAATACGGCACCCCTGACGTTAAACATGATAAACATTGTATTGGTGTAATGTTTTAGTTAAATCCCGTAAAATATGCCACAGTTTTTACAAAAGACTGAAACTTTAATATTTTTTTTTATGGGGGTGCCCCCCTACCCCAAATACCCCCAGAGGGAGAATGATTTTGGGCGGCGTATAAACTGTCTTGAAGTAGTAGTTGTACTAGTGAACAACTTCTAAGAAGTTTCAGGTGATACAGATTTCAGCTAATCTAGCCTATAGTTGCGACACATTTTGGCCGTGCCTGTCAAAGGGAACCAAAACGCACAATCTGTCTGGCAGTAGTAATTCATGATACCTGAGGTGGAGCTGAACAAGTCCAACCATTTTTTTGGTGGTGCGGACTAAAGCTAATCTAGCCTGGATGGGGGCGTGGTATTTTGGGTGTGTCTGTTAGGGTAACCCACCACACAAACTGTCTGACAGTGATCATTCTTAATTCCTGGGATGGTGCCGAACCACTTCCAAACAATTTTAGGTGGTATTGATTTTAGCTGTACCATTTGCATGTCGTACACTTTTGAGCTAATCTAGCTAAAGAATTCATGCCCACAGCTTAAGCCCCTATAGCCACACCCACCACCAGATACCCGACAGACTTACATTCTGATGATACCAGATATATGCATAAATTGATACCATATACATGTAGATGAAAATTGATACACCTGTCAGCAAGGTTGACCCGCTCCTGTTCTTCTACCAGCCAGGCACTTCAAACCTCGACTGAGTTTGATCGTGAACATTTTAAGCTAAGACTAACAAAAGATAATAAGTTTGATTGCTAAATACTTTTGAAAAAGATAAATGTGCAATTGATTAATATTTATTTTAGGATTTCGGCCGGAGACATACGTTTCACTGTTGGGTTGTTTCTCTCTATATAAGTGATGTGTTCCATTTTCATTTTTTTTTTACAAAAATCTAGCAGATCCCACCATGACAGAAACTAAAATTATAGATCTTCCTACGCCGTGCCTTTTAGTAGATTTAGAAATAGTAAAAAGTAATGCACAGAGAATGTTGAATACGGCCACTGAAATGGGTGTAAAAATGCGACCACATATGAAAACCCACAAAACATTGTAAGTTATGTTGATTTTATGTTGAATAATGCTCGAATAGAACGAAATCATTGGATTTTGCCAGAGAAGAGCCAGTATGTATAAAGCCAAGCCTCTCGCATTACTTTCATTCCTTTTGCACACTAGTATTGTCGTCCGTTCAAATGATGTGACGTTTTGGAAGCTAAGATATCATTGCACTTTCTTCGAATTATATGTTGGCTGGACCAAGAAATCAATAGATTTTCATCGATTTCTAATTATTTCGTTAAGGCGTATTGACTTTTACCACTGAAAATATGCTCGGACACTTTGAGCGTTAAAGTCCGGAACTCTTAGACTGGAAAGTCAAGACCTTCAGATACAGTTAATATACATATTGTGTTGTTGACCTTCATCAAATTTCATTATCTTGTAAATAAGAATCCAATGTTACAACCATTATGGATAACTCAATCTGATTAAAACACAGATCCTATTTCGTTTCGTATTTTATAGTTCAAAATTTCGTTTTACTTTTCTTCAGTACACAAGAAACTGGAAGAGTTGTTATATAACCCGCGTTCTGGGATTGGCCAGTGGAACGGTCTGTTTCGTCGAGTTCTTGGCTTGGGGTCCGGCCCTGTGGATACCCAAAAGTAACATCAACGTTAATCAAATGTCTTACGTCATAGGACCAAAAGCCGCTCGTTTGATCCCTGACGCGACCTTCCACTACAACCGGCTATATCTTCGTGCAGCAGAGGCCATCAAAAGTATGAAAAAACGAAACGATATAGTGATCTGGGGCCTACTTCACGAAATTTTAACTAAGATAAGATCCCAATTTTAGTAATTTGATTGGATAATATTAGATTGATTTTAGTGCTTAGCCAATCAAAATTGAAGTATCTACTAAAATTGGATTTTATCTTAAGTTAAAATTTCGTGAAACAGGGCCCTGTATTTTAATCAGATTGTGGATTACTCGGAAGATCTAGATGTTATCGGCCAAAAAAAAAACCCCAAAGAAGCAGGCCTTGTGTTCAATCATTTATAATTTAAAGTGTCCCCAACACCTTCCTGTAATAGCATAGATTTTAAAAATGCTTACGATTTAATAGTTACCATAACTAAAACGTTACCGTACTGCTATTCTAGTTATGTTTAAGAGAATTTATTGTTATTATTTGTAGAGAAGGCGGTGTTATGATGACTGGTGGAAGTAAAAATAAAATATGTGTTTCAACTCTACAAGAAGCACGATTCTTCTCTGCTGGTGGTTTTACGGATATACTATATTCCATCCCTATTACAGAAAATAAAATAAAAATGTAACTTATTTTCATATTAAATCCAAACTAAAAAAAAAGAGTATGTGCAGAATTTGTCAACTGAATCTAGTTAGAAATGATCGATTATAACTTACTCGTCATTACCACAGACGAGGTATTTTCCTTGCTGTTTTGAGACAAGGGCCATTGTTGCGAAGTTAGTCTGGCATTGACTCACTAATCACGAATACCAGGATTCGATCCCCTTGTTGAACGGGAAAGTTCCCTTTGTCAGTGGATGACTGGAAAGGAAATTAAATGAAATGGGGTTTAACGCCCTACTCTTTTGCACCTAACCTGGGCTAATGGAAGACGGGCATACGCCATACAGTGTGCTATGAGGGAAATTTTGCCCGGGCAGCGGCGCTACGGCCTACCCTTATATCGAATTCCAACTGCCAAGGGATCTTTTACGCGCACTGCAATGTGAAAAGCGTCTAGTCATTCTGAAAGGTTGTGGTTCGGGAAAAATCAGCCCGCCCTCTTATTGGACTGCATCGCGGATACCTGTCTACCTGAAAAGTAGGACGTTAAATCCATTCTGTTGTACTATCAACACTGCTATATTAAATACATTTTCAGTTGTCAGCAAACAATAAAAGAAGTGCCTGATTTAAAATTGATGTTTGATAGTCGATATGGTTTACAGTGTATCATGGATAATCCTAGACCAGACGGTCAACCATGGTCAGCCATAATGGAAGTAGATTGTGGATATGGAAGAAGTAAGTAACGCATATGTAGTTTTATTAAAAAATAAATATTTCGACGGGCAATTCTATCGGCATCATCAAGCACAATAGAAACATATTTTTTCCCGTGGGCCCAGAACTCTATTGTCTACGCTCTCTATAGCCCTGGTGATCGAAAGTATCATTCGTTTGCGTCCTACTTTTCTGCACCAGCTAGGAAAGTGACGGCGTGCATGATTATATTCACTGGGACATAATATCAGGACAGCGACATAAGCCTACTTTAAAGCTGAGTTGATAAGATTTTCATAAAACTAGGATACTTATCAAGTCATATACATTCTCTTTATTATAAGCTGGAATTGAATGGGATGGCGAGGAAATATTGGCTATAGCACAAGAAGCAGATAAATGTCCAAATATTCATTTTATGGGATTATATGTCCATTGTGGTGACTCCTACAATGCTGAATCAGTTGAAGCTATCCATGCAATTGGTGATAAAACAGCGGAGAGATTGGTAGAAGTAGCCAGAAGGTAAGGGGTTCATTAGTAACATCCCGAACATAACTAAGAACGTGTGTAATGCAGTGCCCAGTGCTATGAGTCGCTGGTTAGACGTAGAACGACAACTACTAAACTACTCACATCCAACGTGTGACCCATACTCTCTTCTGCTACATATTTTAATAGTCCTGTGATCAAAGCCCAGCTTAATCGGGGCGGGGCCCTTTGCCTGACTAGAATCGCGGGGCCCCTTCCGCGACAAAAAGATTATTTCATACACTTTTTAATGGTACACATGCGTAACACACAATTACACGGTCTGCAATACAAGAAAATGCGCGGAAATGACATATAATAACGACGGAGAACTGTTATAACAAGTGAAATCGCCGCGAGAATGATGGACCAATCATCATCAGAGGTATAGCCCATTCTCAGTCCTCGCGCCGCTAGATCTATTACCGTGAAACTTTCATCTGGAATTTGAATTGCTTCTCTTTTTGCCACGAACCGCGGGGCCCCTAAACCGCGGGGCCCTCAGGCCCATGCCTAAACTGGGCCCTGCTTGTGATCGTCTAGTATTTGTAATTCTCTTCTCTGGATTTCTTTTCACGTTGTGTATTTACTTCTTACTACACAGTAGTTAAGACGTTTATATACCAGGAATAACAATGCATCAGCTCGCTTCTACATTTTTTTTATCAAGCTGGATACATATGGTTACAATGCATGATAGATTACAATACTTAAAATTAGCATGTCTCCGAGTTTACTGAAAAAATGCCAACATCATATGGTTCTCCTTTAAATCAAATCAATGAGGTCTACTTCATCCAACTGGTGTCTGTTGAACCGCGGCGGTGGCTCCCGAATTGAGCGGATCTCTGCTCTATTGGCCAGCAATTGTCTAATTTGTCAAATATAGTGTAATTAATTGTAATGATTGGTTACTAAGCCAAATTGTGCAATAGTAATTTTCCACCAGGAGTGATCTGGTGATATTTTGTTTTCCACTCAGAACCGGCTATGTTTTAGTTTTATAAATCTTTTAGTTTGAGTAGTTTTTGCAAGAGGCTAGTTTGATTTTCGGGGATCTGGGGTTTGAGAAACGGATCCGCGATTAACACCATTCACACCTTCTGTCGAATTCGTAATAAAAAATGAATGGTTATATTATATATTAGAATCCACCCGACGTCTTTCTAGGGAGTAAAACGGTACAATAACCTGAAATGTACTTTAACTCAAAATGCTGGTGTTTATGTGTAGTGTTCAATCATGACCTAAAATAAATGTTATGACTTGATTCACTCGACTAACGTTCTTTTCTCACTTCTCTTTGCCGGAAAAAATTAGTTTTCAACCACCGGCGAGAAATCATAGTAGGCTACTGATATGAACCCAACCATTTTGCGTTTTGAATCGACATTGCCGTGGTTCTTTTATCGGAAAAATCACCAGAAAAGGTATTTCGTTTGCAAAGGAATTACCGATAAGCAATACAACAAAAACCACACTATTAAAACATATAAACTCTATTCGTACAGTAAATAAATGACATGTCATGGAAGTTTTACAAAATTCGTGATTTATCGGAAATAATTATGTGAGGACTATCCAGCACCTTGTCTTAATGGACTTTTTTGCGTTACAAAAATAAAAATCCTGGACCAGACAAATGCCCTAAATGTACCTGCCCCGAAACTCATATAGGCGGATGGTTCTTTCTGGGATTTTAATGGAGAAAACATGTAATTTTTTTATAGATTAAAAGAAAGGGGCGTAGATTGTGAAACAGTTGGTACTGGTTCTACGCCATGTTGTAATCAACCTTCAAAGAAAATGGCTAACCTTACAGAATTTCATCCAGGATGTTACATTTTTAATGGTATCTGTTTTTTATTACCCTTTCATTTTATCGTATGATTTATTATTAAAGTGAAATATATCCAGGATCAACCTATAATTCAGCCTATATATTAAAAATGAAAAATTGTCTAAATGGATATTTTGGGGGTTTTCTTTTGTAAAGATATTTATTCACATTTTACATGTTATACACACACACAGTACATTCAATATCAGTACAGTGTGTAAAATATATATTTTCATATTACATGTTAAACACACACAGTACATTCAATATCAGTGCAGTGTTGTAATATCTATTTTCATGTTATACACAGCACATTCAATATCAGTACATTGTTGTAAAATGTTAATTTTCATTTTTACAGTTTCATTGTTAGTCTTAATAAATTATTTTCACAAAACGAGATAACAGAATGGACTATTATAAAAACTATGTTTCAATGCTTGAGTATTTAGATGTTTTTGTGTAATCTTTGCTGGCTTTAAATTAAATAATATACCGTATTAAAATAAATGCATGTTTTATAATACAGTATAGATTTACCTCAATTGTCTTAACTGAGGAGATACTAAATCAATTGTAATAGTTCAGTTGGGTAATATAATTCTTTTTGTTTATAGTTTTATAATAATATGAAATAACGTATTTTGTTGATCTATCTTAATTATTAATCGTAATATTTCTATACTTAGAATTACGTTACATATTATTTCTATAGTGCCAAATAGTACATCTATAACAAATGTTCGTATTTCTAATTTGTATCCCAAAGGGAAAGAAAATTAGAAATTTTTCTGTCGCCGTTTCTTTATCGATAAAAATTCTCAACTTAATAATATTCATTATCGGTTGTTAAAATTTTTGTCCCCCGCCTTTCGAAGAAAGTTGGGGGACTATTAAATGGGTTCGTCCGTCCGTCTGTCTGTCTGTCTGTCTGTCCGTCTGTCCGTCTGTCCGTCACACTTTTTGGGACACAATAACTCTCTTCCTAATTGAGCTAGAATGTTCAAATTTGGTGTATGTGTTTATTAGGTCAATGCCTTGATGGAGTTCGAAGATGAGCATTTTCCGCTTAGGGTAAGCAGAGATAAGCAATTTGATTGGTTGATGCTTTGGGACACGATAACTTTAGTTCTAATTAAGTGAGAGTGATGAAACTTGGTGCATAGTTTCATTACAGTAATACCTTGACTAAGTTCGATAATGAGCATTTTCTGCGCAGGGTAAGCAGAGCGATACGCAAATTTGATTGGTCGAGACTTTGGAACACAATAACTCTCCTTCTAATTGAGTTAAAATGTTCAAACTTGGTGTATATGCTTATTAGGTCAATGCCTTGATGGAGTTCGAAGTTGAGCATTTTCCGCTTAGGGTAAGCAGAGATAAGCAATTTGATTGGTTGATGCTTTGGGACACGATAACTTTAGTTCTAATTAAAGTTCCAATTTCACATTTTCTAAGAAAGTCAAAACATAATTATTTCTATGTCTTTTGCTCAAAAGGTTGTCAACTCACTATTATACGGTCCTGGGCAAAATTTTTTGGGCATTATAAAGGGTGACACAGGGTGATTGAGGAAATAGTTACTCAATTACCTCCCTTGTTTTCCCATTCCTCTCCATGGACAGCCATCTTCAAACGTTTGAATTTGAAGTTGAAAATGATATTTTTGCCAATTTCTCAACTGTCAGTACTGAATTATAGGATTAATAGGATTATTCTTTAACAAGGTAGGACTGTTTATAGGTTCAATCTATTTTTGGGCTTTATTTTAATACATTTTAAAAATATAACTTAAAAAATGCTATTGGAGCTTTAAGTGAGAGTGATGAAACTTGGTGTATAGTTTCATTACAGTAATACCTTGACTAAGTTCGATAATGAGCATTTTCTGCTCAGGGTAAGCAGAGCGATACGCAAATTTGATTGGTCGAGACTTTGGAACACAATAACTTTCCTTCTAATTGAGTTAAAATGTTCAAACTTGGTGTATATGCTTATTAGGTCAATGCCTTGATGGAGTTCGAAGATGAGCATTTTCTGCTTAGGGTAAGCAGAGATAAGCAATTTGATTGGTTGAAGCTTTGGGACACGATAACTTTAGTTCTAATTAAGTGAGAGTGATGAAACTTGGTGTATAGTTTCATTACAGTAATACCTTGACTAAGTTCGATAATGAGCATTTTCTGCTCAGGGTAAGCAGAGCGATACACAAATTTGATTGGTCGAGACTTTGGAACACAATAACTCTCCTTCTAATTGAGTTAAAATGTTCAAACTTGGTGTATATGCTTATTAGGTCAATGCCTTGATGGAGTTCGAAGATGAGCATTTTCCGCTTAGGGTAAGCAGAGATAAGCAATTTGATTGGTTGATGGTTTGGGACACGATAACTTTAGTTCTAATAAAGTGAGAGTGATGAAACTTGGTGTATAGTTTCATTACAGTAATGCCTTGACTAAGATCGATAATGAGCATTTTCTGCTCAGGGTAAGCAGAGCGATAAGCAATTTGATTTACCGAGACTTTGGAACACAATAGCTCTGCTTCTAATTGAGTTAAAATGTTCAAAATTGGTGTGTATGCTTATTAGGTCAATGCCTTGATGGAGTTCGAATATGAGCAGAGATAGGCAGGCAGAGATACATGTAAGGCAGAGATACATGTAAGCAATTTGATTGGTTGATACTTTGGGACAAGATAACTTAGGTTCATCTTGATTGATGATTTTTATGCCAATACAATGACTGCATTTTCATTCAGTAATGGATTCGACAGTAACAGTGTATAGAAACGATTGACTCAGACACGAGGGCCTTTTCCCTTGGCCAGAGCGGCCCTTTTGTCAAGCGTGGGGGCCCTTTTATCTGCCTTTAGGGTCCCCCTAACTAGGGTACATTTTCATATTTCTCATCGGTTTTAGCATTTTTCTTTATAAAACACTTTTGGATGACACTTCGTGTACAGTTTGATTGCTTGATACGTTTGAAAAAAATAAATGTGCAATTAATTAATATGTGTCATCTATTTATTTTGGGATTTCGGCGGGGGACATCAGCCTCACTGTTGGCTTGTTTAACTAACATCATCACTATCTCTTAATACATCACTGTTTCTATTTTAAAATTTCTTAATACAGTTTTTCTTTTGCCTTTGGGAGCTAGGATGGCAAAATGTGTAAGACACTAGCTCGCTAGCCTGGAGGTCGGTGTTCGATTCCAGCATTGGTTGAGAAAGTTCCCCCACCCCCGTTGTCACTGTTGCAAAACGGAGGGCCTGACAATGAAAGCTGTTTATTTGGTCGGATAAGATGAAAAACCAAGGACCCGCGTATGCATTTTTGTGCACCTTAAAGATCCCTTGTTAGTTGGAATTCGAGATAAGTGTAGGCCATAGTGCCGCTGCCTAGGTAAAATTTCCGTCTTAGCACATTGTATGGCATATGCCCGTCTTCTTTAGTCCAGTCTGAGCAGAACAGTAGAACGTTAAACTCCATTAATTCATTTCATTTCTTTTGCCTCTGTTAAGGAAGCTGATAAAGCTTTGTCGTCTTCTGTATAACAGCACCTTTTCGCACAGCATTTTTTTTAATTTGGCCAATTCATATATTAGATTTAACATTTTATTATGATTCTTATAATTTTACTTTGTATACTCTAAAAAAAAAAAAATATTTTCTTTTGTTTTCTTTGAGTATTTTTGAAACGATGTTTTTAATTTATTCTTTATTCTTGATTGATTAAATTATTATTAATTAGACTATGTTCGACGTCACTGCAATCGTCAAAGCCGTGTGAAAAAGAAACGGCATTTACATAAGCAATTCACACTAGGTTTCTGGAATCGTCAGTGCTTGATGAATACGAAACAACATTTCTATAAGCAATTAACATTCAGATACTTTGGTATTTCAGATTATGGGTTAACATTAAATGGATCGTGTGCTAGATCAGAAATAGCTATTAAAGTAGCCACGAGAGTCATAGATTATAAAAAATCTAAAAATGTTATAGTAGTAGATTGTGGGTTCTTAGCTCTTAGTTTGGATGGAATTCTGGAAGGAGGTTATGGTGGAATGTGTTCGATCCAGGACCATCCGGAATTAAAGTAAGTGGGGTTTTTTTTAATTGTTAACCAAGATTGGTCATTTAATGGTAATTATTTTTTCTCAATTTAGGTTAGAAATTCTAACCGAAGTTAAGCCCATTTGAAGTTTACATTATCTTATGTTGCATTCATGCCGCTATCTTTATGCGAGTTGAATTCTAAAGCCCAGGTATCGTTTCCTCCTTGAGTGAACTGATCGTGTAACCCTTTAAAAACTATGCAGATTTTATTTTATCTGAATCTGAACATTGTAGATATTTCAGAATTTTTCGAAATCTGCAACTTCCGCTTTAACTGATTTATATTAAAATAAGCCGCAGTGTAACATACAATTATTCTGACATGAAACCAGTGATAAATATTGATCTTTATAGAATGAAGGCCATGGATCAAGAATTAGGGAAACTTACGGCAGCAGACGGTCAACAACTGGATTTTGATAAATATCCCATCGGAACACTGCTATATATTTACCCATTCCACGTAAGTATTATTGGGGGGTTTTGTTTTTTAAATCGGGTAGCCGCGGTGGCTCACTGCGTAATACACTGGATCGATAACCTGGAAGTTCCGGGTTCGATCCCGTGGTTGGCCGAGAAAGTTCCCGCTGGATTTTCTAGTGTGGTCTGACAAGGAACAACGTCTAGTCGTTCGAGTGATAAAAAAATAGGTCCCGCGTAAATGTTCGTCTGCAAGTAAAGGACCCTTCGATGGTTGGAATAAGAGTGGACCGTAGCGCCCCTATTTGGGCAAAATGTCCCTCATAGCACACTACATATAGTAGGCCTACATGGTGATGCTCGTCTTCACAAGCAGAAAAATGGAAAGTTAAACCTCATTAGATTCCAGTTAGGTAGATGATTTTATATCCGTGATCGAGTTTAAATATTAGGTGAGAAATACGGATTTGGATCAACGTTCATATATCTATATATATTCCAGGCTTGTCACACAGCAGCCATGCATCCTGTATATTATGTTCATTCTGGTGATACAGTTGTTGATAAATGGACACCAACACGTGGATGGTAAAGAAAATAATCTAAAAGTGACAATAAACCTACATAATCTGCCTTAATTGATCTTACTACATGTACTTGTTCAACAATAATTATGCATTTTAATTTATAAGTTTTATACTTGCTGTAGTCTCATGTAATGTGTATTGCTTTTCTTTTGATAACTTAATGTGATCAACGCCACAGTCCAGAAATTCAACTGTTCGCGAGAAAAACTTACTAAATACACCTACATATATTATATTCGACATTAATGTGGTGAAAGGTTACTTCACATGTAAGATTAGAAATGGTTCCCTTGATCACGTCTTCTGCGTTTGACACCAGCCACAGTGGTTGGTGAGTGTTTAGCGACCTGTAACTCTCTTAATTTCTCATTTATCTGGTCCCAAAAGATACTACACATAGGTTAATATATAATTAACTAATCCACGTTGAAAAAAGGGGAAACCTTACTCTACAGGAGATTTAGTTTACGTGGGCAACATCATCGCTAATTAATACAAAAAAACGCATTTTATACATAAAACGCATAACCACAACTATGGTAACTATTTTAGTTCATATTTCATTGTTTGTTACAATAGCATTATATTTCAAATTATGACGATTTGTGTTGAGAATCATCAATGATTGTACGAATTGTAGCGGAAACCACGTCGATGTTACAATATTGAAGCTAATGTAAGAGCTAAACTGAAATATTTCTTGAAAAAAAAATTTGGTTTTGGTATTTTCTTTTACAATTCCATAGTTTTATTCAACATTATATTTGGGAATAGGATTCTTTAATATTTTATTTTTTGATTATTAATTTCATTATAAAAACAAACGACGAAATAGTCTACACCACAGGCGCGGATCCAGAGGGGGGGGGGGGGTCCCTGCTCAGGCTTGAAATTTTTTTATGCGATTTTATTGGCGATTTTTAGACCTGTAATTTTGGAATTTACCTTCCGGAAATACGTCAGAATGCACCAAATTGAATCTAATTTACCAAACCCCCCGTTAATTAGTTGAGCGCCTTAGTTAAGCAATTATCAAACCTAGACCCCCCCCCCTACAAAAAATCCTGGATCCGCGCCTGAACACCGATGGTAGATTCAGGTCCCTATATCCCCTTTGTTTTGGGTGTTTGATGGCCGAATGGTTAGCACGTGCGCGTTGTGGCATAAAGCCCGCATTGTTTCGGATCCTCGGTTGTACTTGACAAGGAGTAGGGTCACCTGTCCAACCTCGTGGGTTTTCTCCGGTTTCCTCCCACTGCTAAAGACCCCTACGCGCAAGCGAATTATTGAAATAAAATTAAACCACATGTTACTCCCAAAATGACTTAAACCCCATTTCTCTCTATCTCTTCCCTTTTGTTTTGTTACACTATACTTAACGGGTTAACTATTTGTAAAGATCAAACGATTTTTTGCGGTACAAAAAAAATCAATATTCCAAAGGGTCGACGATCTTATGGCTCACTCTGTTTACCTGTGTATTATGTACAATGTACACGAATAAACATTGATAAACACAAATAAACATTGATAAACAATGGCTTTTGTTATTAACTTTATTAAGAATGTGTCTTATTATATGGAAAATAAATAATTCTAGATGTAAATAATCCCCGCTAATGCCATAGAAACGTGTTTATAGAAATCATCTGATTGAAAAAATATCAATCTGATTAAAACACAGATCTTATTTCGTTTCGTTTTTATAGTTCAAAATTTCGTTTGACCTGTCTTAACTACACTAGGGTCTGGAAGAGTTGTTATCATTGAAGAGTTCTGAATGATAAAGCTGTTTGTTACGGCGAGCTTTGAGTGTGTTTTGCACGGAACTGTGGGTAACCAACTAGTAACATCAATGCTGATTGGTTAATCAAATGTCTGATGTCATTGTCATAGGGTGAACTCCCACTATAACACTTCATGTTGTGTAGGCCATCGAATAAATCGGTTCCTTGTCCCGGGTATAACCACGGTTGTTTGGTGAGTGTAGCCGTTGGTTAACTCTTGGGTTTATTGTCCGAGAAAGTTCCCCATCGAGATTTCCCAGTCTTGTTCCGCTTGTCAGTTCTAGACAAAGTACTTTGCAAGAAAATGCGTCTAGTCGTTTGGATGTGTTGGTCTACATTTGAATGCATCGAAGGGTATGCGAAAGCACCACATTCCAGGCAAAATTTCCCTCATGGCACACTGCAGAGCGTGTGTTTGTCTGCATTTGTATGTACAGAACAGTAGGACAGTATTTCATTTCATGTCATTTAACTATAACCGACCAATATTAGGCTTAAAGCCACTGGGGGTGGGGGTCATGGCCGAATGGTTAGCGTGCGCGCGCTGTATCATTGAGTCAACTGGCGTGGTTTCGAATCCCCGGTTGTACGTGGCAAGGAGTAGGGTCGCCTGTCCAGCCTCGTGGGTTTTCTCCGCTTACTCAGGTTTCCTCTCACTGCTAAAGACCCCTACGCGCAAGCGAATTCTTGAGATTAAACCATATGTTAGTCCCGAAATGACCTAGTTTGTGTCGAGTGGACGTTAAACCCTATTTCCCTCCCTCTCTCTTAAAGCCACACCTAACCCACCCTAGGCCTATCTATCAAGATTGCACTCTTATCTTGCTTGTACTTGAGTCAACAACAATTCCAGATAATGTTTAGCCTGTTTCAAGCAATCTGTTTACAGTTCTCACACTCCAGTGACCTATATTATACTGTATACAGGAACAAACACAGGTAAATATAGAATTCTGTCAACAACAAAAAAAGTATAATCGATTAAATTCCATTTGTGTTTTAAATAAAGTTTTGGCATGATACTATTTTTAATAATGCCTATGTCTATTAAACAAGGGTATAATATAAATCATGGTTTATTGTCCAAGTCGTGCCCAAGCAGTCAGACTACTGGTGACCCGGTTTGCTGTTGTATGTGATTCTGAAATCAGTTTTTAAAAATGTAAACAAATAATCGTTTACCACAGATTTTTTTCAATTGCATATAGTTCCTGGTCTTAACCAGTGCCGGACTGTGCCCACCGGTCCACCTGTCCGAGCCTAAGCTCACTAAAACAAAGTGGGCCTAAGCCTATAAAGAAAAAAGAGAAAGAAAAAAGAAAAGAAAAAGAAAGGAGAGGGGCAGGAAAGAAAAGAAAGGAGTAAGGGGAGGACAGGACACACACATTCTGTTATCTAATTGTATCAGGAAATCAAAAATTTGACTTCTTCTGCTTTGGTCTGAAATGCTTGGAAAATGGGTTTGCTGTCCACCTCCATCCTCGAAAGCTCGCGCGCCTTTGGCGCTCGTGAGGCGCCATTGACACGTCCTTGTGTGGGCCTTGGTCAATGACTCGGCCCACCTGTCCGGCACTTGTCTTAACCCGGGGGTAAATTATATGAAATTATTTATCCTAAAATAACCTGGTTGAAACAGTTCTCGATATCAGGTACAATTTTTTACGTTTTATGGGACCAAAGGCTCAACGGCCATTCTTATACGATGGCTTACTGGAAAGTTGTAATCCCATTTGTGAAAAACCAGTACAATGTCAATGGTTTCCATTTATTTTTTTACGTAATCGCCACCCATCTTTCAAAAGCTTTTGCCATTCCAAAATCGTTGGCGATAATGTGGAGATATGTCGAGAGGTCAACCGTCGATCAGCCATCACCATGTCATGTATACCCGGGTAATGTTTTCTTGAATGGTTGCTGTTAATGACCTTCCAGGACGCGGGTCTTTGCCAATGCTCTCTTTTACAATTGAAGGGATATAAAAATTGACAAAATAGACTGCAATCACTCAAGCTCCATACTACTTTTTGTATTCTTTACCCTTCAACTAATAACATTTGTGATTAATCTTTGTTTTGAAAATCCTAGAATACGTAATGTTACTGATATTCGTTCTACTTCGTCTGGTAGTTACTCAATCAACCCCAAACAACAATGGCTTAGAAACCATACAGACAAACGGTGGTTTAATACAGGGCTATAATATACCGGTTCCTGATTCTGTGGCACCGGATTTAGACAATAAAGGAAAGGCATGGTCTATGGGTGTTTTCCTGGGAATACCTTACGCCCAACCCCCAATAGGAGATTTAAGGTAATTAATGCTCTACAGTTTATGATGGGACAATTGCTACAGTATCCTATAAAAGTTCTGTAGATCACTACATTGTTCTGTAAGAATGGTTACTATAGAATCATATCGATCAAATACAAATAGTTCATAAAACCAATGCAAAACGAGTAAATAGCAGATGGACTCTCTAAATGACATTTATAATACAAGGGGTCATTAAATATATCACGTAATTCTTTATAATACTTATATTGTTGTTTATAGGTTCGCTCGGACAGTTCCTGTAGCTCCATGGATAGGCCGTACATGGGATGCCACATTTTACAGACCTCCATGTATTCAAAAACTTAGTTTTCTACGAAAGTAAGCCCTGTAGCTCTTTTATAACTGTAGCCCCTTTCAGGGATGGATCCAGGAATATTTGCAGGGGGGGGGCAGGTTTCAGTTTAGGAAATCTGCCATGATCGTCTCTAAAATTACATAGGCATACATACAAATTGGGCTTTTTAAACAGAGAAATCATTTTTATAATGATGCAGGATCACTTTGTGATGTAATTTCATTGATGTAGGGCATTATATTTTTATGTAGCTGAGCAGGGTGGGGTTTGGACACCCCCCCCCCCTGCTTTTATACACAACATTAAATGGTGATCATGTATTGTTGTCACCCCTGTCCGATAGTCCATCCGTCCACACTTTCTTGTTAACACCCTCTAAGTACATTTATTATCCGGTCTTTAGAAAGCTGTGCTGTTGACATTCTGGAGACAAAAAGGACTTCTTAACTTCAATATTTTCGGATCCTGACTTTCAGAGTAATGCTCTCGATCAAACTCTAGCAATAAATTTCACCATGCGATTATGCACTACTTTTTTATGTTTCAGAGAAGGGTGTCGATTTTCAACAATAAATTACGACTAGAGTTATAATCCCGATGTGTTTGACTTGTTCAGATTAGTAGAAGTCTGTTGAATTTCTACTGCTTCCAATAACATTTTGTAGAGTTTTCGCTCTTGGTCACATCTTAGAATCCTGGGAATACTCTGAGTGTTTCTTTCTGAAATCACGAACTTCGAATTTCATAATCATGTTTGGCAAACTTGATCAATTTACACCTTCAATTTCAGGTTTGATTTTCCTAACTTTACAAGCAATGATCTGAGCGAAGATTGCCTTTACCTGAATATATTTGCACCTAAGGTAATAATAATAATCCTAAAATTGCTCTTATAGCCAGGTAAAGTAAGTTATGTTTCAAGGAATTGAATGGTCAATGGGGGTAGTGTGTCTGTCACAGAACCAAATGACGTTGTTTAGTACCCATCTGTGTTCGCATAAAGGATTAGAGTTTCTGTCCAACCCGACGACTTTTCTCCGATTACAACAAAGAAAGACATTGAAACTATGTCCGGAAATGACCCAGTTTGTGTCGATATTACGTAACCGCCCCCCTCCCCACTACGCCACCTCCCCTCAGAAGTTCTGAATACTTGGCTCTGATTCGAAATGAACAGATGCTTTTTTGGCGGGGTTGTTTGTTGCTGATGTTGCCTTTATTTCCTTTTAAGTTTAATAATGGTAGCAGAAACAGTGAAAATTTACCAGTCATGGTTTGGATTCATGGAGGGGCCTATACCTACGGATCTGCTATTGAGTTTGATGGACGTGTCTTAGCAACCTATGGAGTCGTCGTCGTAACTATTAACTATCGCATTGGGGTGATGGGTAATTACAATATTAATTCAACTTAAAATGACCCAGTTTTGTAACGATAGGCCTATCAGCAGATTATAGATCAAACATAGCTAAAGTTAGTATATCCGCCGAATAAGGCTGATAGCTATCTATAGACATGGTTAAGCTTGTCATCAACTGATGATCATCTGTTCGGTCAATCAGTCTGATCAAAATACAGATCCTATTTCGTTTCGTTTTTATAGTTTCTGACGCTATAGGGTCAAAAGTCTCAGGTTTGACCACTGACGTCAACTCCCACTATAAATGTAACTTGTCAGATCGTCATGCTGTGTAGGCCATCAAAAGTGTAAAAGTAAACGAAACGAAATATAGGTGTTTTTAATCAGACTGATCATCTATCGTGATCAACTGAAGATTACCTATTATAACGTGGTTAAGGTTGTGATCAACTTAAGATCATCTATATTATGACATGGTTAGGGTTGTGATCAACTGGTGATCATCTATATTATAACATGGTTAGGGTTGTGATCAACTGGTGATCATCTATTATAACATGGTTAGGGTTGTGATCAACTGAAGATCATCTATATTATAACATGGTTAGGGTTGTGATCACCTGAAGATCATCTATTATAACATGGTTAGGGTTGTGATCAACTGAAGATCACCTATTATAACATGGTTAGGGTTGGGATTAACTGGTGATCATCTATTATAACATGGTTAGGGTTGTGATCAACTGAAGATCATCTATATTATAACATGGTTATGGTTATGATCAACTGAAGATCATCTATTATAACATATAGTTACGGTTGTGATCAACTAGTGACAATCTACTAATATCTATTGACATGGTTAAATGAAATGAAATGGGGTTTAACGTCCTACTGTTTGGCTCCTAAACTGGGCTAATGTAGACGGGCATATGCGATACAGTGAGCTATTAGGGATTTTTTGCCCGGTCAGCGGTGCTACGGTCAACTTTTATATTGAATTCCAATTGTCGAGGAATTTTCTTAGGTGCCTGCCAATGTGTACACGTGTCTTCGGTTTTTCGTCCCATCCGAACGACTAGACAGCTGTCCTTGCCAGACCCTCCGTCATGACATGGTTATGGTATACACATTATTCAAATAGGTCATCAACTAATGATACTGTATTATGTTCAGGTTATTTATCAACTGACGACCACGTAGCACCAGGGAACTATGGTATGTTGGATCAGATTGAGGCGTTAAAATGGATACAGAAAAATATACATTATTTTGGTGGCAATCCTTCCAAAGTGATAATATTTGGTCAAAGTTCTGGAGGTTCCACGGTTTCTATGCACATGTTTTCTCCGCTAACTAAAGGTAAACACATTACTATTAGCTATTGAAGAAGTACACGAGAAGTGGTCCTCCATGATCTAGATAGTTAGTATACTCTGAGTCTATACTGGGGTTTAATAATCAAAGAGAAAGAGAGAGAAATGAGGTTTAACGTCCACTCAACACAACTAGGTCATTTCGGGACCAACACATGGTTTAATTTTATTTAAATAATTCGCTTGCGCGTAGGGGTCTTTAGCAGTGGGATGAAACCGGAGTGCCCGGAGGAAACCCACGAGGTTGAGAAGGCGCCCCTATCTCCATGCCACATACGCTCACACCAGGGCTCGAAACCACAGCCGCAAGCCAGAGGTGACCGGCCAGCTAGAGGTCGAAGCGCGGCACTCTAGACCACTAGGCCATCGCAAACCCCCTGTTTAATAATCAAGGATAGTAGTTTAAATATTACTACTTTTTCCTCTATATTTTTATATCAGACGTCATGGAATTTATTTCGGGAGTAACATATATGGTTCATGTTAATTTCAATAATTGTCTTTGGCATGGTCTTTAGCAGCGGGAGGAATGTTTTGTGCTTGGGATTGAGACAACGTCACTTGACTCGATGACAGACCTTATGATAAAAAGCATACGCATTGGACCACTAGGCCATCCACACCTTTACTTGGCAAATGCGATAGTTATTGGTTTGCTTGTAAACTGAAGCGATAGTCACAAACCCAACACTCCCAAGACCGTACTCAAGATCTGCGTTGTGAGTTTCTGTATTCCTCAGTATGTTTAATTCATCCTTGGTCCTTATGCCGGTTGGTGCAGAAAAGTAAGATGCTAAAACCAACTTCATTTCCTGTTTGGTTGACTTAGCTACTTACCAAAGTACACAATGGTATCAAACATCCATTCAGTTGCTAAATCTGCCTATTACACGTATACCTGAAGCAATGTCCCGAGAAATCCCTCCCTGGTCATTGCTGGATTTGCTTCTGGTACTTGAACTTTTGAGGGAGTGTGTTCAATCAAATCTATCACAAATACAGCAGCATGACAGTCCTACGTTTAATCTGGATCTTCCCTAAAATTTTGGACAATGGTTTAAGGTATTAAAAGGGCGAAAGTATGTTCTTTTCTAAACAATGTTGTTTACATTTTATTCGATTTGATAGCCTCGTTTGTCACCAGGGGCGGGTTGGGACCGGAAACCGGCCCGGGCTCCCATGTCGGAGCGGCCCCTTTTACTGGCCGTGGCGGCCCGTTAAAGCCACCGGCAACATACAACATGATCATCATCGCTCCATGGCCGGTCCAATACCCCCCGCCCGCCATATAATGATCAGCAGAAAAAGTTTTTTTAGACGAACTGGACAAAATTAATTTTTTTTTTTTTTTTTTTTTGTCCGACGGCCCAATCCGCCCCTGTTTGTCACGCAATTAGTTTTACTGCAATATTTTGTTATGCACTGGTTAATTTGGCATAATATCAGCGACTGTCAGGTAAGATGCGCCCACATTTTCGAGAGATGGATAGAGAACTAGCTAAAAAGAAAGTGATTTTTCCTACAATCAAGGGCCATAATTCATGAAGTTACAATTCGATATGGGCAAATATCGAAAGGAACCAAGATTTTGGGGTTGTAAACATGCATCTACAGGGTCCACAACCTTTATTTACCGTATTTTTACAATTGTAAACACATTGTTTGGAAAGTAATTAAACGTAAAAATGGATAAACTTTGTTGGTTTATTTTTTATTTTACCCACGTTATAATGATGATCGGGGCTATCATAAAATACAAAAGCTAATATCTCGGTTCAGAGTGGAGCGATTTGACTGAAATTTTCAGCATATTCATTTACATTATCTATTTTTAAAAAAAATTATTTTAGCGAGAACTGTCAACTCTTTATCTAATCTCCCATAGTACCCTTTAAATATATTTTAAGGTTTATTCCATGGTGTGATTGCCCAGAGTGGTGTAGCAACAGATACTTTTGCTATATATCGTCATCCCTATCGTCCCATCAATACAACCCAATCACTAGCCAGACTAACTAACTGTCCTACCAATGATTCTCAAACTATGATCAACTGTTTACGAGGAAAACCACCAATGTTTCTAGCTGAGGCTAAAGTGGAGGTATATAAAACGTTTAATTATATTAGTTTTATATAAGCACCTACGTATTGCACCGCCTACTTTGTTAAACGTCTATTACAATTTTTTTGTGAATTGTTGTCGAAAATTAAATCTGGAGCATACAACAGAGCTTATTATCCGATTCAGCAACGCAAGTCGGCTGTGATCAGGGTGTTTTTTTTTCTTTTTTATGCCCTCCCCCTTCTGATCTCTTTTAAAATGTGTGTATTCCTTCTTGTTTTCTTTTATTTATTTTAAAGCAACCCCCAATGAGTGCACCATGGGTACCAAATGTTGATCAATATTATTTAATGGATCTACCAGAAAGGTTATTAGAGCGAGGTGAAGTTAACAGTGTACCTATAATAGCTGGTAGTGTTACTAGTGAAACCGGGGCAGATTATAGTAAGTTTGGTCCCTAATTGCTCTACCTTTTTAGTTTTGTTGGACCATTCTTGCCTCTATAAACTGTTCACCTTTTGCTTCATATGTTCGTGTATAAGGCAGGACATACTTACTTGTCCAGGAACACATGATACCGCGTGACATTTGAATCTTGTTTAAGATAGATACTATGCTGGGTTCACGCATAGATTGGCTTCTGATTCCTGATACTTGAGCTTTTGAGGGAGTGTTTGTATTCTCCCCGTTCAATCAAATCTATCCCATGCCAGGAACATGACAGCCCTTCGTTTAATATGGGGTCTTCCCTAAATCGGTGATTTAAGGTATTAAAACGGTGAAAGTATTGTTCGTCTTCATACAGTATTGTTTACATTGTGTTATATCTACACGTGTGATATATCTACCTTTGTTATATCAATACTTGTGTTATATCTACTCTGCTATATCTACTTGTGTTATATCTACACGTGTGTTATATCTATACTTGTGTTTTATCTATACTTGTGTTTTATCTATACTTGTGTTATATCTATACCTATGTTATTTTTACGTGTGTTATATCTACTTGTGTTATCGAGTGATCATTTCTCTTCTTGTCAATGCGCAGTGACAATAGTATATAGAACAATCAATTTATTGGATTCTCAAAAGAGAGATGATTTAGAATACTGGATGTATGATAGATAACATGGCATGAATACAAATTTATATTAATGAGACAGGCGTAGATATTAGGATAGCATATTTCCATTCGGCTGTCACATGTACTGTTTGAGATAAATAAATTGATTTATTGTCGCGATATCGTTTTTCCTACACTAGAAGCAGGCGCATCACCAATCCCCAGTGCGCCACTGGAAACTGGTGTAGCAAAGTGCAATAGACCCCTGTATACTATAGCGTTGTAAATCATACAATGTCCTCTCTTCCATATATATATGTATTTTTAATAGAAAAGTTTGGTTTGTTTGTTTCAGCTTATCTACCAGATATACAGAACGGTATAAATCAAACAGAACTACGTGATGTGTATAAGGTACATTGTCAGCGATATTTTGACCAGGCTGACATCATGTTGGAGGCAATTATGTGTCAATATGGCGGCAAACCAGATGACCCAATAGGCAACAGACAACGACTTTTTGAGGCACGATTTACAATTTTATTATCAATAAAACAAATCGTTCAAATCATTTTAAAATAAGGGTTGAATAAAATAACGCATCAACACGCACGCCAATGTTTAAGCTGTTGACAGGCGCGGATCCAGGATTTTTTGCAGGGGGGGGGGGGGGGTCTAGGTTTGATAACCAATTAAAGGTTTTTTTGGGGGCACTCCCCCAGAAAAATTTGGTAAATTAGATTCAATTTGGTGCATTCTGACGTATTTCGGGAAGGTAAATTCCAAAATTGCAGGTCTAAAAATCGCCAATAAAGTCGCATAAAAAAATTTCAAGTCTGAGCAGGGGGGGGGGGGGGGCGACCCCCTGCCCCCCCCCCCTGGATCCGCGCCTGGTTGAACCATGTTTTTTTCGACACATCCCAACGACGCTTACACTCTTCTTGTCAGTCCCATAGACACCAACCCTAACAAGTTCAAACCCTTGCAAGAGTCAAATTAGAAGGCTCGTGTATATCTTTAAACTATTAAAGCTAATAAGTAGCCTCATTCTTGCCTTCACGTTTACTAAGTGCGCGGAAGAAGCCACAAATAGCCCCAATCTGGCCCAGGCATACAAAACTATGTTTGGTATTTGAATAAAGGCACTCAAATGAAAAATTGAGTGATCTAAATATCAATTCACTACTACAATTCTTTCTTGTAGCAACTAATCAGAAACATACACCAAAAACTGCATGTTTTTGTAAAACAATTCAACTTTAACAATTTGCTTCTTTCAGCATCCAATATTTTATTCAATGTTCAGTTAGCTTTCAAACATTATAAAGTATATGATCTGTTAATGATGATAAACATTGTCTTTGTTTAAATATACAATTGGGAGACGTAAAGCTGTGTCGTTCAGGGGCGTGGTGAGGGCAATTATTGAGAAGAAATTATGAGTAACAAAAAAGATTTTGGCACAAAAACCTTTTTACTGACCGCGGAGCTGTGGCCGGCGAAAATTTCGAAAATTAGAAGCCCAGAAACGCAATCTCCAGCAATCCGAGACAAGAAATACGGTAATAAAATATGATTAAATTTTCCAACTTGACTCTTTCAAAATTTTTTTAATTGGGTCAGATGAAACAATTTTTCCACTTACAAATGTTTTTCATTTTTTGAGTAATTTGATTGTGATTTTGGCGCAAAAACTTTTTGGCGCATGAGTATGGCTACTCATGAACTCATTCTCACCACGCCCCTGGTGTCGTTGAAAGGGCATTCAAACGCAAAAGAGATATTCAAATTTTAAAATGAGCTTCAACTCTCTTATTTAAATTCCGACGAATTAGTGAAATGAAAAAAGACCGAGACATCAAAAGATTGTATTTGTTTTATTTTCAGTTTATGTCTTATTACGAGTATATAGCTGGTATATACCGTTTGGTTGACCGTTATGTTCATCTTAACCCGAATGTATGGCTTTATAGTTATAATTACCGTTCTATACAAGATCCTACTCCTAAATATTGGGGTTAGTATTACTAAACACTGCGATATTATACCACCCTACACGTGTTTCAAGAACGTTTTATAGAAATGACACGTTTTAATAGCGCTTCAATAACATTACATTGGCCAACCTAGACATATTATTTCAATAACGTTTTAACGACATTTCAAGACCACCCTAAACATACAACGGTAACTTTTTGAAGACGTTTCAAGAAAGATCATCCTAGACATTCTCAGTTAACGTTTTGATGACGTTTTCAAGACCATCCAAGACATACTCCAGTAGCTATTATTTCGTAAACCAGAACGGTTCACATTTCTGTCGACTGAGCTAGTGGTCAAAATAAACGTTTCTGACATTTACTGGACTTACTGAAATATTAGCAATACCGTTCTAATTTAATAATTAGAATTTTCGCCATAAATGAACGATCGGGCGTCTTACCAATAGGTAACAGTTCTATGAATAAACTTCTCAATCGATTCTTCTCGATGTCTGATGATGGCGATATAACTATTTCATCTACTTTTTTTCATACAGGCACTTATCATGCTATTGAACTCCAATATCAATTTGGTATGCCTTTTATTAGCAATTTTAACCAACCGTGGAAATGGAACAGTATTTGGCCAACTGCTATCAAATGGACTGTAGCTGACGAACTTCATTCTCGGAATATGATGGAACTGTGGTCTAATTTTGCTAAATTGTTGTAAGTCATATAAATGAAACTACACCGTCACCTGCTTTTAATAAACTCTCGCGGTAGCGGGGTTGAACAGAGCGAGGCTGAAATATATTTGGGGCAATACCGCCCTAGAAACCAAAATCTCCTACAGAATGAGTCATTCGTCCTTATATTGACCGGCTTTGAATGAAAGTAATGCTATCCATTTAGATAAACAGTATTTTCTTAAAACACAAACCATGCCCAGTCCTTATTTACATTGAGTTAAAATATACCATATCTACAAACGTTCACATTTATCATGTTGCAAATACAACTCCCATTCTCAAACTAATTGGCTACCAGATTAATTTTGTTGTACATCTTGTACTTTTTTCTTCAGAGACCCAAATACAGAGAAACATCAGCGCCCTGTATGGACCCAATACCAAGAATATAATAAAGTATATATTGATATTGATAAAAGAAATAGCATCCACATTAACCAGCATCCACAAGATGTCCTCTTCTGGAATATATTTGTTCCCAAAGTTTTGAGTGGTCACGCAAAACCATCCGAATGTCCAGCTAAAACTTTCAAGATCATCGGAAAATAAATCCTTACTTTCACTTGTTTTGTAAAATGCTGGGACTGGATTATGGGGGAGGTTCTTTTTTCTGTAACCATACGTTAATTTGTCATTCTGCCAATTAAATCTATCTATCATACCGACATAAAATTTGAATTGGCGTGTTTGTAACGGAATGACCCGAATATGCGCCCCTTTCAATGTTAATGCAACGGGCTCAGTGGCATTTTCTATGGTGGCTATGGAAGCGTATAGGGGTCAATAGCGCGATAGATACCGCAATATTAAGTTGATAATAAGTTAACATATTGTGATTTTTCTAACGATTTTATCTCTGAAAAGGCAATTTTTGCCGAGTTAATTGAATAACTCGCTAATTTGCATGTCGTCATTTTGTTTTAGATGCACACGTCGACATAGCGCATGGCAATATTTTGCATATATGTCGACATATACTACGGCGAAATGGAATATGTCGCCAAAGCTTCCGAATAGCAATATCTTACCGCAAACGTGTACATTTAAGACGAAATGGGGACATATAACATAGCGTGTTGACTCAATTACCTCGGCAAAAATTGACATTTCAGAAATAAAATCATCAGAATAATAACAATGTGTTGACATAATACCAACTTAATATTGCGGTATTTATCGCGCTATTGACCCCTATACGCTTCCATAGGTGGCTGATTGGTATCATGTCGTATTGTCGTGATGTCGCCTTTCATAACCCGACAACCCGACATCACGACATTTCTACCCCGACAACCCGACAACCCGACACCACGACATTAAAACCCGACATCACGACATTTTTACCCGACATTACGACACTAAAAATGTCGTGGTGTCGGGTAAAAATGTCGTGATGTCGGGTAAAAATGTCGTATTGTCGGGTTGTCGGGTTGTCGGGTTGTCGTGATGTCGGGTTGTCGGGTTGTCGGGTTGTCGCGTTATGGAACAAAAATCTGGCAATAAAGAAAATGGTTGATCAAGTGGAAGTAGATTCACACTCACATTGCAGTTTGAGTTGCATTCGTATCCATTTGTATACGTCCACATTCATAATGTGAACCGTCTTCATTAGCTCAGTCGGATCAGAACAGTAGGACGTTAAACTATGGAAGCGTATAGGGGTCAATAGCGCGATATATACCGCAATATTAAGTTGGTATTATGTCAACATATTGTGATTATTCTGATGATTTTATCTCTGAAAAGTTAGTTTTTGCCGAGGTAATTGAGTCAACACGCTATGTTTTATGTCCCCATTTCGTCTTTAATGTACACATTTGCGGTAAGATATTGCTATTCGGAAGCTTTGGCGACATATTCCATTTCGCCGTAATATATGTCGACATATTCGCAAAATATTGTGGTGCGCTACGACATATTCGCAAAATATTGCCGTGCGCTCCGTCGACGTGTGCATCTAAAACAAAATGACAACATGCAAATTAGCGAGTTATTCAATTAACTTGGCAAAAATTGCCTTTTCAGAGATAAAATCGTCAGAAAAATCACAATATATTGACTTATTATCAACTTAATATTGCGGTATCTATCGCGCTATTGACCCCTATACGCTTCCATAGAAAGGTGTTTACAGACAAAATATTCACGAAAAGTGGGCGTGACAACGCCCCTATGGGTCGGGCATGCATTTACATCAGTAGATGCCATTTTCTCTTTTTGTTCCATAACGCGACAACCCGACAACCCGACATCACGACAACCCGACAACCCGACATCACGACAACCCGACAACCCGACAATACGACATTTTTACCCGACATCACGACATTTTTACCCGACATTACGGGTTGTCGGGTTGTCGGGTTGTCGCGTTATAAAAGGCGACATTACGACAATACGACATGATACCAATCAGCCACCATAATTTTCAGACCTGGGTCATGTACAAGCTTAATCCGGCCCTGATTGTACCAAGAACATTGTACCGAATTATAGGTCTTAGGAATACTGTGGGAAAAAAGTAAATGTAAAAATGTACTTTGCGGGGATTTCCGATAATCCATTTTATCATTTAGCTTGCACAGATATTGACATTTAAATGAAAGTAACCCGTTTGATCATCGATTTCTATTCCAGACCTATTCAAGTGAAATAACAAACCACTATTAGTGGCATTGGAACTTGCTGTTCCCAAGTTATGAAGTTTTGATGAATAATGTATATAATATCAATTGTTCAGAATGGTGAAAATATGACGCCTATCGAATTTCAATTATTTTCTTTACTTCCGTGTTAAAGGTCATCAGTTTTTGGACCAGGGACACCAGAAACGACTCATCTTTTTTTTAGCCTTGACACCAAACGCTACTTTTCTTGTTCCTGGAATCGATAAGACACTACTCATCTTGTTCCTGGGCCTGGACACAAGACGCTACTCATCTTATTCTTGTTCTTGGGAGACGGCGGGGGGGGGGGCTCTCTCTTCGACAAAAGCCTAAGGCTCCAGCATTTCAAGTACGACCTACATGCAACTAACTAGGCAAGCTTAAACCATGGACATGTGCCCACTTTGAATGATTTTAGACAATTCGAAGATGGCTGCGATACCGAAATACAGAGAATCGCAATGCAAACATCTTTACGCGAATGTCCAGGTACCCTATCTTTTTGGTTCTTTTTGAAAACTTTTGTCAAACGATTAGCTGGAATTTTGTTTTATATAGTCGATTTAAACTATTGATCATAATACCCAATAGAACTATACGTAGATCAAAAGCCATGTAAATAAATGGCATATTTACCCAGACTAAAAGCTGCCTGTCAAAATATTTAGCCTTTGTGTGATTATCGCCAAATCGATGTAGCAGGAAAATAATATCAGTCCATTTATCAGTCACCTTTTAAAGTATTAAAGTAAAGTCTATAACTCAATATCATCCAAAGTCTAACACTTTTGAAAACACGAATTATTTGTCAATTCAAATCAACATTGATGTTGTTATCTTACCGTGAAAAGGTAGGCTTCCGATATCCAATATTTAAGACAAAATAAACATTTTACCATTGGTATACGAATCGTGTGCCATAATGCGTTTCAGTGCTATTTGTAACAAGTGACCAGAAAGAACGAAACTAGACATGTCAAAAAGCAACGCCATAACTTATCTGGAAAGCATGCACAATAGACTGAAATAGCCAGACACTAGAAATTTCTATTCGGTTGAGACACATGCCGTATTTCTCGGGACATAACTGATTTGAAATTAGAGTCAAAACGGAAAGAATTGAATGTACATTTTTATATGCGTTGCGATCCATTTGGGTCAATTTCTAGGTCCCAGATAGTAGCGAATTAGCTCCTTTAAAGCGTGACTAACCCAAAACTATAACATATGAAATGGCAAATGAAAATTGACTACCTTAAAAAAATGATCGAAGGCCTCAATATGATTTATTGATAAATATTTCTAAGGGTATTTCACAGTCATAAAAAAACGACAACATAATTTGAGAAGAATTATCAGGTGTTCCAGAAAGACTAAACTATAAATGGGACGGTACCTTTAAGCACTATGATATCAATAACATTGATCTGTGTGTAAGGATACCGTATAATTTCAATGAGATTCCACATGTTTCATAATTCACAAATTGTCCAAGTTAAAATGAGCACGTCTGTACCAATAAAACTGGTGTTCCTTTTCCTACCAATCTTCCAAGCATCCATCATCTGTCCTGAATACGTGTTTAAGATGATTCCCCTTAAAGATCGTTTAGTCAACGATTATCTACAGCAATATATAAATTTATCAGCTGAAGAATGTGGAGAGAAATGTATCGAAACATTGAATTGTGATTCGTTTTCATATAAACTGGATGTAAACTCTTCTGATTGTTATTTACACTATAAAAGAGTTTGGGCTGGACAGACTTACACAAATTACAGCGGTTTGGTTACGTACTGGCGACTTGCAGGTCCGGATGTTTTTTTTTTTAAATTTTTTTTATAAACTAGAAAATAGCACAAAATTCACTTCGGATTAAAAAGAGGCATATAAAAAGATTTTATCCAGCACGTTTGGTGGCGCTGGTTTGTTTTAATTGTCTGTGGTGGATGTTGAATGCCGTGAATCGTTAAATCTCTGTGAATATTGAACGGATTGAATCCTGTGTGGGCTGATATTCCTTCTAGTGAATCATCTTTCACCTTTATTTTAATGTCAACAATATTAACATGTAACCATGTTGTGGCTTGGATCTTACCTCCAAACTTATCCCAATGGAGTTTGACCGCTAGTTGTCCGACAGGAAAGTTCCTACGGCTCAACTGGGCGTGAAACAGGCCTTGAAAACATACTTTTGCCTAAGGGTTTTCTCACTGGCCTGGTCAACGCCATATTACGCAGCAGAATAAGTTGACACACCCTGGCTTCAAATAATTTAAATTTATTTTATTTTCCAGGCATATGTCCATCAAATTATATCTACAATAATACCCACAATATATGCTATAAGGCCTATTTTAACAGAAATGATACAATGGACTGGAACAGCGCTCAGACTCAGTGTGAAGAAGATGGTGGATATCTGTTTATTGTTAACTCTATGGAAAGGATTCTGATGGTGGATGTCTTTTTTAAATCTCTTACAGGTATTTATCTCAGGTTAGCCTAAATAACTCGAACCTCGTAAATATTGTTAATCACAGGCCTGCATAAGAACGAAACAAAATAACACAATCGTCAATTTCTCACGCCTCGGCACATGAATTTTTTTCCGTCGAAACATAAAATCAACTTTAAAATCTAAACAGCAAATTTCGTATAGATTTCGCCAAAGGGAGAAAATGTCACTATGTGGACGAAAATGGAATAAGCTACCTTAAAAACATATTTTGACACCAAATTTGATTAT